>CM060620.1:27159561-28384561 GCA_030578275.1 Meda fulgida
AGCAGGTCCGCTTTTTTTAATGCGGTGCAACAAGCATGTGTGTTTCATCTGACTATGAACTGAGACAAGCTCTCTCTGTCCCACAATGCATGATTGATTCATACCCTGAAGTGTTTGGGAGCCTGGTCAACAAACCATATGTCCTACGCAAATGCTTAGCTCAAATTAAAGTAATTCTTGATCAAAAACATAAAACCCATAAGTATTCTGGACAAAACAATCCTTCACCCTAATAAATCTTTTGGCAAACAGGACCTGACCCCCCAAAAACTGGTCACAAGTAATCAAGGTCTATATTTGGATCCATCTGGATTTATATCATGTTTATATTATGCTATAGTAACATTAGCCCTTCACAGAACCCTGTCTAAATGAATTTTTAGCTAAATGAATCTGGCCCTACTGAAAGCACAATTGGGTGGAATGCTGGTGTTCCCCCACCAGGGAATTTAACTAGCTTAATCAGTAAAGACTTCCTAGGTCAACCAGTATAACCAGAATGCTAGACAACCCGCATTTATTAATCTACGCTGCTTCAAAAGTTTAGGGTCAGTTATTTTTTTTAAAAAGCAATAAATACTTTTACTCAGCAGGGATGCATTTAATTGCTCAAAGTGGCAGCAATGACTTTTACATTGTTAAAATAGTTTTTTCTGTTACAAAAAATGTAGCACGTTTCCTACAAAAAAATTACTAAAGTGCCACTATTATGTTATTTTAAAGGTTCCTAATTTTGTATCCAAAAAAAAACACTTGTTAATTTTCTCATAATATTTCTCAAAGAACAATTTGTTTGATGATTCAGTCTCCCTAAACCCCGCCTTATGGCGAGCTACTCTGCACTGATTGGTCAGATGGCTCAGCCTGTTGTGATTGGTCTACCGTTTACAGTGTGTGAAGGAAACGAAACGCCCATTACAACATCTGAACTTAAACTCTGGAGGCTTCATCATCACTCGATACATAGTGATATGAACGATGGTGACATTTTATTTTTGGTATCAATCTCAGCACAAGTCCTCATCCTTTTGAAGTGCAAGCAAAGTGAATATGCAGTGCTGAAAATAGCATCTTCTAGATATGTCGACAACACAAAAGCAAACTTTTCCAGGCCTCAGCTACAACTACAGTGTTTGAGGGCGGGCAAAGTAGACGTTGTTCGCAGGCAGCCAACGAAGACCATAGGCTGCATTAGCCTATGCATGGGTTGTATTGTTGTTATGTAGGTAATATGCATGAGGAAGTGAGACTGGACTTGCTGACTTCAGAATCAATTCGTTCTTTTATGAGGCAATAACTTTATTTGTTATATTGCTCTTCTTTAAAACTTTAGACATTTTACATTCACAAACAGCAATATTACACACTGACACTGCATGAAAGATAATAGTCGAAAAGCACAATAGGGGCACTTTAAGTAAAACAACCGTTTTCAACATTTATAATAGTAAGACATGTTTCTTGAGCACGGAATCATCTAATCAATTAGAATGAACTCTGAAGGATCATGTGACACTGAAGACTGGAGTAATGATACTGAAAATCTTTGCCACATGAATAAATTATATTTTACATTATATTACAATAGAATATAGTTATTTAAAATTCTAATAATATTTCTCAATATTACTGTTTTTACAGTATTTTTGATCAAACAAATGCAGCCTTGGTGAACATAAAAGACTTCTCAAATACATTTTGTTTTGTTCAAAACTACTTTTGTTCTAAATTATGTTTGTCATAATACATTAATGTTATACAACAAACTTGAAATGTTGAAATGTATTAGTATATTTATAAATGATAATTACCCTAGAATAATACAGAAAATAGTGTAAAAATATTGTTCATTGTTGGGTTATAACATGTAATGCATTTACTGTTAAAGAATTGAACCAAAATATGTCCTTCCAAACTTTCAAACTGAGAAACTTAATCACAATTGATGTATGATTATAAAACTAATTGTGATTTCTGAAACAAGGTCTCTGTCTGTGTGGGTGTTTTTTGGGGGGACTGCAGCCTGTTGAAAGCAGCTGGTGGTTAGGCTACCCTTGGCCCACAGCCCGAACTGCATTGAAAAACACATATACATACATTCACACACACATTCCATCACTGATCATCTCTGCACACACATGCAAAATATCCTCCAGACACACTCACCAGAGCCTTAACCCAGCACCTGGCCTGCTATGTGCGTGTGTGCGTGTGCGTGTGCGTGTGCGCGCGCGTGTGTGTGTGTGTGTGTGTGTATTCGGTTTTGGTCATTTGCAGAGATCTTAAATGTCTCCTATATTATAACAATCTGTGTCATAGACTGGTTATAGCAGAACTGTTTGTTTCATGTAGAAAAAAACGACCCCTATAAATAAAAACAATTTTATCATATCCAATTATACTTTTTAATTATCGAAGCGAGAACATACATTATTAACGCATTTACTGTCATTATTCCAATATTAAGAATATTTAAGTCCTGCATCGATTCAGTCTTCCACGTATTTTGTGGATTATAGAAAGAAATGAATTTAAAGCATATAAGCACTGACAGCGCACGGCAAACTGCACCTTATCTCACCTTATAATCAGAGGCTGTTCTTTGAAGTCTGTGTCTACGTGTCATGATTTCAGTCTTTTTGGGAAGTTCGAGCTAAAACAGAAGAGATCTAGTCAGGTCTAACTATTCAGACACCAACCATACCGCATGTTCATGTCCACATATTTTCTAATTGACCTTCGAGCAATTTGACATAAATGATGCCGAAAAGTGCTTAGTAAAAGTTTTTTTCTTCTCCTCCCTCTATTCATGTATTTCATCCCTCAAAGCATCTCTCCCTCACTCGCTTTCTATTATGCTCCTATCTTGTTCAGATAGCGCTCTATTCTTCCACTTTTTCCATCTTTTTCTGTCTTTTACTCTCATTACATTGTCAGTTGCTGAAGATGATGTTTGCAGGCTTGTGATCTTGACCCTAATATGCTAAATGTCTGTGCCTGCGGGGTCTGTCTCATATCTCCCTTTTTTTTTTTTTTGGAGAGAGAATCCAGATCTCAGCTAAATCACATATCCAGATTACAAACACATAATGTTCCATTTAAGCCAGAGAGGTTAGCACGTCAAAGAATCCTTGGAGATAAAAGATGTGGACAAAAAAAAAAAAAAAACGTTAAAAAAAAAACAACTGCTGTATACAGAGACCCATATTTGGTCACTTCATGCATCAGTTCCGTTTTTAACATCAGTTTGCTTTTAAGATTATATCTGAAATGACTATGCAGAAACTTCTAACCGCTGCCAGTGTAACAGAGGCTTCTAATTGATTTTCAACAACCAAAGTGTGACATTTGTTTTAATGTGTTTGTGGCATTTGTTGCCAAACGTTTTCTGTAATTGTTAAATGCTAGGTATAAACAGTAATCTGATCATTTGACGTTTAGGTCTATTAAATATAAGGGTTTTCAAACTCCAAGGGGCCAGTAGAAAATAGGGAAAAAATTGGATTGGTTCATAAATCAGAAATCATGAGATTATTCATGAGTATTTAATTTTGAGTGTCATCGTTTTAATAATATAAAGGCAAAAACAAATCTGCATATAGTTGGAAAAAAGTATTCATCCCATTTGTACATGTGTTGAGTTTAGAGAGTTTCTCCTGTTAACTGCCTTTAGCCTGCTAACTGACAGTTAGAAACATTGACAAGGCAATATTCTCTGTAAAGCTGCGAAACAATATTTATTGTAAATCAAATTAAATAAATAAAGAATATAAACTCAAAGCTCAAAATAAATTTGAATAGATTTTTTCTTCTTAAAACCATCTAACAGTGCAAGTAATATTTTACAGATGTTTTATTTTAGTAAAAATTCAAAAACTAAATTGTAAAAAACGTTATTAATCCTGTAAGGGAAATTTCCATGCCAAACTAATTCCTAAATATGATAAATAAATAAAACCTAAATAAAAATAAACAACCTATAAGCATCAAATGAATTCAATTAATCGATTTAAAATAACACAAAACAACATGTATTGTATATAAGCATGGCATTGCCTAATATACTATATTAAATGTCCATTTTATGCTCCAAAAATCACAGAACCTTTACATTCAATAGAGGTATGTTTGTTTGTTTATTTGTTTGTTTGTGCTATATAAATAAATAAACAAACAAAAAGTTTAATACAACTCACGTTGCCCAAAGTGCTTCACAATCACAAACTAAAAAACACAAAAAGATAGCAGAAATAAAGATATCCACATCACACAAACACACATAGACAATAACCCATTTAAGAAAGCTCTCCATTTGAATTTAAAAGATGTTGTTTTAACATAGCTTTGAATGTGTAAAGATTTGGCAGATCGAATAGATTGAGGGAGGTCATTCCACAATTTAGGGCCTGCTCGAGAAAAGGCTCGGTCACCTCTATGTTTATATTTTGTCCTGGTTGTGCAAAGCAGCTGTTGATTTTCTGATCTCAAGGATCAGAAAATCAAGTATCAGTATCTGTGATATTGATCTTGATAGTACTTAGAGTCAGTATCAGAACAAAATTTGTATTGCCCATTCCTGATTTTTTTTTTTCCTGTGATCCAATAAGTGTTTGTGCTTCTATCTTCATCAAGTAGTCAAAACACACAGACTGCAATAATCAGTTTTGCAACAAACACTAATTGAGCATTTCAAACTTTTGTGAGGATTGTTTGGAGCCACGTGTGGCAGTTTGACATGAAAACAGAGTGATGAGGAGCAATACACAAGAGACATGTAAATTCTGAGCTTTCCTATGCATCATTACTTTAGAGGACTATCTATGCTTTGAAACACTGACAATGTGTCATTGTCAAGTTCTCTTTTTGATCCGAGCAAAACACTCTGAAGCATGCTGATTTACAACGCTTCAGCGTTAAGATCCCACCATCGAATTCTATTCCAGAACCCCGGCATGTTCTCACATTCTGCCGCACACCCCCACATCTCTAAAGCCGTGAGCTTGTAAAAATCAATAACATGGAAAACATTGTCAAAAAAAAATCCAGACAACTCATAAAATAATACATCTTACAGAATGGAAAACAAACACAAACAGCTGTTCAGCAAGCATGTGCTCGTAAATATCACACGCCGGCCCCGGAGAAAAAGGGGGCAGAAGAGCTGTATCCTAGTGATGATATCCACTCTCAACCCTCCTTCTCCAAAAAAAAAAAAAAAGTCATCATGCGCTTGTTAAAAACAAATCAGACATTCAATATCCCGGTATTTTCATTGTGCTCTCTATTTTTTTCTCTCTTGAACAAAAGCACAGATACACACTCAAAGTTGGCTACGATCCAGACACACTATTACGGGAAATGCGAAGAGGAAACGGAGATCAATAGGCTAATCAATGAGACAGTGTGACAGAAAAAAGAGGTGTGTGTGTGTGTGTGTGTGTGTGTGTGTGTGTGTGTGTGTGTGTGTGTGTGTGTGTGTGTGTGTGTGTGTGTGTGTGTGTGTGTGTGTGTGTGTGTGTGTGTGTGGGTGAGTGGAACACAAGAAGGGAGATTTAGAGGTGAAATCAACTAGCTTGTTAAATTTGTATAGCTTTTAAAAGAACAAGCTGTTTGGACTAATAATAATCAAAATAAAGCTAAACAGAACACTTAAACAAAAAGCCACATCTCCGTAGTGTCAAAGTAAAATCAATTGCTTTAGCGATAGTTGGCTTGTTTACAAATTTATATTCAGAACAACAGAACTCTGAAGTGATAACTGCATGAAAATCTAAAATAAATATGACTGTAAAGTCTGAATAATGTTCGGCACTCTGGAATATCACAGTAACAAATGTAGATTAATGAAAAGACTGCTTGAGATTTTAAATTGATGGTCTATGTGTGAGGCTCCCAGTGGTACATGTGTGAGGTAAACGAGTTAGTACTAACAATAAACCAAGATGTCTCAATAAACTGGTCATTAACTTTAAATAAATGATACATATCTATAAATGATTGAGTAAGGGTGCATCAATCAGGTAATCTCAGGTAGCTACCATGTTCTATTGTTGCTAGGAGAGAATGACGCACAGGCTAAACATAGAACTCAGGTGTGCACACTGTCTGCCCCACCTGTCAGTGGTTACCATGGAAACACCTGGAGATGAATCACCTAACTTCCTGAGTTGAATGGGGTCACTATTTAGCCACTTTTGAAAGGACGTTAATGGGACAACCTCTGGTCCCTCTGGTGTTGTATGTTCTCCAGTCAACCTCATACCTGATGATGCAGCATTTCTCCATCAATATGGGCAAAATTGCACTTTTCTACAGGAAATTTAAGACACAGAGAAGTCAAAAAGTCAAATCAGAGGTGTGCATATGTATGCAACACACTCATATTTTCAGATTTATACAGATGAGCCAAACCATTATGACTATATGCTTGGGTCTCCGTGTGCAGCGCCAACCAAACAAGACATGGACTCTAAAAGACCCCTGAAGGTGTCCTGTAGTATCTGGCACCAAAACATTAGCAGCAGAACTTCAAGTCCTGTAGATTGCAAGGTGGAGCCATCGTGGATCAAACTTGTTGGTCCAGCACATCCCACAGATGCTCAATTGGATTGAGATCTGGGGGATTTGAAGGCCAGGGCAACACCTTGAACTCTTCAGCATGTTCCTCAAACCATTCCTGAACAATGTGTGCAGTGTGGCAGGGTGCATTATCCTGCTGAAAAATGCCACTTTCACCAGGGAACACCATTGTCATGAAGGGTACCTGAATAAACCACCTCTTTCAATCGGATCGAAATTTCATTCGGATCGAGCTCAATCAGATCGATTAAGGTGTTTACATGAAGGCTTTTCAGTCCGATTGAACTGTCAATCCGATTACTAATGGATTAATTGGTTGCATGTAAACATAGCCGATGTTTAGGTAGATGGCAAATGTTAAATTTATGTCCACATGAATGGCTGGACCCAGCGTTTCCCAGCAGAACATTGCAGAGAGCATCACACTCCCTCCACCGGCTTGTCTTCGTCCCACCGTGCATGCTGGTGCCATCACTTCCCCAGGTAAATGGCGCACACGTAAATGGCCGTCCACATGATGTAAAAGAAAACGTGACTCATCGGACCAAACGACCTTCTTCCACTGCTCCAAGGTCCAGTTCAGATGCTTACGTGCCCATTTGTATGGTCAGGGGTCATCATAGGCACTCTGATTGGTCTGCGGCGACGCACTGTGTGTTGTGGCACATTCCTCCCATAACCATGATTAAAATTGTGTGTGACTTGTGCCACAGTAGACCTGGTTTTGGCTCGGACCAGATCAGATAGCCTTCATTGTCCTTGAGCATCAATGAGCCTTGGGATCCCAACACCCTATCACCAGTTTTTCATTTGTCCCTCCTCGGACCACTGTTGGTAAATTCTCACCACTGCTGACCGGGAGCATCACACAAGCCTTGCAATTTCAGAGATCCCCTGAACCAGTGGCCTTACCATAGTTACTTAGATCTTCCTGCCCATTTTGTCTGCATCCAACACATTTATTACAAGGTACTGGTTGTTTGCTTACCGTCTACCCAGATCTACCTAGACCTATATATGTATGTACAAGGGTTGGACAATGAAACTGAAACACTGGACAATATAGTGTTGGAGGTTTCACACCTATATATGCGTGGCCTAGTGGCCAGTCTTCACCTATTTTACATTCCATCAGTAAGAGCAGAGTGTGATGGTTGAATTAGCAGAGCAATATCACAGCTGTACATAAAATACCGCAATCCACACAACATTATCGGAGATATGGCAGAGTTCAAAAGAGGACAAGTTGTTGTTGTATGTCTCACTGGCTCATCTGTGACAATTAAAGGAAGCATTTGTGGTGTATCGAGAGCTACAGTATCCAGGGTAATGTCGTTATACCACCATGTAGGACAAACCACATCCAACAAGAGTAACTGTCAACGCAAGAGGAAGCTGTCTGAAAGGGATGTCCACGTACTAACCCGAATTATATCTATCCAAAAACATAAAAAAATAAAAAAAAACATAAAAGCACAAACTCACTGCAAAATTACATGCACATCGACTCTCCTGTTTCCACCAAAACTGTTTGTATGGCGCTCCACACAGTCAATATTCATGGTCAGGCTGCTATTGCCAACCCTTTGGTCACTTTTGCCGATGGCAAATGTCGGTTTCATCGGTACCAACAGTCCAAATCTTGGGCTGAGGACAATGTGAAACATGTATTGTTCTCTGATGAGTCCACTTTCACTGTCTTTCCCACATCTGTTGTTGTGGTGTAGAGAATTCCCAAAGAGGCTTACCACCCCAACTGTTGCGTGCCCGCAGTGAAGCAAGGGGGTGGATCAGTGATGATTTGGGCTGCAATATCATGGCATTCCCTACTGTGCTTGATGGACACTGCCAAGGACTACTGAACCATTCTGGAGGACTATGTGCACCTAATGGTTCAAACATTGTACCCTGAAGGGAGTGTCGTGTATCAGCATGATAATGCACCAATACACACAGCAAGACAGTAGAATGGTGTGATGAACATGAAAGTAAAGTTGAACGTCTCCCATGGCCCGCAAAGTCACCAGATCTAAATATTTCTAAAACCACTTGGGGTATTTTGGAGGAGTAATTCAGAAAACGTTTTCCTCCAGCAGGAAGACCTGGCCACTGTTCTGGAAGAAGAATGGCTTAAAATCCCTCTGGTCACTGTGTAGGACTTGTTTCTTTCATTTCCAAGACGAATTGATGCTTGATTGGCTGCAAAAGGAGGCCCTACACCATACTAATAAATTAGTGTGGTCTAAAAACAGGTGTTTCAGGTTAATTGTCCACACACACAACTTCAAAATGTATATTTACTTAAAATATTTTAATGATAAATTATTTAAAATTATTATAATGATTAAGCAATTTATGAATATGTAAAAATATTGTTAAATGTGATTAGTCTACAAGTAAACAAGTACTGAACAAACAGGAAGGGTCATTAAACAAACCATTAAACTAATCAGTGAACAAATCAGAAAAATACTTTTTTAAATATTGGTCTGACTGCAAAGTCTCTATTACAAGTGTGTTTTATTTCTCCATGTGTTTTGTTCAATATGTGTCACTCATTTCATTGTTTTTTGTGTGTGAATTCTCTAGTTTTAGTGTGTCTGTGTGCCACATGGAGACTAACTGTTTGTGCTGATGTGTGTCTTAAGGGTATGTGGATCTGTTGGCACTGAAACTGCTTGCAGAGAAAGAATGCCAATGTGGACATGTAGTCATTACCCTCTCCTGGCCTGGCAATGATGTGGTTAGTGTAGCGTAGCCTATAGCCTTGGGCTCTTACAGCACAGTCTAACCATAAGAGCACCTGCACATCCCAGCATGTCTCGTTGCCTGTTGCTCGAGCAGAACGCTGAAGCACTCGTAATGCCCTTCTATCTTTCAGCTGCCATTCGCTCTCAAAATGAATACTGCATCAGTCATACCTTTACAAAAGAGCGCCACTACTGTGATGCTCTTAAAAAATGTAAAAGATTGTACTGCAGGAATGATTAACATATTCATATATAATGGTAGTCACATGATACTATGGATACCATGTTTAAAAATCTTTGAAATATATAGCATAGGATCAAAGCCACAAAATACACTGATAAATGTGCTTTATGTTTTCTACAAATAAGGTATACCTGAAGGAACCTGACATGTTTTTTTGTAAGAACTATCAAACATTGCTTTAGTCAGTCACATCTCAGAGGTCTTGACCTTCTCTACTGTATCCAACAATCAAAAGCATACAACGCCATTATCCATTCAATTTACTGTACAAAAAACGACCTTTATTTATTACCAAATATGCTGTTTCCTACGTTTTGTGTGCACAGTGTTGTTATCATGAACAAAAACTAAATAGCTTTTCGTGATTTAAATAAATCTGGAAAAAAACATAAACAAACAAATATAGGAAATATTGCCTTGGCAAATAACCAAATTAAATGTTTCAGTTAAAATACTAAAACATATTACAAAATAAATTAAAGCCAAATTGAAATATTTATTAAAAAAAATGAATAAAAAGAACAAAAGCACATTACAAAATTACCGAAACTTAAACTAAAATTTTAAATTTAACCTGAAAATCTAACTAAAAAACGCAATAAATACTATAATCGTGTATAAATAATGCAAAAGAAAAAGCAGCATGCAAATTTTAGCACATCAACTTCCCATCACTCTCAATTTGACATTCTGTAAAACTGTGAACTCCACATCTTCATATTTATACTTACTGTTACACAAAATGATAATAATTGTAAAATAATGAAATAATGATAATTGTGAAATAATTTAAAAAAAATCTTAATTTTTAACTTTCAGTTACTTTAAACCAAATTTTGGCACCTAACTAGCTAACCCCTACTGAATGAAAGCTTAATTTACTTTGTTACACACTGGTTACACACCGATTTCACTGGTGCACCTACACCTGGTGCAACAGTTTACAATTCATTGTTTAGAGTAATATGTATTATACTGTAAATTATCTGTGTTGATTGATTGGACATGAGTGGACATGTGTGTTGTCTGAACTCCTTACTTCTGACTATTAACTATGCCACCAAAG
Source organism: Meda fulgida (assembly GCA_030578275.1). Lineage (NCBI taxonomy): Eukaryota > Metazoa > Chordata > Actinopteri > Cypriniformes > Leuciscidae > Meda > Meda fulgida. Next base: position 27,170,201 of record CM060620.1, read on the forward strand.
TCTTCAGCTTTTAATCTTAAACCTGCACCTTGCTAATACTGCCTACAGCCAATCCCACACACAAACACACTGTAACTCTCACACATGAAACAAACACTCTCTTTCTCAAGTGTCTGGCTTCATCCTTCTTCTACCTCAGTTTCCATCACACACACACACACACACACACACACACACACACACACACACACACACACACACACACACACACACACACACACACACACACACACACACACACACACACACACACGTCTGACCCGTAGAGATAAGCTATGTGGTAAAGGTAAAATATTCCCTCTCTGAATGTTAAACAGCAGAGAGTTCCCCGGGAACATCATTTCTGAGAAAGCCAATTGCACCGACGGACGAGTGGACAGAGTTATCAGAACAGACGTCAACTCAATTTTCTCTTGCATCTCCAACATAAAACATGACCCTTTTCAAGGTTAACTTGCTATGGTGTAATGAGTGTAACTGCGAACCCCATCTTACGATAAGTCTTAGTTGACTGACTGAATATTTAGCCTCTGTTTGAGACAGCAGACTGATTCAATAAAGTGTTTCAAATATTTGAAGCTCGCATTTGACTTGCTGATGTGTTTCACAGACTAAGGTCTGGGGAACTGCCGCTGGATATAAACTTAAAGCAAAGGATTTAACAGATCTGAACTCGAATGAGTAGACCTGAAAAGAGGCAAAGAAGTGCTGACTCTCGACCAGTATTAAAGCTTCAAGCTCTGCCACTCAGACTGAAGTCAACCACGTTAAAAGATCCCAGATCAGTGTCAGTGACATTCTTAGACTGTCAAATGGTACACTTCCTTCATCCAACAGCCAAACCTGGAGAAAAATGGTGTAACACGCTCAACACAATGGCAAATAATAACACTGTGGCTTTGACAGGAAATCTGAAATTGGGTTCGTTTATTCGCTATCAATGCAGTGCATTTATGTCATAAACAGAGCGACCTGCCAAAAGTGCATTTTAGCTGGTGTGTTGACAGCATATACATATAATGCTTCCTCCAAACTAAATATTTACAGGCAAGTTTGCTATTTGGAAGCATTGATGGACTTCGCTAGGGCATCATGACGTCTTGAACCTCCCCAGACACGAAACACGTAGAGGACAAACACGCACAAGCATACTGACGGTACGACACCAGATGGTTTCAGATGCTGTTTGTCCTTCATTTGGCCTCTGCAAGAGTTTACTGACTCTAAAACTGTTCACAAATATTTATAAAAGGGTAGCTGGCTAAAAGGTCTTGCAAAGAAAACTGCATACTTATAATAAAAAATAAAAAAAAGTTTGCATAAGATCTGACCCAGTCCTCCTCAAACCCCTCTATCACAATGTTTGTTTGAAATAAAGCTTGACAAATTGTTGAACAACAGATGCGCATAACTGATAGCATAATGGATTCAGCCTATGGCACGAAGGTTAAGACGTGACATTCTTATCTGTTACCATATAAAGATGTTATTGATTTGATGTAAGAACATGGAACTATGGGGCTGTTGGATCATTCAAGCAGGAGCAGACCAAGCACGATCAGCCAGACCGAGAGCTTTCATAATACATGAGCATCCAGTCTGGCAGTGTAGATTTTCAGATAAATTGAGAGACACAGACATATAGAGAGATTGAAACAGAGTGCCAGACAAATGGAGGCATATACCAAGCTGCTCAACAACCTCATGTCTCTCTCTGTTTTAGCGGGAATAGTGCCAGACAAGACCGCCATTCCATATCATATCGTATTTCATATGTAGGCGCTGACCTTTAACTATTTACTGTCTTATGTCTTTCCTTGCAGCCTAGCAGGTCTGAGTAGGCTTAAAACATACTGTACCCACACCGCAACAGAAATCAATTTTTCTGACAAAAATATTTTTCAACTATATGCAGCATGGCTTGAGGAAAAATGTTTTTTCTTTTTTAAACTGAAAATATATTTTTTTCTTTCAAATGCATACAAATTGTGCAATTGGGCATATTCAATCTTAAAGGGTTCCTATTATGCTTTTTCACTTTTTCAACTTTAGTTAGTGTGTAATGTTGCATATAAAAGAGTTGCAAGGTTACAAAACTCAAAGTCCACTCCAAAGGGAGATCTTTAATTTAACAGAATCCACTTTACAAGTACTACAGAACTATAGCGAACAGCTCGTTTGGACTACAACACAATTTTTCTGGATCTTATGAAGTCATAATGTTCCTCATTTAAATAATCTCCACCCATGGAATACGCTAAAAAGTTACAGAAGCCTGGTTGAGCTGTGCTAAAAATGTGTTGTCGCTGTTTTTTTTCACCTTGGAAAAAGTTTGTCCTAAAGCTGACCAACTTTGATAGGTAAAAAAAAAAAAAGTTTAACATTGTTCCTGAACATTATAACCTCAACGTATGTCTGTGCGCTGCACATTTTACGAAGAACAGTTTTCAGAAGAGAGTACAATGCAGGCTAAACGCACAAAAGCTTCCCCTGAAAGATGAAGCGAATCCCATTTTGTCGAGACAATCTGTTGTTTATGGATCACAACTTGTATGTCGTATTATTTGTAGTTGTGTTTTCTGTTCCAGTTAAAAGGTTTATGTAGTTGCTATGATAGCTATGATGTAAACCAAGGGCAAAGCTAGCTGCTAACTAACATTACAGTATAGATGTACCTAGTTTGATCTTGCTTTTGTAAGACTGTATACCACCCTTTGGGAAATTATCCTTGATTTTGTGATCGATTACTGTTTGTACTAATATAGTTTACAGACAAATATGATTAAATGGTGAATGACATTGTAGCCTAAGAAAATCTATAGGCCTAAGAAAATTACAAAAAAAACCCCTCTTAAACACCAAATGTCCTGTTAAATCCGTGCTTGCTGAAATCCGTTCTGCACGCTCCTATTGTACAGGTCTGAATCGGGCTCAAAATGGTTGGAAATTGATGCCATCATTAATATTTACATCTGAGTAGAGCTCGCAGTGAAAAAAAAAAAAAGATGTCCACATCTTTTAAAATCTATATTAGCAATAATTTTGTGCTATTTCTTGTATATTTTTGCCATATCAATACACAAGCACGATTTTATCACATTTGCATTCCAAAATGTTTCAAACTGTAATTTGAAATGCAACGCCAAACCCTGAGCTGTGGACACCCCTGTCCTTCACAGCCCGAGCCGCACACATGCATAGCCAAATGTTATCCATGACTCAGTTATTAATAAAGACTTCTTAAAAATGAGTTTAACAATTTATAGGCGCATGAATAACGTTTGAAGACTAGAGCCCAAAGTTATTATTATTATGCATTTCTAGCTATTACAGCATGTCTAAGACAGATCAAACACGCGGCCTGTCAAACACACGTGGCATGAGAGATATCAAGCGTGTGTGTGTGTGCACTGTAGTAAATTATCCTCCACAACCCTAGAACATTAGAGAACGTGCTTTGATATTGCTTCGAGCCTAATATAGTCAGCAAACTCTCTAACCACAATGAATTTATTATTTCTGAAGAGGAAAAAAAAATCCTCAAATGCAGAATTATTAGCTTATATACCGAGGCTGCTCTAGATCTCTGAGTCCCACCGCCATGACATTAATGACTCTCAGCTGAAGTTCAGGCCAGCGCTGATATATCGTTCTACCTCAAATGAAGACAATGTTTTTGGCTGTCCAGGTTTCATTTCTAATAGAAAACTATTGATTTAGCAATAAGAGGCATTCATACAGGTGGCCTATGTATGATGGCATGATTTACAGCATAGTATTAAAACTCTATCAATATTTTACTGGTTTGGATTTTGATTCAGGACCATATTTTGGGCATTCATGTCTTATAAGCTAAAAAAAGACAGAACATAGCTACAAAGGATGCACTGTTTTGTTATCTCTGTGTTCAAAGAGATAAACTGTAAAGATTAAGATAAGAGTAAAGTATATCATATTTCATGAATACACATTGCCCTACATATAAAAATCACAAAACTTATACTCCGTCAAACACAAAATACACATACCAGAAATGGAACAAATTCATAAATATGCTATATACTCATACAGATACACACACCTGTTTAGCCAAAAAAATATGTCAAATTGAGTGACAGTTAGTGACAAGTGTCACTTATACACACAAACATACTTTAGCCCCTGAAGGCAAGAGTGAGAATCAGGGACTGATGAGACTCTGACAGGGCTTGTGGAAACCACTGCCAGTGGCAAATACTTAATATAGCAAACTGACATCAAGATTATTAGAGCGGATATTAAACAAACACATGCTCTTTCTTTGTCTACCTTGTGCAAAGTCGAGCCAGCAGAAGCACAAACGATACATTAATCTAATCGCAGATATATTACATTCAAAGATCTATATGCAAAGATACAATATATAATCACAGCATAAAGACTCTCTATGCTATATGCACAAATGTTTCAAAGACATTTGATACAAAAACAGATCAAGGTCACAGTGTGTGTGTGTGTGTGTGTGTGTGTGTGTGTGTGTGTGTGTGTGTGTGTGTGTGTGTGTGTGTGTGTGTGTGTGTGTGTGTGTGTGTGTGTGTGTGTGTGAGATGATGTAAGTGTTTAAATAGGCAATTTCCTTCTCAAACAGTGGCTGTCCCATTTATTCAATGAGCTGCAGTCTCTCTCTCTGTCCTCTCACTCTTCTATTAGGTTACAGTGCTGTGGCTTGTTGCTCTGGGTGCCAGTAATAATTGGGCAAGTAAATGTGTGATCATGCTCTCTTTATGGTCATCGACCATCTATCCATCACCAGACAGATAAACAAGTAATAGTATGCGCACACACTCATACATACACTCTTTTCCTGTGTTTAGTGGTAGCATGATCGATAGCTAGCCTTCATCATCGTCCTCATCATGGCTTTCTGTTAAATGAAACTGACCACATGCTCGAACAAAAACATTTTTTCGAGCATTTGGTCATGCTCATTTGTTTTCATATCACGGTATGGATCTTCCATTCCATTTTTACTGAGCTAAGCATATTTGCATTTTCATTTTGTAATAAAGTTTTTAATAGCAAAGAAAAGATCAGAGTAAAATACAGTTGCATTACTCCAAAACTATATAAATGTAAATAAAACTGCCGGATTTTTAATTTTAGTTTAGTAATGTAGCTACACCAGTTAAAATGTTGAGTTGCTTTTTTTTAATTAAAAATGTATATATATATATATATATATTTCTGCTCAATTTTTTATTAAATTGATAATTTTTAAAATGAAGACATTTATAACGTTTAAAAAATTATTTTAACTTTCTATTCATCAAAGAATACTGAAAAAATATTGCAATATCCACCAAAATATTAAGCAGCAACTGTTTTCAACATTGATAATAAAAAGATATCAGCATATTAGAATGATTTCTGAAGGATCATGTGACACTGAAGTCTGTAGTTATGGCTGTGGAAAATTCAGCTTTGCCGTCAGAGGAATAAATTACTAATGATAAATATTTCAATAGAAATTTTATTTTAAATTGTAACAGTATTTCACAAAATTACTTTTTCTTACTTGTATTGTTCCTCAAATAAATGTAGCCTTGATGAGCATACTTTTTTTTTTTTTTTTAAAAACAACAACTCCAAACTTTTGAACAGTAGTGTAGAGCTTGAAACTATTACAATCTGAAACATGAAAATGCCAATACATATCAATAAACTAGATGTGATGAAAAATTCAGTGCTGGTAAACATTTTTAAAGGGGACCTATGCAATATTCACTTTTACATGGTGTTTGACCATAAATATGTGTCGGCAGCGTATGTACACAACCACCCTATAATGGTAAAAATACACCCACTCCTTTTTTGAATCCCCATAAATCATAAGCAGTGTCTCAGAACAAGCAGTTTGCAGATTCTAGCATATGTGACGTCACATGGCCTACGACTACGACTGCTGATAGACTCTGCCCTGTGAGCATAGAGCCCTCCCTGAGTGAGCTGTACAGAGTCCGCCATGTTTATCTCCTCACCAGAGCATTTAACAGCAGCATTCAGGTAAAAATGTATTCTTATTTAAGCTACTACAGTTATTCAATCAAGAACAGTGAGTGATTTTCTGTTTTTCTTTTGTTGTTTGATTCATATTAACAGCATTTATAGCATCAGGAACTATATATTACGCTACTTTCACTTTAATACACTGATCTAATATACACATGCGATTTCTTTTCTTGCTGTTTACGTTCACAGACATAACCAACTGTGTTTATGCAGCTCATTTGCATTTAAGGATACATGCATGAAAACAGCATGTTTTTTCTTCCACTCAAAATTGGACATTTACAATATGGTTGTCACGGTTTGGTGAGTAATGAAGGCAGGCTGAGGCAAAGAGCTCCAATACAAACGATTTACTCATAAACAAAACCAGGTACAGGCAGGAAGACAGGCAGGATATTCACCAACACCTATGCATATACAAGTATAAACATACACATTGACAAACTAAGAACCGACACAGACAGACTGACCAGAGAGAACTAAATACAGATACTAACGAGGTGAGGACAGGTGACAGATGATTAAGACGATGAACAGGTGGATGATTGAGGGAGTGAGTTCAGGTGTGCAGACAAGGAGGATACTGGGAAGTGAAGTGCAGACAAGGACAGACAGGTGCAGACGAGGACTGTGACATTACTCCCCCCTCCCGGTAGGCGTGACCTCACGCCGTAGAACAGGGGTGGGAGGGTGGGCATCCTGGAGTCCGTGACGGGAAGGCGGACCAGGTGCAGGAGGACGGACTCCAGGATGGAACAGACGGCCATGGCGGAGCAGGACGTGGGCGCGGCCAGGGCGGAGCAGGACGTGGGCGCGGCCAGGGCGGAGCAGGACGTGGGCGCGGCCAGGGCGGAGCAGGACGTGGGCGCGGCCAGGGCGGAGCAGACGAACCCTCGGGCGGCCACGGCGGTGCGGACCCCTCGGGCGGCCACGGCGGTGCGGACCCCTCGGGCGGCCACGGCGGTGCGGACCCCTCGGGCGGCCACGGCGGTGCGGACCCCTCGGGCGGCCACGGCGGTGAGGACCCCTCGGGCGGCCACGGCGGTGAGGACCCCTCGGGCGGCCACGGCGGTGAGGACCCCTCGGGCGGCCACGGCGGTGAGGACCCCTCGGGCGGCCACGGCGGTGAGGACCCCTCGGGCGGCCACGGCGGAGCCAGACGAGGCGAAGGCCTATGGCCCCCCCCCAAAAAATACTTGGGGAAATCCACGGGTTCACTTGACTCGGGATTCGGTTCACTTGACTCGGGATTCGGTTCACTTGACTCGGGATTCGGTTCACTTGACTCGGGATTCGGTTCACTTGACTCGGGATTCGGTTCACTTGACTCGGGATTCGGTTCACTTGACTCGGGATTCGGTTCACTTGACTTGGGGTGGCTGACGTGAAGCCCTGTGCTGGACGGGACCAGCGGTGAAGGCCCTGTGCTGGACGGGACCAGCGGCGAAGAGGGCTTGGTGCTGGACGGGACCAGCGGCGAAGAGGGCTTGGTGCTGGACGGGACCAGCGGCGAAGAGGGCTTGGTGCTGGACGGGACCAGCGGCGAAGAGGGCTTGGTGCTGGACGGGACCAGCGGCGAAGAGGGCTTGGTGCTGGACGGGACCAGCGGCGAAGGTTCGGCTGGGCTGGACGGGACCAGCGGCGAAGGCTCGGCTGGGCTGGACGGAACCAGCGGCGAAGGCTCGGCTGGGCTGGACGGAACCAGCGGCGAAGGCTCGGCTGGGCTGGTGGCGTGCCCGATGGTAAACGGAGAACCGTTATGCCACAGCACCCACTCGACGAAAGCCTCGAAATTCCCTCGAGGCCCATCTCCAGGCAGGCGTGCTCTGGTCTCATCATTGAGACCTGCCCCGAAAAACCCACAGAGGCTGGTGTCATCGTAATGGACGTGGGGAACCAAGTCCAGAAACCTCTGTGTGTGGGCCTCGAGGGACTGGTCCTCCTGGGCCAGAAGGAGGATGTCCATTGCTGCCCATTCCATATTTTTTTCTTGGTCGGTTCTTCTGTCACGGTTTGGTGAGTAATGAAGGCAGGCTGAGGCAAAGAGCTCCAATACAAACGATTTACTCATAAACAAAACCAGGTACAGGCAGGAAGACAGGCAGGATATTCACCAACACCTATGCATATACAAGTATAAACATACACATTGACAAACTAAGAACCGACACAGACAGACTGACCAGAGAGAACTAAATACAGATACTAACGAGGTGAGGACAGGTGACACAGATGATTAAGACGATGAACAGGTGGATGATTGAGGGAGTGAGTTCAGGTGTGCAGACAAGGAGGATACTGGGAAGTGAAGTGCAGACAAGGACAGACAGGTGCAGACGAGGACTGTGACAATGGTATAATAAATTATCTGTGGGATATTTTAAGATGAAACTTCAGAGACACATTCTGGGGACACCTAAGACTTATATTACATCTTGTAAAAATGGGCATAATAGGTCCCCTTTAAATGGTACAGTTAGCGCATTATCTTTAGTGGCCCTAAAATGCTAAAACTAAAATAAAAGCTGAGACAATAACTAGAAATCTTTGGGTTTTCCTACAATTGGTCCCCACACAGGAGGCATAACCTGACCACACACACACACGATTGAGACGATTTTTATATACGATTTCTATACCCTAACCACATATACCCCCTTACTGAAATTTTTGTCATTTTTAGATGTATTTGTTTTATATTTAGTCCCTTTATTAAATCATTTTCCTCATGGGGACAGATGGCTGGTCCAAATAAGGTGATGCCAGGTTTTACTGTCCTTGCAGAGACATTTGGTACCTATAGCAGAACCTAACATACACATATATACAATACAGAGTGTTAGTGTGTGGGATTATGGGTAATGTCAGCTCTACGTTTTTAATATTTATAAGCAGGAAGGAAAGGAAGCGTCCTGGTGTGTCATAAAGCAGAGTGTCCAGACACCTCGTAGCTGTCTGATAACCTGCCAACACCCAAGCAAAAAGCCCTCGGACGCCTCTCTCGCTGCTTCTGCTTCTATTCTTCCCTCCCTCTCACACGATCTCACCTACAGCACACAATCCCTGCCTGTCATTTCCACTCATGCTAACTCTACTTTAAAAAATCTTGAATAAAACTTTCACATGCCCTCCTGAAAACTCCTGACTTAAATATAACTTTCCAGCTCACCTTATTGATGTTTAAAGAACCCAAAAGGAATTATTACAGTAAAAGTGGCTGATGATCACGGCTGCTGGACTTCATCCACTTTCATTTGAGTTGAATGCAAGAACTTTAATGAAATTTTATAAAAAGTAATACATTTCTAACCAGTTATATTAATAATGAATTCTTAACTTCTACTTGTTTAATCACAATCAAGATCAGGCAGTTGCAACACTAATTCTCTCATTTTTACATTATCGTATTATTTATGGCATCATATTGGATGGATGTACTTCATAAGTTTTTCATAAGTGAAGTCATTTTCCAATTCCAGTCAAATCATATATCTGATCATTAATCTACTGAATCTTATAGAGGCAGATTCCTAAATGTCCCAATGGCTCCGAAGTAAGTGCATGCAGACAAACTGGCTCATTCCACTGCTCTCCTTATGGTTAAATATTCATACAGTAGTATTTATGAATCAATAGATTATTTCTAAAAACTGGCATCTGACTAAGAAAAGTATAATTAATGTATGTAGATAAAAGTAGTGAGTGAGTGAGTGCACGTGCAGCAATTTTTTTTTTTTTTTTTACACAACTTTCGGGGATATAATCATCTGGGGAAATTATTTATAAAGTATTTAAAAATAAAATATTTTTTGAATTATTATTCTAAAAAATGTAAAAAGTTTCTGAAAAAAAGTTACAGTTTGGGATAGGGTTTATCTATAGTAATAATACTAGGCTTTAAACAAATTGAGAAGTCTAAAGCATGTCCTCATAGTTTTTTTAAGTAAATGACCTACACTGAGATAAAGTGAGATAAGACGTGATCCAAAGACAAGAGAAAAGTGAAAGGTGTGTTAGTCTAGCTCTATAGTTTTTATTTAGCTTGCAAAGAGACCGGGATAAACAGAGAATAACATTTTTTAAACAAACCAATCAAAATCCCATTTAAGGTGGACAGCCAGTGAACACCATGCAATTTAGTTTTGACATTTTAACATTTAATACCTCCTTAAAAATAATACCTACTTATTATTAATAATTATGACAATACATAATACCTCCTTAAACAGTCAATTTAAAGCAACCAGAACCGACAGAATCTATAACTTGTATCCTTTTTTTAAATATTGCCTTCAAAAACACTTAGCCCAGAAACCTGCATGACACTTTTAAAGGATAGTAAAACCTCTAATCACATAGGTACATTGTGGGGACCATCCAATTTAATGACTAGGTCAGAATGCCAAAAGGTTTGTGTAAGGGTAAGGTTTAGGGGTTTGGGGCAAGAAAATATCATTGAGTCAGGATAACAACAACAGAAACCATGGGGAAGTCCCCATCATGATAGAAAAACAAATTTGCATGTGCGAGTGTGTCTGTGTGTGAAAAGCAGAGGAAGAAAGAGAGATACAGATTTAAAATGACAAACTGCTCAGTGTGAGAAATGACTGCTGGTGCGTCATGCTGTAAACATCTCACATATATGACAAAGTGAATGAATTTGCAGAATTAACAGTCCTGACAGAGAAGCTTCTCTTCAGAGACATTGTCAGACTGACAGGACATCACCACAGCTCGCCCTGCTGGCCACAGTGAAGAACTACACCCTCACTGCACAAAACATCTGCACAGCAACTGCTGACACCCGGTGATATCCTAAAATCCAAAGTAATTCTAAAGTTTACAGAATTCTCTAATAAAATGCATTAAAATGTATTCAAACGAGCATGCTTCAACTGCACTTCGAGAGAGAGAGCGAATATATTATTTAAGACTGAATATAAATAAATCATCCCAGCAATCACAAACACTCTCTCACTTACATTTTGGATATGCTAGTATATTCAATATCATAATGTCCAGCTTTTTATCACATTTTCATTACTGCACAAATAAGTCTTCAGAAATCAACTTACACAACACATGACTCAAGACAAAATAACCAGCTTCATGTTCTCTCTCTCTTTCACACACACACACACACACACACACACACACACGCACACACACACACACACACACACACACACACACACACACACACACACACACACACACACACACACACACACACACACACACACACGTTGGTTCAACAGCATTATGAGGACTCTCCAAAGGCGTAATGGTTTTTATAGTGTACAAACTGTATATTCTATCCCCTTACACTGCCCCTATCCCTAAACCTACCCATCACAGGAGACATTCTGCATTTTTACATTTTTACATTTTTACATGTTTTTTAAGCTATTTGAATTATGAGGATTTTTGAAATGTCCTCATAAACCACCTATAAGTTGTAATACCAGTGTAATACACGTCATTATACAAATTTGTGTCCTCATAAATCACATAAACCAACCCACACATACACACACACACACACACACAGAGAGAGAGAGAGAGAGAGAGAGAGAGAGAGAGAGAGAGAGAGAGAGAGAGAGAGAGAGAGATTAATAAAATGTATATACAGCCAGTGTACTATAACCTAACCCAGACCAACATCCTAATAGATTACAATAAAACCAAACAAGGACATCCCTAAAAATATTTTTTTGTTTTCAGATTTAGCTCACTTCGGCGTAATAATTAAATTAAATTATTATTCAAATAATAAAAATCAAATTATTATTATTATTTCAAAAAATGCAACAAAAAATGTTTTTCAAAGGTTTTGTCCGATTTAGCTAACTTCAGGGGACAAATTTGTCCCCAAACTACAACTAAGTACATACATACACACAGCTCTGTGGTCTGGATATGATTTCCATGCTTTAGGAGTTTTGGAAGTTTTTGGAGGCCATGCCTACTTAATTTCCTCTGAGGAAACACAAACCCAGACTCTAATCACCCAAACATGCACAAATACATATAGAGGCACACACACACACACACACACACACACACACACACACACACACACACACACACACACACACACACACACACACACACACACACACACACACACACACACACACACACACACACACACACACACACACACACACACACACACACACACACACACACACACACACACTGTAATCACTACCTCACTGTGCATACGATATTATACTGTTTATTCCAAATAAACTACTAGCGAGAGTGTGAGTCAGTGCTGTGCCATAGGAGAGAAGAAAGACAAACAGAAAGAGTGATTACAAGCGAGTGAACGAGAAAGACAAAAGCAAAGGAAAAAGTAATATCCTGTTTGGCTGAGGAAAAAAAAATAAACACATAAAAAAAGATGAAGACTGAAGAAAATACACAGAGAGTTTCCACAGAAGAAAATACCCCTTGATGACAGGCTTTTGTGCATTTATGATACTTGGTAAGAATTTCCGTGTTTATATTATTGTTTTTATTTTTACAAATGAAGGAGGTGTTTGTATGTATGTGTATGTGGTTGTGTGTATGTATTTGTAGGGCAGCTAAAAGCAGGCAAGGAGAAATTACCACACTCATTTATCACTTGCTATCTGCCCTAAAGGCCATCACAAACACACACACACACACACACACACACACACACACACACACACACACACACACACACACACACACACACACACACACACACACACACACACACACACACACACTCCTTAAAACTAGTTACAGGAACACTGAAAAACTTTCACACCAAACTTTCTCCAAAAACTTTCCATAAATCCTTGAGAAGCTTATGCATCAAGATGAACAAATTCGTCTTTTTCCTCTGGAAAACATTAACAGCGACAAAGTATTAAGTGTTAAGTATTAAGCTCAACTCATTTCTCTATTACATTCCTTCTTTGGCACAGAAAATGTGATATTTACTATTACTAACACAATATTTGATTAAAATCTTGAAAGCGTTATATGTTTTAAAAGCAATTAAAATGTATTATTAGTGAAACAGTGATAAACACTATATGCTACAATGTTGATTTTGCTCATCCCGTTGGATTGATTTAGCAGTTTTCGCAGCTTTCGAGTTTCAAAAGCTTCAAAGCCATTTCTGATCATCGAAAACCTAAATTAATAATTGATGTGTTTAATCTCCTTTTGACATAAGGCTAGGAAAGTCTGTAATTATCTAGTTAGACTGGCCAGGGAAGCTTGTATGCATGTATGGTGGGATTACCTCAAGATTAAAAAAAAAAACCACTGCATTATCTGGAGATAATCAAGAGACCCCCGTCGAACCATATCTAATTTAATCCAAATGCACTGAATTTTAAGTCAGAGGTTGAAAAACACTGTCTATGTTCTCAGGCAAGGCCATGTCTGGGTCTCCAAAGCATTTTCTCCGTTTATATTCACAGACAATTTCTTACCAACAAGCCCTGCATAAATATACAGGCCAGTAGATAACTCTTATAATAACTTTGAATAATAACACATTAACATAAGTAATTGATGCACATTCAGATAAGACTTTAAGGTTGCACAATATATAATCACCATATCAGTATTAGAGCCGGTTTAATTTATATGTAACTCGATATTGGATATTTAATGTTGGCCATTTATCAATTATTGGCACTCAAAATGAAAATGATTATTGATTTAATGGCATTAGCCAAAATCTTCATGCATCTCTGATATTACATGCATAAATATTTTTTTCTGATTATTATTTTAATGTAAATTAACTCTGTTAAGCATTATATGCATTGCAATAATATCTGTAAAAATCTGAATGCAAGTTATAATAAAGTTTTTCTGGCACATGACAATATGAACAAATACCTGTAACAAAAAGTACAAAGACTAAACCTTGAAAACCAAGAAACTAATTAAACAGAGAAAATACCGCAAAACTAAACAACTTGGCAGAACTTTACCATACTGTAAATTAAAAGTAAGTACAGTCACCCTGCAGCAACCTGCCTTTCTCAAGGGCAGTTTTGATCTCACTAAGTCTGGTTCACGACTTTCCTGAAATTAAATCTCCTCCCTTTGTGTTAATACACCAGATCATTAACCACTCTACTGGAAGAATAAAAACACACTGGAGGAAATTTGATTTATCTAATCTTTTATGGTGATCAGTCAGTCTGAAGGGAAGCAGAGAGTCAAACAGTTTTGGTTGGTACAGTTTTGCGCCCAAGATTGATTGATTCATCACTTTCAGCGTACATTTAAGCCTCTGAGAAATGTGTTCCTTTGAGTTATTTGAGCCAAGTGAATTATAAAGCAAAACATGAAAACAAACTTGAGGTTGTCTTTTGTGAAAGCATGTGTTCACTAGAGTCATGAAAAGTATGTTTATATATTATTATGGCTTTAATGTGTGTGCACCAGATCATTTGCCAGCTATACGGTTGATACAATTAACATGCTGCACGCATCTTTAAATATTATTTTGTTTTAATAAAAATGTATCATGAGCCAGATGTTCAAATTAAGAACATAACCACATTAAATCTATAGATTTCAGACTACAGACTCTATTCAGTATTACTTTGTGTGAATAAAATGACTCTGCACGTTATTTTAAAGTGCTATCAGTTATATATATTCAAATCAGTGTTTCCCAGACCCGTCCTTAATACAGAGAGACCATGAAGAGTACTTAGTCCCAGTGGACCCAACATCATCTGGGTCAAAGACTGAGTGGAAAACATGTGTTCTGAAGAGAAACACAGAAAGAGAGAGAAATGATGTTCAGATGTGAGCATACAAACCACTCACTGTGAGAGGACATACAGATATGGATCAGAAGAAATGAATGTATTGAATTACATAAGAGATCTAAGATACATCTTTTACCCCCACGTTATCCCCACAGCAAAAAACTCTCTTTTTCTTACACACACACAAAATAGTAATTCAGCAGTCATATAGTAGGCTATACATTAGCACTGGGACCATTAAGAGTTGTGATATGGATTGTCGGACAGTGATTTTAGAGCTTTTTAAAACAATCGTAACTATATAATTCAACAATACACTAACTTACTTTAGATTGATAATCACACACACACACACACACACACACACACACACACACACACACACACACACACACACACACACACACACACACACACACACACACCAATATTCTCTTGCAATTTCATCTGTCAGATTAAAATAACCTGAAATATAACAATTACAGTCTAAACATTGCCACCTCCTCGGCTCCGATGAGAAAACTAAAATTCACACTTAATATTCAGCACAGGTATACGTGTGGTGCATTCCTCTTGAGGAATCTGCTCTTGTGTTTGTATATAACGTTAATGGCCTGTGTGGATCTGATGGAGGAAGAGAAGGGGTCTTGAAGAAATGAAGCTTGCAGGCCGAAATATGACAGATGTAGTACATACCAACACACACGCATAGGTGCACCTTCTGAGATTCAGTAAAGTTCAAGCATTTAAACGCCACTGAAAACACACACATTATGCGCTGTTGCAGGTTTTCTCATCTATTTTTCATATCGACAGAAAAAGCGCACAAAGGGAGGGGGGGAGGTGTGAAAAAGCTGTAAAAGTGGCGGTAGGTTGAACTCTCCTGTGTACGTTCTACTACGGCAACCATTTTCGCATGTATTTTAATGCTGAAAATTGATCACTGGGGACCACAATGTGTTGAAACACAGGCCTCCTGACCACATGAGCAACATACAAATATGTTCAATAAATGTTGAATATTTAAAATAACAGAAAATTGCAGTTGGACTACTGTTAACTAATTCATATTCACAGTCATCAAAAGACACCATATGAATGCTGATAATGGAATTATGATTGTTATGATTATATGAATGGAATGATTATTATTATTATTATTATTTAATTTTAATTAAAGTTCTGACTACTTGAACATTTTTAATTCTGGACTGGATATCAAAAAATGTTATAGCTAAAGTATTAAAAAGACATGATGGTCTGATTCTATAGCTATAGGAATGATTCTCACATCAATTATGGAAATAGGATTCTAAAGTGTGTTCTGAGTTTGGAGAGACCTAAATATTTTGGAAATGAAATGAGTTTTAAATTGAAAATATAAAGTATTTTGTGCAAAATCCGTTCAAACAATCAACAAATAAAAAGTACATCATTTACAGATGAAGCACTCACTAAACAGGCCTCTGTGTTCATGGTTGCGGGGCTTTGTAGATGAACACATATTGTCCCTTTAAGAGCACAACTAGGTCGGCGGTCGCTGTGGCGTCGGCTGTGTCTGCGAGGCTAGTGATCTGATTGGTTGTGATTTGTGGGAGAGCTGATCTGATTGGTGGTGATGAGGTTTGTTTCACAAGGCCTGGCTCATGTGGGCCAGGTGTCAGAAAGCATCGTTTCCACGCCAACGCATTACAATGAGACTGGAACAAAAGGCCTGACGGGGCAACCTAGAGTGGGGGGGGGGGGGGGGCGGTGGGGGGGCGCTGGGTGAACGAGTGAGTGAATGGAGTTTAACTCCAGACTTGCCTGACATAACTCTGAAAATGCAGCTTAACCTCCGCTTTCGAAAGTGGAGCAGAAACAGAAGAGGTCAAACTAACCTCACCTTGAAACCAGACAATACAACCAAGAAACACCTATACATGCTTCTGATCAAAACACACAGTAAACATACATTTAAACACTTTTACACAAGCAAGTCACAAAGAAACACCCAGGCCCAAAACCCATCTCAAATAATTGTAAAAAAATTCAAGCCCTAACAAAAACAAAAATGTTCTCAAAGATCACACTGTCCCTCTTTAACTTATAAGACTTTTTTTATCCACACCATTTGGGCTTTGTGTCTGCACTTCCTGTGAAGTACGAAGATGTCAGATAAGTCTTAACCATGAGGACCATTTCAGCCCATTATCACATTGAAACATTCTCGCACTGCCCCCTTATGGTTCATTCCACACTGCAAGGCTCATTCTACAACAGATAAGAGAGCATTCCTTGAGTTGACTTATCCTTTAGAAACCTCAGATACCATCCATAGGAATGGATAGTCAGCTCATGTATGGAAAGACAGCGTAGGTTTAAGTGACAAGTGTCATTATTACTTAAGAGTAATGCCATTGAGAGAGTGGTTTATTTACTGTACTGTGATCATGCAGAAGATCAATATGTGTGTGTGTGTGTGTGTGGTTGTGTGCATTCATAGAGAGGACAGTCTAATTATCTAATCGTTTCTGTTGAACGATCGTTCATCCCCAGCGTGGCATTTGGAAGACAGGCATCAGAAACTCATTTTAATGCCTATTATTAGTGCACACAATACTGGGTGTAGGAGTGCAGAAGTGAGGAAGGGAGAATGGTGGGCGTCTATGTGAATGTCAGATTCTCCTTTATTAACGCTGGAATTTTGTAAATCTAATTGAAGGTTTTTTCAGGTTGGGCTGTGGCACTTAACTCACTCGGCACGAAAACACACACATGTTGGGTTTAATGTTTTATGGGGACATTTCATAGAAATAATGATTTTTATATTGTACAAACCATATATTCTATCCCCTGACCCTAAACATTCCCATCACAGGAAACTTTCTGCATTTTTACAAAAAACATAATTTAGTATGATTTATAAGTTGTTTTCCTAATGGGGACCACAAAATGTCCCCACAAGGTCAAAGATTTCTGGTATTGCCATCTAATATAGGGTAACTTTGACTTTGTTTAATTTTATTTGCAATATTTATACTTTATATACTTTATAATTTTTATGCTGTTGATTTGTATTTTTTATACAAATCAACATTATCAAAACACACACACACCCCTTCTAAAAACAGTAATCACTAAGTGTTAAACGTAATCTAAATGTCAAAAGGAATATCCTTTTTTCAGTACATTATAATGTGATGCAAAAATTGATTTAAAGTGCCCCTATTATGCTTTTTCGAATACCCTCCAATGTGTAATGTAGCTGTCTGTGAATGTAAACGATCTTCAAAGTTGTGAAGCTGAAAGTGCACGCTAAATAAAGTTATTGTCTCTCAAAAGAAAGAACCTCTGGACCGCCTAAACGAGTCGCCAATAATTCGCACCCCACTTCTTCGTTGGGTACACGTAACATATTTGCCTAATGGCCGCCTATGTTCCACGTTGTCCGCCCGAAACAACTTAACCTGCCCTCAAACACTGAAGCTTTTTCGTGTGGTTAACATCATGTCAAGAAGACGCTGTGTCCTATGCTGTGGTTATGCCACAGCATATGCTAAGTTAACTTGTTTTATTTTCACTTCAAAATGTTGAGGCTGTGAAGAATCAGTGGTTAATATTTTTTTTTCAACAATATCAGTACAATCCCAAACTTTTGTTGTGTTCCCGTCCTTTTACTGATGACTGCTTCTCAAATCTTGAGGAGTTCAACGCTGGATTCACAAAACGGTTGCTCTTGAAAGATTGGTAAGCACCCAGTTTATTTGGACCTGCTTGCTCCTCTAAATCACATCCTGTAAGTATGATTAATTATTGATGTATATATTTTCTACCGGGTGTTCAAAATACGTAGCTTTGTGTTTTATATTGTGTTGGTCTCCAGCTAACCGGCTAACTCACGTTATTACGGTCTTCTGCTAATCCGCTGTGGGACCTCACCACTGATACCTAAAATTGTGTCCATTAATGTAGATTGCCAGCATGGAGAAAGGATTGAGAAAGATTTGTTTTATAAACTTTAATGTTACATCAGCCATTTGCGTTAGTGCTCGGCTAACGTATGTGCTGGTATTGATATAGTTAATACAGTTCCCAGCGCAATAAATTAGAAATATACACATCGGTTTGTTGATGGACATACTCTTGTTAATGCTGATGGTGAGGAATTACAGTTGAAACATCTCATAACGTATGTCAAACTGAGTAGCGTATCACTGAGAAACGTCATGCTCAGTCGTCCATGCGATGGAGGTTTGGGTTGAATAACTAGTTCTTCTAATGTTTCATCATCGGACTTACGCTCAGATTGATATGGTAAAATCAACGCCATCGTTACTGTCTTTAGTTTACAGTGCGCAATCGCTGAGCTTTAGGAAGCCTCGAGAGCTGAAGTTCAGCTATGGTAATGGATGTTTCGTTTCCAACAGGCGCTGTAAGCGGTAGACCAATAACAACAGACTGGGCCATCTGGCCAATCAGAGTAGAGTAGTTCGTGGAGAGGAGGGACAAGTCGTTTGAGAATCATTGAAAAATTTACAATATATATCATGAGAAAATTAAAGTTTTTTTTTTTTTTTTTTACTTTTGATGAATGTAAACCTGTTGCAGGAGACCTCCAACACAATTAGGAACCTTAACCTTTAAAATAGCATAATAGGGGCATTTAACATTTATAACAATTGATTTGGGTGTTTAGTGTTATATTTTAAATGTATTTTGTCTAAATATTATACATTTTAATATCGGCCATAACATGGCAATAATTATCACATAACAATAATTCTGTCATGACAACTCTCAAAGAGATTGTCATGGTAATGTTAATGGATGTGGCAAATTGCAATGTTAATGTATTTGGCCTTTGTGGAATAGATCTGCTGCTGCAGAGCAAGTGCCGAAACTGGCTACTGCCAATACATTCACAAGTATGTAAGATATGCTGCTGCTGCTATACACATGTAACATACATGAAATAACCCCCTCAGCAGATCTATACAGGTGGAGCTAGGGAAGGTGGAGGGTTTCTAAAGCACGCTGAAGACTGCTAACAGCTGTTCAGTTATATATTCAGTTCATGAACTTTTAGTTTCATACCAGAACTTGGTATTTTGATTTTTGTTTTATTGGTGCATACTAACAGTAACACAAACACTGATTAACATTACTATTAACAGACACTGTGACATGAACACTACATAAACCCTCCCCCAACCCACAAACCACTTTCTCCCCTCAGTAATATCAGTGTAACATTTTCAGATCAGTTACAGCATATTCGACATCACGTCCTACATTGATTTGCTCATATATGCATGGATCCATAGATTTTTTCCTCTGTTCATCTCAGCTCACATGTCAGGAATAGAAGCTCAATGAATCTAATCATGAGGTAGTGCGCTGGGAAGATTCCCATCTCCCAGAACAGTGGAAGATCTAGTATTCATATTAAACAGACACTTTCAAAGCACATGAGTTCTTTATTTTAAGCAGTTCAAAGAAGTTTTAGTTCTGGAAAAACTGTCTCTCAGGAGTAATTCTTCAGTTTGAAACACAAAACTAACACCACTTAACTACAGCGGTTTTGCGTTTTTTTTAACCTTTATTTAAACCCGGTATTAATCTTTTTGAAAACGGTTTCATTTCTCAGGAATAATGAAAGATCTCTAGCAGAATAAACAAATAAACCAATCCTCATACATGTCAGTGGCTGTTTTTCTTCACAAGCAAGAGCATGAAAACAGTCCTGAATGGTGAGCTCTTTCATCTTGAAGCAAATGAAGAGTTTCTTATCCACAGATGCTTAAGCACCAAATATAAACTGAGAAGGATTCAGCAAACAACATTATTTTGCTGCCTTTGTGACTGCTTTTTTATAATTAAAGAATAGCCTTTTGATTGCGATATGAGACATTCAGGTTTTACGTTTCAGCCCACAGATCTTTTCAATGCATAATTAACACAGGGTTAAAAATGCTTTATGATTGTGTATGACCTCTCGGTGGATTCCAGATCATCAGATCAATTCACAAAAATGTGTGTGTGTGTGTGTGTGTGTGTGTGTGTGTGTGTATGTGTGTGTGTGTGTGTGTGTGTGTGTGTGTTGATTTGGACAGTCGTCTGATTGTTGAATCCGTGGGATATTACCGGGGAGGGGGAAACCGATGATCATTCAATTAAATGCGCGGGTTATCATTTGTATATGCGCATGTGAAATGGGAATCAGAAGAAGTGTGTGTACATGTGTGTGAATAACTATATCATGGCTGGATGCCTGTTCACTCACTGTGCAGCCAATGATGAGCTGATTAACAAGGATTTTAATTATTCACCAAAACAAGGTGCCCTTTCACCCACACACACTGAAACACCACAGTAGCAGACAGACGGTGGCATCCTGTGGCGCCATGGTTCTCTGCAGGCACTGAGATGTTCATTGTGCCCACCATCTTCTGTCTAAATGTATCAAATCACTGCAAGCAAACACAACATACCCTTTGCATGCTCACGCCACACACAGCTAAACGCACAGGCTCCAAAGAGCAAGCGAACGCAGCTGGCAAATCCTCTGGTGTAACATCTGATGTAATTCAATTTTAGATGGGCTGCTGTATAACTTCTGAATATCTAAACGAACAATTCGCTCTCTTGGCTTCCATTTGGGGAGTGTTTGGTAGAGATGGACTGGAGGAAATTTGTTTGTGACAGAAAACCAAATGAAATGAGCTTTGCTGAAAGCTTGACTGCACATCATGACACTACAGAGGCTGAAATCATGATCTGGTGAAGATGTCAGCAGACAAATTTTTTAGTGCAATTGTACAGTGACAGCAAATGCTTAGATGGTGTTCTGGTAGCGGTGGGTTTTATTAAATGAGGTCTCGCTGAGCTCTTCTGTTAGAAAAGATGTACAAGTTTAAATGTGACTGAAGAGCTTCCTAAAGAGCTTCCAAAAGTTTTGGTGTGTCCTATTCTGTGGCTGTGTTTTTTTCCTTAAAAGAAATATGAATGACTGGAATATAGATTTGCTAGAACAGCAGAGTTCAGTGAAACTGCTTTCCACAGCTTTTGTAACATGTCTGAAAATGGATGGGTGACAGATCAATTAATGTATTTAGGAATTAATGTAATTATCTAATACAGATATGATTTGAATGTGTCTATGGAACAACACAAAACAATGTTTTAATGAATTAATTAAACCTTTTTAGATCAAATTCATATTTTTTGGGTGGGCAGTGTTGAAAGGGTTGCCACTAAAAACAAAGAAGCAAAAAAGTAAATTTGCTGGAGAATTCTCGGAATTCATGAAATCAAAGCAGAAGAGTGAGCTTATAGGAAAACTGGCACACTTGTAGTGATAGTAATGAATAGCAATCTGACCAGCGCCACCACCAGTTAAAAAATTATCTTTTCAAATGATTATAACTTTTGAACACACTCAATTACTCAATACACACATACTCAATTCACTGATCACATTCAACATCTTGGATTAAAAAGATTGGCAATCAGGATAAACATAACTTGTGTTAACAGCCAAGTTACCTCAGAATGCCAATTGGTTAGTATGCTAACTAATGATTTAATGTGCTCATTCTCACACTGAAAGCTCTCCTCAGCAGCTTCTTGAATGTGCATCAACTGAGTGGCACACTGTCAAGCATTGGGTGTGGAACGTGCCCAGACCGCAAGAGGTACTGGGACCAGAAATGGTGCTTCTGTTCAAGACAGTGTCTTTCTGAGAATTATTTAATATGACTTGAATATAACATGTGGTGAATTTATTTACAAAATCTTAATTTTGAGCTTATTCTCACCTGAACTACTGAATGCATGTCTTCCAAGTAGGACATGGTGATAGGTGATAAGTGACAAGCACCTGAACTGAAGATTGTTGTTTCGATTCTTGCGTGGTGCAATTTTATAAAAGTGTGTGTAATGTTGTGTTACTTTGATTCCTTTATTATCCGGGTAAGCTTTTTCCTCTTGGAATAGAAAAATGATAAACATGTTTTTATACATTTTTTGTTAATTCTAATCTGAATTTATATTCATTTTCAGTTCATCCTCACCTTTACTTCTGAACCTCATGTCCTCCAATTATAGCGAATACTAAGTGTACCATTCTTTTCTGTACTTCTGAACTTATCTGTTCTTCATGTACATTCTATTTCTTTCTTCTCTTATTGTTCTTTTGGCTCTGCACTTCTATCGCTGCCCGTTTAAATCTTGGCCACGTATCGCTGCTTGCGGCTATATTTAAATTTTTTAATTGTCATTAAAAAAAAGTTTTTTTTTTACCAGTCAGAATTACAATTCAAGTGAAAAGACTAATCGTTGTATATAAAAAAAGAAAAGCTCAATCATAAATATACTTACATTTTGTGACCTAAATAGTAATTGATTTTTCATTGTTTAAAACAAATAGCTTACAAAAGCTTATAATTAGGTGGGACCACCCTGGCCCAGATTTAATTGCAATGGATGGTATTGTTAAAAAAGATGGGTTGGAGCAGAGTAACCATGTCTGCTAGTATATAGTCACCCAATGAAAGAAGACACAAGGAACACAGAATGGAGTTGGTTCTTCATATACTGAATCCCTGATCTTAATGCCAGAAAGAGCTCGGGGCTTTAGGTCTGAGGACGGTTGACTCACAGATTAGTCAAGATGTTCCGGCAAATACTAAAACAGATGTTAAAGTGCAGGGTTTCCAGAAAAGGTGGCCCATGGCCTGTATCAGGACAAAGTCAAACTGCTGGCTCCTTCCCAACATTTAGGTCTAGCATAAGTATGTTGACTACAACTAAAACTAATCAAAGCAGGCTACTGTCTATTGACTGTAGACTCCACGACTATGAAGTAGTTTTAGGTTTTTGACTGATTACAGTGCATTATTTTCTTTCCATTATTGTTGCAAACTTTCTTCTTCCAAATAAAATAAGAAGCCATATGGCTTACCATAAAAATTAAAATGGCACACATGTAGAGAAAGTGACATATTGATTCAAATTACGTTTAATATAAAATTACTGTTTTCTATTTTCAGCAGCTATTAGTCCTGTTCTTTTCTACCCCACTGTATGGAAAAGAGCACCTTGTACAGTCTCAAAAATATCTTCTACAGAAGTAAATTCTTAAAGGGGTTTGAATGACAAAAAGGTGAGCACCTAATGATAGAATTTTCTCTTTAGGGTGAACTATCAACAAAAAAAAAAACTTTTTCCTTGGACAAGGAGCTCTGTGGGTGGACAACACAAGGGTCTGTTAAGGAGACTAACTGCTGCACTCCCAGCTCTAAAACCATTTCACTGCATTATTGATAAAGCATTGTAGTGTGTCAAACGGAGCGAGAAAATAAAAGACACCATGGATATTGTGACATGGCTCATAACATTTCCAGCCCATAACATCACTTCTCTACTTCTCTTCTGAGCCTTACTGTAGAAAATGCAACAGATTACAACCTTATGCTGTATAACAATACGTGCTGGCCTAAGGGCCAAATGTCAGAGAAAGTGTGTGAACTTAAGAGAGACCTTTGTTCTTTTTAGGCAGCCTACTGAGCAAAAGCCATCATTTTTTTCTCAGTAATTTCTCTCATCTCAATCTCAATGTGAATGTCTCATTTCAATCATCTTAAATAGCAATTGGAAGACAAGAACCAAAACGTTTGGAGCTAATGAAGCTTTCGACTTCCATCTCACCGTTCCTGTAGCTCAAACAGTAGAGCATGCTGCTAGAGAACATGGGTTCAGTTCCCAAATTGTGTTCCTTGGATGCAATTTAAGCCAATTTGGATGCAAGGATCTGCCAAATGTATAAAAGTAAATTAAAACTGGCCCTGTTAGAATCAGATCCAGAAAGAAAAAAGTAATATGAGCAATGAAACAAAAAAGAACAAAACAGAGGATGCACGCTAATGAATATGTTCATGACAAGACTAACAGACAATTTCAAGGAGCATCAATCTCTTAAGTGAAATCCTCTGGTCTCAGCAAACAGACGTTTTCCATTTCCACACATGGCCTGTAGACTGGTAAGGCCAAAATGCCTTGAGGAAACATCTCCTCTGCTGGAGAATTCTTGGAATTCATTCAATTAAAGCAGAGGAGTGAGACTGTATGCGACTTTCACTACCCTTCAACAAAGAAGCAGTCACAGGGGTGTTTTGCGTGGGGCTGGGGCTAAGAGGGTCTTCTTTGCCCTGCTGCCCTCATCCATTCATGACATTATGAAGCTTTTCCCACTCTAAACTGTTGCTTCAGGTACCAGTCACACTGTCCAAATCCCAACCATGCCAAAAACTGTAGATAATAAAAATGAATTATGCAACCAAGAAGACCCTTGTTATAAAATTGGCACACTGCAAACCATAGAATCACCTGCTGAGTCACTGTTTCAACATTAATAACAATGTCCTCGAAGGCCAGATATAAAATGCAAGGCAAACTATCAATCACGGCTGACAATCATGACGTCACACCCCGTTTTATAGCATCAAATAACTAACTAAAACCAAACTTATTTGAAAACCGAACACTTGAACTTACATCATTGTGATAAAAAAAAAAAAAACTACCTAAAATGACAGAAACCATCTTTGGAAAAAATGTATTTAAAATGTAATTTGATTTTAGTTTTCAATTAAAATGTTCAATTTAGTTTGTCTCACGTCCCATTAGAACTTAAATCCTACATTATTATGTACAGTGTGAAAAATGGACATTCATTCTGAGACTTGCTAAAAATTAAACTGTTATTAAATTATTAGTGTTTTTAATGATGAACTTTAAGCGAGCTTTAGATGATGGCAAAAGCAATTAAAATGCAAAAATAAGGATCAGTGAGTATGTGCAATAAAATATCGAATAAATAAAATAAAATGCTAATATCTTCTGATATGGTACCGACCGTTATATTGTACATCAGATGGTTTAGAACAAATACTACAAACAGTAAGTTCTGCTCTGATCTTAAAGTGTAAGTTACAGGTTAACCACCACAAAAAATTAATGTGTAAATGTAAGTGCTCAATATGAATACATTTAAACATTTCTGTCTTAAAATGCGTTAAAATAACATTTATCGTGGTTTCTTCAAAGGTAACGTTTTTTTTACAGTAACTGGGTGATGACGTCATAAGATGTGTAACTTTTCTCTTTTTGTTTTTCAATTTAGCTACTAATGAGGGTTTATCAAATAGATAAAAAAAACTGTTTAATGAACTTGAGCAAATATTCAAATATATATATTTTTTTATTCCCCCAATGTTGGCACTTTCTAATAAGAATTAGAATGAAAGAATAGAAAAACATTGTCTTTGATTTCACACACAACAAAAAATCATCTTAAGGTTCTTATCTGAGATAAAAAAAAAAAAACTGAGGAAAAACACAGTACGTTGAAATTTGCTGTTATTAAGAAAAACATTGAGTGCGTTGAAATTTTTCTCTCTTCTTTAGCATTGTCCATTTCGGCTGGAGAAAACAAAAAAACAAATCCACTCCACCATAGCATCCTTTTTAACCCATCCTAACTTATGCTCGCTTCCCAATTCACCCTAAGACGCGAGTAAATGATCGGTTCTTACATTGAGCTTAAGACCAAAAAGTTTCTCAATGAGTTCAAGTTTTTGAGGTAGCCACCAAGAAACATGAGCTCCCACTACCCCAAACTTACTTGACTTCTTCATGCCAGCTTTCACCTTATATGCCAAACAGGTGAGCCTATATTGCGCCCTCTAATGGCTTGTAGTGTTTCTACACCATTCCTTTCTTACATTACAAAATAACTGTTACAGATACTTCTATCTGTTACATACCCCCTCCCATGTTTTTAAAATTTGTCACATCCGTGGCAAATTTTCAAGTTTTGTACATGATATGAATCAATGACTGTCGGATCAGAAATAAAAGAAACCCGATAGTTCACAGGTCCTAACTTCTTTACTATTTTTGCAGGCCCTTTCCACCTAGGAGATAATTTGGCCATGAAAGCATCATTGGCCTTGAATAACGGATGAGATCGCACCCATACCACATCTCCTTTACAGAACTCTTGGTTCCCTATCGGTCAGTCACTACGACGTAGGTCATGACTGACCAATAGGAATCTCGCTAGAGAGGCCAATCTACTTCGAGTGAAACTAAAACAGGCCAATGCACATTGGCGTGCAATCATTTGCATCAGCTGCGCGACCTCGTTAGCGCGGGTATTTAACAAGCAGCTGAGCGATTGCACAGTTAGCTTTTTGCTTCGGAGCCAAACACTTCGATGCCTCTACTGCAGTGGAAAACTTCTACAGGCTTTTCTTTTTTGAACTTCTCTCTTTTTTTTCTGGTGCTGGGCGCGACAGCACGGCAGCGTGAGCAGCCTCCTCTTTAAAGAGCAAACAAAAAAGCTGTTTTAACGGCTGGTAAGATCTCCCAGCGCACAGTCGGGTGCACATTCCCCTGTGATCGCTGAGGCTGCTCCCCTGCGTGCTTCAGCACCAGTGAGAGTAGTTCCTAAAAGAGCAAACACAGATAGTTCGCGTCTTTTTCAAGATGACGTTCTATCTGTGTGTTTCTGGATGCGGTCGTTACCTGGGATCGCGGGATGGTCACGATCGCTGCCTTGTGTGTCTGGGCCTCGAACACGCACAGGCAGCGTTCGTGGATGAGTCATGTACCCATTGTGGGAAAATGACCATCTCGGAGCTGAGGTCGAGACTCTCGTTCCTGCAAAGGGGCGGAGTCCCCGTGCCTGCACCTCGGTCCAACCCCCCTTCGCGGGTTGCTTCCGGCAGTGACATGGGTGACCTGAGGATTACAGTGAGCGCGCTTCCTTCGGGGAACCAACCCCCTAGGAACCCCCACTCCTCTCATGCTCCGCAGCCAGTTCAGCTGCCAACGGAACGCGCCGGACCGTCCTCGAGATGTGTACCGGTCGTTTCGTTCGGCGCTTCCCGCGACGACCAGATGTCGATCGCTGCATCGGAGGGTGGGTCAGACCGCTCCGCGGACGACGGCTCGGAGCCGCTGCCTCCTTCGGGTGTGCCAGCGGTGCCCGAGTCGGACCCGGAGATGATGGCCATGCTTTCCCGGGCCGCCAACAGGATCGGGCTCGTGTGGAACCCTCCACCGTGTCCCGAGCCCTCGAGGCTGGATGATTGGTATCTCGGGGTGGCGCGCGCTGGTTCTCAGCAACCCACTCCAGTGCCTTTCTTCCCGGAGGTGCATGAGGAGCTCACGGGGACGTGGACGGCACCTTTCACTGCCAGAAACCGTCCCGGTGGCTCCTCCTCCCTCACCACCCTTGATGGCGGGGCAGCTAAGGGATACACGCGTGTCCCGCCAGTGGAACGGGCCGTTGCTATGCAACTGTGCCCTAACTCCACTTGGCGTGGAGAACCGTGTCTTCCTTCACGCGCCTGTAGGTACTCGTCGGACTTAACCGACAAGGCTTACAAGGCCTGCGGGGAAGCTGCCTCTGCCATACACGCTATGGCGTTGTTGCAGGTTCATCAGGCTAAGGCACTGAAGGACCTGCACGAGGGTGGTCACGACCCACAAGTTCTCCAAGAACTTCGTACCGCGACGGACCTCGCGCTTCGTGCGACGAAGGTTACCGCGCGGTCTGTGGGTCGTGCGATGTCCACTTTGGTGGTCCAGGAACGCCATCTCTGGCTGTGTCTGGCCGACATGAGGGAAACCGACAAGCTCAGGTTTCTTAACTCCCCCGTGTCCCAGACCGGCCTCTTCGGCGACGCGGTCGAGAACTTTGCCCAGCAGTTCTCGGCTGTACAGAAGCAGACTGAGGCGATCAGTCACATCCTGCCGCGGCGGTCAGCTGCTGCCTCCACTCCACCGCCTGCGGCTCCTCAGTCTGCTCGTCGCCGAGGGCGTCCTCCTGCGTCTGCCCCTGCTCCCGCGCCGCAGCAGCAGCCTCCACCTAAGCGGCGCCGTCGAGCCAGTCGCAGGCAGGGCGCCCCGCCCGTCCAGGCCCCCGCCAAGAAGGGCAGCAAAGCCAAGAGTAAGCGGCCCTAGGACGGGCGACCCGGAGATGGAGGGAACTGCTCTTCAGGAGACGATGACCGCATCGCTCCTTCCCCCGGAGGAGGGCCGGGTGGGGAATATTTTGTTTCCTTTTGTTCCGCCGCTGGCCTTAAAACCAGCGGTACCCAAATTTTCAATAAAAGAGCAGTTTCTACCATCTCTGGGTCCGAAGGGGACCCGGAGAGCAGTGGGGGGACAGAATCCTCACCACTCTCATCTGCCTCCTCTATCGCCAGTGAGCAGCAGTGTGCAGTCGAGAACGCCACCGAGCCACCTCCTGCACCTCCTGCCCTGTGGAACCAGGTAAGTGCTGCACAGCGCACACAGACCCCGCTACGGGCCGCCTCCCAGAGAGAGCCCCCCGAGCCGCGTCCCTGTGTTCCACCTCGCTGCCCCACTCCGGGTACGCCTGCGGTCCCTTTGGTCATTCGGACCATCAGGCTCGGCTATGCGATTCAGTTCGCCCGGCGTCCCCCCAAGTTTCGGGCCATCCACTCCACTACAGTGAGAGCAGCCGATGCCCATGTCTTGCGTGCGGAGATCGCAGTCCTACTGGCGAAGGACGCGATAGAGCCGGTCCCTCCAGCCGATATGAGGTCAGGGCACTACAGTCCCTACTTCATTGTACCCAAGAAAGGTGGTGGGTTACGACCGATCTTGGATCTGCGAGTTTTGAATCAGAGCCTCCACAAGCTACCGTTCAAAATGCTCACGCAGAAACGCATTTTCGAATGCATCCGTCCCCAAGATTGGTTTGCAGCGATCGACCTGAAAGACGCGTACTTTCATGTCTCGATTCTTCCTCGACACAGGCCGTTCCTGCGCTTTGCGTTCGAGGGTCGAGCATATCAGTACAAAGTCCTACCCTTCGGGCTGTCCCTGTCCCCCCGTGTCTTCACGAAAGTCACGGAGGGGGCCCTTGTTCCCATGAGAGAACAGGGCGTTCGCATCCTCAACTATCTCGACGACTGGCTCATACTAGCACACTCTCGAGATCAGCTATGCGAACACAGGGACCTCGTGCTCAGGCACCTCAGCCAGTTGGGTCTTCAGGTCAACTGGGAAAAGAGCAAACTCTCCCCTGTGCAGAGGATCTCTTTTCTCGGTATGGAGTTGGATTCGGTCACTCAGACAGCGCGCCTCACAGAGCAGCGTGCTCAGTCGGTGCTGAACTGCTTGAACACGTTCAAAGGCAGGACGGCGGTCCCACTGAAATTTTTTCAGAGGCTCCTGGGGCATATGGCAGCGGCAGCAGCGGTAACCCCGCTCGGCTTGCTTCATATGAGACCGCTTCAGCACTGGCTTCACGGCCGAGTCCCGAGATGGGCGTGGCATCACGGCACTCACCGGGTGGCAATCACACCGGCCTGCCGTCAGACCTTCAGCCCGTGGTCAGACCTTTCGTTCCTTCGGGCAGGAGTCCCCTTGGAACAGGTATCCAGGCATGCTGTGGTATTCACAGATGCCTCTGCCACCGGCTGGGGTGCCACGTACAACGGGCATGCAGTGTCAGGGGTGTGGACGGCTCCCCAACTGCATTGGCACATCAATTGCCTCGAGTTGCTAGCAGTACATCTCGCTCTGAGCCGCTTGAAAAGGCCGCTACGGGGCAGGGACGTACTGGTCCGCACGGACAACACTGCGACCGTTGCGTACATCAACCGACAAGGTGGTCTACGCTCCCGTCGCATGTCGCAACTCGCCCGCCAATCTCCTCCTCTGGAGTCAGAAGCATCTGAGGTCGCTTCGAGCCATGTATGTCCCCGGCGTGCTCAACCGTGTGGCCGACGAGCTATCACGAGCTGTGCTTCCGGGAGAGTGGCGACTCCACCCCCAGGTGGTTCAGCTGATCTGGAGAGAGTTCGGAGAGGCTCAGGTAGACCTGTTTGCCTCCTCAGAGACCTCCCATTGCCAGCTGTTTTACTCCCTGACCGAGGAAACACTCGGCACGGACGCACTGGCACACAGCTGGCCCCGGGGCCTCCGCAAATATGCGTTTCCCCCAGTGAGCCTACTTGCACAGACACTGTGCAAAGTCAGGGAGGACGAGGAGCAGGTCCTTATGGTGGCTCCCTATTGGCCCACCCGGACTTGGTTCCCGGAACTCATGCTCCTCGCAACAGTCCCTCCCTGGCCCATTCCTCTGAGGAAGGACCCCCTGACTCAGAGACGGGGCACCCTATGGCACCCGCGCCCAGACCTGTGGAAACTCCATGTCTGGTCCCTCGGGACGCGGAGGTTCTAGGTGACTTACCCCCAGAGGTACTTAACACCATCACTTCAGCACGGGCGCCATCCACGAGACGTGTTTACGCCCTGAAGTGGAACCTGTTCGTCGAGTGGTGTTCTTCTCGCCGAGAAGACCCCCGAAGATGTTCGATAGGGTCTGTGCTTTCCTTCTTGCAGCAGGGGTTGGAGCGTAGACTGTCCCCTTCCACCCTCAAAGTACATGCTGCCGCTATTTCTGCTTATCATGACCACATAGATGGCAAAACAGTTGGAAAGCACGACATGGTCGTCAGGTTTCTTAGGGGGGCGAGATGATTAAATCCTCCTCGACCCCCCTCCATACCCTCTTGGGATCTTTCCCTGGTGCTTCGAGCACTTCAGGATGTTCCCTTTGAGCCTCTGCAATCAGTAGACTTAAAGCTTCTTTCCATGAAGACTTTGCTACTGGTTGCATTGGCCTCTGTCAAGAGGGTAGGAGACCTGCATGCATTTTCGGTCGACGAATCGTGCCTAGAGTTCGGGCCGGGTGACGGCCACGTGGTACTAAGACCCCGGCCTGGCTATGTGCCCAAGGTTCCTACCACTCCCTCAAAGACCAGGTAGTGAACCTGCAAGCGCTGCCCTTGGAGGAGGCAGACCCAGCCCTGGCTTTGCTCTGTCCCGTTCGCGCTCTGCGTATGTACGTGGACAGAACTCAAAGCATCAGGACCTCAGATCAGCTCTTTGTCTGTTACGGAGGCCAGCAGAAGGGAAAGGCTGTCTCCAAGCAGAGGTTGGCCCACTGGATAGTGGATGCCATCGCCTTGGCTTACCAAGCACAGGGCGTGCCCTGCCCGCTTAGGTTGCATGCACACTCTACGAGAGGCGTTGCATCCTCCTGGGCGCTGGCACGTGGCTCCTCGCTAACAGATATCTGTAGAGCTGCGGGCTGGGCGACACCTAACACGTTCGCTAGATACTATAGCCTACGTGTAGAGCCGGTCTCCTCCCGTGTTCTCACCCTAAACGGGTAGAAGCACTGAGAGGTCTGGCTCTGTCGGCTTGCTGCACCCTACTGTGCACCCTTATTGCTCCAGAGTGAAAAACCTGTCGAGTCCTCCAAAACCCCTCGGCCCGGACTTGGCGGAGCGTCCGGCGCCAGGCCCTTATCCGTTGAATCCTTGAGAACCGGATCTGGGCTGGGTTCCATATGTGTGACCCTACGGGGATCCCATATGTGTATATATTCCACGGATGCTCCTATCGGAAGCCCGTGTCTTTCCCTTGGGCTAAGTCACCCATTATTTCATATGCAGTACAGCCTTCGGGTTAGTCCATATGTATTTCCACGTAACTCTTTGAAGAAGTGGCTTCCGCAGCGTTCCTTCCTAAACAGGAAAGGCACGCTTTCCCAGTGTTATCCAATATGTCACTGTATGGGTTATCACGGAACAACAGTGTCAAACTCTCTGTGTAGGCCTCCTCCTATCGTCCTTCCAGGCAAGAAGGTGTAGAGGCTTGCACGGGGGCGCTGGATGGGGTGCAGCAGCTGTGGCGCTTTGGTAGGGATTCCTATTGGTCAGTCATGACCTACGTCGTAGTGACTGACCGATAGGGAACGTCTCGGTTACATATGGTAACCCTCGTTCCCTGAGGGAGGGAACGGAGACGTAGGTCCCGTCGCCACATCTGCTGCCGCCCGCCGGGGCGGCCAGCTTCTCAGGCTTGGCTCCTCAGCAAAAAACTAACTGTGCAATCGCTCAGCTGCTTGTTAAATACCCGCGCTAACGAGGTCGCGCAGCTGATGCAAATGATTGCACGCCAATGTGCATTGGCCTGTTTTAGTTTCACTCGAAGTAGATTGGCCTCTCTAGCGAGATTCCTATTGGTCAGTCATGACCTACGTCTCCGTTCCCTCCCTCAGGGAACGAGGGTTACCATATGTAACCGAGACGTTTCTTGCCATGCTGAATTCGAGTGAAAATCTCTTCAATGAGAAATCGAGCAATAGTAGGAGCTTTTGCGGCTCTCACTGGAAATAATTTCACCTATTTTGAGAAATAGTCCACAACTAGTTTACAATACTGCCAGACGTAATTTCTTATGCTGGGCCAATACACAAAATCAAGCAGTCGCTTTAGGGTCTTGAAACTTCCTAAATGTCCACTCAATGGATTGTCATGAGCAACGATAAAAATGTCTTTCTGAAAACAGCTGGAATCACTATTTGCAGTTTTCGACAGGGCATCAGGAAACACATTGCACTATCCCTTACGGTAACTTACAATGAAATGAAACCCTCCAGGTAATGTCTCCATTTTTCTACAGCCCATACAACTGCTAGGTACTCTTTTTCAGATGTAGAGTATACTCTCTCCGCTCCCCTCAAAAGCCGAGATGCATATGCCACCACTCTTTCTTGTCCTTCTTCTTCTTGAGTTAAAACGGCCCCCAACCCATTCTCACTGGCGTCTGTCTGAACTTTAAAAGCACGGTTTACATCAGGTGAGATTAGAACCGGAGCACTGATGAGATCTTGTTTGATCGTCTCAAAGGCTCGTTGGCAATCTTCAGACCAGATCCATTTTTCCCCTTTTTTCTTTAGAGCATGAAGTGGAGCAGTTTTTGTAGAAAAATTCTCAATAAAACTATATGGTACCAACCTGACAGACCCAGAAATTTTCGGATCTCTTTGACTGATGCAGGTACCGGGAATGATTGGACAGAGATATATTTTTTCCAGATCTGTCTTAAATCCATCTGCAGAGATGACATGACCTAGAAATGTCAATGATGGCTTAATGAAATTATATTTCTTCATGTTAAGAGACAAACCAGCCTTTTGAAGACAAGTAAACACTTTCTGGAGATGTTGAATGTGGGTTAAAGTAGAAGGAGAGATTGATTGATTGATAAGACATTGATAATGGGAATGACGTGAAGGAATTGCATTGGAAATAAGTCGTACCCGGAGTTTAAAACCCATATTGAAACGACGCATGTCTCCAGGGTCATAGTGGTCTGCAGTTAAGTGTTCGCTGCATATGACAGCTGACTTAGTCACAGAGGCAGCAGTAAAATCTGCCCGTGTCGTAGCCACAAACCTCACCCAGGCACGAATCAGCCGTTTGTCCTTGGGGAACTTGTGGAGCCCCTCCCCCGTTTATTCATACATCCCACACCAAACACAATAGTTTACCATTTTTGCAAGCTAGGTCTCCAATATAACTGCTAGCCTACTTGCCATTAGACTAATGGTAACTCTCGGCTTGGAGTCCCTCTTATGACGTCACACCCAGCCTAGTGGAAGGGAGGGGGAGTGCTTAAAACCACTGTAAAAAAGTACCAATTTTTCATATTATATTCAGCATTTTGGTATAAAACACATACAAAACAATGGTGGGCAATTCTTATCTTTATGTTTAATAAGCACATTGCATTATCTTCGTGAAAAACATCAAGTCAAGTCACCTTTATATAGCGCTTTTTACAATACAGATTGTATCAAAGCAGCTTCACAGTGATAACATGAAAACAATACGACAAACTTTGTTTCTAGAAGAAAATTGCATCATCATCCACCTTAAGTAAGGCAGATTAATAATATTGTTGAATATTTAAATGTCCCCAACTAAGCAAGCCAACAGCCAAGGCAACAGTGGCAAGGAACCAAAACTCCATCAGGTGACAGAATGGAGAAAAAAACCTTGGGAGAAACCAGGCTCAGTCGGGGGCCAGTTCACCTCTGGCCAACGAACGAACAGTGTATGATTATGATTCAGGCAGCATTACAGGTCAGAAGTCAGATTGGATCAGAACATTCAGAATATTATCCAGTTCCATCTGGTTGGAATTCGGAGTCATCACGTCGATATGGAGACGAGTTAGTTGAGGATCAGTGCCCTGAGGATCAGGGTGGCACTTCAGGGATGCGTTGTGGATGGGTCCAGGCGCAGGTCCGCGATCTGATCTAGATACATCCCGGATCCGGCTGACTTCAGTAAAGAAAGGTAAAAGGGAAGAAGGCCTTCACGGGGAAGGGACTAGTTGACACTTCAGGACTGCGTCGTCGTCGCGTCCAGGCGCAGGCCCCTCATCAGATCTGGATACGGCCAGGATCCGGCATACTGCGGTAAACCTCGGGATAAACAGAGAGACTAATATTAGTGTAGATGTCATTCTACTTATGATGTAACGAGTACATCAGGATTTATAGGAAGTGTTCCCGGTAACGGCTGACCTAATCTATGCAGCCTAACATTGAATTATAGAAGTCTATAGAGTGTTATGTGTATGCTAGGTCAAAGAGATGTGTTTTTACTCTAGTTTTTAATCTAGTTTTTAATCCGGACAATTTTAGGAAGACTGTTCCACAGTTTTGGTGCTAAATAGGAAAAGGATCTACCGCCAGCAGTCGATTTTGATATTCTCGATATTATCAACTGGCCGGAATTTTGAGATCGCAGTAGACGTGAATGACTATAATGCGTTAAGAGCTCGCTCAAGTACTGTGGAGCTAAACCATTTAGTGATTTGTAAGTAATCAGCAATATTTAAAAATGTATACAATGTTTAATAGGGAACCAATGCAGTGTTGACAGAACCGGGCTAATATGGTCATACTTCCTGGTTCTGGAAAGAACTCTAGCGGCTGCGTTTTGGACCAGCTGTAATTTGTTTATTAAGCGTGCAGGGCAACCACCCAGTAGATCATTACAATAATCTAGCCTTGATGTCATGAATGCATTAACTAATTGTTCCGCATTTGTCAATGAGAGCATATGACATAATTTAGATATATTTTTAAGATGGAAAAACTATTCACTTGACTTTCAAATGAAAGATTGCTATGAAAGAGAACAACCAGGTTCCTAACCGACGATGAAGACTAGACAGATCAGCCATCAAGTGTTAGACAGTATTTTAGGTTAGTACGTAAGGAAGTTTTTTGTCTCTGTTTTTTCAGAATTAAGTAGTAGGAAATTACTAGTCATCCAATTTTTTTATATTAGCTATGCATTCCATTAATTTTGTGAATAGGTAAGTTTCGTCTTGGCCAGGTTTCTGTCAAACACAGCACATCTAGGTTATAGTCTGTAATCATATCATTTACAATAAATGCTTTTGAGGTAAGGGATTGAATATTCAGCAACCCAAGCTTTATTATTTGTTCATTTGTATTAAATCTGTTTTTTATTTGTTGAACATCAATTGAATTTAACCTTAGATGGGTTTAAAAGTTTTTTGTATTTCCTAATTCTGGGAACAGACACAGTCTCTATATGATGATATCTAGGTGAAAGAGTCTCTATGTGATGGGATTTATTAGCCCTTGGTGACGTGAGACAGCTGGCAGACGGCCGGTTTAGCCAGTCTGTCTGCTTCCTGACCTGAGCCCCAGATTGTCATGTTTGTGCTCTAAGACTATGTGCCATATTACTAGAGAGAAGAGCAGCACCATCCCAGGAGGGATGAATACCATCTCTTTTCAACAGGTCAGGTCTGCCCCAAAAACATTTCCAATTGTCTATTAATTCTATATTATTTTGCAGACACCACTTAGACAACCAGCCATTGAGTGAACGCAATCTACTAACAATCTCATCACTCTGGCGAACAGGAAGGGGGCCAGAACAAATTACAGTGCCTGACATTGTACTTGCGAGTTCACACACCTCTTTAACATTCAATTTAGTGATCTCCGACTGGCGAAGTCGAACATCATTTGTGCCGACGTGAATAATAATCTTAGAGAATTTACGATTAGCATTAGCCAGCATATTTTAAATTTGTTTTGAGGTCAGGCGCTCTGGCTCCCAGCAAACGTGACAATGGTGGCTGGTGTCTCTATTTTCACATTCCGTGTTATAGAATTGCCCAAAAATAGGGCACATTCAACAGGATTCACAGTGGGTGTTGCACTGAGTGGGAAGAATCTATTTGAAGTTGTAATCGGAATGGAAGAGCGGTGTTTTGTCCCGCGACTACAGCGTCTTACTGTCACCCAATTGCCCTGCTGCAAGGGCTCTACCTCAGCCGGAACCGAATAATGTACAGTGTTCACTAATCTAGTCGCATCCAAAGCAGTATCTAAAGCCCTTGCACTCTTACAATTAACCTCAATTAAAGTTTGTATGTGTGTCTCTATAGTTCTGAAATCTTCAGCCTGCCTATCTCCCTGCATTTATCACATGTAAATCCTATGCTGACAGAGAAGCCTATGCTATACATGCTACATGAAGTGCAAGTCACAATAAGAGGAGAAGATGACATGACTCACCGTGTTTGTTGACTGATTCTACTTACCACAGCTTTGATGGATTTGTAAAAGGCACAAGGCTAGCGCTAGTGAGTTACTAGCATGTTGTGCAGGCTAGCCAAATTACTAGCCTGTTGTGCTAGTGATAAGGATTTAGATAGAAGCTAGCGATGCCAGATTAATGTGTTGTGATGAGTAAGATATAATTAGCAATATAAACAACATGGAATGATAGAAAATAAAGATTCAAAACAGAAAGCAAGAGCTTACAAACGCAAACCACTCCGCAGCAAGGCAGACAGGAGCAAAAAATATAACCTGCAATTTATACTTTAATCATTTAAGTGTTCTCAAAGTGCTAGGACAATGCTATATTATTTTCATGATTCACAAAAAAACACACAGATCCAGCTTACATCATCCATTTTTAGTATATCTCCTTCATTGTATTTCAAGAGGATTGATCTGCAGTGTCAGCAGTGACTCACATTTCATTCTCTCAAATGGGTAAAATATGATCAAAGGGAGGGAGAATATAATATGGCCAATAGAAGATAATCTACTGAGTAGACAACAAAATCAATTGCAGTGTGATCTGAGCTAAAATTAAGTTCTGAAGAAGACAAATACTGACAAGAAGATTGAAAAGAGGAGTTGATTACTTTTCATTTAATAGCTGCTTTCTGTCTAAAGTCCCTCACAATACCTCAATTGTCAGGACAGGCTCCAGGAGCAACGTTGGGTTAAGTGAGTTGCTTAAAAGCACAATGGTGTTGTCATCCATACCTGGGATCAAACGTATGACCTTTCTGTTTTCATCTTAGATCGTTAATTACTAGACAAAACCACAGAAGGCCTCTGAAAAGACTCTGAAACAAGGAAAAGCATTTATATCAACTGGTTTTTAACCATTGTGTAACATTAAATCAGTTAAATATTATAAGAATGCTCAGTCAGTCATGTTGATCATTTCAACAGTGTGAGCTGCAAAGAAGCTCAAAATGTCATTGGTGAAGGTTACAGAGATAAAGATGTGGTGCTTCTTTTTTATCAGTGTGATCATATATATATATATATATATATATATATATATATATAGAGAGAGAGAGAGAGAGAGAGAGAGAGAGAGAGAGAGAGAGAGATGAAGGTGAACAGAAGGACTGGGAGATGGAATTCGATCTTAATAACATGAGAGACAATGAGAAATATGATCTAAAGGGCCTTCAAAAAGTGTTCATAAGTGTCATACAATAGCCTGTAATGACTAAAGGTTTTTTCACAAATTCATTCAGAGTATAATGTATTATTTACATTTGTTTTGATCTTCTTCAAAATATCTCCCTTTTGTTGTAATCCACCTATGCTAAATTTATTTAATAAAAAAAATCAATAAGACAGATACATAGGCTACTATCTTTAGAAAGTCCCACTTCTGATCCCGGGAAATTGCAGGGAAATTGCCAGAACGCTTTCTGTGTGAATGCAAACACGACCCGGGATTGATACCGGGATCGATGTCGGGTTGGGGACTTAAGCCCCTTTCACAGAGCGTGTTGATCCCGGGAAATTGCCGGGAAATTGCCAGAACGCCTTCTGTGTGAACGCAAACACGACCCGGGATTGATGCCGGTATCGATGCTGGGTTGCGGACCTAGTAACATTGCCGTGTTCGGTCCCGGAACGCGCGCTGTGTGAACAAAAGCCATAATCAATGCCGTGTCAATGATGAAGCTGAAGCTGGGATCGTTCGCCAGCGAGTGAAACGGTACGTAATGTGCTACTTTATGATTGAATCAGAGAAAAAAAATGCACAAGCTTGGTTTGAGAAATCGCAGCTCATAAGCAAACTTAAGACAC
This sequence comes from Meda fulgida, assembly GCA_030578275.1. Lineage (NCBI taxonomy): Eukaryota > Metazoa > Chordata > Actinopteri > Cypriniformes > Leuciscidae > Meda > Meda fulgida. Next base: position 27,209,378 of record CM060620.1, read on the forward strand.
TGCTGAGACATTACATGTCACATCGATGTCACGTGTCTTTACGGGATTTTTACGGGATGTGTGTGAACTCTGATTCCGGAAAATCACCGGCAGTGCGAATGAACCAAAATCAAACGAACCCAGGTCAAATCCCGGGTCACAAATCCGTGTATTTTCCGGAATCTCTGTGTGAAAGGGGCTATTAAAACCGAGTAACTGTGGCCTCTATTGTTGTCAGAAATTTAAACCACTAATAGTCCAAAGGGTTTTTAAAAGAATATCCAAGCCAAAAAATAGATTTAACGGTTTTGTTCATTTGGTGTGTGGAGTGCAGTGATGTGACCAAGAGTCCCACCTGTGAACACATCTCGCAAAATCTCACACGGTCAAACGTGACTTTAGAGTAAACAAACATGTCAGATGACAGGCAAGAAGAAATGTCGCTTATAGTGTATGGACTGCTTTTTACAGAAAATTTGCGGGGAAAAAAGAAAAAGGTTTGGATGAAGTCGTGGAGACGGAGTGAACATGGACAGAGTGAACATGGATGTTGACGAGCGAGCTGGAGGGGAATCTTCCGTCAGCTCACTTTCTGATTAGGTATCATTTCGTTCCATGTGACAATCTACAGAGTGCGTGCACATTTGTCCTCAGGTTCCCCCCACACAACAGGATTTCTGATCGTAAATAGTCAAAAATGTTGGATATCTACGATTTGAGATCGGTGTGGCCCCGACGTTCTTCTAAGCAGATTTGATCACTCTTAACACACCTCACACCACAGGAAAATCTGATAAGATAATCTGTAGAACCATCAAGATAATCAGGACTTTACCTAGAACTGTCGGCCCGATAATCTTATAATCTAATAGTGTGTAGGTGCCTTTAAGCCTGAGTTTCAGGAGGATTTATATCCCTCCCGACATTCAGAGAAAAAAAATCGTGACCAGGGCATTGGTCGGTTCTGATGTTCGGCCCAGACTATCTGGTAATGTGAGGCATTTACTATGTGTATCGTGGATTCTGGACTCGGGAGGAACGGATTCTGAGATTCCAGACTCTGGAGGACAAGCCTACAAGGAGATGAAAGTGACGGAACTTTTGAAATGGCTACCGCAAAACAACAAGCAGCTGTACGGGTCCGGTGGACAATGGAGATGGAGGAACGTCTGATTGAAATGTGGCAATGACACGGCTGTTTTATTCTTGATACAAAGAATAAGAATTGATACAGCAAGTTGCTGCAACACATATCTATTTTGTTAACATCCGGTTCCCTCGCGAGATAAGGTGAGGTGCTAAATCTGGCATGATAATTTTAAGAATACCTTGTAGTGTGTGACGCGCCACGATTTTCAAATCTTGTTGTGTGTACAGGCTTAAGATTTGAAAGAAGAAAATCTGTGAAGATTCCCTTTATGTGCATGATGCAACAAGATTTCACAATCGGTTAAGATTTAAAAACTCCTGTAATCTGAGCCCGACACAAGGGCAGACATTTTCCAAATCCACAAATACAAAGGATGGCAAAAACACGAAGTCCAAAGTTCAGTCAAAGTGTGTGTGTGTGTTGGAGAGAGAGAGAGAGAGAGAGAGAGAGAGAGAGAGAGAGAGAGAGAGAGAGAGAGAGAGAGAGAGAGAGAGAGAGAGAGAGAGAGAGAGAGAGAGACTCTTGTACACACTTCACCAATTTATATTAGGCGTTGCCTATCCTTAGCCAAGCTGCCACCAGACCAATAAACATGTTCACCAAATTCAAAGAACCTTGTCCTAGCAATTTGTTTTTTCTAGATTTCCAGATAGAGAGTTTTGCTGTACCAGACAAAAATTTCAGTAGGGTCAACTTAGTTTTTCTATATTTGCTGAATACTTTGGACCATACATAAATGTTTTTTCAAATGAAAGCTTCACCAATTCCTGCAAACCATTGAGAAAGAAGAAAGAACAGATAATTTAACCAAGCACAATGTTCAAATAAATGAAAAACTGTTTTAGCGTCAGAAGAACAAAAAGGACAACCCACCCCTACAAAAAGATTAAGGTGTACCACGTGTCTGTTTGTGGCTATCGACCCATACAATCCTCAGAGAGAGAGAAAGAACAAGGCCAAAAATGTGGATGATGAAGATGATGAGATAGGATGGGTTTCCTGAAAATGGGAAAGAGGAGCGTAGTCTGAGAGATGAGTATGGTGAGATGAAAGGTCAACAGCACTGCAAATGTCAGACAAACAAGGAATATTTTTAGAGGAGAAAAGACGGACAGACAAACTGAAACAGAGACTATGGTGCATTCATGCTATTTTTGTTGATGCCACCGGTGCCAGGTTTCAGCTATGATGTTTAATGATTTGATGGGGAAGAACCTTGTAAAAGTCATTTAGTGTAATTTGAATACAGTAGTGTTTATGTGAGCGATATCTGTTTAGGTACAAGATCAAGACTGTCTTCCCTGTTTATGAATGAAGGCAGCAGCAATCAGAGGATATTCTTTCTCTCATTTGGCTCATGTAATCAAGTTCAGTTATGAGAGAGAAATGAAAGGAGTAATGTTTATGACTTTCATCTTTCACACACATAAGCTCAGAGGGATGCAGACTGTCTAATCTTAGAAGCTTCCCTTCAAAAAGGGACAGAGACATAGCCTAATCTTGATTGCTGCCACAACTGTTATGTCTCCTTTTAAACGGATTGTCTGTCCTCTTGTCCCTTAGATACATTAACTGTCACTTACTCTGCCTCTGTATGTGTCCTGTTAAATTACTAGTTTCTGCTAAAGTATTGCGGTAAGACTTGAAAACAACTTCTCAAACACGACCAGAACAGAGCCTCTCCTTTTAAACAATTTTAAAAAAAGAAATAAAACACTACCAGTACATGTTCCTTCAGATATAGTATCCAAATGTTACATGCGATTTTGTTTTTCTGTTTTCAGCGATATTTTGGCTCGTTTGTGCTGACGCTTACTTGTTGAAACCGAGCGGTCACAGATGAAATAACGCTGCCATCTAGTGATCTGCAAAATGAACTACACTTCTGAAATTCATTGCACAAAATGAATGCAGCTGACTTCTCACTGTTACTTAAAATATGTGTTGAACTTTTTTTTTTTATAATAATAATTTCAGGTTCCCTTTTAAATTGTTTATCAATTAAAAGTACAACATTTACATTTTATCAATAATAAAATGTAAAAGTAAATGATAGCTAGTACCATATACCATACCATTGCCCACACTGATAAAAAACAATATTGTGAAATTTGGCAGTATTATATTATATAATTGTGTCAGAAATTAACCTTTTTTATTAAAAGATAGAATAGTTTACCCTAAGATGTCTTTACTATCTCTGTTGATCAATTTAATGCATCCTTGCTGAATACAAATGTTAATCTCTTTTCAAATATATATGCATAATTACAAACAACTAACCCCAAACTATTTTTTTTTTATTTGTATAGTTTCACTGTAACATAGACACCTTAAAAAATAAAGTGTAACTGTATATTTTTATTTTTAAAAGAGTTTTATTTTTATTTTTTAAGCTTATGTTAAAGGGTTAATTCACAGAGAAATTAAAATTCTGTCATCATTTACCCGTAAGACTTTAGTTCATCTTCGGAACACAAATGAAGACTTTTTTTTTTTATTAAATCAAGAGCTTCAACGTCTCCCAAGGCCTGTAAGTTCTTGTCCATTCTCATGGGTAAGGCTTACAGAGCCAGTGGACAGGCCACCTCCTCCTTGCATGCCAAGGCGTTACTGCAGGTCTATCAGGCCAAAGCACTCATGTACCTCTTTTCCACCAGCATGAACCGGGTACTAGTTCAGAGTAGTGCTATTGCTGGTTCGGAGTTGTTTTGATTGATGAGCCTTCTAAGAACCGGTTTGCCTTTCCACGGGCTAGAGAGCCACCACAGAGCCAGGTCTTACGTCACTGTATATGTCTCATCTTTCCCAGCAACACTAGCTTGATAGAGCCAAACGCAAACACACCATCAACAATTGTGGACATTGCGTTACCATTGATGCCCATGGCTTTGCAAACCTACATCGGCATGCAAACACGGCGAATCCAACGTGTTTGTGCAACTCGCCGTAATTTGTATAATTTGTGTAATTTGTGTTTTGGCTTAATCACGTCCATCGTTTTTAGCTGCTGTCATAAATGGCAGTCACGCGTTTTTGTTCGTCTTGTTTGTCACGGTAACCCCGCCCTCAGCCCCTGAAGCAAGCAGTTCTTACTCCTAGAGCAGTAATGTTATGGTGCTACTCACAAACCACTTTTCCTGGTTCAAAGCTGGTGCTTTGGGTGTCAAAAGACAAATAACTGATTTGGAACTAGGCTCTGGCTCTGAACCAGCACTCAAACTGCCTAGGTGGAAAAGGAGTAATGGACATGCACGACGGTGGCCCTGACCGTGAACTCATGGGTGAGCTCCATAAGGCAACCGACCTTGCCCTCCAGGCGACGGAAGTTGCCACACAAACAATCGGTCAGGCGATGTCCACACTTGTGGTCCAGGAGCACCATCTCTGGCTAAACATGGTAGACATGAGGGAGACCAAAATGTATCGGTTTGTGTACTACCCCATTTCCCAGGCTGGCCTCTTCGGCAACGCAGTGGAGAACTTTGGCCCAAGTTCTCTACTGCCCAGAAGCAGATGGAGGCCGGTTCTGCACATCCTGCCCCGGCGGTCACAGCTCCTCCGCCTGCTCATCGCCGCTCCCGCTAAGCTTGCGCAGCAGCCTTCACCTAGGCCTCAGCGTGGAGCCAGCCGTAGGAGTGCCGCCCAGCCCATCCCAGCCGCTGCCAAACCAGGTGGAAAACGTAAGTACAAGTGGCCCGGACACAGGTGACCCAGGGATGGAAGAAGCATAACTCCCTCCCCCAGAGGAGGGCCGGGTGGACATTCTTTGGTTTGTTTCTGTTGAGTTCCGCCGCTGACATTTTCAATAAAATAGCGATTTCCTCTGTTCCTGGGTCCCAAGAGGGCGAAGTTGGCAGTGTAGCAATGCCTTGCCACCCTCAGCCCCCTCTTTCATCACCATCCGTATCCATCCCCTAGATTCGTTTGCAGCGATCGACCCTGAAGGACGTGTACTTTCATGTCTCGATTCTTCCTCGACACAGAATGTTCCTGCACTTTGAAAACGCTGATTTGGAGCCGCACAGGTAGACCTATTTGCCTCTCCAGCCATGTCCCACAGCCAGTTGTTTTACTACCTCACTCAGGGGCGCGTCAGCACGGATGCACTGGCACACAGCTGGCCCTGGGGTCTACAAGTATGCATTTCCCCTAGTGAGCCTTCTTGCACAGACACTGTGCAAAGTCAGGGAGGACGAGGAGCAGGTCTTGCTAGTTGCACCATATTGGCCCAACCGGACCTGGTTCCCAGAACTCATGCTCCTCGCAACAGCCCCTCCCTGGCGCATTCCTCTGAGGAATGGAGGAAACAACGTCTGACATCCTGCTTTCTGTGCGGTCAGAAAACCATTTATCAGAAGTTTAGACTGATATGCCTTTAAAGCGCATTCATATAATAAACTTTCATGATGACGAAGAGCTGCAATGTCACGTGAGTGTGATTGGGATAGAGATGATCATTGATAATCACAAACCAAAGTTTTTGGCACAGTATCCAACGAGCTGTACAGGCTCTGCTTTCTTCTGGAATGTGTGATGGGGAGCAGCTGCTCATTTGCATTTAAAGATACATGCACAAAAACAGCATGTTTTTCTTCCACTCACAGAAGGACATTTACAACATATAGTTAATGATCTGAGGGTATTTTGAGCTGAAACTTCACATTCTGGGGACAACTGAGAAGTTATATTACATCTTGTAAAAAGGGGCATTGAAAAGGAGTAAGGGGATACTTAGGTAGCTAGCTTGAAGCCAATGGGGCTGTCGGTAAGAACAGGTTCAGTCCAGTCACTCAGGTATCAAAGTCTTTATTGCACATCCAATCAGGTATTGTACAGGTCCTTCTAAAAAGGGCCTGTGTGTGTGGTTCCTACAAAATAACAGAGGAATACAGCATTTTAGTTTACAATAAACAATGCCAAATCAGATACATGGTAACTGCCAATGTTACATTGATTTGAATAAAGTAATTTAAACAATACACAAGGCTGTCTATTCATACTATAAGCTCATCAAATACACATCTAAATAACTAAAGAACATGCTTAAGCAGTAAATATAGCAAGTATAAAAATACACACATTTAGGCCAAACTTAAGAAATACAGAATAATAAAAGTATCAAACAAAGGCACTTACATGGTCAATTGCACGCACGCACGCACGCACGCACGCAATGTTTACAATGTTTACAATGTTTACTCGTTCTCCATGTTACCTGGACCAAGAATTTAGTTTATTTGTCAGCAAAATTCCTCCGGATGAAGCAAAATACAGATTTCTGACAGCTCCAGTGCTCTGCAAATACTTACGTATTTTGACCAGTAAATTTGAAAAAAATAACCCAAACTCTTTTTTCCATAAACTGAAAGAACAAATGAGCAATAATGCAGGCAGCAGAAAGAAGAAGAATGATGGAATGGTGAGTAGTCACACGGATAAACTTTCCTTTTTCTCTTTGTAGAAAAATCGCACAGAGACTGGAGATGAACGAGGAACTGGAGACCGGGAACAGAAACGAGGAGAGGAACAAGGAAGGTAAGTATGCTTTCAGGTAACAGATAAACCAACAGGATTCTGTCCGAGCTCTAGACGATACTCTGAGATTCCGGACTCTGAGATTCCGGACTTGGATATCCTAGACTCTGAGATTCCGGACTTGGATATCCCAGACTCTGAAATTCCGGACTTGGAGATTTGGAGATTCCGGACTCTGAGAATCAAAGATTCCAGACTCAGAGATTCAGAGAATTCTGAGGTTCCAGATTCGGAGATTCCAGATTCAGGAGGAACGGACTCTGAGATTCTAGACTCGGAGATTCCGGACTCGAAGATTCCGGACTCGGGAGGAATGAACTCGGGGATTCCAGACTAAGAGATTTGGAGATTCCGGACTTGGAGAATCAGAGATTCTGGACTCAGAGATTCGGAGATTCCGGACTCGGATATTCCGGACTCGGGAGGAACGGACTCGGAGATTCAGAGTTTCCGGACTCGGGAGGAACGGACTCGTGGATTCTGGATTCGGGAGGAATGGACTCTGAGATTCCAGACTTGGTACTGTAGCAATTAGCTCAAAATAAATATTAATAATCAATCATAACTTGTAATAATTAATTATGAATATTTGGATCTGTCAATAGAATTAATTAAATGTAGTCAAATTAATATTACAATCAATCAACCTGTTCATCACTCAGGGTTAATTATTTATTAATTCTAAGAAATGTTCATTTCTTGGGAAGGGAAATGTCTTTCTTACTGTACAGTACTACTAAGAGCCTGTAGTCAGAATCTAAATCGTAAAATAAACTTTGTTGCAAGCAGTTAATTAGAACCAAATATGTATTGTGCACAAGTTTTATTAACTTAATTACAAACATAACTAATCTAAACACACATACACCCAAAAATGGTATGTGACAGTATGAAACCAGAAGCAGGAAATGGAACTATGGAAAAGATCTAACTATTAAAATAACCATCATCTTATTATTTGCAGAGCACCTCATTAAACCATTAACCCATACTTATGGGACTGGCATGAGTAATGATCATGACGAAGGACCTGGGAGCAGTTCTGTGGTGGCTTGATGGAAACTACCTCTGGTGCCAGGATGGCAGGAGTGGACTGGGGTGACAGCGACTGAGTGGACCTTGCGTCTTCAACTTCACCAACAGTGAGGGATGAACCATAAATGGCCATTTATCAAAAGTGCGTACACCACATTTCCAGCGTCCACCCAAAACCACGGTGACTTTGAGATTTATCAGTATGGATGGCGTACGGCACGCTCAAATCCTACACCAGCTCAGGAGGTGGTGTACGCACGTTTTTTGAGTTAGTGCGGAAATGCGCAGTAAAACAACACCACAAAACGCACTGACAAACTAAAAGATATGATATATTATGACCCACTGTAAAAAAAAACACAAAAAAACATAGAAATTCTAAACTTCAGTGTTTATTTTTGTGCAACATGGACTTCAATGTTTAATTTGTGTGACTTTACCAAAGCATTTGATTTGTAGGCATATGTATTCCTTTAGTTGCGAGCCTGTGCGCTTTAACTGACGTTTCAGGGTTTGGTTCGGCAGGTCCGCACAGACTGGATTCAGTAATGAAAGGCTTTCAATGACCAAAAAATAATTCAGACTGACAAAATAATAAAAACGTCATTCTTCTTCTAAATAACAATAAGCGTCATTAATAATAGAAATAATAAGAATAAGAATATTACAAATTGTGATGCAATTATTAATGTGAATGAACTCCACATCACATCATCATCACTATTGTACACCGGCTACACCCAAATACAAGTGACGTGATACGAAATTAAATGCTAATTGTTTCAAAACACGTGCTGTAAAGAAATGCATTGTGATAGGTCATTTCGGCTCCACATTCTATTCTTTGCCGTCTTCCGTGTGTCCATGGCGTAAATTGGGGGCGTGGGGGACTTGAATATATAGGGGCGTGTTATTCTAATGACGATCGTTTTCAGCCGCGGCATTTATCAAGGGCAGGTATTGCGTACACCTGGATTTCAAAGGTACACACAGCTTCATAAATCAGGCGGTGAGAGGAGTGTAAGCATATCCCTAAAGAGTGGAAGGAGTCTATCATTGTACCAATTAAGAAGCCGGGGAAAGACCCTCATAGTCCAAGCAGTTATAGACCTATAGCGTTGACATCGCAGATGGGTAAGACAATGGAGAAAATGATAAATGATAGGCTGATGTATTGGGTAGAGTCAAAAGGATGGTTGCAATGTTACCAGAGTGGATTCAGAAGGGGAAGGGGTACTATGGACCCAGTGGTATGCCTGGAGGAAGCCATAAGAAAGGCTCAAGTGAATAAAGAGACTGTAGTGGCAGTGTTTTTTGACATAGAGAAAGCATATGACATGATGTGGTCTGAAGGACTATTAATTAAATTAAATCAGATGGGAGTTAGGGGACTGATGTATCAGTGGGTCAGAAATTTCCTGTCTGAAAGAACATTGAGAGTTAAAATTGATGGGGAACTAAGTGAGAGTTTTAGAGAAGAAAATGGAACCCCTCAAGGAAGCATTGTGAGTCCTTTATTATTTGTAATTATGATAGACCAGATATTTAAAGACTTGCATGGTCTAGGTAGCGTTATTTGCGGATGACGGTGCAATGTGGAAGAAGGGAAGGAACATTGAGTTTATTGTGCATAAGATGCAAGATGCTGTGAATGAAGTTCAGCAATGGGGAGTGAAATGGGGGTTTAGAATCTCAATAGAGAAGACAAAGGTTATGTTCTTTACAAGGAAAAAAAATAGCAGAGAATTAAAAATAATGGTGTTAGATAAAGAGCTTGAGAGGGTTGAGATCTTTAAATATCTGGGAGTCTGGTTTGATAAGAGGTTGACATGGGCATGTCACATCCAAAAGATGGTAGATAAATGTAAAAGGATACTAAATGTTATGAGGTGTTTATGTGGGATAGATTGGGGTGCAACAAGGTCAGCATTAAAAACCATATATACAGGTCTAATGAGATCAGTGTTTGACTACGGCTGTATAGCATATGGATCTGCCTCCAAGACAAGCTTAAACAAACTTGATGGTATTGAAAATCAAGCAATGAGGATAATTAGTGGTGCAATAAAAACTTCTCCAGTAGCTGCAATTCAGGTAGAGGTGGGTGAGATGCCACTGCATTTGAGGAGGGACCAGCTAGCACTGGTATACTGGGCAAATATCAGGGGGCATAAAGAGAACCACATGTCTCAGACAGTATTAAGGGAATGTCAGGAAAAAGAAAGTGTGAAAATTAAAAGTTATGGGTGGGTTATAAAAGATAAGGTGAATAACATGGGAATTGGTTCTCTGAACATCAGCCCAACAGTGGCATATCCAGTAGTGCCTCCTTGGATGTTAGAAGAATTGAAGGTTGATTTAGGACTATTGGAGGAAAGGAAGAAAGATGGAGTGGATAAGTATGGGGTAAGCAAGTATATAACAGGAAAATACAAAGAGTGTGTAAAGGTTTTTACAGATGCATCGAAAAACATTGAGAAGAGAGTAGGGGTAGGTTATGTAATCCTTGAGGCGGGAATAGCAAAGGCAAAAAGGATAAATGATGACCTAGCAGTGTATACTGCTGAACTGGTTGCCATATGGTTAGCACTCTTGTGGCTAGAGTCTAATAATTGTCTGCAGGCAGTGATTGCCTCTGATTCAAGTTCAGCAACGTTCACTATTCAGAACTATCGGTCTGATTCAAGGGAAGATATTTTAATTGAAAATTTACAGCTAGCAAATGGAATACAAGCATCAGGAAGGAGGGTGACATTCTTATGGGTCCCAGCCCATATAGGAGTGGAAGGAAACGAAATGGCCGATGAGCATGCAAAGAGAGCAACAGATAAAAGCAATATAGATATAGATGTAAAGTACAGTAAAGCAGAGATAAAAGCTATAGTTAAGGCTAAAACTATTAAAAAGTGGCAACATATCTGGGATAATGGGTGCTCAGGAAGACATCTATATAGGATACAAGGGAAAGTGGGAAAAGACATACACATAACCAGATCAAGACAGGAAGAAATTGTGCTGACTAGGATGAGGTTGGGTCATACAAAGTTGAATAGTACAATGTTTTTAATAAAAAAGCAAGGAGATGGAAATTGTGAGTATTGCCAGGGTAATATACCTGAAACAGTAGAGCATGTAATTATGTACTGTCATAAATACGAGGCAAGGCAAAGGCTTGTTAATGAGTTGAAAGCAAAGAGAATGTCTTTAGAAACTAAAACACTATTGAATAGTAGTTCAAGGGAGAATTTTGATTTCTTACTTTCTTTTCTGAAAAGTACAGGCCTTTTAAAAAGGATATAAGAATAACTTAGAATTTTTTTTTTTTTTTAAGTTATCAATATTTGTTTAATTGCTGGTATATTTTGTTTGTTTATAACAGTAAAGAATAGTCAGTAACTCCCGTGCCTTACTCCAGTCCTGTGGTGGCGGTAATGCACAAGAAATAGTTGCTAACCGCCAAATAAGAAGAAGAAGAAGAAGAAGAAGAAGAAGAAGAAGAAGAAGAAGAAGAAGAAGAAGAAGAAGAGTGTAAGCATAATCTTATGCCAACATATACGCCCGTTTCTACGCAAGAATGATAAATGAGGGCCAATATTTATATTGTGCCAGGCTACATATTGTAGCGCTTGCTGGTACCTGACGAAACAGATGGTCGTCCAGTTCACTCCAGAAGACAGTCTTCATGTTGTCATCATTCCATGGCCCCAAGTGGGAAAGCTCAAGGAATTCCTCCACATAGTCTTCCATCGGGTGGCCATCTTGTGTCATGGAGAGGAGCAGGTTAGCACAATCAAACAAAATGGTGCTCATAGTTGTTGTCTGTTTTAGGTCTGGTCTTCTATCAGGGAAACACATACTGGACAGACCAGTCAATTTAAAATAATCCAAACTCTTTATTTCCACAAACTGAAAGAACAATTGCAGGCAGCAGAAAGATGATGAATGATGGAATGGTGAGTAGCCACACATACAAACTTTAGAAGTCACTGATGGATAATGAATAAACTTTATTTTTTCTCTTTGTAGATTGATAACACCGAGACTGGAGATAAACGAGGAACTGGAGACCGGGAACAGAACCGAGAAAGGTAAGTATGCTTTCAGGTAAGAGATAAACCAACAGGATTCAGTCAGAGCTCTCGACAAAACTAGACAAAGTGTGTATGTGATGTTGTAGATTTTTCCCTAAACCTAACTACTCTACCAATAATACTTATACTCTAGCGCGTCTATTATATTGACGTTAGCTAAGTTTATACCTCTACGAGTCTACAGTCGTCAGTCGACTTCAGTGTTAGTTCTCTTTCTTTACTTCAACAAGTCTACAGTCGACTTCATTATCCGTCTAATGCTATACTCCAGCGAGTCTTCTCTGTCGACTACAGCCGAGTCTAATAATTCTAATTTACTTGTTTTGCTGCGCAGCTTAAAGGAACACGCCACCGTTTTTTCATATTAAACTATGTTATTCCCTTAACTAAGACGAGTTGATACATACCTCTCACGTCTCAGTGCGTGCACTTAATCGCTCTGGCGCGCGGGGAAACTTTGATAGCAGTTAGCTTAGCCCAGTTCATTCATTAGGATCCAAACAGAGATGAAGTTAGAAGCAACCAAACACCTCCACGTTTTCCCTATTTAAAAACAGTTACATGAGTAGTTACACAACCGAGTACGGTGACACAAAATAAAACGTGGCGCTTTTCTAAGCGGGTAAAATGGATAACCATAATGTATGGCGGAATAGCACTTGGGAGCACTTCGACTCGGCGTAGTAATATCATCACTCCAGGAGTGATGATATTACTGCAGGATCTCTGTTTGGATCCTAATGAATGAACTGGGCTTTAAGCTAATTGCTATCAAAGTTTCCCCGCGCACCAGAGCGATTAAGTGCATGCACTGAGACGAGAGAGGTATGTATCATCTTAGTTAAGGGAATAACACCGTTTAATATGAAAAAACGGTGGAGTGTTCCTTTAAATGACAGACAGACTTCAGCAATTGTCCTCTAAATGCACTTTATCACGGCTGGGAGTTCTCGAGTAGTTCTCAGAGAATCTCCCAAGATGAAACAAGGCCGGAGGATCTCAGACAATTTGAAAATCTCAAAACAAAAGAATAATACAACAAGCTTTATAGAATAAAGCCAGACACATCAAAATAGAATCATCATCATGACTAACATGTCACGCTCTATCAATATGATTGGTTAAATTGTTTAAAACAAGCCCCCACATTTTTTTCCCTCTGTTACTGGCATAAGCAAACTTTGTTTTAATACTTCATTGTTAATCACAAGTTTTAACCCAGTCATCTGTCTAGTTTCATTTCCCATATATGTTATTTTTACACTCAACAGGGGAATGGCAACATAGGCGAACAACATTCAAAAACACAGAACAACACTTTTGGTACCTGAAAAACAGCACGCCAACAGAGTATGTCTGAATGCATAGTATTCGAAAAACCGTAGACGAAAAGTCTCCGGATGACCTACTACTTCCGGCGAGATTCTGAAGTGTGCATATGATGGACGCTTGACTAACCCATGAGGCCACGGATGAGGATTTATGAATGGAGGTGAAGCGACGGAACTGACGCTGGTAGGTCACGTGACGGTAACAACTGAATTTCTGAATTTCATTCCTACAACCCATATTCTTACTATATTGAACATACTTTTTGAATGGTCGTGAAGTAAGTTTAAATTCTAGTACTCAGAAATCAGGCGATTTCGGATACACCGGTGGCCTTTGCACTTGTCTACTTAGCTTATTTAGTTCCTTAGCTTGTCTGCTTGTCTAGTTAAATTATGTATTTCCTGTATTTGGCCTAAGTGTTCAAGTGTGCGTGAAGACCAAGAACTTTTGATTAGCCGATTGGACACTGTTTTGGCAAAAGAGAAGACAACAGACTTTTTTCGTTGTTTTCTCTAGTCAGGTAGCAACCATTTTAAAAAAAATCACCTTTCTACTGCATAGGAAACCAAGTTTTATTGAATGCCCTGAGCCCATTTTGCCTGCTGTACCCATTTAATTCAAAATAAAATGTTAATTTAAATCAAACAATGCTAAAGATGCACTTTAACAAAGTAGCCAACATGACAGTTGTCTTAGTACAAATATGAACTGTTAGCAGTGTAAATCAACATCATGCAAATTTGCTATTTTTAAAGTGTGTAGTACAGTGATCTCAACATGGCAGCCCCCATGAGGTCATGTAATACAGCATTATTAGGCTACATATTTTACATGATTTTAAACGTTCTCAAAACCATTTTTTGTGCAAAATATTTTAATGACAAATTTATGAATTCACTTTTAAAGAGATATAGGTCATTTATTTTTCCACATGACAATACAGCCAATAAAGATAGGCTACATGCAAATAAAAGAAACTTAAAAATAAAAAAAGCATAATTTCTTTAAATGATAATCTCTAAAGCAAATTAAACCAACTGCAGCTAAATCACTCCTTAGCCTCCTTAGGTACTGAAAGAAATATGTGTGTGAGCTTTGAATACTCTGAATACAATTTTCACAGATAAATTGTCTCTGATGATGTCTGTCTTGATTGTCTGGCTGTATAGTGACAGAGATTGAGTATTCCTAATTAAAAATGAGAGAACTGGATGTGAGTTATATGATCACTCAGAGTCAGAAGATTCAAAAGGTGAAGCTGCTCTAGTCAGGCCCATTCAATTACAACTGAAAAAGCTCATGTATGTTGTGCAGTAAAAATCCTCCAGTCCCATGTGTTTGTTTTATTATACTTAGCATTTGTTTTCAGCCAGAAATGCACAATGGAAAAGTTAAGGTATAGGGAGCAGCTCCTCTGTTGCTTAATAAAATAAACACAATATACAATGCAATAAAGTACAATACATTCTGCTTGAGAGTTGTGTTTATGTGAGAGTGTGTGAGTGAGAGTGTGTGAGTGAGAGTGTGTGAGTGAGTGTGTGTGAGAGAGAGTGTGTGTGAGAGAGAGTGTGTGTGAGAGAGAGTGAGTGTGAGAGAGAGTGAGTGTGTGTGTGTGTGTGTGTCTGTCTGTTCGGACAGACAGGGAGAGGTTATGTGTTGTGTCTGTTGTTCAAAATCTATTGATTATATATCAGAAACAAAACGTGACTGTACTTGATCATGGAGGTGAGATTACAGCTCTCAGGTGAGGACATAACACACCAACTGACTGCAAAAAGCACATTTGCACAGCAGACACCTGTCAAATGTCAATGCTAAATTTCTCCAGGTATTGCTTCACACACAAACTGTAACACACAATATTTTTTTGTTTTAATTTCTTAGTTCTCATCTCACTTTAAATCACTGCCCATACCCAGAGCACCATGATACACTTCTAGAGACAGACATTTTGAGCTCCCTTAGGCTTGTCCAAATGTTAAACCCATTAAAATGGAGGACTAAGAGTGAAAGTTATTATGTTTTATCTTTCTAATTTACTCAAATCTGGCTTCAGTATAATAACTGGAGTACAGTTAATCCATAAATTGTGATCATGTGATTTTCATTAAAATGGCCACTAGAGGGCATGTGGAGATCATCATTTTTACAGTCTCCACCCACTGCTGGTTCAGACTTCAAGGATGCAGCTGATAAATGCTATACAACAATCTGATAAAATGTAATTAAATTAACTGCCACTGATTTTCATCTTTCAAATTAAGGCATACTGAGCTTTTTCTGATTTCTGAATCAAATTTCCAAAGATCCTTGGTGTTGTAGGATAGTCAGTGCAGTGGCTAAACAAACAGCAACAAAAAAAAGGGCAAAACTTCAGAAATTTGCCACAAATTCCCCAAAAAAGTGCAACAAAGGCCAAAGCAAAAAGTCCATTGTAAGTCCAAGTTTCACTTCAGAGAAACAAGCTAACAAAAATAACTGTTCAAAGTTCAACTCAAAACACATAACAAAAAAACAAAGAAAAAACACAAAGGAAAAAATGGAGTCACACAGTTGGCTACTAATCCAACAAACACCCCTTGTTCCCCTCCCTCTCTCTTCCAAACATTTCACATTACATTTTTTGGTCTCCTACTTCATTTTCAAACTGACCAATCATAACTCTGCATCAGTTACTAACTGTAGGCTACATTTTACGTTTCACAGAGTACTTGCAACCTTACAAACAATACCTTGATACTATCTATCTTTAAGTTGCACTAGAAAATCTTCAATCACAGGATGACATATAATCGGTTTCCTGTTCGCGGGCCCCTCCTAGGAACCTGTAAGATAAAGAGACATGCACATTAATATACAAACATTGTTTGTCCAACTTCACCTGTAAGCTCCACTTTAATAACAGTCACCATGGAATGTGCACCTCATGTGACTGCCACTAGAGTAAAACAAACAAAATAAAGATCTTGCAAAACTATTTAGTGTGGTTCTCTGTATTGGAACATGTGTGCTACATCACACTTGGAAATTTCTGTAAATATTTCATGAAGCTGCAGGACTGCAAAGATCAGAGTTTGTTGTTGTTGCATGAACCATGGTAACTGGTTATTAACTGATATAAAGATAGCAGTATGGCTTTGGAATAACAAAAAGGTAGGCCTAGGTTAAAGAAAATGGTAGAATTATCATTTTGGCCTGAAATAATTAAATGTTTAGAGGGATCCATCCTCCTTTGACTGCTCTTTGTGTCGGTCATACTACACATCTGACTGTGCTCAATCTCTATGGAATCACATCTTTAGCTGTCTGCAATGAGGTAAAACGCTAGTCTTCACTGAGACTGAACACACACACACACACACACGGACACCTATCACAGAATTTCAAAAAACATAATTTAGTATGATATACAAGCTTTCATGGGGACAAAAAAAAAATGCCCCAATCTGTCTGAATAGCTGAACCACCCACACAAATCATTCGATTTCCGAAGGATCATTGAAGGATCATGTGACAATGGCTGCGGATTCAGCTTTGCAATCACAGAAATAATTGCATTTAAATATATAAAAATAGAATTTTAGTAGGGCAATACATTTCACAATCTTATGGGTTCTTTTACAGTATTTTATCAAATAGCCCTAAATGCAGTAAGCTTTTTAATTTTTTACAGTGCATTCGGAAAGTATTTACAGCGCTTCACTTATTCCACATTGTTATGTTCCAACCTTATTCCAAAAATCGATGAAATTATTAATTTTCCTCAATTCTACAAACAATACCCCATAGTGACAACGTTAAAGAAGTTTGAAATCTTTGCAAAAAAGAAAGGACACACACACACACACACGCTCAATACTTTGCTGAAGCACCTTTGGCACCAATTGCAGCCTCAAGACTTTGAGTATGGCCCATATAGCTAGTGATGTGACATTTGAAGCAAGGCGTCGGAGCTTGTGTCGAGAAAAAATGAGCGTACCAGATGAAGCCGCGATTCGAGGCTTGTGTTGTTAACGTGAAAATCACGTGACTAATGACAAACGAGGCCTCGGTTTGTGTGAAAACGTCATCGGTTCGATTTGAGTGTCGCTTCCGGATAAAGCTATGGGATAAAGAGGGTTCGATACTCGTGCCACCTTGTGGCTGTTGTCAGGAGTAGTAGAAGCAGTTGTAGCAGTGTCAGAGTTAGAGAACTCTCATTGTCATTGTCGTTATTGTGTCATATGTTTTGTTAGGGCTGTATATTATTACAGTATATCAAGTTAGAATACTTATTGTATATTGTTATTATTAATTATAGTAGCTATATTATAATCTTGTTATATTAATTAGATAAGATTATTTGGATTTTTGGATTTGGACTGGACTGCTTTTTGTTTTGGTTTGCCCTTTTGTATTTGTTTGCTTTTTGTGACTATTCCTTTTTCCTGGTAATGGAGCCAGTAAGAAAGAGGAGATCCTCCCCCGTCTGGCCTCAACAGAAGCATCAGTATCCTCATTTATACCAGCTGGCACTGGCATTTTTATGTTCCCCTGCATCCTCTGTTCCTTGTGAAAGGATATTTTCCAAGGCTGGAGAGGTTTTGTCCAAGAAGATGAATTGTCGAGACCCCAACACACACTTGAAAATTGTTTTGTTTCTCAATAAAAATCTATTGTAATCCTTCCTTCACCCACCCCAAACTGCAGTGTTGCAGTTTGCTCCTCTATATCCCCAGTCCCATAAGCACAACACCGCACTAAAACTAATTTTACTGCACAACACCCCCCCCCCCCCCCCCAAAAAAAAAGAAAATTCTTATCTTTACTCACCCCAGACTATTCAGATTATTCTGTTGCTGTTTAGTTTATTACACTCCCTCCACCATAAGCACTGCACTCAACAGTACAACACTGTTATTTTTGTTGTTCATACTGTCACTATCCAAACATTTTGTGAATAATTAATTAACTGTGTGTGTGACAGTTGTCTCGGCACAAGTAAATTCAGATAAAGAAAGATACATATTTTATACCCAGGCAATGGACAAATGTCTGCTCAGGTCTTTTTATTATTGCAATGAACGGTTACAGACATTAATAGTGATAATAAAATAAATAAATGAAACAGAACGTACGTGTGTGTGTGTGTGTGTGTGTGTGCGTGCGTGCGTCATAAGTCTGGTTCAGAATTAATTAATTTATCTGCTACTTCTTTGCACAGTAGCTACGTGTCACTAGTGAGCAATGCTGAATGAAGCTTCGAGTAATGAACCTTTGGGTGAAGCAATGGGCTGCGAGGTCTCAGTGGTTCAGGGAGCCTCATTTTGCCATCACTACCCATAGCCACTCCTTTGTTATCTGGGCTGTGTGCTTAGGGTCATAGACTGGGGATGACCGAGAGGAGGTTTTCATCAAGAGGAGGTTTTCATCAAGGATGTCTCTGTACATTGCTGGATTCATCTTTCCCTCAATCCAGGCTAGTCTCTAGTGCCGCTGGAAAATGTCGATGTGCTTCACTGTAGGGATAGTATTGGCCAGGTGATGAGCGGTGCCTGGTTTCCTCCAGACTGTGGGGCCTTATATAGACAGGTGTGTGCCTTTCCAAATCATGTCCAATCAACTGAATTTAACACAGGTGGACTCCAATCAAGTTGTAGAAGGATGATCAGTGGAAACAGGATCCACCTGAGCTCAATTTTGAGTGTCATGGCAAAGGCTGTGAATTCTTATGTACATGTGATAAAACAATTTTTTTGTTTTATATTTTTAATTAATTTTGCAAAGATTTCAAACAAACTTATTTCACGCTGTCATTATAAGGTATTGTTTGTAGAATTTTGAGGAAAATAATTAATTTAATCCATTTTGGAATAAGGCTGTGGGCTATCTGTAACAAAACAAAAAGTGGAAAAAGTGAAGTGCTGTGAATACTTTCTGGATGCACTGTATATTTATAATAATGTAAAAAATATACATTTTAATTTAATAAATAAAACTTTGCTTACAACTAAAGGAATATACTGATATACTATAGCTCAAAGACCTACTAGAAACACACATCTTTCATTCAAACTCAAAGAATAATTTCTCGCCCTGTCAACACTCACACCTACCCCATCAACATGCTTTTATCTGCACTAACACCTACATCCCCCCACCCCCCATCAATTACACACACATCACTCTCAGAATGAACTTGAGGACTTCCTTTAAACTTAAAAAAATCCCTTGATATTCAGGAAGTTACTTATACTCATACACACCTCTCTACAACCTTAAAGGAGTAGTTCACTTTAAAAAAAACTTTTGCTGATAATTTACTCACCCCCATGTCATCTAAGATGTCTATGTCTTTCTTTCTTCAGTCGAAAAGAAATTAAGGTTTTTGATGAAAACATTCCAGGATTTTTCTCCATATAATGGACTTCAATGGGAACCAGACGGTTCAAAGTCCAAATGAGCGTTTCAGTGCAGCTTCAAAGGGCTTTAAACGACACCAGACGATGCATAAGGGTCTTATCTAGCGAAACGATCACTCATTTCAAAAAAAAAAAAAAAAACAAATGCTCCCCTTGCTCTGTTCTGTGATGCGTGCTAGTGACGTCACGTAATACGCAATTACGTTGAAATGGTCACGCTTTTCCTCTGTGTATTCCGGTTCAGAAAGGTGAAAAACTGCATCTCATCTTCTCCTCTAAGTTCAAAATCGCCCAACATCGTTGTTTTACCTTTTAAATTTCCTTTTTTTGTAAACGGCGTTTGACTTTGTTTGCGCGTTCAACTTGTAAACACTGACTCGGTACTTCCACAAACGTCAAGAAGCGTGACCTTTTCAACGTAATTGCGTATTGCGTGACGTCACTAGCACGCGTCACAGAACAGAGCAAGGCGAGCATTTGTGCTTATAAAACTTAACGTTTTTTATTTATTTTTGAAATGAGTGATCGTTTCGCTAGATAAGACCCTTATGCATCGTCTGGTGTCTTTTAAAGCCCTTTGAACCTGCACTGAAACGCTCATTTGGACTTTGAACCGTCTGGTTCCCATTGAAGTCCATTATATGGAGAAAAATTCTGGAATGTTTTCATCAAAAACCTTAATTTCTTTTCGACTGAAGAAAGAAAGACATAGACATCTTGGATGACATGGGGGTGAGTAAATTATCAGCAAAAGTTTTTTTTAAAAGTGAACTACTCCTTTAAAACGTAGGCTATAGGCTACACTTTGATTATTCATCATGTCACACACAGTGATAAATCTGCTTTCAATAGGCTAGAGAGACTAGAGGACCCTTTAAAGACTATTTATAGTTCACCCAAAAATGAAAATTCTGTCATTATTTTTTCCAATCCTGAATGAGTTTCTGTCTTCTGTTGAACACAAAAGATATTTTGAAGAATGTTTGTAATCAGACATTTGACGGTCTTTATTTTTCTTGGTTACCAACATTCTTCAAAATATATCCTATTCTTTGTGTTAAACAGAAGAAAGAAACTCATACAGGTATGGAACAACTTGAGGGTGAGTAAATGAAGACAAAAAATGAACTATCCCTTTATTCTAACTTACTGCAATGTGCAATCTCCAGGATTGAAAAGCTCTGTTGGCCGCTCTCCCGAGCCCATGAGGAGAGACGGGCTGGACCGATTCGGGCTCTGCAGCGAGATATGCAGCAGAGCTCAGTGGAGTATTTGAGTGTTAGATTGTCTTGAGGAGCCATGTGTCAGGTTTACTAGACAAATCAGGGGCAGAAAATGAAACGCCAGACCACAGAAGCTGCTGCAGTCTGTTTAAAATGTATTCAAAGGTTATGTTGGTGCGTTGAATTCCTTGCTGTTTGTAATTAGTTGCAGGATCTTCACAAGACAAGACACTATTGCAATTGAATAAAATTATCACTTATTAACCTTTACCCACAAGCACAAACGCACACCTGTTGGACCCTCCTACAGAGAGATTATCCTGCTATATTCATGTTTCATGTCCCACTGTGTTAATGCTTGGAATTTTTTTAATACAGGCCCATGTAGGCCCTATTGTTTATTAAGAGTATACGACACTCTCTAAGTGATTCTTTTCTGTCTGTAAACCAAATTCAAAAATAATCACATTATCACTGTCAATAAGTCTGACGGGATTTACTGAATATCTATCAAGCAAAATCACTCGTTCATAACACTGCAAACACAACTTTTATACTAACAATGTCCAACACATGCATTTTTTTTGGATTTTTTTAAGGCATTTAAAAAAAAATCGAATAAAATGGCTGACTCTTTTGCCTTTCGAAGACAAACTGCCATTTCATGTTTAAAGTATCACAAATAAATAATGTTTTCATAATTTGACAAAATTACAGCTTGAATGGACACAACAAAAATATTGCATAAAAGATGTACCTTGATTTCTCTTCATTTTCTTAACACATCGCATGGGATATTTTATCCCAAGCACTGAAGTGAGTACGGTAGTTAACTTTAAAATAAAAATTATCCCATGATGAACTCACCCTAAAGCCACAGGTGAAACTCGGAACAATTTGAAAATAGTGCAAAAGTTATAATTTTGATGATTATGGTTTACAGCTTATGAAAACCCCAAATTCAAAATCCCAGAAAATTAGAATATTACATGAAATCAATAAAAAAAAAAGGATTTTAAATACAGAAATGTCGGCCCTCTGAAAAGTATAATCATGCATATAGTTATATAGCCTACTAAATATATTAGTGTCACCTTTTAATTTGAATTACTGAAATACACAAACTTTTGCACGATATTCACATTTTTCGAGTTTCACTTGTATATGACTTTCTTCTTTCAGACGAATACAATCGGAGTTAAATTAATTGACCGTCAGCGGACTCCCTGAACAGAGCCATACCGCCAAAATTGTATTCAGAATTTATCAACTTGAATTGCAATTTATTCAATAAAAATGTCCTAAATAATTTTTATTGTCATGTGTTGTTGACTTAATGGACCTGACAGAAATAAACACACCGACGCTTACGAGCTTGATAATGACAGTGAATTGCAACTATCAGATTGAAGCTCAAAAGTTAATCCATCCATCATAAACGAAGTTCACATGGCTCCGGGTGGTTAATAAAGGCTTTCTGAAGCAAAGTGATGAGTTTGTGTAATAAAAATATTCATATTTAAATATTCATATTTAAATAAAATATTTTAATTAAAATAATTACAAACGGCCATACGCAGTCTCCTTGCGTATAAAGCGCAACTTATCACGTCAGAAGTAGCGTAGTGCGTCATGGTGTAGCGTAAATAGGCTTGTTTGAGACGAGCAAAATCTGCGCAGAACCGCTCCCCGGTGATCACCGCGAGATGCATGCCAGTTAGAAATGTGTCAGAGAGCAGTCCACCTAGCTCTGATGTCATGATGGCGTATGTCAAAAAACTCTCTGATAGTGCTTGTTTGAGATGCGCCTTACCTCGCCTGAAATGTAGGTGAGTAGTGTTTTGTAAATTTTTTGTATAATAATTTGAATGTTGTATTCGAAAGAAGATGGAAAGAAATTACGCATTGCTGGGTGTTAGATTTTTTTAGAGTCACTTATTTGCTTTAAAAAGTCTTTTAAAATGTCAATGACGTCATACACATCGTACGACCTGAGATACTGCTTTACGACAATCCTTCAGTCACTTTGGTGCTTTTGCGCTCTGCGCTTTCTTTTCTCTGGAGGCATCGACAACACAGCTGACACAGGTAAATACACGTGCTAGAAGAGTTAAGTCCGCCTTAACATTCTGGTCCTGCTTCGGATGCCACGATGCCATCAAGCAGTGTCTCTGGTCATAATCAGTCCTTCACTGACCAATCAGCGTTCATTAGCAGAATGCTAGCATGTTATGGGCAACAACAACTCAACTTGTAAGAAATCGAAAGGACACAAGTACTCGTTCATTCAACTTTCGACCTATAACCCATGTTGAACTTGCAAAACCTTGCAAAAGATTTCTCAACGGCAATCGGGTGAAAGAGACAAATTTAGCCGTCTAGCTCTATAGAATCCCATTCATCTTGCACTCAGAGCGATCGCCCCTAGTGGAACTCTGGTGGAACTACAACCAAAATTCTGTACAATAGGACTTAATAGGGAGTGGCCAGGCTCTCCCCAGACAGGCTCTGCCTACATTTCAGTCGAGGCAAGGCGCATCTCAAACAAGCCTAATGTCAGCAGTGCAGTACGTCGCATTACTTCTGCGTCGGACCTACGCTTGAGCCTCTACGCTATAGACTACACATTGGTTTTCATTTATACTTCTGCGTCGTTATCCGCGTTGACGCCCAATTACCATGAATGGACACAGCGACCCAATAGATTTCAAGGGAGAAAAGTGAAGCCAATTAGAAGCACTCACTTCCTGATGGCTGAGCGTACTGCGCAGGCTCAAACTGAGCTTTGGCGACGTAGATGTGACGTAAGCAACCCGTGTGACAGTTGTAAGTCTTCTAGTAGCTGTGCCGAGAGAAATCTGAATAATTCCCTTCCGGATCTCACCGAGACGGAGAGCATGAGTATTAGTTGTCCATGTGCTAGCAGTAGGATCAACTTTATGACTCTCTATGGGCTTCTCCCTTGACTTTATCGGACTTTATGCCTCCACGTCCCCCCGATTGCTTGCGAGCTTCTCCGCCTGTCTACGCAGTAATTTCTCTACTGTGCGACAGAGTTGAGTGGTTATGACGCAATCGTTAGCCTATTTTTTACAAAAACTGCTTCTACGGGGCCATAACGTAAGATACAAATGGAGCCTTTTATACATTGTCATGTTTCTTTAGAAATAAATAATGGACAAATGGAGTTTTTGGACGCCTCAGATGTAAAGTTATTTGCTGTCAAAGTGACGGCAAAATGAATGGGAGTCAATGGAATGCTAACAGCAGGTGATGGTCTGCTACAATGGCGGCCCCCAGGGGAAGCTTCAGTTTCCGGCTGATGGATTACCCCCTTGGCAATTACACATGCAGAGGGAGCATGTGAAACCCAAGGGAGGGGTTCTAGCAGACCAATCACAGCGCTTGTATCCGCGTAGAATTGCCGCGTTGGCGTCGTTACATTTTTGGAGAGGTGTACGTCAGGGTACACCGAAGGGTACGCATGCTACACACAGCCTACGACGTAGCTACGGTATGAGTTCGACGCAGAAGTATAAATTGGGTTTACTCGCATAAGTTGCGCTTTACGTAATCTGTATGTTCGTTTGGCCGGAGTCCAGTTATTTTACTTTATAAAGTTTAAAATATAGAACGAATATTTTTCTTACACAAACTCATTGCTTTGCTTCAGAAGGTCTTTAACCCCCCGCAGCAATGTGGAATTAGTTTATGATGGATGGATTCACTTTTTTGAGCTTCAATCTGATGGCTGCGATGGCTGCAATCCACTGCCATTATAAAGCTCGGAAGCGTCAGGGTGTTTATTAATGTAACTCCGATTGTATTCGCCTGAAAGAAGAAAGTTATACACATCTAGGATGGCTTGAAGGTGAGTAAATCATGGGCTCATTTTCATTTTAAAGTGAACTACTCCTTTAACTGTCACTGTTGTGTCATTGGTAATCATGTGCACTAACAATGAAATATCTTGATATAAAATAAATATATATTTTTTATATTTATAAATGATTTGCACACAATAAATATTAAATATATATTTTTATTCCACTCTTTGTTCTAATTAAAATGGTTTTATACATTATAACAATGAACAGTTTTATAGTGCATTTTAGGATTTCCAGCCTGTATGTCTGGGATAAGAATAAAGTACAATGTTTACATAAATAGATTTTAAATCAAGCAAAAATACATGTTGAAGGCATAGAAAACAAAATCTAAGACAAGAGTTCATTTAACAAAAAGGCAAACATTATTACATACACTGCCAGGCCAAAAAAAAAAATAGTCACTGGGATTTAGATACTTTAGAAAATGCTTTAGAGTCGATAATTGGATCTTGCAGTGATTATAATGTTTCTGTGTTGTATTTTTGGCAACAGTTCTTCTAACCCTAATTGATGGAGTGTGTAGCTTTTCATTTCTTAAACAACCATGTAGGAAGACACATCATGGCCATATTCCAGGATGACAATGTCAAAATTCTGAAAGAATGGTTGGGAGTCAGCATGAAGAATCATAATAAATTGCATAGAATATCTATTTTCTGTATTATTTGTAATTACATTAATAATAATAATTAAATAAAAAAAATAGATTTTGTGTTACCTATGTTCTGGTCAACTCTGTTACCTGTTATTAAACAACATAAAAATCTCCAAATCATTCATAGAAAAAGCACATGACTTGTACCAAGTGATGTCACTTCCTCTGGTGGGAAACTCTGGAAAATGTATAGAATAATCTAATAGTATATTAATTATTTGTCAAAAGTGTGATTTGTTATATCGTAGTGAATCTCTAGCACTTTAAATAATAATAATAATATGATGATGAAAACACAAAATTCTGTTTTTAGACATGCCATGTAGTATGTCTGGTTTGGGGTTAGCATCTTGAGCTAAAGCACAAAATGGTGAACAATGTCAACTCTGCTAGTGGTTTAAAAAGTTTAACGATAACAGAGTTAACGATGAGCAACAGAGTCAAATGTTCCCAATCGCATTCTACATTTTTTATAGATTCTAGATAATTTACTGTAAATTATAACATTTGTTGCATCTCATTCCAGGTTAAGGAAATTGAATAATAGGTAGATGAAGCTGTCAGCAGCACATTTAAAAACAGCAAACATGGCTGACCAAAAACATAAGAGAAATAGACAAGGGCAAACCACACATTAATGACAGAAGCTCACAATGAATTAAAAGCTAAGGGAAAAAAGTAGATTTTAAGAGAAGATTTAAAAACAGTTAAATACTGTGCCGATCTGATGTAAACCGGAGGGCTGTTCCACAGCCTAGGGACGGCAATGGCAAATGCTCCTCTATGCTTTAATGTGATCTGGGGACAGATACAATCTCTTATCACCAGACCTCAGATTTATTGAGGGATTGTATGGACAGAGTAGCTCAGAGCCATATTATTTAAGGATTTACTGTAAAAACATAAACTCAATTCTAAAATGCACAGGTAGCCAATGCAGCCATTTCAAAATTGGAGAAACGTGACCAAATTTACGTTTTCTTTTGAGGAATTTTGCAGGGGTATTTTGCACTAATTGGAGACGAGCGAGGGATTTGGACATGCCATAAATAAAGAGAGTTACAATAATCCAGACGAGATGGAATGAGCGAAAAAAACAAGAACTAATCACCGAATTTATTTGTTTTTCAAATTTGAAGTTTTGATCCCAGAAAACTAAGTTCTTAATGCAGGATGAAGTAAAAGCAGCAAGGTAATCCAGGTCAATGTTACTGCTCTTAAAGTTTTCATGGGGGCCAAAAGTGCCAATACAGGGCACAGTGAGATGCCGACCCTATGCCATGTTTAGAGTAAACTACATGATATCCATGGCCGGACTTACTATTGAGCTTTACTGGGCTGCAGCCCATGGGCCCAGCGCTGTAGGGGGCCCCGTCCACTACCCATTTACATTCGTTTGATTTTTTTCAGTTATATGCCAGTCAGAAATAATTATCTATGAATTAATATTTTTAATCTTACAAGCTTAAGTTCAGAAAATACAGAAAATATTAAATCTAAAGGGTCAAGGGTGTTCTCTGAAAATAAAAAAAAGTTGTTTGGTTTCTTTCGCTACGTCAAATGTACCCGCAATTCAGGAATGGGATACACACACACACACACACACACACACACACACACACGTATAGCTAATCAAGTGTCACCCCTGCCCTGGCAACACACAAACCAGCTAATGTGCAATCACCAAAGCCTAGCTGATTGCATTCAACCAATCTTCTAGACAAGGATATAAATGCCAGGGTAGACAGGAGCGGTAGATATTACTCTCTCGACTGAAACTAATGCTTGTGCTTTTGTTTCCTTGCCAGATAGGGATTAACAGGAGGTTGGTGTTATGGACTCTTGTCGGCAGACCTCCAAACAGACACTGTCTGCTAAACGGACTTTCAATCATGAAGACACTCTCACTGGAAACACCAAAAGGAGCGCTACTTTACAAGACACAGAGCTGAGGATTACAGTCAAGCATCCACTGGTCTATTTCCTTGCATTTTCTCACTTTATACACCCTTGAACTTGATTCCTTGTGTCCGTTCTCCTTTTTTCCCCACAGGAACCTGCTGCTACTATAGTTTTTAATATATAGTCTATGCAAGTCTCTGAAGTTGAAGAAACAGTCACGTACATGGCTGCAGAGAATCTGTTCACCACCAGAAGATCTCAGAAGATTAAAACCCTGAAACCATTACTAACAATTAATCAAAATTAACACATTTTTTCAAATAAAATGTATTCATCAGTGATGCATTCAGGCCTGCATGCCTAATGTCTCTCATTATACCACCAAACAACTCCAACACATGACCTTTTTAGCCCCAAACAGCATTTCTGATTAACAGAACTG
Source organism: Meda fulgida (assembly GCA_030578275.1). Taxonomy (NCBI): domain Eukaryota; kingdom Metazoa; phylum Chordata; class Actinopteri; order Cypriniformes; family Leuciscidae; genus Meda; species Meda fulgida. Next base: position 27,237,016 of record CM060620.1, read on the forward strand.
TCATTTTAAAAAGCACCTAATGAAAAGCTTTTAATACAAATCTTCATTTGCATCTGTCTTTGTCCCATTTACACCATTTTAAACATAATTAACATGTTCTCATATTACTACTACAGCAAATATATTAGGGGAAGACAGAGTTCATATGCAGTGTCAACATAGATGAAGATTCATCCATCCACCAAACCGCTTATCCTCTGTAGGCTCATTGTTTAGATAAAATAAAAAAAATATCCAAATGTCAGCAGCAGCTGAGCCCTTCATTATGCCTGACCAGTGTGAGGGGCGATTAACTGCACCTGTGCTGGTACAATGTCACACTGGGGTCTGTGCAGGTGTGAAATAAAGCTCATGTACTGTTCAGTGATCCGGAATCTGATCATTAATCACAGACCACATAAGACTGAGAAACACTGGCCCAGCCATACAAATACAGCTTTCCTGCAGGTGCACATCTCCACTCTCCAGAGGTTCTCTAGGTTTGTCCACATGGCACTTCCAGTAATTTGCTTGATCAATTTTGCCCAGAAAACTCAAAATGACTCAACTCAAAGAACACACAAACACAGTAGCTCTGAAATTATAGCACAATGAGAATTATAAATTGTAATCAATATGTTTGAAAAACAAAAAGTCCCACACACTCTGCACATGTATGATTGATAAAAATGTTGACAGCTGACAATGGCATTCTGTTGATTTTACTTTAATAAAGAATAGCATGAAAAACATTTTTTCAATTTAAACACATTTGTAATAAAAATTAGATAAAGTGAAAGTAAAAAAGAGAAAAAAAACAATACCTTCCAACATACACAACTGCACAAATATACACACACTTTCCAGCAGCTCCATGCAGACAACACATCCATTTGCTCTCTCTCTCATTTACACTTTCTTCATTTGAACTGGTTGTCGATGAGAGTTCCCTTCATCTTGGCTTTCTTAGCCTCGAGTTCCGCCTGTGTGAAGAGAAACAGCCCTCAGATCGCACACAAAAAAACACACCCATTTATGACACTGTGACATAAAACATCCTCACATTCTCATACAAGTACCAGGTACAGGTACTCTGATACCACATCCTCTAACTTGTGAATTTTTCATAAATGGTAATATTACCATTTTCATATTAAACATGTTTACTTCAAATATCTTTAGAGAAGAATATTTTTGTTGCATTTTTACCCAAAACAGGGTGATGTGAGCATCATGGAATGCTAAACTCTTACATGTAATTTGTTGCATTCATTCTTGACCTTCATAAGGTGCCCTAGTGCAGAAAGTCCACAAGTGAGACCCATAGATGTATTACACTTTTGGCATTCCAGGAAACCCCTAATATGGACAAAGACATCCAGCTATCTCCTTAGTTGAATAAAATGCAGATAGAGACATTTTGACTGATTAAACATGAAGAGAATTAACATACCATTGTGACAGAATAGGATTCATGTGTTCTTCAAGCCATCTTGGTTATTTCATAAGGATAATTCATATTTATAATGCAATGCTAATCGACACTGTATAACCTTTATCACTGTATAGAATACTATAAAATAATATAATTTCTGCCTCATTTTGTGATAAGCAGCCACATCAGTTCACAGAAGAAAGTTATTTCAATCACTCGACTGATGCTATAACATGATTTTGGAGTAAAATATGCTGTTATTCTCATAACTTGTGTTTTGATGGTATGCTAAGATAAAAACGGTTAGCATTTTAGTCTCCTCTAAATGAAATCGCAGCATGGTCTTAAAAATATTCCATAAATCTCTGAATTTTATCATTGATTTAATTAATTCTGACGATATGACAACAAACTGACAATTGTTTCCTTTCAAATGAGTCTATGATGTTTTAAGTCCAAAGGCTTCATGAACGATGGTTGTTGCATCATGGCGAACTGCAAATGCTTGATAAAGCTGTCCACACAGGACGCGTCAAACCGATAGTTGCAAATCCATTTGTCCTTTGTGTCAAGAGTAGTGTGAGCACTTTGAGTAGGTCAGAAATAGAATGGGGCATCAGTTTACTGTCAGAAATTTGTTGAGTTGCGTCAGATACATCACTAATTATAATGGGATCTATTTCCCTTTGTCACGTCCCCCTGTCGCATGAGGTGTAGACACTTGTGACTGAGTCTGAAGTAGATTCATTGTCTGCTTTACATTTACCTGGCACTGGCAGTCCTTTCACAAACTTGTCCATACTTAGTGCAGAACCATGGATCATTCATTTATATTTTATCACGTCTCCATGCAATACTCATTTCTGATTCTTCAATTGCACCATACAGAGGTCTGTAACTGATAACAGACCACTCAAGCGGGTACTGGGAGTTGTATTGAGGTAATAAAATGTCAAATCAATATTTTGTGTTAAAATACTTAATTATGTGGGAAGTAGTAGCTGTTTAAGTGGGATAATTTTGCAGTAGGGTATTGTATCTCCCTGAAGAGGTTTCTTTTGCATAACAATCTGCTGACTCTACACTATCCCGTAGCCTTGCAGCGTCGCCCCTATTTATAACTCTGTGCCCCCAGTTTGGGAAGCCTAATTTGTGTGTGGGTATGTGTTTCCAGTGTGACTCAGAAACTCATGTATGCTTATCTCCACACTCCACACATGTTTGTATGTGTGAGGGGTCTCTGTCATCTTTAACATTAAATGTGCAAACTTTATTAAAGGTTTCAATCTGCCTCAAGCATAAATGCACATCGCCTCTTCTTTCATCTCTGTGCATGTGCGCTTACCAGCTCCTGAAGTCGCCTCTTGCTCATTCCTTTCCTCTCCAGCTGTTTCTCAATCACTTTGGCATTCTGGGCATAAGAGTCCGCCACCTCCCGCTGTAGGATAAACCAATCATAATCAATCACCACTCTTCAACAAAGAGATATGATGTAAGAGATGAGTCAGGCCTGATTGGCAGCTGATGAACTTAAACTCACCGCTTCAATCTCTTCCTCTTCTTCATCAATCGTTGAAACAGTAACCGAGCTGAACTTGCCCATGTCTTTAGTGCGCTTTGTCATCATAACCTTCAAGACACATGCATGTATATGAATATTGTTGACCTTATATTCTGCAATTCGCTTAAAACTTTTCAAATTAAAAATGTGGTGCCTTACCCTGACTTTCTTTGGGGCCTCTTGTTTCTGGCTGTATACGCTTGTGTTGCCAAATCCCTGGCCGAACTTCACCAGCGCTCCATCCACAATGAATGTCGCTGGAGTGCTCTTCATCTGATGCTGATAAAACAAGAGCAGACCACACCTACACACACACACACACACTATGTTCAGTATGTTGATAAGTCTGTTTAAATAATGGCCTATTATATATATATTTTTTTTCTTTTTTTTATATATATATATATATATATATATATATATATATATCATTTGTTTATTAATTTTCTCTCTTGCCAGTGTGTACAGGTATCTGTTTTTATATTCTGTTAGAGGTTGATGCATGTAGGCGTGTATATGTATGCTCGGTTCTTCTACTTACAATTCCTAATTAATGGACAGAATGGGACGCTACTCTAGAGATTTGATGGTGAGGGTTGGGGAATTGTTAAATGTGATTCATACTGTAAAAATCAATAAAAAAAAAACTTTGAAAGAAAACATGGTTAAGATAAAAAAAAAAAAAAAAACCCAGCAGATTACCCAAACCTGGTGTTGATGTATGAGAATACATCAAGTGTTGACATATGAGCATAGTTGGATCAGCTTTCTCTTGATTCTTGTCTAAGCCTTGAAGTCATCCTCTTGTGCATGGCAGAGTCATCATGGCGACAGAGAAAGCTCAGGACTAACTGTTGTACATGCTTATTTATGAACAAGAGATATTATGTTTAAGAAAAGCCCATGGTTTTTATGACTGAGTCATACATTTCAAGGCTAAATGATATGGACAGGATTGTGAATCCTAAAGGGGTTTATTTTGTGACAATGAACATCTCATTGTACATTATCCATAATTAAATGTGAATTAAATACATTTTTACACTACTATTTAACAATTTGGGGTTTGTAAGATTTTAATGTTTGTTTTATTGCTTTTGAAAAAAGTCTCTTATGCTCACAAAGGCGGCATTTATTCGATCAAAATACAATAAGAACGGTAATATTGTGAAATACTACAATTTAAAATACTGTTGTATATTATATATAATATTTTATATGTAATTTATTTCTGTGATGGCAAAGATGAATTTGCATGTGCTGAGTCGGTGCTCGAGAAACATTTCTTATTATCCATGTTGAAAACAGTTCCTTTTTTCCAGGATTCTCTGATGAATAGAAAGTTCAACGGAATTTAATTTGAATTTATTTTATCAGAAATCTTTTGTAATATTACAGATGTCTTTACTACTTTGTTCAACTTCATGCATCTTTGATTAATACAAGTATTATAGTAATACAGTTAGTGGTCATTGCCGAATAAAAAACATTTAACCGCAATATTGCGCAACTGACTAATGAAAATCAAGTATTCCAGAGAGCTGTGCCATGAAATAATTTTACTTTATAATTGAGAATTTTGTTTCTGTATAATTTCTGTATTATTATCATTTCTGTAGTGATGTATAATTGTGTCTTGTATGTAACATGCAAGTTTAATATTGTGCATTTTGTATTGATGTTGTGTGTGCTGTGAGGTTTTGAGAAATGGGTATACAGCCTCACTTACTTTCCACATTTTTTGCGAAACTGTCTTTCGATGCCCTCTGACCTACACAGGAACATACAGCGGTTAATGAGTCTTAATCAATCCCTACCTTAATCAATACCCAATTTCAGCACAAACTCATAGACACACACACCTTTTCAAGTACACAGCCTCATCTTCCTCCACATTGCAAAACTTGTGGGCATGTTTTGCTGCATCAATCACCCTGGCTTTGTCCCGAGGTCTCATGGGTAATTTCTCTATCTGACAGTCTAAAAAGGAACACAGGAGCTTTATTATCTTTCTCTTCTTTACTTCTTACACAAAGCACACACACTGCAGGACCAACATACAAAACCTATAGACTTTTGTAAAGCAGAAAGTTGATGCCCTATCGACCAGTATGTTCTCAATGACCTTTCCCCAGATATCATCTAGATTCAGATGTCTGCAATGTTAGTCTGTATTGATTGTAGAGAAGGCTTTATTGTAGTATAATTTACATTTAGTTGAAATTAATCATGGTGTAGTTCCCTTTCGTTGTCACTCTGAGTTATGTCGGATGACGACGAATGGGGTTTCGCTTAGAAAGCCTATCAACTTCAAGTATTACAAAACGAGCCAATGGCAAAGAAGTGCCATGGGTCTGCGGAATTTGCATGACGTAACTCCGCCCCACCTCGTGGGTATAAAAGGAGGACGCCGGCAACATGCAGTTATGTTTTCGCTTCGGAGCCAAGTTTATTTCTTCTCTCCACAAGCCATCTCTGAATTGTCAGTTTCACAAACGAGTTCCTCTGGTGTTGATGTGACGGCGATCTCCAGCGAGCACGCGCTTCCTGCTTATCTGTGCAGTAGTTTGCCAGAGAGTGCGTGTCTCCCCGGGCGCTTCAACACTTAGAGTGTTTCTCTCATAAAAGAGCTTGCACGCGGCACGTCTTTTTAAAGATGCCTCGCCCGTGTACTTCTGGTTGCGGCAGATTGGTATCGGACTCTGATGGGCACGAGCGCTGTCTAGTATGTTTGGGCATGGATCATGCTAGAGCAGTGCTCGTGGATGACTCATGTTCTCTTTGTGGGAACATGACCATCGCGTCATTAAGGTCGAGACTCAATGAACTCGCAAGAGTGAGGGTCCCCTCATCCACACCCCGATCTAGTGCTCCCTCGCGGGGTGCTACTTTGGCTGGTGGCCAGGGTGACCTGAGGGTGACAATCTGGAACAAGGCGCCGACTCTGTGTCCGCGACCCCAGCCCCACTCTTCAGTGACGGTGCCCGCCAGTGAACTGCCGATTCCCGCGGGTCTACCTTTGGGTGGCCCGCGTGTTTCAGTTGAAGCTACAGAAGATGATGCTATGTCTGTAGCAGCATCACAAGGTGGGTTTGAGTCTTCTGGAAGTGAGGGCTCAGCACAGCTGCCACCTTCCGGTGTGCATACGGCTGTGCCTGAGTCTGATCCGGAGATGACGGCCATGCTTTCCCGGGCAGCCGCGAGCATCGGACTAGAGTGGAGGCCTCCACCCTGTCCTGAGCGCTCGCGACTGGATGATTGGTTTTTGGGGAAGGCCGCCGATCCTCGTCCACGGCAAACCCCAATTCCTTTCTTCCTGGATGTGCATGATGCGATCTCGAAGTCCTGGAAGACCCCCCGTCTTCTCGGGACCGCTCGTTGGTCTCATCCGCCTTTCCTCCCCTCGATAGGGCAGCTGTACACTGGGCTTCCCCCGGTTGAACGCTCTGTTGCGATGCAACTGTGTCCTCAGAGTGCTTCTTCTCGTGGTGAGCCTAAGCATCCATCCAAAGCCTGTAGATTTTCGTTGACCCTGGTAGCGAAGTCTTACAGAGCGGCGGGACAAGCAGCTACTTCACTGCAGGGTATGGCCACTCTGCAGGTCTACCAGGCCCAGATGCTCAGAGATATGCACAAGGGCAGGACAGACCCAGGGCTTTTTGATGAGCTACGTGCCGCAACCAACCTTGCCCTCCGGGCGACGAAGGTGACCGCGCGCTCCCTGGGTTTGGTGATGTCCACTTCGGTGGTCCAGGAGAGACATCTGTGGCTGAACCTGGCTGATATGCGGGATACCGAGCGGACTCGTCTGCTTGATGCACCCCTGTCCCAGGCCGGCCTCTTCGGTGGAGCAGTCGAGGATTTTGCCCAACAGTTCTCGACTGCGCAGAAACAGACCGAGGCCATTAAACACATTCTGCCCCGCCGACCCGCTGCTGCCTCCCCGTCGGTCGGGCAGACGCCTCAGCCTGTTAACCGCCAAGGGCGCCCTCCTACGGCTCCCGCCCCTCCTGCTCGGCCAAAGCAGCAGCCTCCACCCAGGCCCAGTCGTGGAGGAAGCCGTAAGAAGGCGCCACAGCCCTCTCCAGCCCCGCCCCCCCGCCAAGCGCTGGGCCAAGCGGCGCTCCTGAGACGGGCTGCTCAGGGATGATGGTCGTTTTTCAGGAGATGGTAGCAGGACCACTCCTTCCCCCGGTGGAGGGCCGGGGGAGAATCTTTTGTTTTCCGCTCCCCGCTGCTCACCCACGGGTGGGCAGCACCCTAAACTGGTTAAAGAAAGAAACAATCCCCTCTTCCCTGCGCTCACAGAGTCTTCGGACGACACAGAGCTCCGCCCCCAAGCCGTGCTCTCCTCGTCCCCCTCTGTCCCAGAGTCGGTTGTCACGGCGTGCCGTCCACGGACCGCTTCACCCTTGTCCCCCTCTGTCGCCAGACCCCTGGCAGAGCAGGCCCTTGCGGGACGACCTCCCTGGTCCTTCCCTGGCCCCCAATGCCAGGGCGCGGTGATTAACTGTGCCCCGACACCGGGCCGCTATGCCGTCCACGTCTGGGCCAGTTACTCCGCTTCGCTGCCCCTCAGCGGGGACGCCTGTGGTTCGCATAACCCCACTGGTCTGTCCCGCTGGGTCGCCCGAACCATCAGGCTCGGCTATGCGATTCAGTTCGCCGCTACAGGGGAGTCCGCTCCACTTTGGTCAGTGGCAATGCCCCCATCATGAGAGCAGATATTATTCCCACTGTAAGCCTCTCCGAGCATGTGTCTTTCCCTTGGCAAGCCACCTTGCCACCCCTGGGGTTGAAATATTCCACCTGCGGCTGGACACCCCAGTGTTCTCCATATGCATCCTTCGGGTCATGTGTGTATTTTCTATGCCCCCCCCTCTGGGTTGGTTTTAATTGCATATTTCCTCTAAACTATGGGATATGCTTCCCAGTGTACCTTGGTATTCCTGTGTTAAATAGGAGTCCTTCGTCCGTGCTAGTCTCACGACAGGGATCTCAGATTTTCGCAGGGCACTGGAAGACAGCTGTGAAGGTGGCGAGATTAGACTGGTAACCCCATTCGTCATCATCCGACGTAACTTGGAGTGACAACAAAAGGGAACGTCTCGGTTACAGATGTAACCCTCGTTCCCGGAGTAAGGAACGGAGACGTTACGTCATCCTGCCACTTCCGCTGTACCGCGGGGATCGCCTGAGCTCAGTCTTGGCTCCTCAGCGAAGAAACATAACTGCATGTTGCCGGCGTCCTCCTTTTATACCCATGAGGTGGGGCGGAGTTACGTCACGCAAATTCCGCAGACCTATGTCATTTCTTTGCCATTGGCTCGTTTTGTAATACTCAAAGTTGATAGGCTTTCTAAGCGAAACCCCATTCATCGTCATCCGACGTAACGTCTCCGTTCCCTACTCAGGGAACGAGGGTTACATCCGTAACCGAGACGTTATTAATATAGAATAGACTTTTTAAAAGGATAGTACACCCAAATATAACAATAATTCTGTATTCATTTACATGTTGTTCCAAACCTGTATGACAAACAATTTTGATGACATACATTGCATGGACAAAAACAGATATATTTCTCAAAATATATTCTTTTATGTTTCACAAAAGAAACGAAGTCATACAGGTTTGGAGATTTTAAAATGATTCACCTTTATGACGTTTAATTTCACAAGCATTATAATGAACAAATACCACAGATAGTTTAATGACACTCATTTAATTTCCAGAAAATAAATCACATGAATTACACTATAAAAATGAAAAGCAGAACAATGGCATGTTAATTATCCTCAGCTTCTGAATATTTCAAATAAATGTGTTATTTTCCATTATCACACTCTTGCTGAGGTGAATAAGTCTACAACTGTCTTGAAAAAGGAAGTAATCACTTGAAAGCCAAACGAGCCATCAATTCATGAAATACCTGTACATCTCAAATGGATTTTCACCTCAGGATATCATGAAGTAGGATTATTAATTAATTATATATCCATGCAATGTATAAAATAAACGGTCATTCCATCTCAATTCAACCAGAGGTCCCCAGCTAAAAATATATTTTGATCAGAATACATATATAAAATTGTATATCTTAATATCCTTTTAGATTCTGATAATTAACAAATTTTTGATTTGGCATCTTCATTTTAAAGGCCCTATATGATTCAATCACAGAGATATGGAGATCTTAATGTGGCTCCATAAGTATAGGCATATTGGTCAATGGTACACATTTTTAGCGGTAGAAAACCAAATGTGGGTCACTTTGCATACAGCTGCGCTGATATTTTTTTCTTTTAAAGAGGAATATCTGAACAACAAATAATACTGAAACTAGGAATGTATCTTGTTTTTTCTATCAACACTATTTGCATAGAATTTACCTGTCTGAGTGCCACAATTATTATTTTTCCTAAGTTTGCATGCCTGTAACCCTAAAAGTGTTAAAGATTTACTAATCAGTAAGGGTCTAAACATTTCATCGATTGTTATTAAGGACGTAGCACTGTCTGATCATTTCTGTATTTTCTTTGATATGATCTCTCCTGCCATTGAAGGTGTCTGTCAAGAAGAGATGCTTAAATGAGAACACTAGTGTGCTATTTATGAAGGCCATATCTTTAACACCAAGCATATCTGCTGACTCTGTTGATTTTCTCCTTGATTCTTTTAACTCAAAATGTAAAGGTGTAATTGATGATGTTGCTCCTGTGAAAGTCAGGAAGAGTGGTAGACAGAAAGCACCTTGGAGAAACTCAACAGCAGTGCAAAATATGAAAAGACAATACAGAAAAGCAGAGCGCATGTGGCGGAAGACAAAACTTGTAGTACATTATAACATCTACAAAGACACCATCCATGCTTTCAATATGGAAATATAGCTGCAAGCAGCCATTACCGGGGCCAAGCGCAAGAAGCAGCAACAGATGCCATCATGGGCGGGAGTGGAACACCAACTGCAGCAAGGAGCAATTAAAGACATTTTAAGAGAAGTTTGGGCAAATGGCTAAAAAATCATATATACAGTAACTTTTAAGATGATTTAATGGATTATCACTTTCGACCAATAGGTGGCGCAGTTACGAAATCGATGTGATGTGGTCAGAGTGAGGTGACAATGACACATACAAACTTTGGTGTCAAAATGTCAAGGCATTGCAGAGATAAAGCCTGAGTAGTCATTTTGGCAGCATGCCTCAACTTTGCTGCTGCGGAATACGAAAACGGTTTTGTCTATCGTCAGGAAATCCATAACTTTTAGTCGGCACGGTCTGGAGATGGCAGGATTCGATTTTGGTGAAAATCGGACAAACGGCCTTGAAGGAGTTCGAAAAAGTAGGAATTCAATGAAAATCAAGATGGCGGACAGGAAGTTTCTCCAAATACGTCAAAATTGATATCCATGTTCTCGGCATGACCCAAGGAATCTATTAAGACCAGTGTCATTACAATAGGCTGTTTTATTCAAAAGTTATTAGCATTTTTGGAAATGTAATTTGAATTTTTGACCAACAGGTGGCGCTGTCTCGAAATCTTTTCAGTGCCTTCAGGGCAAGGTGATGGTGGCAATTTCTGAGTTTCATAATGTTACAGCAATGCATTCGTTAAGTATAGCATTTTACATCACAAAACTGTATTGAAATCAATGGGAATTTCACGTTTTGTTCTATTATAGCGCCACCAAGAGGTAAAATCCTACAATTTTTTTACGTGTCCTCAGAGTGAGCCTATACATATGTGTGTCGATTTTGGTGAAAATAACTCAATTCGCTTCGGAGTTATAGACATTTATGTGAAAAAACACGTAAAAAATGACTGACACGTGACTTTGATTGAATTTTACGACCCCTTACTATCAATATTTGGGCATTTGGGCATCAACATATTGCCAGCGACCTATGTTTTCAAACTTCTGACGGTGGTTTCGTCTTGATCGGACTAGCGGTTTCGAAGATATCGGCAAATGTTTTTTAAGCGCTAAATTGCAACGCTGCACAAACCATATGCCGAAACCTGGCAAGTCTGGTATCGTTGGACTCGGAAAGGATTCAGGAGACTAATAATATGACTTTCGTGAAAATACGTCAACCACAGCCAGAGTTAAAAGCATTTTAGATTTTAATTTTACCACTAGGTGGCGCTGTTACGAAACTTCTCAGGCTCCTTCAGGGCATCGTACTGATGACCCATACCGAGTTTCGTAACAATTCGTTGATGCGTTCAAAAATACAGCATTTTAGCACATAATTCAAAATGGCCGACAGCCAAAATGGACGATCTGGGAAAATTGGATATCAGTCGACTCGGCATGAAGCCCTGAATCTAACAAGACCACTTTTATGATTTTTGGATGAGCAAAAAATAAAAAAAAGTTATAAGCAAAAATAGCCATTTTTCATATCTCCGGACCAGTAGGTGGCGCTGCGCCGAAACGCAGCAAGTAGCCTCAGGTCATGCTTGTGATGACATGTACCAAGTTTGGTCTGAATACGATTAAGCGTTGCGGAGATACAGCCTTACTTCTGTTTTTGCAAGCCCTGAGTAAAATTAGTTTGTGCGTTTATCGAAAACGGTTGGACAAATCAACTTAAATTCCATAACTTTTTGTCGGCACTGCCTGGAGTTGATCTGGTGCAATTTTTGTGAAAATCGGACTAACCGTCTAGGACGAGTTCGCAAAAGTAGGTTTTTTGGACAATTCAAAATGGCGGCCATATATTTATGACGGAAAATGACGTCATAGGATGCAATCGAATCGTCATGAGCTCAGGAATCAGAGGAAAAAACAATTTTGTTGATAGGCCTTACGGTTCAAAAGTTATTAGCATAATAAAAGTGAAACTTTGGACAGGTGGTGGCGCTAGAGGGAATGAGTTAAAGACAACAAAATTGGTGCAATTACTGTTGGGATTGTCCTCTATCAGAATGTCAAACCGGAACAACTTTCCCGGAAACGGTTCTATGGGCTGCCATAGACGCCCAGTCGGAGGAGGAGGAAGGAGGAGAAGAAGGAGAAGGAGAAGGAGACGAAGGAGAAGAAGAAGAAGGAGAAGAAGAAGAAGAAGAAGAAGAAGAACCGGAACAGATACAATAGGTGCCTCCGCACCTTCGGTGCTTGGCCCCTAATTAGGCAAAGCTAGACAGACTTTCTTCTCTAATATTATAAACAGCAACGTAAACAACACACGCACTCTTTTTGCTACTGCAGAGAGACTGACAAACCCCCCAAGCCAGATTCCCAATGAATTGCTCTCAGACAGCAAGTGCAGGGAGTTTGCTTCTTTCTTCTCTGGGAAAATCAATAATATCAGAAAGGTGATCAGCACATCATTGAGCTGCACTGGGGTCACACAGATCAGACCACAACCTAATAAAGTAGTTACTATGTCTGACTTCAAAGAAATTGATGGAAAAATTTTGGAAGAAACCGTACAGCACCTTAAAACATCAACCTGCGCCCTTGACGCACTTCCCACATCTTTCTTTAAAAGTGTGTTAAACAGCTTAGAATCAGATCTTCCAGAAGTGGTTGATGCCTCACTTCTCTATGGGACTTTTCCAATCTCCCTGAAAACTGCAGTTGTCAAGCCCCTCCTGAAAAAGAGCAATCTGGATAAGACCATACTAAGCAACCATAGGCCGATCTCAAATCTTCCTTTCATAGGCAAGATCATTGAAAAAGTTGTCTTCAATCAGCTGAACAAATTCTTAAGCTCGAATGGATACTTTGAGAATTTTCAATCCGGTTTCCGATCGCATCACAGCACAGAGACAGCGCTCATAAAGATAATAAACGTTATTCGCTTAAATACTGATAAAGGCAAATTATCAGTACTAGTACTACTCGACCTCAGTGCTGCATTTGACACTGTTGATCACAACATACTTCTTGACAGGCTGGAAAACTGGGTGGGGCTTTCTGGGATAGTCCTAAAATGGTTCAGGTCATACTTAGAAGGGAGAGGTTATTATGTGAGTATAGGAGAGCATAAGTCTGAGTGGACATCCATGACATGCGGAGTTCCTCAAGGCTCAATTCTTGCGCCACTCCTATTCAGCCTGTACATGCTCCCAATGAGCCAAATAATGAAAAAGAACCAAATCTCTTACCACAGCTATGCAGACGACACACAGATCTACTTAGCCCTATCGCCTAACGATTACAGCCCCATTGACTCTGTGTGCCAATGCCTTGATGAAGTAAACAGTTGGCTGTGCCAAAACTTTCTTCAGTTGAACAAAGACAAAACTGAGATCATTGCGTTTGGAAACAAAGATGAAGTTCTCAAGGTGAATGCATACCTTCACTCTAGGGGTCAAACAACTAAAAATCAAGTCAGGAATCTTGGTGTGTCTCTAGAGTCAGACCTTAGTTTCAGTAGTCATATCAAAGCAATAACTAAATCAACATATTATCATCTGAAAAATATTGCAAGAATTAGATGCTTTGTTTCCGGTCAAGACTTAGAGAAACTTGTGCATGCTTTCATCCCCAGCAGGGTGGATTATTGTAATGGACTCCTCGCTGGCCTTCCTAAAAAAACATAAGACAGTTGCAGCTCATACAGAACGCTGCTGCCAGGATTCTTAGCAGAACCAGAACATATGAACACATCACACCAGTCCTCAGGTCTTTACATTGGCTCCCAGTTACATTTAGGATTGATTTTAAAGTATTATTACTGGTATATAAATCATTTAATGGCCTAGGACCTCAATACATTGCAGATATGCTCAATGAAGATAAACCCAACAGATCACTCAGATCATTTGTATCACATCAGCTAGAAACACCAAGGGTTAACTCTAAGCAAGGGGAGTGTGCTTTTAGCTACTATGCCAGGAACCAGCTTCCAGAAGAGATCAGATGTGCTCCTACAGAAGTCACTTTCAAATCCAGACTCAAAACACATCTGTTTACCTGTGCATTTACTGAATGAGCACTAGGGGTGGTGAAAAAAATCGATTATTGATTAATCGCGATTATGTTATGGACGAGTATGAATCGATTATTAAATTTTCAAAAATCGATTTTTTATTGCCTGGACCTCCAGAGCCACCGTCTCATATGTGACTGTTACAGCTCATCATGTCAACAGTGAGTGGAAGCTAATTTCATACGTGCTTCAGACGAGAGCTATGGTTGATAGCCACACAGGCGCTAATATGTGCGAGTTTCTCAAAGCTGAGAGTCAGATGGATCACCGCCTTCTTCCACCGCAGCACCACAGCCAGTCATGTGCTGGAACAAAAGCAGGCCCTACTAGGTAAGCAAAAGGCTTAAAATTAATTTAAAAAATAAAATATTTACCTTTGTAATAGAAGTTAATCTATTTTAACGGTTGCATTCAAAGCAAGCTTTTTATTAGTTTCTAAATTACCAGTAGGCTATTTAAAAATATAATTCCTTATATAGGCTACTAGTAATTAGCTTTTCTTCTTTTTTAATTTTACCAGAACTGCCTAAACACAAACTGAAGACAGATGCTCCAACAAGGTGGAATAGTGGCTTTGACATGGTTGATCGGTTCCTTGAACAGCAGCCTGCCATCTGCGCTGCGCTCCTCTCCCCTCAAGTAAGTAAGTCTGGGATTTAAGATTTAATCAGACCTAGTAGCAAGCCAAGGTGTGAAAAATATCTTAGTTAATTGAAATAAAATAAAAACTGGACTTTAGAATAAAAATATTATAAAAAATATGATATTGTGTACACACAAAACTAACTAACTAACTAAAAAAAATATATATATACTGAAAATGTCTTTAGTTTTGTTTGTCAATTTGACACGACAGCCTTGAGGAGGCACTGGTGCATGTGTTTGAGACTTAGTCTAAATGACTGAGTCGTTGTGTTGGCGTGAATGGAGAACTCTTATAGCACAGTGTTAATTCCTTTATTTTAACTTTTCCTGTCCTCAATTCCCATCACCCTTACAGATGAGGAAAGGTGCGCATGACATCTGCACACTGAGTGAGGGAGACGTGTCCGGCGCTGAACACCTTGTGAAGACCCTCAAGCCCATGAAATTGGCAACCACCACAATGTTTGAGGAAAGCATGTCTACTCTCTCAATCATCGCCCCACTACACACACAGCTCCTGGCCGACTTCACCCCTGCACCAGAGGATGATCCGATGACCCGGGAAATCAAGCATGCCATCCGGGAAGATTTGAGGAAGAGATACACATCTACAAAAGAGAGGCACACACTCCATACAGCATCTTGCCTGGATCCTCGCTTTAAAGCTCTCCCATTCCTTTCAGAGGATGAAAAAGTGGAGACATACAGCAGAGTGACTACAGAGGCTGCATCATCCCTCGAAGTATTCTCTCTTTTGATATTAATAATTCTACTTTTTTAAGAGAATGATTAATTAATTATCTGATTAATGGAATGCTTTGTATCAGTTGTGTGCTTTGTATGCTTTGTATCTTATTTCACTGCTTCCCTGTGTTAGTTGATGAGGCAAGAGGCTGAAGTCCCTGAGGGGGAAGGTGATGACATGGCTGAGTGGTATGATGACGGTGAGGAGGATGATACAGTTCAGAAGGTTTGCGACGAAGCCCTGAAGCTGGATGAAGATGGCCCTTCCACGCCCTCTACCTCAAGACCATCTTCTCTGACTGCACTGCTGGGCCAAACATTTAATGTTGCTGTCACCACAGCAGAGCCCAAGTCGGCACACACCAGGGCTGAGGAAGAGGTTCGCATGTATCTGGGGGCCCCTTCACTTCCTCTCACCGATGACCCCCTTGAGTGGTGGAGCACCAACCATCATGTGTATCCTCTCCTAGATAAGCTGGCCAAACGATATTTATGTATCCCAGGTACGAGCCTTGCTGCAGAGAGAGTGTTCTCCACTGCGGGAGACATCGTGTCAGCACACCAGAGCACACTCACGCCACAACATGTGGACCAGCTGGTCTTCCTCCATAAGAATCTGGTCATTCCAGAGCTATGAATGTTTAGTACAACTTGATTACTCACAAGTTAGTGTGTTGCATTTTGTCACTGTGTTCTACAGTACAGTATATAAGCTGAAGCTACAGTAAGTTGTTCAAAAATGTTAATTTTGTCTTAATGATTAAATTGGACAATTTTCTTCTAGAAAGACAAGGTGTTCAGGTGGAGAAAAAACTTTTTCTTTACCTTGACATGTTTCGACTGCAACCTGTAGTCTTCCTCCACCTGAACAACACCTTGTCTTTCTAGAAGAAATTGTCCAATTTCTACAGTATGTTGGTTCTGATACTTCCTAAAGGAAATAAGCCTTTCATTTATTTGTTATTGTTTAGTTCAACTTGATGAGTCACAACACAATGTGATGTATTCATTTCTGTGTTCTACACGACAAGTTATAACTACACGACACAGAAAGTGCCTTGAGTTGTTGTTACTCAATAAAAGAGTTAAGTAATTCAGCAGCTGACTTTTTTTATTACTGCAATCACTTTGTAGTGTATTTTTGTTTACTGTTGTGAAATGGAAAATCAATAATTGCTAATCGAGAATCGTTAATAATCGAAAATCGACTGTAATCGAATCGGGACTTCAATAATCGTAATCGAATCGGGAAATCAGACAGATTAACCACCCCTAATGAGCACTGTGCCACTGCTCGTCCGACTGTTTTTACTGTATTTTATTTAATTATTTTATTCTAAACTGTTTTAATTATTCTTATTTCTTTTGATTATTTTAATTTCTTTATTCTAAACTGCTTCAATTATTCTTATTTCTTTTGATTATTTTAATTTCTTCTATGTAAAGCACTTTGAATTACCATTGTGAATGAAATGTGCTATACTGTATAAATAAACTTGCCTTGCAGATATAGTCTAATGCAATATCTATACAATACAGAGAATCTAATTCTTAATAAACTTTTCTTTTGGAATCTTCATTTATGACTACATGTATCAATCCCAGAGATATTGGGATGTCAATGCGGTAACATGTAGATACAATACTGCTTATTTGAACTCTTGGTAGCTTCAGAAGCTGTTATGATGAAAAAAAAATCCCTTCTTTTAAATATCCCTGAAACTGATTCAAATATAGATTTTTATAATTACACTTTTGAGAGCAATTTAATGTACCTCAACTTTGCCATTTCAGTCCATTTTTGGCACTCAGTGTGGTGTGTTGTATGCAATTCATTTAACAGAGGGAAACAAGATACATTTCTAGATTCAACATTATTTATTCTTCAAACATTCCCCTTTAAATCCAAGTATCAGCTGTGGGCAAAGTGACCTGTATTTGGTTTTTGACCATTGAAAATGGGTAAAATTAAAAAATTTGAACATGGAACCGCATTGATCCCCAAATGGGATTGAACCACATAGGGCATTGAAAATGAAAATTTCAAAAGAAAAGTTTCTTAAGAACCTAAAATCATATTATATCTTTAGTATGTTTCAAGTGCTGTGCAAACAAACTTTGGAAAAAAAGAATTTTTGTGGCACTCAGACAGGTATGTTCTATGCAATTGTGTTGATGGGAAAATTGATATATTTTTAGTTTTAACATTTTAACATTTGTTTAAATATTCCTCTTTAAAAGAAAAAAAAGCATCAGCTGTATACAAAGTGACTCACTTTTTGTTTGCTAAAGTCAACAAATTTTACTAATAGACCTAACAATCTCCATGTAAAAATAATGATGCTACGATCTTTTGTAAGTCATTTTTATCCCCTGTAATTTGTCTCAATCTCAGGTGAAAATTGTCATTTTGACATTATTCATTATTGTCATTATATCATTATTCTTTACAAAAAAGTGAATTACTCAAGCAATATACATTCATTACATTTAATATTTTGGCTTTCATTACTATTTATGCTTTCGTCAGAAAAAATATATTAACAAAATCAAAAATTTGAGCCAGCGAAGTTCCTGAAATTTGGCTGATTTGACCAATGGTCAAAATAAAATATTTAAAAAATAAATCACATTCTGTTTTCTGCAGCACATTACCATCTACTATAACATATTAGACTAGATCAAAATTATTATATTTCAGCCTATTTACTTTATACAAAGCAATTCAGTTGTGACAGGGACAATCCCATAGAGAACTAAGTCCACAATTACTGAAGTATTGAATTGAGTATTGAACACCCAATTACCCCCCCCCCCCCCAAGCACACTAAGCATCTCATATCAAGTCCACAGGCAAAAGTAAAGGATAACACATTCTTAAGTGCCAGACGTAAAAAATGACACCTAACTGACAATTTTCACAAAATAAGCGAGGCTGAGCGGAACAAAGCCTTGTGTGAAATATCAGTCCACCTGCTCTAAAAGCGTTTCCCTGTTCACACATTCATGTGAGAGGAGAACACACTGAAGGTAGAGGACAAATCTGAATATGGGTAAGATTTTGATTCATCCCAACCTTTTAAATCATTTGAACAAGTTCCAGAAAGATTAGTTCACTGATTCTTTCAGTGAACCTTTCGACACACATCGTTATGCCAGTAGGTGGCGACACGTGGATGTCGTTATGTCCTTGAATCATTTACTGAATACATTCGTTGTAAAATGGAGCAGTTCAGATTTTTAAAAAAGTCTTAGAAACACTAAATAAAATGTTTACATTGGCTACAATACTACAGAAATGTTAAGCATCATACCAATTTCCCTACCAATCATAGCAAAAAAAATTACCATTGGTTCTCTCAATTGTAAATGACTTTTATAAAGCTAAAAAGAAAAATTACAATAACGCCTTTAAGTCATTTTAATTCATTTAAATTATTAAGCTCGATCTCTTCTTCCAATCGAATGTTCACGCCATTATTACACTTTCAAAGTAGGAAAACAGCCACGTGCTTAAAAGGAAAATATTTCAATGAACGAAAACAATTAGGCCTAATTAACTAACATATTCATTAAAAAACACACTAATTCGTTTACAAACGAAACCACCAAATCCGCAGGCCGGGCATAAGCAAAACCCGAGGACACATTGCAAACCCAATCTAAAACGTGCCCTGGTGCCCATTATAATCAGGGAGGCTTTTCACACGGCAAGCGTCCAAGTTCGTTGCGTCGCTGGAAGTCAAGATGGTGTGAGACCGTGTCAAGTACTGGTATCCCGAAGATTTATTCAGTTAATATCAAAGCTGGTGGTTACATTCAAGCGCTGAGACACAGTGAATCGCTGGACGCGTTTTGAACGGCTGAAATCAATCATGAGTGGCTGATGCTAACGTTACTCACCCAGAACCAGGACCATCTGGCCACACAGACAGTAATACACGTGCAGGGGTTTCTCTCCATCATCATACTCTTCCCTGTCACGGGTGTCCGAGCACACAACACTCCGAGACACCACTTTAGGCATATTTAATCTCCGTTTGCTTCCTTTTAAAATCAGAATGTGATATCTGGTCTAAGGCTTGTTTACTGTCCTGTTGTCGCCCGGTGATGACGCCATTATGTGACGTTAGGGCAGCCCTCATATCTTTTGACTGGCTTCCTCTAGATGGCGCTGTGGATTCTTTTTTTTTAAAAAAAACAAGAGTCACGTTGACAACAGTAGAACTGAGATGAAATTGAGATACACGATGCGTGATTTCTCATTTGTGACCTTGAAGTAAAGAATATCAATAATGATAATACATTTTATTAATAAAGCACCTTTCTCAATCTAGGATTAAATAAAGTAGCCTATTTAATAAAGCTATAAAAAGTAACGATGTCAAAAATAGATAATCAAACATGTAAACAATTTTGACATCCAGAATAATATACAGGAATAAACCAAATTTATTCGTTCTTATATGATAGGTATAAGATTTTTTAACAGGCTACCTTGTTAAAGGTCAGGGCATTTAAATCTTTACATTAGCTAGGAGTATACCATAACACAGCCTATATAAGGTCTCTAGGAAAATCTCTCTCTATTTTATGAATACATGGCTAATGTAGTAGTCCAGATGCTTGGAAGTTATGTTTATTTTAACTAGTGACTATGGTAATAAATTTGGCTACAATGTTTAATGTTTATTCCTGAGAGAATCACTAAACTGATGATTACTCATTAGGCTATTCTTCATCTTTAGTTTACCTTTCTAATTGTGTAATAATATTGCTCGTTGTTTTTTTGCTGAGGGCCGAGCAGATGTATATTGTACATTGTAGACACATCTCCACCATAGTTTTTTTAGATAACACAATTTTTATACTTATAAGATGTGCCACCTTAATGTTTCTGTATAATATACACATTCGCAGACACACATTTCTGTTGTCAATGCCCTAACTTGCAAAGTCTTTACAGTAAAGTTTCAACAATATGCCTTAAATAATAGACAGAGCACATGGTTTTCCTTACGCAAGGACACACACACACACACTTTCTCTCTCTCTCTCTCTCTCTCTCTCTCTCTCTCTCTCTCTCTCTCTCTCTCTCTGTCTCTCTCTGTCTCTCTCTCTCTCTCTCTCTCTCTCTCTCTCCATTTCTCAGATCTGGAACTAGCAGCTTAGGAGATACACACTCACTTCTCTCTCAGAGCTCTACGCATCATGCTTCCTCCTCTCCTCCTCTCCTCTCTATCCTTTTCCCTTGCTTTTCTTTCAGGTAAGACCCACTTTTTTAAAAACTGCATCTCTTTATCTCTAAATGTATCTTACACCCTTCTGAACACATGCAGGTAACCGCACGGCTGTCTGTGGTCTTGAGATACTCTCAAGCATTCCTTTTCTCTGCTTGCTACTTTTCCTTTTTCATTCCATCTTTATGGTGTTTGTGGTGGATGCAAACTGCTCAAAGAATGTGTAAGTGAATTCCTGTGCAGATAGGCACTATGTTAGTTAATGGATTACACTTTTGAAAGAAGCTTTATCAGTATGAGTATGTCGTGATCGGTTTTTATTAATGTGATTAAATGAATATAAATGTGATAATGAGCATTTTCCAATGTAAATGAGTGTCAAGAGAGTCTCACGTTTTTATACTCAGTGATATGACCTTTGGCATCTCTTGTGATCCATAATCTACGGTACAATATTTTGTATCATGGACAGACACAAGTATGAATCACAAATTCACTATTCCCCCAAACACCTCGCCCCGAGCATGGTGGTTGAGATCCTCTGTTGGCTTGCAGTGTTTTGTTCATGCTTAGCAAAATTATTCTCATTTCTGCTAGAAAGTTGGTAGGTCTATATGTACAGTACTGTATTAGCTGATATTATTTATTTTATTTATTGGAATTGGTCTATATCCGATATTTATTGTTCATGCGCATTTCCCTAATTTCCCTTATTTTGATTTACCTTATCTTTTAAAAACACTGATAATTTAATAACACTGTTAAGAATTTGTTATACTTCAAGGCTAATTGATTAATTATGCAGCAATTTATGTCAAATGCTCCTATCAATTAAATGACATTCATGTATGAGTTTGTGCATTCAAGAAAAAAAAAAACTTAACTTTGGAGTGTGCTTTTCCTGTGAAAGAAATTACCTCATCAAACAAGATTTCTAAGGAACAAAGACCATAAGATGCTGTTCTATAAGGAAAGACTTAGCATTGATTAACATCTGTGTAATCTTTCAAAAGGATGATAAAAAATGGTCAAGATAACCATGCATAGACATACTCTCTCGAACTGATATTACAATTCTGGCCAATACCAATACACTGACTTTTATGTTAGGACTCATATTCAATAAATTAACAGCATTAACATTGTAAACTATTTTGTCTAAATAAAGGAAAAATAAAACACTGAAAGCTAAAATCAATCATTTTAAGTGCTACTTAAGAGACCTTGGGCATTACAATATTATAATGTACAGTATGAAAATGGATATTCATTGTAAAATCTGCTAAAGATGACATTTAATATAGAGGAATAAGTTGTAGTGTAGTGTAGTGTAGAGGAGTATGAATGTGAACAGAATGTGGTCATATTAAAATAATCTCATGCATGCAATTAAATGGAAAAAGAAACTGATGAAGTAGTTTTCAGAATGAACTCAGCCTCAACCTAGATATACGCTAACTTGAGCAATGAAAAGAAAGAAAGAAATATTGATATATTAAAGCCAAACTGCTGAAAGAGATGAGTGGAAATAAGCTGAAGTGAAGTGAATAGCGGCAAAAGGAAGTGCCACATATACTCTACTACTCTAGTCTAAGGTATACACCTTTTAGCGGTAAATAAGGTATAACATAGTCTCTTTCATGATATTTGCCACATTTTTCCACATTATTTTTGAGAGTGGGTCTAACCAGTTTCACTGAATTCAAGTTATCTCCCTTAAATTATAAAGATCATAGGCTAGAGATTTTTAGCCGCTGGACGGCGGGCGCGTGTGTGTGAATGTGACAAACATACCTTTCAGTTTCAGAGCCAAACAACAAGTCGGATTTCTCTCTTTCAGTCTCACACATATTCATTAGTTTTAAGTCTTGATGTAAAGTTGACAATGTAGATGTGCATGTGTGTGTGTTTGCATTTGTGTCTGCCTGTGTTTAAGAGATTTCAAGAGGGAAAGAGATTCGTTTTGGAGAGGTGAGCTAATTGGGTTTTGTGTGGTATAGGGGAGATGGACTTATCATCTACGTGAATGACTTACCGTACAATAATGATGCCAGAGCAGTGTATCGGGATTCAGGAAGGCATACGAGAGGATTATTCAAGTGTTTATGTGTGTGCGTGCGTGCGTGCGTGTGTGTGTGTGTGAATAATGGATAGAGAGAGAATGAGGATTTCAGCTGACCCTTAGATGTGATGGGGATGTGTAGAGGTGTCTGTGCTACATGGGAGCGGCTCAGGGCTTCAGGATATACCAATATGCTTTATATTCTTCCTGCAGGGAGAAAGAGAGAGAGTCCATTGACTGGAACATGGTGTATGAAAAGCAGAATAAGGAATGCTGGATGGACGATGACAGAAGGTTTCTGTGAAAGAGGCTAAGAATGAAAGCAAATGAAGATGCCATTGTTTTGTATCAGGGGTATAGCCTATAATCTTGAACGTTGTCCTGTTCTGGGCAATGAGGAGAGGGACACATACAATTATCTATAGTACAGCAAACTCATTGTGGGGTAAAAGGATCTTATTCATAAATATTTTGTCACTGACTATTTGAATTTTAACGTTGACTTGATGTTGGAAATGACAGTAACAGAATTGAAATAGTGAATGAAGAGATGAATAGCACACACTATACACCATCTAAATGCTTTTTTTTCAATATTGAAAAATACTATTTATACAATTAATGTTAATTAAATAAATACTGTCGTTTTTGCCATATATGATGAAAATGCTGTAGATCAGTCGTTCTCAACTAGGGGGCCTCAGCACACCTCCATGACTTAGAATGATTAATAGCCTTTTAACTTTTCATTGTTATTGGTTAAATGCCCAGAAATTAATTTGAAAAACAGTCATTAAAAAAATGTCAGAATGTCAGACATCAGACAATCTGATGTGATACAGACAAGTATTCATGTAAGTAATCATGTATTTCTGTCACATACAGGCAGAAAAGCTTATGTTGTACTTCAGCTGTCTGTTGAACATGTTTTAATGGAAATATTCCAAATAAATCTTAAGCGCTGTTAAACCTCCCAGTTGCTTCGATAGAAACTTCTCAGCCCAAATACTAAAAAACTGTCTGGGTACGCTGAAAAGTCCTGGGCGTTGTATCTGCAGAATCAATTTATTATTATTTTTAATTTTTTTTTTTTTTTTTTTTTTACATTTAGAGCTTTGCAGAAAAACAAAATTTATTTCCCTTGCATGATTCTAGTTCAAAAGATTTTACTTGAATTTTCAATATACTGTTATCCTAGCTGGTAGACTTGCTGTTGTTGCTTTAATATCGAAAGCAGCAGACACCACTTAAGCCTGTTCATTGGCAGGGATTGTGTTTCTGAGGTTTACATTTAAAGAGTTTACTATCACATATTGAAAATGGATTATAATAAAAATTGCATGCTTCTTCAAACCTTACATTCCAGCCCGTTCTCATCCTTTGGCGTCATGGGTGACGCTATATGACATTTCGTCAAAATACTACGCACATGGCAGCCTTTAGCGTCAATATGAGACGCAGAACCCAAGGCGTCATACAGGTGACTGGCATCCTTTAGCGTCAATATAAGACGCAGACCCTACCCCAGACCTAAACCTACCCATAACAGTGCGTGTTATATTGACGCTAAAGGGTGCCATGTGCGTAATATTTCGACGAAATGTCATATGGCGTCACCTATATGACGCCAAAGGATGAGAATGCGTTGTACATTCCGAGGTGTTACATAATATCTGCAGTGTGCCGTTATGCCATCAGTTCGAGACACACACTATGATGCTGTCATGAGGTTGAGAGGTCACGCGAGTGGTGGCAGGGTTAACTCAAACCTACCAAAGTCTTCCATCAGTCACGTGACCTACCTGCATCATGAACTGACCTCCAGAAGAGTACCAAAAGGGACGACAACAACATTAGCACACATTTCAGTTTGGCTTTGGCATCATTACAGCACATTAAAGCATGAGAGATGTTTTGGCTGGGATGACGTAGGCTGCTGTTTTGTAATTCGGCATGAATCGGATAGCGTCTTTTCTTTCCTGTTGTGATGCATATCCGAGTGAAATAGATTCTCGAACAGGAAAAATGTAGCACGGGCATTGATTTTGTCCATCAGGAATCGACTGTCATTGGATCGTTGTTGTGCACTATAACTGCTATATCTCATGAGTTGTCACACTAAAGAACACGCCATCACAGAAGAAAAGAGATGTGCAAGAGGGTGGGGAAGTTAAAGTTACATGAATCCACTCTTTAGACAAGAGTTAAATTTTTCCCCCAAACTTAAAAAAACTCAAAACATCTTTAATAACTGGCTTCAAAGAGACTTGACTATGATAGGCAGGGTCCTACCAAAGCAGAAGGGGTCTCTAGATTTGTTTATCCGGCTTTATCTCTTTCTGTTCAAGACTCCATTTGTAAGAAAATAAATGACTTATTTACTAAATTTGTTTGGAATAATAAAAATCATGATTTAAGAAAGGAGATTCTTCATGGTCCAAGAAATGAAGGTGGTTTTGAACTTTTGGATTTTTTTTTTCATTTAAATTATACCTTTAAAGTCAAATGGCTCAGAAACTGTCTTCTTAAATCAGACTCGATATGGTTTTTTATTCCATATAATATTTTTAAAAAGATTGGAGGTTTACATTTTTTGTTATTATGTGATTACTCCATTAGTAAACTGCCTGTGACATTATCCACTTTCTACCAACAAGCTCTCAAGGCCTGGAAGTTATGTTATGTACATAACTTTTCCCCACATAAAGCAATCTTGTGGAATAATGCTTATATTACAGTAAATCGGAAATCTCTTTATTTACAGAGTTGGAAAGACAAAGGAATTTACCTTTTATCTGACCTTTTAGATCAGTCAGCTCAGTTTCTTTCTTATGAAAGTTTTATGAATAAGTGGGCATTTCCTATTAAATATAGAGAATATTATTCTGTGATAAAAGCCATTCCCTCAGGTCTAATGATGTTAATGAGAACCCATATGTTATCACTTAACATATGTAGAAGTGATCCTGTACTTTATTTAAATGGTGTGGACCTTAATAGTAAAAAGTGCTCCAATAAATTTATTAGAAATATATTTTATAAAAATAGGTCTTTTCAGCCTAGAGGGAAATTTTTTTTGGAATATTTGCTTCCCAGAGATTATATGGAAAAAAGCTTGGTTGCTTCCATTTCGGTTTTGCATACCCAACAAATATAGAGAAATACACTTAAAAATACTTCATAACATTTATGTCAGTAATTACACTTTATCAAAATTTATGGAGATTGATGAGAATTGTTCATTTTGTCTGAATCAGCCAGAAAAAACTCTACATCTTTTTTTTGAATGTCATCATTCTAACAAAATTTGGGAAAATTTATCTATATATTTTCAACGGAAAACAGGTCATAATTGTGTATTAATACCCAAAGATGTTATCATATATTTTGAGTCAAAAACTACGTCTGTAAATTTTATGGTTAATCTTATGATTTTATTAGGTAAATTTCGTATTCATAAGAGTAAATTTAATAATTCTAAGCCTTGTTTGAAGGTTTTTTTGGCTGATTTTATGTTGTATATTGAGTCTCTTAAATGTATAGATAATAAGAAATGCACTGATACAATTGTATTTGCCAAAGAATTGAAGATAATTGAACAGTGAATAATTATATGATGTTTCTCTTTTTCTTCAATACTGATTACTGGTTTGCAATTTTTCTCGTAGCTATTATATTATACAAATAGTTAAACTTAGCCCCTTTATTTAAATTTTTATTTTTATATGTACTTTTTTTTCTTTATATTTTAGTTTAGTCTCTTACTTATTTGTTAAACTAACTTTGAAATTTTTGGATTGTTGTCTTTTTGGATGTCATGTTATTGTTTGTATGTTATGTCTAATGTCTAAAAAAAAAACTAAAAAAAAAAATGAATCCACTCTTTTCACAGACAGTGCCGATGTGTTTCCCCAATTATCAACATTGCGAATCTAAAATTAATAATATTTTCATTGTAAAATAAATGAATAAACATAATTTAAAACGTTATACTTATATTAGCTATATTACCCGGTTATATTACCTTGGCAACACTGGGTGTTTCTATTACAACGGCTGAGGGAGTGACGGCAAATTTGACATCTTTCGTTTTTCTGACTGCTGTAATCAATCTTTATATATTTTCCCTCTTTTGGAAAGTTGTGAAAGTGTTTGGGTTATATGCTGCTTTGTATTACTTTTCTGACAGGAATAATAATGTAGCCTACTTCATTTAACAGTGAAAACAAGAGCAGACTTTGGTCAATTGTTTCAGTGCATTCATGTGTTTGTGTGTATGTAGATTCTTCAGGTTCTGATATGTGTCCATTGGGTCAGTTTCCTTGTGGGAATCTGTCGGTGTGTTTGCCTCAACCGCAGCACTGCAACGGGCAGCAGGACTGTCCTAATGGAGCAGATGAAGAGAACTGCGGTAAGACTGCGGGCACGAGCGCACAAAAACACTCTGACACAAAGGAAATATTTATACAAATGCAGTCATAAACACGCATACATTGTCACATTATATTGCCTTGCACTATGCATTTAGAAATATGAATACTGCAAATATAGAAATGTCATTCTTAAAATATCTATGTGTTGTAGTGGATAACAGTGGTTGGCCCCATCTGTTTGATGCCTTCATGAAAACAAGGGTCCAGGAGTCGAAAGAGTGCAGTGAGTACTTTCTATTGTTCTGCCTTTCTCTGTCTTTCTCTTTGAACGTGCTTGTGAATTGTTTACAGGATAAACGTACATAAAGATAAACATAAAATTCTGATTAAATCTTGCACAGTGTTGCTCTTTGATCTTGAGGCATGAGTGTGACTTTCTGTTCACAGTTATTTGTTTTCTAAGCCTTATTTATTTGCCATTATATATAACTCATGAATGTAAGATGGGTTTAACATGCACTCAGTTAGATGGAACAGATCCGCTGAATGATATTATTGGGTTTTATCAATAAGTGTTAAAGATTTATGCTAATGGTAAGTGTTATCAGTGGGCATTATCATGATATAATGTGGTTTTTATCTCTGGATGTTATTTGATATGAAAATATGAAAATGATGTGTACTTCCTCTTATATTAAAGCATATTTTAATGACCTTTTTAAAAGAAAAAAGTATGGCTTGATTCCCCTGAGGACTATTGTGAAATTTTAGCAAACATTATTCAAAATGTATGCTTTATTCCTTTTCCCTTTTGCTTTAATTTTAAATTTGCAATCTGTCACAAATACACTGCAGCTTAATCTAATGAAGAGCAAGACGCAGGAAGAACAGGATACTAGAGTCTTTAATGAACACAGAGAGTCAACAAATCTTATACTAAGGCCTTATATACACAGTGGATGATAATTATTGAAACAAGAAACAGGCGAGAAACTTATTAGAAACCATTGTAACAAACAAGGATGAGAGCTCAGGAAACCAGAGTAGGTAAAATGAAACCAAAACAGAACATAACATTGTTTTAGAAAGATATTGTTATGGTCATGACAATTCTCATAGAATAGAACAGGCTAAGAGTCTTGAAGCTTCAAGGACTTGTTTGTCCCTTATTTATCTTTGAGTGCCAGAGAGAAGGACATGGGCAGGCAATGTGTTTAGTTTGGCGAATATATTGGACACGCTTCATTGTCTCACTTCTGGAGATCAATTTGTTTTCTAAACTGCAAACAACAAACTGTTTTAAACTCTGCAACAAACCAATCAGTCACACTTCTGATTTGATTTTTTTTTTAAAAACTTCTAAAGCAAATTAGCCTAAATTAAGAACTCACCAAAAAAAGATAAATTTGCCTAGAGGAAAGTGTGGGAAGGAAATGAAGAAGAGAGAAATTGAAGTTTTGCTGACTACAATAAACCGCAGTGGACAATGGTGAAACATTACTTCTGTTTTGTACATAATGACAGTCATGTAGACTATTTCAGTGGGTGGTCAGGGTGATGCTTAAATTAAAAACATTTTTTTTTTATAGAACAGAAGTGGCAGTAATGACATTTATAATGTTACAAGGTTTCCAAAATTAAAATGGATAAAAGTTATTTTAAATTGTATTAAAATTTCACAATATTACTGTTTTTACAAAAAAAAAAAGGTCAAATAAATGTAGGCTTGATGAGCAGAAGAGACTTTTAGAACAGAAGTGGCAGTATGTCACGATTCGATACAAGGAAGACGGAGATGACTGAAATATAACAAGATTGTTTAATCAATAACTCAGAAATACAGCCAACAGGTGAGACATCATGCAACGCACAAACAATACCAGACACTAGACAGAACACAGGCAGGAACTTAAATACACAGTGGCGATTAACTAAATGATTAGCAGCTGTGATGAATGTGATTAGTGTCCATGGTGAATGATCAGTGGTGGGAAACATAGACAAGGAAACACATGTGAGGAATGAAAACAAACTAAAAGTCTATGAACTTAATATAACTGAACATAATGGTGACACTGCAATGACATTTATAATGTTACAAACAAGTTCTATTTGAAGTAAATGTTGTTCTTTTAAACTTTTTTTATTGATCAAAGAAAATTGTATCACAGTTTCCACAATTAAAATGGACAAATATTTGATTATTTGAATTAAATTGAATACATTTTTCACAATATTAATGTTTTTACTACATTTTTCGTCAAATAAATGTAGTCTTTGTGAGCATAAGATACCTTTTTAGAAAACAATAACAAATCTTACAGACCCTAAACTTTGCATAGTATTAAACATAATCTTTTTTTGGTATTAGCTGTGCTTTAAAAAAGCTGCCTGGAGGGGTCACTGAGATGGCCGCTGAGTGGACTAACTTCCTTTAAGTCAATTTATTATACGAATTAAACTTGTGAGGTAACGCAGCGCTGCTTCACTTGGTCTAACTTTACACTATCACACCAAACGGCATTTAAATGTGTGTTGAAAGTTATGTTATTCTACGTATTAGTTTGTTTGCTATATGAAACTAGCAGTAACGTTAACGTTAAGCTTGATCAACATTAGAATAACATACTGACCATATTCTATTTCTAACATTTCATCCTGACGAGCTAACGTTATATATCATTGATTTGTTTTATGTAGCCTACATTTGCTCACCTGTCTAATAAAGCTGTCAAGTCATGACTCGTGAAGCTCTGTCAAGTCCAAGTTAGTCGTGGACGTGGAGCTCTCGGCATCTCAAAAACGCCACGCTGATATTGATCCTTATTTGAGTTCTCCTTGTTTTTCCCAAAGTCTGCTCGAGTTCTTGTTTGTCCCAAAGTCTGCTCGAGTTCTTGTTTGTCCCAAAGTCTGATTGCCATGGTCTATGTTTAAACGAAACAAGAACTGCGTGCCGCTAAACGTTACGCACGTAAGATGCACACCTAGTTGTCCACGTCTGTCGCCATGGTTACGTCATGGCTATGGCAGATCGAGCGGAAACCATTGACAGGACCATTGACATTTATTTCCGGGACAGCCACTTATTTAAAATAGGAATTTCTCTGAAGTAAAAAATCTTTGGAGACTTTTGGGAAATTGTAAGTACACAACTGCAGGAAATATATCTCACTGTGCAAGTGATTTTTGGATAATTTATTACAAAATTCTTACATATTGTGCCTTTAAATGCAAATGAGATGCTGCTCCCGGCCCCCTTTCAAGAAGAAGGCGGAGTTTTAAGAGCTGATGCTCCAGTGTCAGGACAATCTCATCTCATGGAATGAAAATGTCAGAACAGATACAGTCAGTAACTGCATTCAGTTCGAACCGGAGTTGGACAATAATGCCTACAGAGCCAGCGAGGTCTTCAGCAGGGGTTTGCTAATTATTGTTTAAAAAATAAAATGTGCCAAACAGACCTGCGATATAAAGTTAACATCAACTCAAGCTAATGTTAAATAAGCTTAAGTTCTACTAAATGTTTCACTGTCCCTGTAATTGTGCAATTAAAAGTAATATGCCTCTAATGCATTAGTAATGGCTTTCCAATGTATGTAAATATATACATATGTTAATATAGGCCAGGCTTAAAAGGCACACCAGAGGATGGCTATTTGCTGTCTTCACTCTGTTTTGAGTCAGGATCATATTAGAGCTGTGTGAGTACAAACAGAGGGCAAAAGTGAAGACCTGCTGCAGCTCTCCGCAGAGGCAAATACTCATCTCGAGTATCTAGTCTTCATGCAAGAGGTATTACTGCAGCGCTGCGAAGGGAAAAGGACAGGGCCCGAGGGTGGACGAGCTACGTTCAGGTTGTTTTATTGTGGGAGCAAAGGACAAGTTTTGCTTGGGGGCAGTTATCTTGGAGTCTGATGATCTGACGTTCTCTTAACAAACTGCAAACAGACTGCGCTAAATGAAGTTGCCAGGAAGATCATACTTACTGATTTGTGCTATTGTGTTTAGGGCAGCTCCATTAAAGATGAGATTCGGAACATTTCTGGACAACTTCATTTTAAATCTTATTTTCTGTTGACCAGGTGAAGCCATTTAACTGAAAGTTTCTTTATAAGCTATATGAAGTCAGGAAAGCATTTGCTTTCTTTCTATCAGTTTACACCAATTACATTCGGCTGCCAAGAGGGCTGGATTGGTGTGATAGACTGATCTTAGTGCCATTATTTTCCAGCATTACAACAAGGGAGGGAAAATCTAAAAGAAAGCTTTTAGAGATCGATGGGAGAATAGGGTGTTGGTGGCGACATATACTTCCAAGGACATATACTTATTATGCCCTCTGCCATCACCTATCACTGAAGACACCAACAGGCTCAGAAAACTAATTTTCTAAGCAGCACTGGGATCAAACAAATGTTTTATTCTCATCAAAGAAAGATGCCTTTTCATTTAGGGGAAATACAGCAGGGGATTTAAAAAAAGCAGACTTCTAAATTCAAACTATTTTTATGTAAAGACCAATTTATATATAAAAAATCATATGAAATAGATTGTAGGCTACACCCTTGTGGCGAGCAAGATGAGGCAGAGAGCCGTGAGAGAACGGCGCGAGGCCGGTGGCGTGATTGATAATGAGCGACACCTGCGCAACGCACCGGTCTCGTATCTCTCACGAAGGAGCGGAAGCATAAAAGGAGGAGCGTCGACAGTGAAGGACTAGAGAGGCCAGGCCTGGATTTATGTTGTGTTTTGTTATATGTGACAGCAGTCGTCCGTGAGGGGCTGCTGTCTTTACTTTCATTTTGTATTTGTTTATTTTACATTTATTAAAGTCTTTCAATGTTCGCCGGTTCCCGCCTCCTTCTTCCCATAACATCTAACCTTGCTACAACCCTTTTGAATTCTATTGCTTTACGTATCAGAACATAATAAAAAAATCACCTGGTCACTAGCAGTTCTTGAAATGAGGTAACTACAACAATTAACAAAAATAAAGCCAAAAAGGAGAATGTGTGAAAAATGAAGTACACATTTAATTGCTTGTAGAACCACCTTTAGCTGCAATGACTTGAAGTAATCATTTTCTATATGCCTTTATCAGTCTCTCGTTGTTGAGGAATTTTGGCCCTCTATTCTTTATAACGTTGCTTCAGTTCATTGAGGTTTGTGGGCATCTGTTTATGCACAGCTCTCTTAAGGTCCTGTACAGCTCTCTTTCAGCCAAACTTCAGCTGTCAGACAGATGGCCTCACATTGACTCTAGAATACTTTGGTATACAGAGGAGTTCATGGTTGACTCAATGATTGCACGGTGCCCAGGTCCTGTGGCTACAAAACAAGACCAAATCATCAACCCTCCATCAGTGTGATAAACCATTGGTATGAGGTGTTTGTGCAGATATGCTTACTTTGGTTTTCGCCAAATGTGGATGT
Source organism: Meda fulgida (assembly GCA_030578275.1). NCBI lineage: Eukaryota > Metazoa > Chordata > Actinopteri > Cypriniformes > Leuciscidae > Meda > Meda fulgida. The sequence goes on from CM060620.1 coordinate 27,269,435, forward strand.
GCATTATAACCAAAAATCTCCACTTTGGTCTTATTTGTCAGAAGGACATTGTTCTAGAGGCCTTCAGGTTTGTTCAGATGCAACTTTGCAAACCTAAGCCGTGCTGCCATGTTCTTTTTCGATAGAAGAGGCTTTCTCCTGGCAACCCTTCCAAACAAGCCTTACTTGTTCAGTCTTTTTCTAATTGTACTGTCATGAACTTTTTGCAATTTAATGCTAACTGAGGCCTGTGGAGTCTGAAATGTAGCTCTAGGGTTTTGTACAGTTTCTCTTACCACTGCACCATGGGATGAATTTGCTGGGACATCCACTCCTGGGATGACTGGCAACTGTCTTCAGTGTTTTAAACTTGTGAATAATCTTCCTTACTGTAGAATGATGGACTTCAAATTGTTTGAAAATTGCCTTGTGACCCTTCTTAGATCGATGGGCAACAACAATTGCTCCTCTAAGATTATTGCTGATGTCTCCTTGTTAACACACACTTTAATGCTCCAAACTAGCATGGGTTCTCCATACTGGCCTAGTTTTTGATGAATAGAAAATTGTTGTTCATCTGAGGTTGTATTTACCTAATTTTAAGACCTGCCAAGGACCAGACGATTTTTTATTATGTCCTGATATGTAAAACCATATAATAAAAAAGAATTCATTATATATATATATATATATATATATATATATATATATATATATATATATATATATATATATATAAAGATGTTTATTATGTTTTCTGCCCACAGACCCCAGTTTGAAAACCCTGGTTTATAAAGTTATTCAGTAGTACAGCAAAACTGTCACATGCTGTAGGTGGGTGACTGGTTGGGCCGGGGAGAGGCTGTCTTTCTAACTGTAGATGATATGCAGCACTTTTCTCCAACACAAGATTTATCCTTGTTATGTTATGTCTCTCCAGAGCTTTGGGCATAAGTTGGGTTAGCAATAGACTGCTGCTGCTTTCAGGATAATGCTGTCCTATGTGGGGCTCCCAGGGGTCTGATTGGTCACAACATTGTACTGTACTGTAAAACTTGTTTTGACCAGGTTGGTCATGGTGGTGAGGCTGTTTTAAGTGTATTGTACCAGAGATGGTGATAGAGAGAACAAAGTTCTGTAGTGCAGCTTTCGATACAAAGTCACAATTTTTGTCACACATTAGTCTGGATGTCCTGTAAAGAGCACATTCAGGGCTTTTCAGAGATACCACACAATGTTTCACAATGAAAACTGCCTCTCCTTGGTCTTTAAAAATGACACATTTTTGTGGAAATATGACAATATTTTGTAATTATCATTTAAAACTGACAATTTTTTTAATTGTCATAAATCAACATCCCAGGAAAACGTTTGGGGTTTCAAATCAAAATATGACTTTCTGTTACGAAACAGGACATCGATTTCATACTTTTCCACTATAGAGGACACCAGGGCTTAAATCATGTTAAATCATGTCTATCAGGCATTTTGGGAAACACAGAAAGTGAATAGGGAAATAAATTATATTTCAATATTCCTATGAAATATTAGATATTATTATGAAAATGTTGCCTATTATTACTCTCAGAGCTGTTAAATATATTTTTCAACGGCTCTGATTACTCTTTTTATTACACTTCTTTTTTCATTACATGTTACATGTTGCCCCAAGAACACATTTATATGCAAATTAGATACAATACAGTGTATAGATACATTATATATAATGGAAAAACTTTCTTAGGCCATTTTACATATTGCATAATCATTCGGTTATATCTTTCATAACATAGTTGAGAATCATCTTTATACAAAGTTTGGTATAAAAAATAGTTTTAGCCTATTCATGTCTATTCGTAGGAAACTTTTTCAAAATATCTTCTGTTGTGTTCCACAGAAGAAACGAAGTGAAATAATATTCTATTTGATCATCTGAACCTTTAATTCAGCATGCAATGAAAGTCACAATAGTCTTTTCGGTAACACTTTATTTTGATGGTCCCTTTTGAACATTCTGGTGACTATAAGTAACTTTGCAACTACATGTCAACTAACTCTCATTAGAGTATTAGTAGACTGTCTGCTTAATATCTGATGCAACTTAATAATGATGCAACTACATGTCAACTTATTCTAACCCTAACCCTACCAGTCTACTAATACTCTACTAACACTCTAATGAGAGTTTGTAGACATGTATGTGCAACGTTACTTATAGTCAACAGAATGTGTTAAAGGGACCATCCAAATGAAGTGAAACCGTCTTTTCTTCCTTATTGTGATGTGTATCTTTGTAAAACAGCTTCTCGACCAAGAGAAAATGTAGGCTGGGGCCTTGATTTTGTTAATGGGGAATTGAATTGTTGGATTATTGTGGTTTGCTATTTGCTTCGATCTGATGTGAGTGACAGGTTGTCCCGCCATCACACAACACGTCATCAGAGAAGAGAAGAGAAAAGATTTCACTGCAATAGCGGGGTTAAGTTATTTTGGGTAAAGATTAGGGCACATGAATTAAAACAAATAAAATAAAATAAAAGATGTGCACAGATAAATCACTTATAAATATCACAATATTCCATAAAAACAAGAATTGCCCATTTTGATTTCATGGTGACCTTAATAAATGTGTTGGTGGTGTGACAATGGAGATTGGTGGAAATGTTCAGGTTGTGGTTGTCAAAACATTTTCAGTCAAAGCCAATTTTATTATATTTTTATACTTTGCAGGACAGATAGAAAAACATAGAAAAGCTATTTACAGTACCACAATGTTGCAGTCAACAAATACACAAGGGACAATAAATATAGACTATACACATTAGACAAAGGAAGCATAAAGCAGCCAGTGCATAATCCTTAATTTCAGTAAATTAGTACAGTAATCATCGCAATTTAGAGGTTGAGGTATACTGTAGATAATTTAGTAGATAATTTATTATTAAATGGCTTGTGCAGTAAATGATGCAATGAATGTGCAATACATGTGATCTGTACAGGTATGACATTCAGGGTTGATGAATTCTGACTCCTAGTAGAAAGAAACTGCTCTCATAGATGTTCCTTAGCCTCGGGCCTGACAGAGAAATGGGATCTTTCCCAATGGTGGAAGGCAGGCCATAGTGATGTACTGACCAGTTTTTATGATCAGTTACAACGCTTTCCTGTCAGCACCAAAATACCTTTATAGGCACTCTCTACAAGCCCTGCGCAGCATCAGTGAGACGAAAATGTGGACGAAAAGTTGGTTGATTAGGATGTGATGTAAGATTGTGTTGAAATCAATGCATCCTCACGTAGGGGTCTTTATTTTCCAGGTTGCTGAGTGTGAGATGGATTGCGGTTGCTTTTGCATTCTTGGTTGAGTGATTATTTCTGTAGGTGTTCTAGTGAGGGTCCAGCTGAGATGGAGGCTTTGATATATGCCATGACCGGCTGCTCAAAGCACTTCATAGCAATGGAAGTGAGTGTCACAGGGGACTATTCAGTCAAGAAACTTTTACTGGAATGATACTTTAAACAGGTTGAGGGAATGGTGGATGAACTATAAATCCTGATGTACTTGAGTTAAAGTACAGATAGCCTACTTTAAAATAGTACTCGAGTAAAAGTATTAGTAGTCATTTGAAATTTATTCTTAAATGCATTCAAAAGTTTACTCAGGTGGCAAAATAATCCTGCTCAAAATACCTATTTGAAGAGGGACACCTCAGCCTGACATTATTATGAATCATTATGAGTCAGCATTCTTTAGCTCTGAGAATCGCATTACTTCTGGTTCTTCTAAGTTCTGAATATGGCAAGACCAAACAGTTATTTGAACAGTTGATATGTATGATGATCAGTTGTTGAACTCGGTTAAACTTATTCATTAATAAGAATCAGTTCAAAAGAATGCTTTGTTCACAAATTGCGCAGGTCTTAAATTCTTCAGTTTGATATAAAGATAATCAGTATGTTTTAGTCAAATGTAGTGGTGGAGTAAAAATAAGATATTATGTTTTGGAATGTAGTAATGAATTAGCCTTTTTTTTTTCAAAACAAACAATTAAGAATACTAAATAAGGAACCCCACTGGAAAACCCTGCATGCTTTTCCTGACTGTCAAGATTAGGTTAGGTGAGACAGACCCAGTTGTCTTAGAGCCCGAATGTGTCAGAAAAAGATTTTCAAACTCACTTGGGTTAGCTATGGATGTCTCAAATGTGTTGAGTGGGTTGGAAGAGGTGCAACTACCTTCTCTGTCAAACGTTGTGAGCTATCATGGACAAACAATATGTGAAAAGACTGTAGCAATGTTTTTGCAGTGAATGCTTTAGAATTGTAAAGGCCAGATTTACTAACAGCTTGTGCCAGCACAAACCCTGTTTTGGTGTTAAAAATTGGTCAGGATTTACTAAAGACCCGCAGTGAAAAATTAACTTTGAAAAGGTGTGGACAGGGCTTTATTTTTGCGGATTACCTTATTTATAGGAGTTTCCCTTTTAGGTGAAAAATTCATGGGAGGAGATTATTTAAATAATTCATCCACGGTGATTTACTTAGTTTGCGCTAGTCAATTTACAGATTTTTGTGCCATTATACCCCGTTCAAAAAAGCATGACTTTGCAACTACATGACAGCTTATTCTAACCCTACCAGTCTACTAATACTCTACTAACACTCTAATCAATGAGAGTTAGTATTTAGGGGCAACATTACTTATAGTCAACAGAATGTGTTTAACAGAATAAAGTGAAACCGAATAAAAAGTTAAAATGAGTATGATGCACTTTTTATGAACTGAAAAAGAATCCATCTGGAGCAGTGTAATACATTAATGAGAAATGTGAAAGAATTTGGGGGTATGATAGGACATTTCCACAGAAAATGGGGACTTTACATTTAAATCTTTTTCCCTCTCTCTTTTTTATCTCTGTCTGTCTGATTTCAACTTCACATCAATGCACATTGTTAAAGCAATTTAACTGGATCAAACATGAAACATAGCAATTTATTTAACTAGGAAACAAAAGCTTTCAAATGGTCATGGTTGTGATGCCCTGCTGTTTGTAAATGGATTGGTAAGGTAAAATACAAAAGGGTTTGAGAGGGTTTAAAATAACAAAAGCATGTTTTGTCATGTTAATGGCAGGACTTATCTATTTGGGAAGACGTAAGGTAATCTGTTTATTTGTCTATTTCATGATTTCTGTCTTCATCAAATTATTTCTGAGCTATAAAGTCAATACCCATCAGTACAGTCCCTGCAGATGAAACATTAGCCTGTCTCATGAAACCAAATACACAGAAAAAACACAAACACACACACACAGAGAGAGAGAGAGAGAGAGAGAGAGAGAGAGAGAGAGAGAGAGAGAGAGAGAGAGAGAGAGAGAGAGAGACCATCAATGGATCCTAATTATACACTTAGTACCTTTGCATGTACACATTACCATTCTTATCGAAAATTAAATGAAATTGCCTGGCCAACCATTTTTATTATTAATATGGAAATTCTAGATTTGCAAATATTACCATTACAGCCTTTATTTTCAATGAGCAGTATTCCTGTGGGGTTTTAATGGCCTGTTTCTGTGTGTGTGTTTTCAGTGTTAGTTGTCTATCCAGATGTGTGTCATTGTGAGGGTTGGAAAGTGAACTGTAATGGCAAAAACCTTCTCCATGTACCTGCTGTGTCATCTAATGTAACTGCACTGTAAGTATAACACCAACAGAGAGCAAGAGACCTCACCTCTGTTATACAGTATAGTCTTTTCTTTCCAGTTGTAAAATGGACAGGACTTGAATTTTTCCATCAGGAATTGATTGGATGGTTGGGGTGTGCTATCGCTTTGATCTCATGTGAGTGAAAGGTTGTCCAGTAAACACATCATCAGAGAAGAGATGTTGTTATTTTGATTAAAGATTATGAGAGCACAGATTTGTAAAAAAAAATATTGATGTGCACAGATAAATCATTTGAATAAATACTGCAATATTTCATTTAAAAAAAAACAACAAGAACTGTCCATTTTGATTTCAAGGTAATTTTCAGGCAGGACTTGTCATGTTTAATGGTTTTAGAGGGGATTTGTGTGCTGGTCAGTCTGGAAGGCAAGTTGACATACCAAAACCCACTAGAACCAGTAAACCACCTTAGACTGGGAACGAGACACAAATCATTATATTTGTTTTCCAAATGTAATTTTTATTTTCCTTCCTTGCTGCCCTCAGAGAGCTGAACAGTAACAGAATTGAATCTCTCTCTCGTGATCTGTTCATCCGCTATAGACACCTGGAGAGACTGTGAGTGACACTTCATTCTTTCATCTCATCTTCTCCTCTCCTAATCCCTCTCTCTGTTATCTTTTCTAAGCTTTTTAAATGTCTGAGTCTCCTTGCCTTGAGCTCTAGTCATAATTTATGAATGATGATTAACAATAGCTTTGCAATCATTAATTTTTCCTTTTCTCTATAATACCAAGCAGAGAGCTGTCATAATATGTTTATATGTGTGTGTATACTTAAGTTCACCTGAAAATGAAAGTTCTGTCATTGATTACTCACCTTCATGTCTTTCCAAACCTGTAAAACCTTTGTTCAGATGCGGAACACAAATGGAGATATTTTTAATCCAATCTGAGAGCTTCCATTGACAGCCTATGCAACTGACACTTTCAAGGCCCAGAAAGGTAGTAAAGACATTAAAGTAATCCATGTGACTCCAGTGATTTAACCTAAATTTTATGAAGCAAAGTGAGTGTTTTGTTTGCGCAAAAAAAATTCACGCAACAACGTGTGCTCTCACATCAACACAACATGCATACGTTGTGGTGCTCTCGTGAATGCGTGTTGGGGATGAATACTTTGTAAATAAAGTGGTTTATTTAACAAACAAAACACTTACGCCGCTTCAAAAAACTGAGGTTAAACCACAGAAGTCACTTGGATTAATTTTATGATGCCTTTAGCTTTCTGGGGCTTGAAAGTGGTAGTTGTGTAGCTGTCAATGTAGGCCCGTCAGAAAGCTCTCAGATTTAGACTAACCCTTTAAGGGTTCAAAATAACACTCCAACTGCAAGTAAAGGTAAAAAGGTAAAGGTAAAACTTTATTTTATAGTGTCCCTTACATTTTACATGTTCTTCTTATTATAGTAATAACAGTAAATTATGCATAATTCCAACCCTAAACCAAAGCTAATTCAAAGTTCATGTTGTTAATAAATATTACACAGTACTTATATGTATAATTACACAGAAACAATAAGACCTTGTAAAGTGTAACCGTAAAAAAATGGGCCAGTTGGATCCATTACTTTATAGGGCTCTATGGGCTTTTTATTGTCCATCAAAGTTCAACAGTGTAGTCAGACAACATTTATTCTCAGACAGACAAAGGCCTTCACAAGACATCTCATCAATTTATAATTATGAATGACAGACATTGCTTCGAAAACGTCATAATAAAGATAACCATCATATGTTCCATCATAGTTTGATGTAAATAAACAAAAACAACTCTGAACGGTTTAAATGCTTCTGTTCCCACAGCAACCACTAATTAATAACATATAGAATGTTTTGCTTTTGATCTATATGCCGTTTTTGTCAGTTCATTGATTGTGTAAGCAAGTTTTTTATCTAATAACTGACATGCTATTTTTAGGGAATTATGTATTTCAGATGGTTTATAAGTGTACTGAAGTTTACACTACCACTTAAACGTTTGGGGTTGGTTAGATTTTTAAATGTTTCTGAAAGAGGTCTTGTATATGCTCACCAAGTCGTCAATAATTTAATAAAACAAATACAGTAAAAACAGTAGTATTGTGGAACTTTTATTACCATTTAAAATAACGGTTTTCTATTTTAAATGTAATTTATTCCTGTGGCAAAGCTGAATTTTCAGCATCTTTACTCCAGTCTCCAGTGTCACATGATCCTTCAGAAATCATTCTGATATACTGATTTGGTGCTCAAGAAACATTTCTTGTTATTATCAATTTTAAATCAGTTGTTCTACTTAATATTTTTGTGGAAACCTTAATACAGTCTATGTTGAAAAGAAAGTTCAAAAGTATATATTTTTAAATAGAAATCTTTTGAGCGGTAATGTACATAATAATGATATTTGTCAGTGGGGTTTGTAAATATCATATAACATCATCATGACTCATGACTCATCCAGTTATTATCTCAAAATAAACCCTGACAGGATGATTCCACAAATTACAGGGGTCTTATATAATCTGAAGGGGTTTATTTGCAGTAATTACTGGCTGAGTGTACATTATACCAGTTATTACATGATTATTTAGCAATTCAATAAATAAATGGACACTTATTTAAGTAAAAAACCAAAATTAATAAGCGAGAAGAACCATAAAATGCAACACGAATCGTGAAACTAGCATTGCATTGAATTGGCAACCAATTATAGATTATGCAAAAAGTGTAGATAAAAATATTTGACGGCAGGATGCCATGATAGTTCTTTTCTTTAGGGGTATAACTTTTTAATAAGGCAAAATATTCAGAGTTCACCTAGAGCAATGACTCAAACTGTAAATATTATCTCTCTCTGCAGACATTTGGAAAGTAACAATATAGAAATGATATCCAAGAGGGCATTTTCAGGACTGATCTCCTTGCGTAAACTGTGAGTAATGTGTGAATGAACAGTTCACTGACTGTGTGTGTGACTGTGCACAATCATATCAATGACAACGTTACATCGATCCTTCCCTGAGCTCATGTTTAAATTGATGTGTAACTGTACATCACTATCTGTTTAGTAATTATGAGCTCCCCATCCCTTTCTTCCATTCAGTCAGTCTGATGCTTTCATCATCCACTCATTCATCTATGAAAAAGGAGAAGGATGTTACAATCAGGATGGAGGCTTGATTCAGACAGAACAGATCCATGATCAAAGAATTAATTTTAATGCACCCTAATGCTGTTGTGTGTTAATGTATGTTTCAATATACCTGAGATCTTACTCTCAGAGGTCTGCTTCCATATACACATAACTGTAGATCTAATCAACATTATACAAAGAGTAATCAGCCGACTAGAGGGAGGAAAGAGAGAGAGAGAGAGAGAGAGAGAGAGAGAGAGAGAGAGAGAGAGAGAGAGAGAGAGAGAGACCTTTAAAATCTGATTTATTTTACATTAAATATTCCAAAACACAAAAAACAAACGTCTTAAAAAACAAAGAGAATGAAAAATAAATAAAAATATGTACAAATAATAATGAACAATTTTACAGCTCAACCTATCTTTTATAACACTCATAGGGCACATAAGGCACAATAGCCTTGCTCTTCATTGGGCTCACACATCACACCTTCTGTTCCCCACATCAAAAAAAAGGTCTCAATATCATTTACCAATTCATAATAAGCAAACTCCAGCATCAAACGACCCTTTATAAAACCTTTTAACATCTGCACTGGATCTACTCCACTTAAATTAAGAGTCCGGTTTTTCCTGGTTAACCAGATTGCCATCTTTGCTTTACCAAAAATAAAGTTCAATGATACTACTTTTTGTTTATTTGTAGCCCTATATTTTGAGCGACGACGTTGATGATCGAGAGAGGAACAGGCCTGTATTTTAGTTGTTTTGTTTTTGGTATTTTACTTTAGCCAGCAGTCGTCCGCGAGGGGCTGCTGGCAGTTATGTTTATTTTCGGTAGCCAGCAGTCGTCCGCGAGGGGCTGCTGGTGGTATTTTCGTTTGTTTGTTTTATTTAAATAAATTATATTTTTATCGTTCGCCGGTTCCCGCCTCCTTCTTCCCTGAACATTGCTACACTGTTGCCGAAACCCGGGAAGAGGGAGGAACGCGCTGTCAGAGAGTCCTCGCCGATGTGGGGAATCCGCGGTGCCATCGAGCATGGTGCGCGAGTCGCCGCCGCTCGCCGTGGGCCGGAGCCTGCTGCCATCCGCCGAGCGAGGGGAGGAGCAGGGAGCGGGGGACTCGCGGCCACGGACGCTCGAGGCGGTGCGCTGGAGTGAGTTGCCGGTGGGACGGTCGAGCTCGCTGCCGGCCGCCTGGGTATGGGAGGGGCGGCTGCCATCCGGGAGGGAGAGGAGGAGTCGCCGCCGCTCGCCGTGGGCCGAAGCCTGCTGCCGTCCACCAGTGAAGGGGAGGAGCAGGGAGCGGGGGACTCCTACCGTCTGCCCAAGGCACCCGAGGAGCCGTCGCCGTCCACCGGGCGGCGGAGGAGCGTCGAGCCGTCCACCGAGGGCTACCCAGCGTCACCGCCAGGCACCGCGGAGGAGATCGCCTAGCTGGTGGGGGACCAGATGGCAGCGCGTTGTGGGAACCGGACCAATTTTTTTTTTTCCTCTCTCCCCTCTCTCGATCTGTCGCTCCTCATGCTTCCGTCTCCGTTTCCCTCGGTTTGTCTGTCCATACTCCCCAGGGATCGCCGCCGCCGCGGGGGGGGGGGAGTTGGCACAGGCTCGTGGGTACCCCCCGGCCTGTGAGGGGCGATGGGGGTATGTGGCGAACAGGACGGCCGAGGGACGTGAGAGAACGGCACGAGGCCGGTGGTGCGATTGCTAATGAGCAACACCTGTGAAGCACACCGGTCTCGCATCTCTCACGGAGGAGCGGAAGCATAAAGGAGGAGCGACGACGTTGATGATCGAGAGAGGAACAGGCCTGTATTTTAGTTGTTTTGTTTTTGGTATTTTACTTTAGCCAGCAGTCGTCCGCGAGGGGCTGCTGGCAGTTATGTTTATTTTCGGTAGCCAGCAGTCGTCCGCGAGGGGCTGCTGGTGGTATTTTCGTTTGTTTGTTTTATTTAAATAAACTATATTTTAATTGTTCGCCGGTTCCCGCCTCCTTCTTCCCTGAACATTGCTACACTAACCTTTGGCAAACATTTTTTAACAACCAAAAAAGTTCACTTAGTCTTGAACATTCAACAAAAAGATGATTAACAGTTTCAGATTCCCCACAAAAACTACAGTCTACACTATGCAAAGGATTCAGATGTGCTTTGTACCTGTTTGTGGCTATTGCCCAATGTACAATCCGCCACTGTAAGTCTCCCAGTCTTTTTTCGATGGGCTTCTTGTACAGGGACCTCCAACTGCTTCTCGGGGAAGAGCCTGGCTCAGCTACTCCAATCCATTTTGACTCAATCACTTTGTCCAGAGCTCTTAAATTAAGAACTTTAACGCAAATCATCTACAGGGCTTTCTTGGAAAAAAGTTCAAAATTTCCAGGTTCAGGTGTTCTAAAAGTCAGTAGACTCCCTTCAGTCTCTTCCCAATCTCCCACTTCTGCAGACACACGAATTTCAGGGAATAATCCATCAAATTCCTCCAAATGTAACAACTGAAGATGCAACAGATTCTTTATTTCTGCCAGCAGTCTTTGAAGAACTCGAAGAGACCGAATGTCTGTTTTAAGATGCAGCTCTTCCGCTGTAATCCACTGGTTGTTAATCTTTAAATGTCCAATTTTACAAATGCCAGCTTTTATCAGATTATTACGTAGAGTAACTGAATTCAGTGGTTCAATAGACAACAGTCCGTTAAAGAACAAAGGTTCTTCCATAGTCCAAACGCTAACTCTTTCCACAGAAAAAATATGCCACCCTTGTAAAGCTGAAGCATAAAAAGACGTAAGTTCGTTAAGGTCCATGTTTTTCAAGTTCATTAAGAACAGATGTCTGTCGAGACCCAGACGATCAACCCTCTTCAAGAGGGCACATGCCACTTCCATCCAGTTCTGATCCTGATGGTAAAGAAAACTTTGGACAGTCTTTAGACGAAAAGCTGCATACCTGGATTTTAGTTCAATTAGACCTTGTCCTCCTTCATGAACTGGTAGGTACAGAACAGCTTCTTTCACCCAGTGCTTTCCAGACCAGAAAAAATCAACAAGAACTCTCTGGATCTCTACTAAAAAGTCCATTGGTGGATCCAGAACATTCATCCTGTGCCACAGGGTAGATGCCACTAAATTGTCAATAACCAGCACTCTTCCCCTATACGACAGTTGAGGCAGCAACCATTTCCATTTAGACAACTTAGCACATACTTTATCCTTTACATTCTCCCAATTCTTTTTTTTAAACTCTTCACTTCCTAAATAAATCCCTAGAAATGTAAATCCTATTTTTCCCCATTTTACATTTTCAAGAATAACTGGTAATACCTCTGTTGAATGTTCAATACACCACAAAGCTTCCGTTTTACTCCAATTTAACTTGGCAGATGATGCCTTTTCATATATACAAAGACACTTCTTAATAGTGTTTACATCTTTTTGTTTCTTAACAAACACAGTGATATCATCTGCATATGCTGTCAGCTTAATTTCATTATAGATACTGCTACCTACACATATACCAGACACATTTTTCCTAAATAAACACAACAAAGGTACAACTGCTATTGCATATAACTGGCCAGACAACGGACAACCCTGTCTGATTCCCCTTTGCATTTGTATTGGTGGACTTAAACCTCCTCCAATTTTTACTAAACATGAAGCATTTGTGTACAAAGTCCTAATCCAGGAAAAGAAACCCATCACCACAACCAAAAACTCTTAATACTTTAAATAAATACTCCTGATCTACACGATCAAAAGCCTTCGCTTGGTCTAAAGATAGAAGACCTAAATTGATACCATTTAATTTACAATAATCTAGTAAATCTCTTACTAGATAAATGTTATCATAAATAGATCTATTTGTAATACAGTATGATTGATCTTTATGAATGATATCACCCAAAACACACTTCAATCTATTAACCAAAACTTTCGCCAGAATTTTATAGTCAGTAGTGAGAATGGAAACGGGTCTCCAGTTCTTTATGAGACTTATCTCTCATTAGTTCTTTAGTTGACTTTATGAGTCTCCTTTTTTGGGAATAAGAACAAGGACAGCCCTCTGACAGCTCCTGGGAAGATTCTGCTCCTCATAGCATTTCTGTACAACTTCATAAAAGTCTTTACCTATGATTCCCCACATGACTTTATAGAATTCCCTCGGCAGTCCATCAATACCTGATGCAAGACCAGGCTTCAACTGTTGTACAGCTTCAGTCAATTCTTGAAAAGAAAAAAACACTGTCCAAACTTGCACGTCGTTTTCCATTAAGAGTCGGAAGTTGTTTAAACAAGTCCGATGTACTCTGCAAATCACACTTTTCAGCTCTAAAAAGTTCTGAATAAAAGTCCACAGCAATTTTCCTCATATTTTTTGGGTCAGATGTTTTAGACCCATCTGGGAATGTCAGACAATGCATTTCACTCTGTTTTTTTGAGACTTTTTCAAGATTAAAAAAATATGTAGTTGGAGCATCCATATCATGGACTGACAAAAAACGTGACCTTATAAGTGCTCCCTTAGCTTGCACTTGCAGTAGCGAGTTAAGCGTATTCTTTCTCTCACATAGGTTCTCAACCATCACAGAGTTTGATTGCAGCACCATATTAGATGTAATCTTTACTATTTCCTTTTCTAATTCATTGATTTTATTCTTAATCTGTGTTGTAGAAAACGAGGAAAACTGTTGACAGAAAATTCTAATTTGTGTTTTTCCCAATTCCCACCACTGAATTAGGTTTTCATATTCACCTTTCTGTGAAACCCAAGACCCCCAAAAGTATTTGAATCTTTCAATAAAATCTTTCTCCTGTAACAAACGTACATTCAATTTCCAGTAAGGACTTTTGCACTGAGTCTGTGACAAAGATCGCAAGTAACAAAATGATGGTCCGAAAAACAACATGGTACAATGTTCGCAGCCACAATCCTGTTATTAGTTTTTTTACAGACATAAAATATATCTAGTCTAGCTGCACTTATTCTCTCTTGTGAAATTTTTATCCAAGTGTATTGTTTAACTTTTAAATTCCTCTCTCTCCACACATCCAACAAATCACTAATCATAAATATTAACAAATATGAAATTATGTTCATCAATTTTTGTTTTTACAACAAGAAGGCGTCCTTTTTCTAATTCTACTTTTGACACTAAATCTACATTGAGGTAAGGTGAAAACAGTATGGCTACGCCAGCACTTAAATTTGTTCCATGGCTTAAAGAGTAACTGCCCTCCCAACACAATCCCCAATCTGTCTCATTGCTGTCATCACTATGGGTTTCTTGTAAAAAAGTTACATGCGATTCTTTAAGCTTAAGGAACTCAGTTAATAAGCCTTGTTTTTCTCTATTCCTCGCACCATTAATGTTTAAAGTACTAACTCTTAAAGTTTGCATGTTAAAAAAGGGGAGGAGAAACAGTAATGAAAAAAGACAGAGAGAGAAATATATAAGAGCAGAACCCAAAACCATGTGAACCTATTTATTCTTTTTCTTTCCTTTTAGACTTTTACGAATTACTGTAGCCAGTTTTTTCAAACGAAATCTTTTTTGTTTTGATATGACATCACATCCTACACTTTTCTGAACACTCATAACTGACCTCAAGAATTTGACGGCATCAGGAAAAAACGTCAGAACATCAACCTTCTGTCCTTTTGTTTGATCCAAAAAGTCATTAAACTCTTCCGCAGTATACAAGTCTCCAGATGACTGACTCCACTCAAACTCAGAAACTTCTGAACAACTGTCACTATCACATCTTGATTCATCAACACACACGTTATCATCAGTCTCAACAAACTGTAAACCGCTTACACTTGCCTTTTCAACTTCCATATCAATGTCACACATAACACTCTGATCAGCTCCTTCTGAAACACCCAGCACTTTCGGAAAAGAAGTCACTGACCTCTGCTCTTGACATTGACTCCTTGTCTGACTCAGCCTGTCCTTCTGAAAGCTGTGTGTTCTCAGGGGAATGAGTACAGTTGGTTGAACATTTATCCTGAATCTCTTCGATTTGTTTTTCGATTTGTACTTTTTGTTTTTTATTTTTCGGTTGTGCATACGTTTCTTTCACCAACGTGTGTCTTTTTTCAATTTTGTCACTAGTTTTTCCGCGATCCGACTGATTTCTCATTTCATTGTTTTCAGTCTCTGCACTTTTCTCCTCGTTTTGTTTTCTATGAGGACAAAACAATTTCTTGTGGCCTAAGTCTCCACTTTCAAAACATCGCATACTTTCCGTTGTAGCGAAGATCATATAAGAACTTTCACCATGTTGTATAAGAAAAGATACTTCCAAAAACTTTGTCGGAGCTTGTAAAAACATGAAAACCTGTCTCCGAAAAGACGTTACATGCTTCAGTGCGTCGTTCTTACATCCGAGCGGAACAGTTTTAATTGCACTCGCAAATTTTCCAAAGCGACTTAGTTCTTTTATTATCGCTTCATTTTTTATGAACGGGGGCGCGTTCGAAATTATGACTCGCGTCGCAGGAGAACGCAGAGGTGTCACCTGAACAAACGTGTCCGACATTTCAATTCCACTCTCTACAAGCACATTCACAAACTTCTCTTCTTGCAGAAACACAACGACGGCCTTGTTCATTCTAGACGCAGAAATTATTTTATCATGGCCAACAACACGTCCCATAGCCATAAGTACATCTTCCACCGTGCAAATTTGATCTGGAAAACATTTGCATCCATTTCCCATGGAGAAAACTGGCGTTCCCTCATTAGAGGTTAAAGCCATGTTTATCGCACAAATGGATGCAAATGCAAACTTCACAATTAAATGCACCACTTCACAATTAATTCCTGACTAAGGTGAGAAAAAAGCCATAAAGTATAGAAAAAATAAGTATTTAAAGATCAATCAAACACCCCTCACACTCCTCACCACGCCAAACATTCGCATGCGTACGAGAGAGAGAGAGAGAGAGAGAGAGAGAGAGAGAGAGAGAGAGAGAGAGAGAGAGAGAGAGAGAGAGAGAGAGAGAGAGAGAGAGAGAGAGAGGAAATAACTGTCTGTAGGCAGAAGGAACAGCAGTGATGGTTATACAGCAGATGGCCTTTGTAATGTTACAACTTAACAAAACCCATTTAAACCTCTGACCTCCAGTAATGTGTACTTCTCTTTTTCTTTGTCTCGTTCTGTCTCTCTCTCTTACTCTTTCTCTCTCTCATTTATGCAGTTTTTTGACTCAAAATAGGATTGTGTCTCTGAAAGCAGGAATATTTAGTGACCTCAGCAGTCTGGAGTGGCTGTAAGTAGAAAAGCACAGACACCTACACACTCACATGGTGGACGAAAGGAGATGATAGGTGTGATTCAATTGGGAATTGCAATTTTTCTCTCACTTTCTTTGTCTCAATCTTTTTGTTTCTGTCTGTTTCTTATGCTGTTTCTCCTTCTCTGTTTTGCTGTTTGCTTTTTTCCCTATTTTTTAATCAGGCATAATTGATGTATTGTGTTTGTTCTCTATGAGAATGAAATGCAAAATCATTTAAATGAATCTCGGCTCTTTCAGGGCTCAAATTGAGACTTTGAGTCTGACCTGCTCTCATTACCAAAGAGCTTCATCATGCCCTCTTTAAAATACTTGGGGTTTCTGCAAAGGCTATTATTTCAGATGAAGTTCAGATGATTTTTGGGGTCACTCTTTTGGATATATGTGTGTTTGTCTGCATGTGTAGGATTCTGGATGAGAACAGAATGTCATCTCTGCGTCAGAAGTCTTTTGAAGGCCTGAAATCATTATTTTTCCTGTAAGAGTAACTTCTAATTCACCTTGACAGATATATCAAATAGATTAATCTATAGTATATTGTGCATAGACCTACAAGAGAGGAGTATAAATAGAAACATTATACCTGTCAAATGTTTTTCATTTATTGTAAATTGATATTGTAAATGTATCTGTTGAATGTGTTGTATAGTTCAAGAATGGATGTATGTATTTTGCAGGTCTTTATTAAATAACTCTGTCGAACAGTTTCCTAAAACCTCGCTTTGCCTTGAGATGCCCCGTCTGAACTGGTTGTGAGTTATAAACATGACACTTTCATTGCATTACATCTTAAATAAATCCATGAAGCATGTACATATATACATGTAGTAAAATCATTTCACAAAAATATGTTTAAAATAATACATTTTCTGTTTCTTAAGATCACAATTAAGATAGAAATGTATTTGTACTCTTTCTGGTTGTCAAACAGTAGTAGACCATGGTTATAATTATTGTGATGAACTACTCTGCTAAGGTATCTAAATGAACTTGAGGGTAACTGACTTTATTCATCCACTAAACATCAGTTGGTTAACAATAATATTAAAAAAATGCTCTTTTTTTGTGGACACTGCCTGCAATATCACAAGGTTTGAAAGATGCTCCTACGTGTTACTCTAATCACTGGTTTCTCTAGTGCTAGGAGTAATACTATCCGGCTTTCCAACTTTGTTGATGCTCAAATGTGGGCGATAAGTGGGTCAGTTTATTGTGGAAGTACGAGCCAATTATGCAGCTTTGTTTCTGTAAATTATCTCTTTTTTTCACTCTGAAGAAAGTTTTGAGTTCTGAGAGTCAGTCATTTTCGTAGTGTAATCAAGAAAAATTTTATTCCTCATAGTATGACCCCTTTAAGTGTTCAAATATGGGTAACACTTTATTTCGATGGTCAATTTTAGAGAATTTACTAACTATAAGTAACTTTACAACATCTTAACTAACTCTCATTAAAATATTAGAATATCTGCTTAATACCTGCTAAGAATTTATTCCGATGGTCTCCCAACAGACAGTATACTAACTATAAGTAACTTTGCAACTACAAACTTATTCTACTAACTCGAACCTTAACACCTGACCCTAACCTTACAGTCTACCAATACTCTAATGACTCGAAACTCATAGTTACTTTTACTGTAGTTTGTCAATAATTTTGACTCCATTGCTTCACACTTCAGTGATCAGCTGCAGTTGTTTGTAATTGCAGGGAAATGGAGGGTAATAGAATTTCATCTCTCTGGGCATCAAGTTTTAAGAACTGCTCCTCTCTCACCGTCTTGTGAGTATAAACACACACACACACACACACACACACACACACACACACACACACACACACACACACACACACACACACACACACACACACACACACACAGCTGTGTTTTTGTGATTTGTGAGGACATTCCATAGGCGTAATGGTTTTTATACTGGACAAACTGTATATTCTATCCCCTTACACTGCCCCTATCCCTAAACCTACCCATCACAGGAGACATTCTGTATTTTTACATTTTTAATAAAACACTGCTTAGTATGTTTTTAAAGCCATTTGAAATATGAGGACTCAGGAAATGTCCTCATAAATCACGTTCAAGTTGTAATACCAGTGTAATACTCATGTTATTATACACATTTGTGTCCTCACAAATCACAAAAACAAGAGCACACACACAGTAACATTCAATGTAAACTGCAGTGAGTGTTGTGAGATCCAGGGTATTTATATTATAGACTGTTTATTTGTCACAGCTGAGTGGGAGATGGAGAGAGAAGTGGAACTCATCTAAAGCTCCTCCTGAGTCTCTCGGCTCGGCTGGAAACACTTACAAATAAATGCAGATTTAGGTTGAAGTGAATAATTTAAGACCTTAGCAGATTAAAGACATCGGGAATGAATAAATTACAATAATTACTCATGTTTTAGATGTACATGTTGATATGCATCACGAATATCTGGTGCTGTAGTGTAAGTCCTTTGATTTAATCTGTCAGTGACATTTGAAGGACACTCTGTCCTGAGGGACAGAGCTCGCTGCATTACAACAGATTCTCTCTCACTCTTCCCCTACAGGCAATTTTATGGGCCAATATATATTTTTTTATTAATATTTTTTCTATTTTTTAAATGCCTTTTACAGTTTTTTTTTAACTGCCAATAGCATCGGTCAATACTGAAGCCACATTTTCAAAACTCTTCATACAGTCTGCATTACCAAGATGAATCTTGGCAAAACAGTTAATCTCACCTCCCAAACTCACTCAGATCAACAAAACACTTCATACATGTCTTAAAATTAAATTGTTCCACCTAACACTGGCAACAATTCTCATTCAGAAAACATGTTTCATTCATAACACACTTACCTAAAAAACACTAAACTAACAACAGGGAGCATTACATAAATCATGAACTTTTATTTTTAAAGTTTTAATTTTTTTTTTTCACATACATATTCATTCTATGATAAGAATAAGATATTTTAATTTTACTGACTGTATTACAGCATAAAGATTGAATGAGAAATGCATCAGATTTTTAAAAAATATATATCTTTACATGTATTAATTTACATGCAAGAAAATAAAAAGATGAAACAACAACAAAAAAAATCCTGAAGCAATAATAATAATAAAACAATAACAAAACCATCAACAACATGTCTAGTATAATGGCATATGTGCAGTATTGGAGCTGTGTCACGAGGTCTTTCTGTGTGGAGTTTGTATGTTCTCCATGTTGACGTTGGTTTTCTTGACAATCCAAAGACATAGGACTGGTGAATTGGAGACTGTAAATTTGCCTGTAGATTTGAGTGTGAATATGAATGTTTGTGTCTCATCCTGTGATGGAGCGGCCATCTGGGTGTTATCCTGCCTATGACCCGAGACACTGAAAGACTCCAGCCTCCCCACAACCCTACACATGACAAGCGCTTTGGAAAATGTATGGAATAGATGGATGGATGGATGGATGGATGGATGTACAGTATACTGTGAGGGTTCTAGTCCTCCTTCTCTACCACTCTTCTTTCCCCATGTGTCTTCCTTGATCCATGTTTCCAAACAAAATAATTTGATTTACCAAAATGTAAAAAAAAAAAAAAAATACTACTGTAATAGAAACTAAAAATTGGACACCTTGATAGCTTTCAGCTGAAATTCCAATTAGTTGTGTTTGTAATAAGTATTATTTAATTTCATTGTCAATACTCTGCTAATATTTTATATTTCAATATAATTCCTGCAAAAATGCACAGATCTCCCATCATTCTGATTTGAATGTACTTTTATCAGTTTTGAAAGCAGTGCGTTAGCATTCGAAAAATATGCTGCAAATATAGTGTTTTGCAGATGGTGAAGTATGAATGACAAAAATCAAGCGTAGCGTCAGTTCTGGCAGGTCACGTTAGTCAAGCTCGCATCAGCTGACTCTCAGCGGATCCACGTCTGCCTATAGGAACACAACACCTATCACCGCATCCATATAAGCTCCTTCAGTATTATCAACAGCTATCCCGTTCTCAGGAGCCAATGACCCTCCTCCCTCCCCAGCTCATTCATGGATGCGCAGGGAGTTCTCGCCCAGAACAGAACCATACCGCCAATCCTAACTGTATGATAATTGTCAATCGTATTTGACGAGATTGGTCCTGACAGAAGTGTTCATGAATTTTGGGAGATGTGGTCATTGAATGCATTTTGTGTGAAAGCAATGAAAAATGATTCACAGTTTGGTCCGCATAGACTTCTGTTTTGCTGAATGTGTGAAGAATTTTGAAAATGTGGCTTCAGTTGACCAATGCTTGTTAGGAATTGAAAAACGGTAATTATATAGGCTATATGGCTGTTTTACCCCCGACACAGACGTTCAATTATGAAATTCATGCAAAAACAATAATGAATTAAAATAAAATATGACCTGTGTGTAAACAAAATATTGCTTGTGCCCAACCAAAATGATGCAAAAAGTGTAAAAAATGTATTTAACTGTGTAATCAGAAATATATAATTCTTTAAAGTAGCTTTAGCGAGACAACAAAGTTAATAAAATTTCCACTATACAGAATGCGATTTTGTACAGCATAGATGTACATAATCAGAGAGGTGGTAGAAGTGATATGTGTTGGATAAGAAAGTAGACTATTACATACATCCAGGGCTCTCAAGTGTGACAGTCACTCATTTGGGTCTTTTTTGTCATGCACTCCCACCACACATTGTAGGCTATTTCTCACGCGGAAAAACTATTTGTAATATATTTAATATGCCGCAGCGCCCAACATTTCTCTGGCCGTGCCGATCTCACTATGGAACCGGCAGGAATCAAAAAAAGAAAGCGGCTACAATAGCCAATCAGTCACTCTTGCCTGTCTTCAAAACTTGCGAGCCCTGTAAATTACATATTTATCCTTTGATGCATGTACTGTATGCTGGCCTGTCTTTAGTGGACAAATACTGTGAGTGTGCAACGTGTGTTTTGAGGGAATTTAAGTCTTTTATAAGTCCACAGGGCTATAAGGAATTATATGATCATTGAAGAAACTGCCATTGCCACCATAAAAATGGTTAGTTAATATTCTAGCATCTGAGACACTGAATTCTCTTTTATCCTTTTATGGGATGTTACTGAATCCACAGAAGGGACAGTGTGTTTGTTGTGATATCTGATCTAATTCGTTCACTTTATTCCACAACTTAAAGTTGTTTCAGTTATTACAAAAGAGTACATTTCTTCAAAAATGTAAATATTTAATGTCTTCGATACATCCTGTGATTTTCAGACATAATCTGTGACTGTTAGTTTGTCTTTGTAGCTTGTGTTCTCAAGCATTATAGAACGAGTTTGAGATCATTCCTGGAAGCATGAACATGATGCTATATGAATAGTTCTTAAGTGTGACTCTTGGTACTCAGAGCTAGAGACAGAGCTGATTTACATTTAGATTTAAATCAGCATCATTCTGAGGCACTGAAGGCCTTGGTGAAAAGGGGAATTAGTTTGAGACTGTGTTATTATATGTGTGTCTTTTTCTGGTTCAGAGCGCTGAGGAGAAACCGCATCAGCACCATTGAGGAGGGAACATTTGAAGACATGCAAAGATTGATAGACCTGTGAGTATACATGCGCACACTAAGTGAAGCCATTTATTTCAATATAGTCTCCAGTTCATTGCTTGTAAAAATGTGTGCGCCAGAGAGAGAAGGAGACTCTATTTGTGAATTTGAAAGGTTAGTTCACCTACAAATGAAAATTCTATCCATCGTTCTTGTTTACTCACCCTCATGTCGTTCCAAACCCACATTTCTTTCTTTCTTCCCCGAAAAACTCACAAAAAAAGATATAGCCTACAACAAAAGCATATTGAAATGAAAAGCACAAGAGGGCTGAAGTTGGTATACATTCACATATGAGATTTGACAGCTAAGGTCGAAGGCTAAGATTTTGAGTTAGTAAGTTCCGTTTTGTTCTGTTTTTTACATTGTTATGGCTTCGGTAGACTTGGAATATAGTGCACATGTTATGTGTATGAAGCACTTTTCCCTTGATTTTTAGAGCTGGACAGCCCTGGGGTCTCATTTATAAAACTGTGCGTAGGATCTTTACTAAAAGTGTATGTGCGCCCTAAAGCCAAAAATGGCACCAGAACCTCAGAATTCACTTTATAAATCCCAGTCAGCGGAAGATTGTGTGCACACCGTATCCTCCCCAAAATAACCATATATGGAGCTTACAATGCCTAGTTTTACTATGCATATCCTCATCTGCATATATTTTGCTTATGATTATTCATCCACGTGATAACGTGTTTAACGATACAAGACATTAGGAAAATATGAAATACGGATGTGCCGTCACATTACATTAATAAAAATAATTTAGTAGCCTATCCTTGCCTTGTTTTCTTGAATAAATTAATCAAATAGTGTAGAATACATTTCAGAGAAAGTTTTGTTCAATCTTTTCCACTGGCCAAATAGTATTTTTAATTGATTTATATTTTTAATGGAAACAGATATACCTTGTTGTGCATTATTTGCACGAAATTATTTTCTGTGACAATCTGATATTATCATGATAAGCAATTATCTCTGTAGTTAAAACATTAAAACACAGCATGCAAGAGGAAAAGTGTTCAAAAGCATTGCATCCACAACAAATATTTATATTTATTGAATATAAAAAAGTTGTAACTTCTCAGTAATGATTTTATGTATCAGAAGTAAAAAATAGTTTAAATATTTATTTTATTTATTTAAACTGTTATTTAAATACTTTTTTTTAAACTGATATTGTGAACATGCACTGTATTTATGATTAGGACTCATAATGAAGATTTACGGTTTTACTTCATCTGCCGTTAGGCTATACGGTAGTTTCCCTTAACGGCCTAACGCGCTCGCTAGCGCAGACATTTTAGAAGGGATGTATATTTGTTTCAAGTGATAGGCTTGTGAAGATAGGAGTGAAGTTATATTTGTATTATCTTTCTTTATATGTATAATTTTCTTTAGATGTTCTGTCTAAAAGAGACCAAAAAGCCAGTTCACCATCTGTGTTGCAAAACTGCTTCCTAGCAAGGTTCGCACACAGGGGTCAGAGTTTGCGTGCAGGTGTGCAAATTTTCCCATCAAGCTTGTTTTTATAAATCACAACTTATGCTTCGGAAGTGCCGTACGCCGCTTTCAGGGCCTGTTTTGTGCGTACGCAACGGTTATAAATGAGGCCCCTGGTCAAGTGTTTGTTTTGAATAGAAAAAAGCAGCATGGACATTCTTCATATCTCTGCTGAGATTTGAAGGCAGAGAGAGAGTGAGAGAGAGAAAGATAGGGATGAAGAGAAACCTCCTGTGTAAATAATCTTAGTCTGATAAGCACAAGTGTTGGAACAAAGCTTCTATTTGAGGATCTTTTCCATTTTTTTTTTCATTTTATTTATTCAGTGAATGATTAAGGTGAAAAATTAGCTGCTGAATTTGCTGTGATTTGATTTACAGAGATGTGTCTATGAACCAGATTAAAGACCTGCCTCCATCGCTGTTCCAGAACCTCCAGAACCTCAAACAGCTGTGAGAGCCACATTCTGCTTTTTATTATTTATGGTGCAAATTGTGTTGTCTAAAAAGTTAAAAGCTATGCAATATTTTTTCTTGAGGTACCTCAGTGAAGCAATACCTCAGTTTTATTCACATGTATCTGTGCTGATCTGCCCAGTTATTGATTGGTTGAAAGCCTCTTTGGATGAAGTGACAGGCCTTATGAATCACAGAAGCATATTATGGACTTTATCAATAACTATTTTACTGTTTGTTTGTTTGTTTGTGTTTGTTATAGAAATATCTCCAACAATCCCCTGGCACACATATACAGCAATCAATTTGACACTATGGTGAATCTGCAGTCACTGTGAGTAAACAGGAGAGAACACAACATCAGTTACATTACTATATTGATGCTGTGTATTAGGAGAGAGCTTGTATTTAATTCATGTGTGCACAATGTTTGCAGAAATCATATTTACATGACATTCATGTCTGTTACATGACTATCTCTCAGGATGTGATCGACCTCAGACTGTTAATCAGAGAATAAAAAAATTAAAAAAATTCCAATGGGTCGTTTCCACCGAACGGTACGGTAGGCTACAGGACAGTACAGTACGATTCCGGGCGGAAAACCCTGTTCCGTCTTGCGTTTCCACCGTCAACAGTACCATACTTGATATGTGTGGTGTAGCCTATGTCGGAAAGAAGCAATAGGTTACTAGTGTAACCCCAGTTCTCTGAAACATCGAGTGGAGAGATCCACCTATGGGAAGGGCATCCGTACCTGACCTCTACAAAAGCATCCAATTGCACCAAGTCTGGCAACACAGACAGAAGCACCCAGCCAATGCCAGGTAAGGCCCCGCCCCCTTATCTAGGGGTATATAACGCCTACAAGCGCTGCTACTCTCCAGTAAATATATTCGTTTCTCGTGCGACAAGCGGGGCAAAGCTGGTGGATCTCTCCACTCAATGTTTCAGAGAGCCGGGGTTACGATAGTAACCTAGTGTTCTCTTTCATCATCTCGTGTTCGAGATCCACCAATGGGAGAGACATGGACAGCTCCCCGGTTGCCCAATACACTCACAGTGAGGTTCTGAAAGGCAGCGGAGCAGATGTCCTGCAGTGACACGCCCCTAAACAAAGCCCAAGAGGCCGTTGTAGAAACTTCTTGTGCAGTATAAGGCAATGACTGCAATTCTCCGGGTTCTCCAAGGCTTCTTGAGTGTGTTTGAGGCCCAAGCAGACCACTCAGAACGAGTGAAGGTCCTTAGTGGCGATGAGCGCACCACACACGGCCGGGCAGACCCGTGATAGGCTGTTCCCTGAAGAAGCGGCAGATTTAGACAGCGACATTCCAGTAAAGAACTCGAAAAATCCGTGGCGGGCAGCCGTGGAAGGAGGAGTAGGTGAGAACGGCGAGAGCGCGGGTGGCTCCAGATGCAGAACACAGCTGATAGGCTGAAAGACGACTGTCACGTCTGGCGGAGGCTGATCAGGTGTCCTCGTGAAGACACGTAAGTGAGCAGCATAGAAGCAACCGAACTGTATAAGTGCAGAGATCGCGAGGAGCAAATGTCAACTGGAGAGTAGCAGCGCTTGCAGGCCTTGCCTGGCATTGGCTGCGCACTTCTGTCTGTCTAGCCAGACTTTGTGCAATTGGATGCTTCTGCAGAGGTAAGGTACGGATGCCCTTCCCATAGGTGGATCTCGAACACGAGATGATGAAAGAGAACAATCGACGTCATTTTCGTGCGAAGAAGAAAACAACATAGTAAACAACAGCACATCTTGTTTGACATACAGTAGATCTTGTTCTTGCTTCTCGGCTGTTTGTCACAAGAAGCCAAGCGCCGACATTAGGCGCTTCTCAATACCAAGTAGCCTACGCAAAGTTCGAATGACTCCCGAGGACGCAAGTCCGGTAATTCTGCAAATTGAACAGCGCGTTCTTGAAAGCGTCACTCGGCTCGCTCTGCTACTCTGGTTATCTGTATGTAGGCCACCATTTAGGCAACAATAAAACGAAATATGTTATAAAACACCACTCTGCCTCTTTTTGTTTTCATTTAAAGAAATCTTAAACACTTGCTAGCCACACAAATCTGGTTCAGGCATTGAATATACACATTACGTTAACGTTAACGTTAGCCAATTTATAACAAAACGAAATATAAAACACAACCCTGCCACTTTTCATTTAAATTAAAAAAAATATTAAACATATTAATATGGTCAGGCTATACGTGCATTTGTAGCCTACTCTGATCATCTTCACTGTAATAAAATTAAAAATGACAAAACTCAACCCTGTCTCGGTTTTGTTCAATTTCATTTTTATCAATAATAGCCATTATATAAGTAAAAGCCGGTACAAGAAGCTATACAATAAGAAAGAAAGCAAACGATTCAGTCAAACATACAAAGTGGGATTGGACGTGTCGCGGGAATAGGGGTGTGTTTCATTTATAATAATAATTAGTGTTTTTGTTATTGTTATTAATAATTGTTCAGACTTGCAGAAGAAAAGATTTGACACATGGCACTGACAATTCAACCAAATACAAAGTATGAATTTCCGTGTGTGTGTGTGTGTGTGTGTGTGTGTGTGCGTGCGTGCGTGAGTGCGTCTTCCACTTTCACTTTTCGCCACCTTCTTAGGGCCAGCATCCTCTAACCTGGCCTTTTTAGGGGGCTTTCCTCTCTGGGTGAATGAGAGGATGCATAATTGCTTTTTTTTACCTGACATCTTTGAAAGACGCATTAATGCATTCATGGCCAGGATATAATAATAAAATATGACATGATTTTAAAAGTGACCAATAGCATCGACTATGCATACACTTTAATTTATTTAGTGCTAATAAAATGATTAAGCCTACTTGGAGAGAGAGAGAGAGAGATGTTTATAATGTCACAATATGTCAGCGTGTGATAACGAAAATATGACTAGACTACTTGTTCTGCGCAGGTGTTGTCAGTGAACAGGCTGTAAACTGTTGGCTAAGTTACAGACACTCATGAAAAACGGATGCTAACTATCTGGGAAACATTCTCTAACAGCAGTCAAGTTGTCATTGTTTGTGTCAAACAAGTTGTGAATTTGTTGTAACATTAAAACATTAATACCATGACCTACTCCGTGCTCAAAGTGATGCTTCAGTCGTTTCCTCTGTGGGTGAACGAAACTTTCAGAAGATCTTGTGTAGCAGAAACACGTGAACAATTCCAGGAAATGTTTTTTTTTTTGTTTTTTTTTTTATTTATTGGTTGTTGCGTTAAATCTTATCTACAAACAATAGTGCCATTTTCTGATTGGCTATTGTGCAGCCCTTTTCTTTTTTTTTTTTTTTGATTGGCTGATAAGTGTCAGGCTCGACTAAGAACTCCAGGGGAGACGCGCTTGATTCCTGCCGGTTCCTTATGGCGCTTTTTGAAAATGTTTACATATAGATGGTAGCCTACGCACTTTGCAGCTTTCTTATTTTTCAAACCCAGTATTGTGTTGAATTTCTGCTCTTACAAAGGCTTACAAACAAAGGCTTTTTTCCTCCAAATTTACATTTATGAATACTAAATTTAGCTAACAGAAGAATCAGATTAAGAAGGCTAATATCAGTTCTGCTTAAAGCACAGTTGAAAGCTGGGCATGATATGAGCCTTAGTAAAGGAACAGAAATCTCAAAGAACAACTCCAAAATAAATGATACAATTTTTCATCATGTAGATCACAAAAGTACAACATGCATCAATATTCCAATTAGGCCTAAATCTGTTCACAAGATAATAATTACATGGGTAGCCTTATATTTATAAATGAGTTTAAGGAAAATTTCTTTGATTTTGTTTGTGATTAAATATTTATGAGAAAGTTTCCAGATTATATTCCATACCATATTATCAGCACAACCATTCCAAAATGATACAATAGCAGGTCTGGAGACGATATCCCTTTGAAACAAAGCCCGTACACAACGATTACAATTTTTAAGAGACAAACACATGGCCTCAATATCAGCAGGATCCAACGAGTATGGAGATAGCAAAGGACACGTATTTTTAAGAAGCATTTTTAGACCAGAGGGAACAGCATCCATAACCACAGCAAAATCTTTAGGAGTGACTGGAATATTATATTTAGAAAGAAATTCAGAATAGGTCAACTTAAGTCCTTCATGGCTATACAGAAAAACTAAATCATTACAAAACCAATTTATAAGAATTAAAGATTTATATACAGAATGTTCTTTATTATTCCAAATAAAACACCCGTTTGGAAATAAATTGTGTTTATAGATTAAATTCGAGGAAAGAAGCATCTGTTTGTGAAAATTAGATAGCTTTAAAGGAAGTTTGGTTATACTGTAGTCACAAAGCAAAAGGAATTGAAGATCACCAACTTGTGAAAAGATAAAATGAGGTATAATATTAGATAGATGTTTTTTTTTTTAAAGAAATTGTTTAATCCAGTTAAGGTGTGATTAAGGGTGGTAAAATCTAAAGAAGTTCAGGCCTTAAACAGCATTTTATCAATAATTTCACAAGTATTATCATTAACTTCTAAGGAGAGCGCTGCATATGTAAGTCTCGAGATGCCCTCTGCCTTTGTGATCAGACTCACCCGCTCAAGGATAGGTCTCTCAGTAACCACTAATTTCATTTTTTCTTTGTTTTGTCAATGACTAGTGAAAAATTAAGCTTACATCGCTCCTCTTCATTCTTTACAATTGTAATACCTAAATATGTGATTTCGTCTTTAATGGGAATATTACGAATTGACAGAAGATTGCTGTCAAGAGACATTAATTCACTTATTTATATTCAGGTAAAGCCCAGAAGCTTTAGAGAATGTATGGACAATCTTAAGGGCTAAAGGTATTTCTCCTGCATCTTTTTAAAAAAAGAGTGGTATCGTCTGCCAATTGACTAATGATAATTTCTCTGCCAGCAGCAGTGATACCTAGAGGGCTCTGTTTAATATGATCTGCAAGAAGTTGTGAACAAAGTAAAAATAAATAGGGCATCCCTGTCTGATACCACGACTGAGATTGAATCTGGGTGAGGTGCCATAACGCAGCTTGATTGAGCAATTTGCATTAGAATATAAAGTTTTAATGGAATTAATAAAGAAATCACCAAAACTCAAAAAAAATGTAGGGCCGAATATATGAAATGATGTTCAACAGTGTCAAAGGCCTTATGGAAGTCTAAGAAAAGAATGAAACTCTCGTCTGGGTATAGATGTGGGTAATCAACAAGGTCTAATACCAAGCGAATATTATTTGAAATGTGTCTATTACGCATAAAACCTGACTGTGTGTTATCGATAATAGAATCCAAAGTTGTCTTAATTCTAGAAACTAATATAGAGGCTAAAATTATTTTATAATCATTATTAAGTAGGGAAATTGGTCGCCAAATATCTAAAATGAAAGTGTCTTTTTTTGTTTTGTTTGGGAATTAAGATAATTAGGCCTTGTGTCAGGGTAGCCGGGAGTTTACCATACTCAATACATTGTAAGAAGTGCAAGTTCTTCTGAGAAGGTTTTATAGAATTCAGAGTTTAAACCACAGCAAGGGATTTATTAAACTTGAGCTCTGTAATAGCCCGAAGGACTTCCTTTATACATATAGAACTATCACAATGTTCTTTTTGATCTTCTTATATAGTTTTCGAATTAGTAAGATTATCTATAAAAACAGAGGAATTATTTTCATTAAACCCTGAATTGTAAAGAGTGCTAAAAAAGGTCTAACAGTAATCTGCAATCTCCTTTGAGTCATGTGTTATCGTACCATTAATATTCAAATGCAAAATTGTATTTGTTTTTGCATGGAATTTTTCTAATTGAAAGAAATATGCCGAATTCTGTTCACCCTTTTCCAACCATCTCTGTCTAGATCTAATGAAGGCCCCCTCTTCTGCCCTCCTTTAAATATCATCCAATTGGCTTTGAAGTGTGAATAGCTCAAGATCCGACAAATGTGGAGATTTATGAGTAAAAGCCGTAATTTTAGAAATTATCGTCTCCTCTTCAAGTTTTTTAGCTTTAAATAATAAACTGCCAAATTTTCTAAGAAATTTACAAGCTTCCAATTTAAATAACTCCCAATTAGTGCAATAGTTTTCACTAATCTTACCTATATTCCAATATTGTGCAATCAAATTGTGAATATATAAAATTACAGATGGTCATCTTTACAAATTCATGTTCCAATAATGACTTATTGAGCTTCCAATAAGATTTATGGTAGTTGGAGGAAGGAGAGGAATGTAAAGAAATGTTGACAGTTAACCAGTAGTCAATACGAGACATAGCGGTACATGCCTTATTATTCCACATGAAAGACTTAATACCAGGGAATTTCTCTCTCCAAATGTCTATTAGCCTACTCCAAATTTCTGCATAAAGGCCTTCATTGTGAAGTTATGATAATTTATACTACGAGGTAGTCATCGGTCAAGGAAGTTGTCTAAAGTGATATTAAAATCTCCTCCTATTAAAATAAGTGAATTTGGGAATTTAGATAAACAGTGTGTAATATGACTCTAATTTTTTTTATTAAAGCATAATTTTCAATAACTAGATAATGAAAAGACCAAGGGGATCACCCTCAGAAAAAAATTATATCCCCAGAATTTTAATTGCAACACCAGCTGTATGCTCAGACCCATGAGCAAACCAAGCATCATCACCCCATTGAGCTTTCCAGAAATGTATATCTTTGGGAGTTGAATGAACTTGAAAGAAACAAAAGTCAGATTTCTGCTGTTTAGCAAATAAAAACAAAGCTTTACGACATTAAGTGTAACTAACGAAAACGACATGAATATATGAGGAACAAAAGGAACAAGAACAGTATTAAAAAAAAAAAAACTTTCATCCCCTTTTAACTGAAATAAGATAAGAATGAACCCAATTATGAAACTGTAAAAGTTAGATAACATTAACCCAAAATTAACTTGCATTAGGCAAGTAATAAACACACAAACTTACAAGTTGACCTAGATCAGGTCAATGGGAAAAGTGTTCACATGACACATTTTTCGAGGGTGACTGCACCTCTTTCCTATCAATGAATACGCACACACCGATAAAGAACGCTCATTTTCCTTCCTTCCTTCCTAGCAGCTTCAGCCAACGGCCACCTCTTCATCCTCAGCGACTTGTCTGCTTGAGACAAAACTTCGGTGAATCTCAGCTTGTGACTCCTCAGATATTCAGATTGCTTGGCCTGCCGCCAGATCAGGTCCCGCGTAGATCTTCTCACGAAGCGAATTATCACTGGTATTGGTCTATTGGTCCAGTCAATGCACAACATCTATGACATCTTTGAAAGAAACGTTTGAGTCGGTAACAACTGAGACACAGACGCCACCCAGATAGCACAAGTCTATTTGATGTGATGTTTACATCTGGAAGACGTATTTTTAAGAGTGTTTGCTCATCTGCAATACGTCTATAGGACGTTTCCTGTCAGATGTCAAATAGACGTTTAGAAGATGTCAGTTTAACATGCATTCTAAATCATTACATCTTAAAGACATCTTCTAAACGTCTATTTGACATCTGACAGGAAACGTCCTATAGACGTATTGTAGATGAGCAAACACTCTTAAAAATACGTCCAAGACACCCCAAGCTCCACAAACAGCAACAAAAACAAACTGGGCTAACCCGCACCACGAAACATAAACTGTTCCAGCCAATAACCGACAAGAAGGATTTGGGGGTGGGGTTTGGGGGGGTTAGTGCACGAATGAGGAGGAGGGAGGGTCGAGCTAGCCTCCGTTTTGTTTGACAATACTTTAAACGTCAACAAGAAGTGACGTCAACAAGAAGTGACGTCACCCGACATCGCTTAGAGCACCTTTAAGGCGCTCAGTGCTCACCGTGTTGCTGGAAAGAGTTAATTACTTTGCCGAGGTCGTTTGCACTTTCTTTAATCCTGGATGTCAATGCCGCAATGACATTATCTTGCAATTCCATCAGGAAAATTTCACCTCGAGATTTCTTTTGTTGAGGTTTCACAGGCACATCTAGGTCGGAGTCATGTATGATCTAGAGACTTGTGCTATCAGACCGGGTGGCATCGGGACGGTTTTGGCCATATTGATGGTCTACCTCGATGTGCGCAGAAGACCTACCAACAGCGACAGGAACATCTAATTCCATCTCTTCTGTAAGCAACTTGGAGGTAGAATTATTTTTTCCATTGAGTTTCATCGTGCTATTCTTGGTTTCCATGTGCGTACAAGAGTTCAGTTAACGATCGCCAACTTAAGGAGGAAATTAAACTAAATAAGTTACTCCGCTAAAAGAAAACAAAAAAATGGCCTAATGCATAATCGATATGATGCGTCCGGGTTTAAATAGAGTTCAAATAAAGGGGATGGAGAGTAAAATTGCCATCTTAAACCGGTCATACTCACGGACTATTTGCGTTGCATAGCAGCAGTAGATGCCAGAGCACTGTGCAGCATATTCCAACCCAAATCGGCGGACCATCGCTCTGGGATTACTTTTCACAAATAAGATTTAATATTTACCATTACCGTACTATTGGTTGTATTTTCTGAATAAAATATTCCAAGTGTCCTGTATCATAGCTACATGTATGACCGTTGCAGAAAAAAAACAGTGTGAAAATCAGTTCGGTATTCAGTGAGATATGATTAATTAAATGCACTGACAGTTCATTGCACCTGCCATACAGATTACACTGAGCGGAGCTAGTGACCGGTTTAAGATGGCGGCCCCACGGCTCGTCCACGCCAGTAGGTAGTAGCGGTCGATAGGGCGTCACATAAAATCACATTGAATAGCTCTTTATACTGGTTCTGATTAGGCAGTCAATCATGATTACAAACACATGTAATTTTAACATTATTTGATGGGTTTCATGCTAAGGGTAAGGTTTCAATAAAAATAAATAAAATAATTTTTGCCTGTTTTATTGGAGAACGTGCAGGCGTTCAGGTCCTGGCATTTCCCACACAGTTGCCCTCATTTATCATTCTTGCGTAGAAACGGGCGAAAATGTTGGCGTAAAATTATGCTTACACTCCTCTAACCGCCTGATTTATGAAGCTGTGCATACCTTTGAAATCCAGGTGTACGCAATACCTGCCCTTGATAAATGCCGCGGCTGAAAACAATCGTCATTGGAATAACACGCCCCTATTCAAGTCTCCGCTTCCCCCCACGCCCTCATTTTACGCCATGGACACACGGAAGACGGCAAAGAATAGAAACTTCTCCGACGTGGAGCCTAAATGACCTATCTCAATGCATTTTTTTACAGCATGTGTTTTGAAACAATTAGCATTTAATTTCGTATCACGTCACTTGTATTGGGGTGTACAATAGTGATGACGATGTGATGTGCAGTACCATTCATTCACATTAATAATTGCATGACAATATGTAATATTCTTATTATAATAAGAAGAATATTACAAATTGTCATGCAATTTTTACTTTTTATTATTAATGATGCTTATTGTTATTTAGAAGAAGAATGTCATTTTTATTATTTTGTCAGTCTGAATTATTTTTTGGTCATTGAAAGCCTTTCATTACTGAACCCAGTCTGTGCGCACCGGCCGGACCTAACCCTGAAACGTCAGTTAAAGCGCACAGGCTCGCAACTGAAGGAACACATATGCCTACAAATCAAATGCTTTGGTAAAGTCACACAAATTAAACATTGAAGTCCATGTTGCACAAAAATAAACACTGAAGTTTATAATTGCTAAGTTTTTTTTTTTTTTTTTTTACAGTGGGTCAGAATATATCATATCTTTTAGTTTGTCAGTGCGTTTTGTGGTGTTGTTTTACTGCGCATTCCCGCACTAACTCAAAACGTGCGTACACCACCTCCTGAGTTGGTGTAGGATTTGAGTGTACCGTACGCCAACGTCCATATCGATAAATCTCAAAGTCACCTTAGTTTTGGGTGTACGCACTTTTGATAAATGAGGGCCAGTGTCTTGGAGTGAAGCAGCTCAGTGTCGTCTTCACACTTCTGCTGGTTTGAGCTCTGTAAACCTGCACCACGTGATTTACAGAAGAAGGACATGTTCCTGGATCAAAATCATATGTTGTTTCTGTAAATGTATTCCTTTCAGCCAATCATGCGCTTACTCAGCAGACATTTTTAGCGCTCAGAAGAGCAAGAGACTCCTTAAAATCCTGAGGCAAAATAAAAATAGAACTAAATGAAACAACTGTTGGCATAAAGTATATGGAGCTGTAAAATAAATGAGATCTTCTGAAACTTTTGGAAGAGTCTAATTTAAATTACAAGGATCTAAGCAAAAGTAAAAGTAAAAGTTGCCATTTGCTCTTGATTTCATCTCCTTTCTGTTTAGGATATTAAATAAATCTCATTTATGATATTTTTCAAAGGGTAATAGAAATTGAACTTGGTGTGAACCCTAACTATAATCCTTAAATCAGACGCCAGCAACTGGTTGATAGGAATGTTGTTCCAGGTTATGAAAGGACATAGAACAGCTTGTTGGCCTCCATTTCTATGTCACAGTTCTACAAGGCCACTCTATTTCAATCCCCTGTGAATCTTGCTGACCAGGATCAGAAATGAACAATTCCAGGCATCGTGGCAAAAAGAAACCGGGAGCAAAAGAAAAAAAAAATTCTTAACCTTTGTTAATGTATCCTATATTGATAATATATGACTGTTTTTTACTAATTAAATATTTAATATTTAAGAGTACGTTTACATGACAATGTACTAAAAACAACAAAAAAAAATCCTTTGCATTTTTGGCGTACAGACAACAACATTGTTAAAATGATCCCCGTTCACACGTATCTGAGGAAAACGATTAAAAACGCTGTGCTTTGCTGCCAGGCTAGTAGTTGGCGATTTCACCTTTTAAAGAAACACTATGTGCCTATTGAACATGTAATACGCATGCGCATGATGTCACCGTTTTCACAAATTCTGTTTTTGTAGTTTACACTGAGACAATAACGGTATCATTTAAAAAAAAAAAGGTTACGACGATAACCTATGTTCCCTGAGAACAGGGAACGAGACACTGCGTCAAGCGCTATGGGGAAACCCCTCAGCGTGACTGATGACTGAAACATTGTATAATCACGACAAACTTGTTGGCCGGTGTCAGCCATGATGTCATGCTCTAGCGCGACCAGGAAGTATAAAAGGGGCGCCTAGAGAACATGTCATCCACTTCTTCATCTGAAGGGACTGTAAAAGCAGACCGGAGGCATGGTGTCTCCTTCCCTGTTTTCAGGGAACATAGGTTACAATCGTAACCTGAGACGTTCCCTTTCGAAGGGAATTCGAACGGCGTCAAGCGCTATGGGGAACGAGATACCCACGCTGCCATGCTGAGGGGATGCATTAGCAACTATGGTTACAAGCAAAAACACATTAATGTCTCAATCTTGATGATGGGACAAGATGGCACCGTTGTGTTTGGCAAGCCGCCTGTCGCCCTTCCTATTGTGGACTATTTTTAGTATTTTCTGCTTCTCTGAGATCAAAACATGGCCTACAACCTTCATTTATGATCGACAAATGCTGCTAGATGTGAAAACTTCAGTCATCTATATTGACAAGGACTTATGGAGCGGTTCTCACCCGTTTTTTTCGTCTTCTTGGATGAATATCCTGGAGCACCTGTGTCGGCACACCTCCACTTTTCTTCGCAAAAAACGCCGTAGAAGATGCGGCAAACGAGGAGGTGCTGCTCTCAGACTTAAGGTCAGAGTGGATATTTCTGCTTACTCCTCTGCACGGGATATATCTTTCCGGAGCCGCTGGATTCGGCCTATTATTCCTGACTCCCTCGATGCATCTGGTGTGCCTGCCCCGTGTTCGTCGAGGTGGAGTGCACCCTCAGTGTTTGCGCCCGCTGAATAGAGGGATTCAGCCAGAGAGTGATCCCCCTCCACTCAGGATGGCACTACTTAATGTGCGGTCCTTGGTAAATAAGACTTTCATTTTACGTTTATTTCACGGAACCTGGATTTCATGTTTATGACAGAAACCTGGACTAAACTGGGGGACTCGAGTCCCTTTTCTGAACTTGTTCCCCAAAACTGCTCATTTTTTAACTCTCCACGATCCTCTGGTCGTGGGGAGGTTTGGCCGTTGTTTTTAAAAACTCTCTTCACGGCCGCTTCATTCCTACAGATGCTTATGTAAGCTTTGAGGTTCAGATGTCTTTAATGAACACGGAAAATCCAGTACTATGTGCAGTTGTTTATTGGCCCCCACAGTTCAATAATTTATTTTTGAGTGAATTTGCAGACTTTCTGGGGAATGTAGTAACAACATATGATCGAATTTTATTGCTTGGTGATTTTAACATTCATATTTGCTGTCCTAGTAAGCTGCTTACCAAAGATTTTTGCAATCTATTGGATTATCTTAATTTTTCTCAATATGTACAATGTCCTACGCATGTTCATGGTCACATCCTGGACTTGATCTTTGCTCATGGATTTTCTATCATGGATTTGGAGATAACAGGCAATGGGTTTTCTGATCATAAATCTGTGACTTTTACAACTGACCTATCTCGTCGATCAAATACGAAACCTGCTCAGACACGTTGGGTTTGTTACTTCTCATCCACAGCCAGCGAGGACTTTTCCACTGCCTATAATGCAGCTAATGAACTACTAGCTACGAAACGGGTCTCTGAAAGCCCGGACGCTGAAGCATATCTAAGTTGTTTCAGTAATACCTGCTTGGACATTCTTAATAATATTGCTTCTTTAAAATGTAAGCGTTCTATCAAAAAATCTTCACCTTGGTTCAATGACTCTATCCGCTCACTCCGACGAAATTGTAGACAAGCAGAACGCAAATGGCTCAACACTGCAGGTGTTGTATGATATTTTAAGAGAATCTCTTTGTGTTTTCCAGAAAACTGTCAAGTCTGCCAAATCAAAATATCTTGCAGAAATTGTCTCTAAAAATCACCATAGACCTAGAATTTTATTTTCCACTATTGACTCTATTTTAAACCCTGTGGTTGATGGTTTCCCTGATGTGTCTGATTTTTTATGTGAAAACTTTTCATCTTTTTTTGTCACAAAGACAATAAGGTTAAGACCACAAACAACGTTGGATTCTCTTGTTCTCCCTGAAGTGCCTAGGTGCTCATCTACCTGGAGCATGTTCGATTAAATTTCTCTGCTTACTTG
Organism: Meda fulgida; assembly: GCA_030578275.1. Classification (NCBI taxonomy): domain Eukaryota; kingdom Metazoa; phylum Chordata; class Actinopteri; order Cypriniformes; family Leuciscidae; genus Meda; species Meda fulgida. The sequence continues at coordinate 27,306,310 of CM060620.1, forward strand.
CAGAGAAATTGTTGAACATCTAAAACCTACCTCTTGTCCGAATGACATTATTCCGTCACATTTTTTTAAGCAAATTATCGATATATAGGGCCTGATTTTTTATTTTTCATTAACATTTGCTTAAACACTGGTTCAGTCCCGGACTGCCTAAAACATGCTTCAGTCACTCCCCTATTGAAAAAAATCTAATCTCGATACTTCTGATTTAAGTAATTTCAGACCAATTTCGAATCTTCCTTTTATCTCGAAAATCCTGGAAAGGGTTGTTCTCAATCAATTACATTCATTTCTGAGTAAAAATTAATTATATGATACTTTCCAGTCAGGATTTAGAAAACTACACAGCACTGAATCCGCCTTACAGAAAGTCACTAATGACATTATGCTGGCTACCGATAATGGGAGTGCAGTTGCCTTGGTCCTTTTAGATCTCAGCTCTGCTTTCGATATAGTTGATCATTCAATTCTTATCCTCCGACTGAAGAATTTAGGCATTCACGGCACCGTTTTAAATTGGTTTCAGTCTTTTTTAACTAATAGAACATTTTCTGTATGTATTGGAAATTGTACTTCCTCAGCAGCACATCTTTCCTGTGGTGTTCCACAGGGATCTATTCTAGCTCAGATATTATTCTCTTTGTATCTGTTACCATTGGGTTACATCTTTTCTAAACACGGAGTATCATTTCATCTATACGCCGATGATACCCAATTGTATTTCCCATTTAAACAGAACAATTCAAGCTCTTTAGAAGCCCTGCTTACATTTTTCCAGGAAGTGAAGCTATGGTTGGCTCAATTTTTTTGCTCTAAATGAGTTTAAAACTGAAGTAATATTGTTTGGACCAGGTGATCGTCATGACACCGGTATTTTGGATCTTGATGAGTTAAATCCTCATGTTACTTCATCTGCAACAAATCTAGGTTTTTTGTTTGACTCAGGCCTCAAGTTTGATTAACAAATTAATTCCGTTGTTAAATCCTGATTTTTTCACTTAAGGCGTCTTGCAAAAGTCAAATCTTTTCTCTCTCCGAAGAATTTTGAAATAGTCATTCATGCTTTTATCACCTCACGACTTGACTATTGTAATTCACTTTACCTTGGAGCAGACCAATTATCTATCGGGCGCCTTCAACTAGTACAAAATGCTGCTGCCAGGCTGTTGACTGGTAGTCGAAAGTTTGATCATATTAGTCCAATTTTAAGTTCTCTAAACTGGATTCCAGTCAAACAGAGAATTGAGTATAAAATTTTAGTTTTTGTTTTTAAATCATTACACGGCCTAGCACCAGGTTACTTATCTGACTTAATACACTACCACAACCCACCTAGGTCACTTAGGTCCAGTAACCTTGGATTGCTCTCTGTGCGTAGATCAAGATTGAAACATCGAGGTGACCAAGCTTTTGAAGTAGGACCCAAATGATGGAATAGTCTGCCACTATGAATCAGAACAGCTTCATCATTTGCCACTTTCAAATCAAAGCTTAAAAAACACTTTCTTAATTTGGATCCTTTATGCACTCTCTTAACCTTCCATTGCATTATATATAATGTATTACTTATTCTATTGCTTGTAATTGTATCGATTGCTCTTGAAATTGTACTATATCGTATTATCCTAGTACTGATTATTCTGTCCTGTTCAGCACTTTGGTCAACCGTGGGTTGTTTTTAAATGTGCTTTACAAATAAATAATGAATTAATTAATTAATTAACTAAAGTTAAAGCCCCTTACTGCTTACACGTCAGGCTAACAGTAGCATTACTCCCTATGGCCACTGCCCGAGCTTCATACTAAGCGAGGAGGATCTCCGTGAATGAAACGAAGTGCTTGTCATCTCAAGGGCATGGGAACCACAGCCCGACTTTCAGAAGGGGGTTCCTTTAAGGGAGTACGGACCAGAGCCTATGGGCCCTAGCCTGCTACTTTCGAGGGGACAGAGTCAACCCCCATACCAGGAAGGCTATCATGCTTAATGCTTAAGCCAACAACCTGCTTACTCGTATGGGAAGCGGAGGCCTCAGCAGGATGACTCAGGAGTAGAGGAGGCCAGCCTACTTACACCAATGTGGCTCTTCCAGAACTTAAACTTGAAAAGTTCATAGTTTTCAGAGCTCAGACAAAGGGCCTAAAGCAACTTTGTTATCGAGAGGGCCCTCTTTTCTGTACTACTACCTGCAATGCTGTTTGCATGGAGGCCTCAGCAGGATGACTCTCGAAGGAGAGGAGGCCTGACACATGCTAGAATACAGTGGCAGGCTCATCTGGAGACCTCAGCAGGATAACTCTATTAGGAGAGGGGCCTACCAGACTTAAACCGGCATCTACCAAGCCGCAAATATGGAGGCCTCAGAAGGATGACTCTCGAAGGAGAGGAGGCCTGACACATGTAGATAGGACAGCAAGCTGACTACCACCAGAGCTAAGGGAGTTAGGGTCCTAAAACACCTCCTCAGAGATGGAGGGACCTCTTCTCAAGCTCTACCTGGAGGGCTGTTTGCATGGAGGCCTCAGCAGGATGACTCTCGAAGGAGAGGAGGCCTGACACATGAAGATAGGACAGCTAGCTTGATTACCACCAGAGCCTAGGGAGCGATGTTATGGACTAAAAAGGGGAAAGTGTAAAAAGGAAAAAGGAGGGTGTGCACAGGGAAGGAGGCGATTACTTCTCTCTGCTCGTGCCAGAACGCTCATGTCTGGTCTGAGCTACTTCCCTGACACCCTGCTTCTTCCTCCTGGACTCACGCCGCCTCAATGACCTACTCCTGCCAAGAGGAGTTGCACGAGTGGCGACTGAGTCCTGCTCGCCCTGTCTACGATCCTCGGAACGAGATGGGCCAGGACCCCCAGGCTGTCTGGGTTTGGGCCTGGACTGGCGCGGTATGCATGATTTATATGCTGCTAAGCGCGCCTTCGCCTCCCTGAACTTTCCGACCACCGCCTCAACGGAGGTCCCGAAAAGCTCTGAGGGCGAAACCGGGGCATTGAGGAGAAAGTATTTGTTCTTTCTGCCCGATGCCTGCCAGGTTCACCCACAGATGCCTCTCCGTGGCCACCATGGCAGCTAACGATCGCGGCAGCTGTCTATTTGGTGGCCAGGAGGGCCAGGTCTGTGGTGCGGCGCAACTCAGCCACCGCGTCTGGGGTTAGACCCTGCCCCTGGTCCAGATCCCTCAGCAGGTCATCCTGGTACGGGCTGAGCAGGTTCAGCCATTTCAGTATCTTCACCTGCTTCAGCCCCATCCTGCTCATCTTGGCTCGAAGCCAATAGAGAACTGGCTATTGGACCAGAGGATGCTTCAGAAAACGCATCCCCGCCCAACAGCACGTCCTCGTCACCTCGTCACATAGCGGAATCTGCATGTCCTGCCTGGAGATGAAGGCAGGGGCGCAGCTGACCCCCCTGGAGGTAAAGGAAGGGAACGCTAAAGCTTTCATTTCCAAATATTGCCCCCTGGTTGTTGTTTCTTTTTTTTCATGAAAAATTATGTCTGGTTGTGTGTTACTAACAATCAGAGATACAGCTGGGCAGATGGGAAAATGATCAAATATATAACATAAAAAAGCTAATTATCTTAACTGTAGGCTGATCCTCAGGTCACTATGAATGTTGTGTAGCAGTCGACAGATGTAGTTGAGATGTTTATTGAGATTCATGTCCAGAACTGCATTATTCACCAGCCTCTGTGTCTGTTCATGTATCTGCATTCATTGATATCTTTCATTATGTCAGTAATTATTCAGCTGGCTTTATAGGTCTTCAGTTCTCTACTTATATTGGCTTTTAAAATTTACTTGTGAAGGTAAAATGTGTATCTGTTCTGTGTGCAGGAGTATGGAAGAGGTGGAGATTCCCAACATCAGCATCAGGATGTTCCGGCCCCTAACTAACCTCACTCACATGTGAGCATACTAAAATTCTATTTTTTGCTTACTTTTTATGCCATCTTATTTTAGAAATATATATATATATATATATATATATATATATATATATATATATATATATATATATATATATATATATATATTTACATTATATATTCTTTATTCAATATATTGTTGCACTTGTGTGCCCAGACCTTTAGATTTGCACTCAAACTTTGTACACCATAGTCTCTAATGAGTCAAAACAAACACCATGAAAACCTCCATTAAGCCAGTAAGTCACACAGCACGCCCTCTGAGTGAGATAGAGGGCGAGAGAGTAGAGAGAGGTCTTTACTCTTGAATGTAGGCTGGATGGTAGCTGTCAGTCCAAGGGTGAATGATTACTGCATTTGAAAAGTCAAACCTGCCGTTAATACAGCTCAACTTGGACTCTTGATTTTTCACAGGCGGCAAGATGACCGTGCCTCTATCTGCTTGTGAAATATCTTTAACTTTTCTTCCATCAGATTTAATATCGTCAGAACAGATCCCCTCCGGAGAAATGAAAATATAATAAAAAAATCCAGTAGAGAGTAGGCCTTCAGAGACATTTTAAAAATGGAATGCCATCATTTGAGGAATTAGAGGAATGAGTCCCCTCCACACCAGCACCGAACAAAAGAGCCACTGCGTGCCAAGAGGTGTTGTTTTGAAGTGAGTGCTGAACCTCACGTTGAACCTCTCTGCACTTTGATGTGGAGATGAGGTTTTTGGGATTGTCAGTTTCCAGATAATCAGCCGCACTAAAAATTTACTTTTGATCTGAGACATGCCCACTCTAGCAGACTGTGACATTAATAGAAGGTTAGCTCTGCATTATACAAACTTGTTGATGTGTTTGGTGAAGTATAAATGTGAACAGAACTGCGTGTGTGTGTGTGTGCTCATGTTTATATTACATTGTGAGGACCAAACGTCCCCACAAGGATAGTAAAACATGAAATCACCTACATTGTGAGGAGCCAATGGTCCTCGCAAGGGAAATTGATTAATGAACATACTAAATTATGTTCTCTTACGAGAGGTTCTCTCGTATTGCGTAAGTTTAGCTTACGCTATGGGAAAGACTCATCTTCTTGAGATATTGAAGCCAAAAATTCCCAAAAATTGCGAATGGGACGAGAAAGGCCAGGACCCTGCTGCCGTTACGGACCTGAGAAGCGCGACGGATCTATCCCTTCGTGCTACTAAGTCTGCAGCTCAGGCCCTAGGAAGATGCATGGCCTCGTTGACTGTTACAGAGAGGCACCTTTGGTTGACGCTGGCTGACATGAGAGAGTCTGAGCGATCTACTTTCCTCGACACTAATCTCTCCCACACTGGTCTCTTTGGCCCAGCAGTGAACGGGATCGTCGACCGTTTTTCTGAAGTTCAGAAAACAACGCAAGCCATGAACCTGTTCCTGCCTTGTCGCGCTAGCTCCGCTGCAGGTCGCCCACGTGACCAGCCGCCTGCACGAGCCACTACACAGCGCCCAGCTTAGCCCAGACAGTCCAGCCATTCTTCGCAGCGACAGGGCGGCCGCCCTAGGCCGCTCAGCCAACTGGAGCAAACCGCAACCCCCACGTGGGCCGCGGCAAAAGATCATGCTGAAGCCAGAGCACGCGAAGCCCTCCTAGCAACAGTAAGAGGAAAAAGACGGTTGAGTCTCGCCGCGGCCCGCCGTCAAAACTTTTTGCCCTGTCAGTCCCCTTAACACAGGCTACTGCTGTGGTTCATTCAGCAGCCAACGAGTCGGTAACACAACCCGCTCGCCTGCACACAACCGCCATTTTCATGGCAACCCAGAGAAATCTCATAAAGAGCATAATGTCTGGTTATCCGGCTCACGCCGATGGTTTTTAAGTGTAGAAAAAGTGCCCACGCCCCAGTGCTCACCCCTACACACAAACACATCACTTCCCGTGTCACCCACAGAGCCTACTCTCATAAAGCTGGCAAATGCCGCTCGAGTGTTAACTGTAGGAGATGTGCCCATGCGTCCGTGCTCACACCTACTATCTGCCCACTCTATTACACGGCCAAGTCACACGCATCACAAAGCGCAGCCTCATATCAGTCAGGATATGAACGTAAGTAACGTGCCCGCTCGCAAGCGCTCACGCTTACTATCATGCACTTTGCCCACAGCATCAAACACGCGTCACAAAGTGCAGCCTCATATCGGTCGGGTTATGAATGTAAGTCCTGTGCCCGCTCACTAGCTCCCACGCTTACTAACATACACGCCGCCCAGGGCTCCGCTCGCGCATAACAAAGTGATCACAAAACTCTCCCCATTCACAGCAATCGGGACGCTACATATGAAACAGCCTGTCACTGCTGTCAGCGAGCCGCCCTATTCAAGCACATAGAGCGCGCGCGCCGCGCACATTCCTCCAGTTCAGTTTCTCGAGCCCGTGCAGTGCGGCGATCAGAACCCGGAGACCATTCTGCCACTAGTTGCACATTTAAAAGCATGGGAAGCGATTCCAGGGGTATCAGAATAGGTGCTAAGCACAATAAAGCAGGGCTATGCGTTACAGTTTGCTCGCCGTCCCCCACGCTTTCGAGCACGGACCGCGACGACAGTGAATGCGGAAGTAGCACATCTACTTCGCTCACAGCCGTTATTTTCTCGTGCCCAAGAAGGACGGGGCTCTCAGACCCATACTAGATCTGAGGCATTTGAACAAAGCTCTCATGAAAAGACCGTTCAAAATGCTCACAACCAGACAACTCCTCGCGCGCGTTCGCCCGAGGGACTGGTTTATATCTCTCGATCTGAAAGATGCTTATTTTCAGATTCAGATAATACCCCTTCACAGGCCACTCTTGAGATTCACCTTCGACGGTCAGGTTTATCAGTATACCGTCCTGCCATTCGGTCTGTCTTTAGCACCCCCTACATTCACAAAGTGCATGGACGCGGCTCTCACCCCCTTGAGAAATCAGGGCATGCAAATTTTGAACTATCTGGACGATTGGCTGATTCTGGCACAGTCAGAGACAGAAATATCATCTCACAGAACTGCGCTCCTCAGTCACCTGGAAAGCCTGGGTCTCCCGGTCAACTGGACCAAGAGCTCATTACTGCCCAGTCAGTCAATTTCCTTTTTAGGAATAGACCTGGACTCTGTGGCTATGACGGCCCGCTTATCAACACAGCGCGCGCGCCGTGTTCGGCGACTGGCCGCGTCTTTCCAAAAGGGCAGCACCGCCCCTCTGAAGACATTCCAGAGGATGCTGGTTTACATGGCATCAGCTGCTGTGGAACTTCAGCTGGGTTTGCTGCGCATGCGCCCGCTACAACGCTGGCTGAACGCTCGTGTGTCACACCGAGCTTGGGAGTCCGGCTGCGAGCGGATCAGAGTGACTCAGTGCTGCATTACAGCTCTGCAGCCCTGGTTAGCGGCAGACTGGTACCAGCGGGGAGTGGTTATGGGAACTGTCTCATACCGGAAGGTCATCTTGACAGACGTGTCCAACTCGGGTTGGGGCGCTCTCTTCGAGGGCAGACCAGTTTTTGGCCTGTGGTCAGACCAGGAAAACCTCCTCCATATAAACTGTCTGGAAATGATAGCTGTAGAGAACATGCTGAAGCGTTTCCTCCCATTCATACAGGACCACCATGTTTTAGTCCGCTCGGACAACATGTCTGTAGTGTCCTACGTGAACCGCCAGGGCGGTGTCAGATCCAGAAATCTCTGCAATCTGGCAGAACGCCTCCTCCTTTGGTCTCAGCACCATCTGCGCTCGCTGAGAGCTGCGCATGTGCCAGGACACCTGAACGACGGCCCAGACAGACTGTCCAGGGACAACGTTCCCCTGGGGGAGTGGTCCCTGCACCCTCAAACAGTCCAGTTGCTTTGGCGCCTTTTTGGCAAAGCGAAAGTCGACCTCTTTGCGTCTCAGGACAACGCTCACTGCCCAAAATTCTTTTCAGAGAACGAGGAAGCGCTGGCCCAGACCTGGCCCAGCCGCCCACTATATGCTTTCCCTCCGGTCTCTCTGTTGCCACAGGTGATCAAGAGAATCAGGGAAACACGCCATTCAGTGCTCCTCATAGCCCCGCGATGGGAGAACCAGACTTGGTTCCCGGAGACAGCCAGCACAGACAGCCCCGTGGCCGATTCCGGTGAGAACAGATCTCCTCTCTCAAGTTCGCGGCTCGATCTGGCATCCCCATCCAGAGCGTTGGTCTCTGCACGTATGGTTGACCAATGGTTACCCGTTGCCCTGCCAGAGGCAGTAATGAACACAATCACGCAGTCTAGAGCTCCTTCTACCAGAAGGCTCTACGCGTCTAAATGGTCTGTGTTCTCTAAATGGTGCGCTGACAAAGAGCTGAACCCACGAAAGTGTGGGGTTTCGCGGTTGCTTAGTTTCCTTCAAGAGCTGTTGGATAAGGGAAGGTCCCCCTCCACGCTTAAGGTCTATGTGGCAGCCGTTGCAGCGTTCTCAGAATCGACGCACGCCCAGTCAATAGGCAGGAACGAGCTCGTCGTCCGCTTCCTTAGAGGAGCCAGGAGGATGAATCCCCCGCGCCCCCCTTCAGTTCCAATGTGGGATCTTTCTTTGGTCCTCGAGGCCCTGAAAGCATACCCCTTTGAACCATTAGACTCTGCATATCTAAAATACTTATCACTCAAAACCGTTTTTCTGATCGCTCTGTCATCAGTCAAACGTGTGGGGGACTTACATGCACTGTCTGTCAGCGTTGCGTGTCTTGAGTTTGGCCCGAATGACTCAAAGGTCATCCTCAAACCTAGACATGGCTATGTTCCTAAAGTGATTGGCATTCCGTTCAGGGCACAGGTCATTTCCTTATCGGCTCTGCCAGCATCCGATAGTGAGAGTGATGTTAATCTCCTATGCCCGGTCAAGGCGCTGAGAGTGTACATTACGCGCTCCGCCCTTTTCAGGCGCTCTGAGCAGCTTTTCATTTCGTTCGGAGGGCGCAAAAAAGGTCTCGCCGCCTCAAAACAGAGTCTATTTAGATGGATAGTGGACGCGATTGCAGCTGCTTATGTGGCAAAAGGTCTGCAATGCCCTCTGGGCGTCAGGGCTCATTCCATCAGAGGCGTGGCCTCTTCGTGGGCATGGTCGAGCGGAATTTCTATTCATGACATATGTGTGGTGGGGGGCTGGGCCTCCCTGTCCACCTTTGTCAGGTTTTATAACTTGGAAGTTCCCGCCCTGCAGGCGAAACTGCTGTCAGTTTAAGTGAGAGGTCAGTTCTGCCCAGGTGTTATTGTGCGCAAGCTACTCTCATATGACTTAGCTCTTCTGGTTGAGCTGCACTGTATCAGGTTATGTGCTATATGCTCATACATTGACCAGCGTCGCCGCTCTGTATTCCTGTGAGTGCTTATATACATGTGCTTATTCCCGCTTATCTGGGATCCCCGGACTTGTGGGACTGTCAAAGTGGATGCTGGCGCGCACGGCGTTGACAAAGGGTTCCCGTAGCATAAGCTAAACTTACGCAATATGAGAGAACCTCTCGTAAGAGAACGAGTCGTTACCTAATGTAACCTCGGTTCTCTCTAGATGAGGGAACGAGTATTGAATAACCTGCCGTGCTCGCGCCACGAGCGCTATTTTCGCTTCAGTCGATGAAAACCAGAGATTAAGCCTCCGAGCCCTGCTTATATACGCTAAGCCACGCCCATTCTGGGGGGCTAGGACGCGGTGAGGGCGCGAGCGCCCTTGATTGGACGTGATGTCACGTCGGGCTCACTGGTAGGCTGCTGCAGTTGCCGCAGGGCAGCCAATGAGCACGCTAGACAGCCTGCTCTATGTCTGCTAGCTGCTGCACTGCGTTGACAATGAATACAAAATTAAGGATAATTTTTGACTTCAATATCTCGAGAAGATGAATCTTTCCCATAGCGTAAGCTAAACTTACGCAATACTCGTTCCCTCATCTAGAGAGAACCGAGGTTACACTAGGTAACCGACTCGTTTTTTAGAAAATGTAAAGGAGCAGAAAGTTTTCTGTGATGGGTAGGTATAGGGGTAGGGTTAGTGTAAGGGGATAGAATATACAGTTTGTAGAGTGTAAAAATCATTACATCTATGGAGAGTCCCCACAAAGACAGTGGACCAGACGTGTGTGTGTGTGTGTGTGCGTGCGTGCGTGCGTGTGTGCGCGCGCGCGTGTGTGCGTGTTCGTGTGCGCGCGTGCTGTAGTGAAACACACGATTAAAGAACAGACAGAGGCTGGAGTGTTTGATTGTGCTGCAGGGAAAAAGTGTTCATTTAGGGCAGTGGTTCTCAACCTCTCCTGCAGGGACCCCTGACAGGCCATGTTTCTGTTTTAACCCTGAAATGGCTCACCTGATTCAATTAATTAAAGGCTTTATGAGTAGTTATTAGAGTAGGAATCAGTCAATTAATCAATTAGTCAATTACTCATTAAGCCTTTAATTAAAACAGAAACATGGCCTGTCAGGGGGTCCCAGCAGGAGAGGTTGAGAACCACTGATTTAAGGTGTAAGCATTAGGTATTTATTTGAAAACTTTCAAGAACATTGCGTTTGCTTAATGGATGCTGCCATCATATAATCATCTTACTCATCTCATCATAAACTATTTTCTGGTTGCACTTTATTTAAATTACATGTACTACTTACCTAAGAAAGTACTGATAAGGTAACATGGGTTAGGTTTAAGTTTAAATTTAGGGGTAGGTTCAGGGTTTAGTACCTAGTTATCACCCAGTTAGTGTCATTACTACAATAAGTACACAGTATGGGGAACAGGACTGTAAAATAAAGTGCTACCTAATATCCTGACTATTCTTTTCCATAAAATGAATGTGAATGATTCTTAAACTTGAAGTAGTTCATATGACTTCAGTTCACTGAGAAATAACAATGTTCAATTTGTAAACAATTAGGTTTTTTTTTGCATATTTTCAATGAATTGGTTAATTTAGTTCACAAATCCCATCTGAATGATTTGTTTACAAACTGGTTCTTGAATATTGCCTCAATGTTCCCTCAGAATTCCATTCATGTTTTTAATATCTTTTTTATATAATCATACTGAAGTATGTAGTTATGTGTGAAACAAATGTGCTTTTCTATTCTCTTTTTCTGTCATTTATGTGTTGGGTAATTTCAGTTATTTTAAGCGTTTTGAATTCTGTGGATATTCACCCAACGTGCGGAGCTGCAAACCAAACACAGATGGAATTTCGTCCTTTGAGAATCTGCTTGCAAACATCATCCTGCGCGTGTTTGTCTGGGTCGTCGCCTTCATCATTTGCTTCGGAAATATCTTCGTCATCTGTCTGCGGTCCTGCATTGCTTCAGAGAATCAACATCACACCATGGCCATCAAATCCCTCTGCTGTAAGTCCATTATACATCAAACATGAGTGTGAAAAAAACAATATGCAGGATTCTACTCAACCCCAGTGAAGCTCAAGTGATCAATCAGTCCAAATCCATTTCATGCATTAAACAGTGAGAGACAAAAACTTATGAACTCAATGTACCCATTCTGACTACATCAGAAAAGAGTGACATTTCTACACATCCGCAATACAATCAACTAAGACACTTAACTAAAAAAAAAGTCAACATGAAATGGTCTTTGCAATCCATTTTACTCTGTAATATTTTAGATTAAAAAAAAATAACAATCTAAAATAGTTGACGATATTCAACAAGAAAAATAACATGAGGTAAGACTCGATTGTATCCATGATTGGATCATGGAAGAGACTTTCTAAACCAGATTGAAGCCAGACCTGAATATGGTTAACATTAGACTGGATGATAAGAATTTCTGATTTTCATTAAATATTATTTTATACACTGCTACATTTCAAAAGTTTGGGGTTGGTATGATTTTTTTGTGTTTTACAAGAAATCTCTTATGCTCGCCAATGCTGGTTTATATATATATATATATATATATATATAAACATACAGTCAAAACAGTAATATTGTTAAACATTACAAAAGAAAATAACTCTTTTAAATCTATTTGAAAAAAAATTAAATGTACTTTATTCCTGTGAGGGCGAATCTGAATTTACAGTATCATTACTCCAGTCATAGTGTCACATGATCCTTCAGAAATCATTCTAATATGCTGATTTTGAAATCCGTGATGCAGTTTTTCAGGCTTTTTTTTTTTATGAATAAAAGGTAAAAAAAAAAAAAAAAGGAGGGGGGGTTATTTTAATTAGATTTTCTTGTAACAATGTTATTGTCACTTTTTTTAAAATAAATTTAATGCATCCTTGCTGTGTACCAGACAGGATTAAGCTTGTCAAAAAATGAATTATACCAAGATAGCTAAAAGGAACAGCTGCTAACAGCTGCTTTTCCCACAACAATGCTTTGATTGAATATAAAGGTATATAAAAGAGTCACAGCCCTGAATAATCAGGTTAAGTATGTGTACTATAGTAAATATAGGTGCATTTGATTTTGTGTTGACATATGTGATTATCTACTTATTTAAAGTGATTCTGTTTGTAATGAAAAAGTAGTTTGCTTTCTGAAATGGTTAATAATAATAAAACACCAATAATTTTGGAAGTTCACAGGCGTCAGACAAACAGGCTTAAAGGGTCATAGTTTCCTCTAATTGCAGTATTTACACACACGCATTCCATTATACACACTCAGCTAATTATATACGTCAATACACAGCCCAGAAAACTCACTAAATTATACATCTATGCAGCATCACAAGCTTTTATTAAACATCAAAACACACACACTCTTGCCTCCCCGCTGAGCAGATAAATAATTACAACAGTCTGTATTTTTACAGACACACACGCACACACACACGCACACACACACACACACACACACACACACACACACACACACACACACACACACACACACACACACACACACACACACACACACACACACACACACACACACACACACACACACACACACACACACACACACACACACACACACACACAAAGAGAGCTTGTAGACTTGCGCATGACCTCACGCACTGCAGCAACATATACTTTTATTAAAAAAGGTTGGATCAGAGTGCGATATCTAGAGCTTTCAGCTGGGGATCAGAGTCTGAGGACTAATCTGTGTCTCAGTGACGGAAAGAGATAGCAGACGGGGCTGAAAAGAGATTGATGGATGAACAGATGGCTGGATAGGTGCAGTTTTTTAACCCAAAAGAGTTGAAAGGAGAAGTAGCTCTCTTAAATTATCAAAACCTGTCGCCCCCTCAGATGAGAGGCATGCAGAGAGAGGGAAGATTCTCCATTTCTGGAGTTTCCCACTGGGTCACATTGGCTGGAATATGTTGGGGGGGGGGGGGGAGGGGGGGGGGGGGGTTCTAGCTGTCTCTGTAGGACTGACTTATTCAGTTAAGACTAGAATAACACACTATTAATGCTTGCTTGCAAAAACCTATTCACATTGTGTGAAATGTCTCGGAGGCCCTGATTTTGATGAATGGAAACGAAAGCAGGGAGAGACATCTGTAAGGGAAGGGAAGATTATTTGGAGGGAGTGCAGTGAATGAAAGTGTGTGAGTGATTTGATGCTTGCTAACTATTAACTGAATTTACTGCTCTGCAGGTTTCTAGGACACACAAATAGAGAACCGCAAAAAAAAAGAGACAGGCTTGACCACACACTACCAGAAATAAATATAGCAGAAAGCAATAGACTGACATGAATGACTGATGGATTATGGATGGATAGATGTATAAATGGATCAATGCTATTATTTATATACTATTACAGTATTTAATAATATTTTTAGTTTGCTTTTATTTTCAGTTTTCATTTTCATTTACGGTTTAGTATTATTATGTTTTTCATTTTTATTTGTCTTTGTTGTTTTTTATTACCTTTTTTCACCTTTAGTTTTATCAATTTTAGTACTTAAACTTACTTTTTTCAGTTAGTTTCCAAGGCAACATTTTTTTTTAAATATTCGTCTAATACTTTCAAGTTTATTTTAATTACCAAAAACAATGGAATGGATGTGCTGATGCATGAACGGGTGAATGGATGGATGAAAGTTTGGCAGATGGATAGATAGATGGACAGATAGGCAAATGGATGAGGATGAATGGATGGCAATAGATTGATAGTTTGATTACCTTTTTTTTAAAATCCTGTATTAAGATGTGTGTTTATCTCTAATAGGTGCAGACTGTCTCATGGGCGTGTATCTGCTTTTCATCGGTGCCTTTGATATCAAGTATTGCGGCGAGTACAACCGCCATGCTCAGATATGGATGGAGAGCCTGTCCTGCCAGCTGATTGGCTCACTGGCCATGTTGTCCACAGAGGTATCCGTCATGATGTTGACCTACATGACACTAGAGAAGTACCTGTGCATCGTCTTCCCATTCCAGCATTACCGTGCTGGACGAAAACAGACACTGTGCTCACTGACCTTCATCTGGCTGCTAGGATTTATCATTGCCGTTATTCCCTTCTGGGATAAACAGACATTTGGGAATTTTTATGGGCGGAATGGAGTGTGTTTCCCTCTTCATTCAGACCAGACAGAGAAACCTGGTGCCAGATGCTACTCTACAGCCATCTTTCTCGGTGAGGGCAGAGGGCACCGGAGTGTGAAAATTTTGCACTACATTTGAGACATAGATACACCAGTGTGTGCGTGCGTGTGTGCGTTTTACAGGTCTTTGCAGGATTATTTAATAATTTTACAGAATTTCCCTAGAGATTTAACAATGCTCTGTTTCAAAAAGCTTTCATAAATGAAACTGGTTTAACTTATGAATTTAATTAAAAAATGATCCTGGTTGCAAGTGCAACCACCACCGGTCAGTCACTGAACTCAGCAAAAAACAATGCTCTTAATTACTATACTTCTAATTTTCTAACAAAAGTAGCTAAATACCCTCAAAACGTGCTAAATTATGTAATGAATTTAGTTTATTTTAATATCCCCATTTCCATTTATTTATTTTTTAATGGAGTGAGAAAGCGTAATTCAAAATATATTGAATTAAATACAAGTCTTTATATATATAAATACAACTTTTTGCTCGATGTTACTGAAGATTTATGTGTGTGTTTCTCTGTCAGGTCTGAATCTGCTGGGTTTCATGGTGATCGTATTCTCCTACTCCAGTATGTTTTACTCTGTCCAGAAAACGGCAAAGTCAGCGCGGCAGACAGTATTTGATCGGGAAGTCGCTATTGCAAAGCGCTTTTTCTTCATTGTGTTAACTGATGCCATGTGCTGGATCCCCATCTTCCTCTTGAAGATATTGTCACTGCTAAGAGTACATATCGCAGGTAAGCAAACACAAGCTAATATGTTTGAGAGAACACACTGGCAGGTTATTATGAGAGTGTCCTTACTCATAATTGCTGTGACAGCAATTTGGCTGCACATTAGCTTATGAACTTAATGTGGCAACTCATTAATATTATATGGTGAAATGAGAACTACATGGCTGCTTGGCCTGATTTCCAGTCAATAACACTATAATCACCCTGCTTTGTTCTTTTGCATGTTCGAGCATACAGCAGGATTTGCAGAGCTTTAAAATCAGATCTACTCCAGTATTATTTATGAACTTTAATAAAACATTGCACGCTTGCATCTACACAACCACAACTGAAAATTATACACATGCACCCACAAAAAATAATATTAAACAGTGTCAGGAATTTTATTTGCTAAAACTGTATAGTACATTTACATTTAGCTGACGCTTTTATCCAAAGCGACTTACAATATTTGTCAGAGGTCGAGCAACTAGGGGTTAAGTGTCTTGCTCAGGGACACATTCGTGTCTCACAGTGAATTGTGTATGTGCACACAGTGGACCCGAACCCGGGTCTCTCACACCAAAGGCATGTGTCTTATCCATTGCGCCATCACCACCCACAGTAGCTTATTATTGGGCCAATACTCTTAAAAGGACAAACTGATACACTAGTGTATCATTTAAAAAAAAAAAAAACTTAAAGAGAGTAATACATATACCATATGGTATACAACAGAAGTACAGATATATAATTTCAGATTATTTAAAGGAAGAAACGATCTTGTCTACTGGCATTTTCTTCATTAAATCAATTTGCAAAATTTTAAAGAATATTAACTTTTTTTACTAGTATGGTATCTTTTTTAGGGGAATTACAGGTCTTAGGCTGTGTTCACACTTGGCAGGTTTTGTTCAATTAAAACAAACTCTGGTGTGATTGCTCTGTTAGTGCGGTTCATTTGCCATCCGAACCCTGGTGCACACCAAACAAGCCGACCAAAACGCCTGAAAAGGTGTGTCTTGGTCCACTTCCATACAAACTCTGGTGTGGTTTAACTATAATATGAACGCAACACAGACCAAAGACATCTAAACAAAACAAAAACATGATGTCACCAGATGCAAGCCTAAAAAGGACAGAAACTCTTCACGAGTTCTCAGCTGGGAAAAATAAATACCATCATATGTATGCACATACACTGAGCGCTTTTAGCCCAGCATTTTTTGGAATGCCCGGTAAGTTCTGCCACATAATTATATTAATTTAAGCCTGCATCCAGATAAAAATGTATACTCCTTGTAAAAATCTGTTGACAAATGTCATTTCCGAAACACTGTGTAACACTGTGTTTTCCGAAACGCGATGTAAGCAGCAGGTCTGAGCAAAGAGTCGATGGCTGAGGAGCTGAAGCGCCTGGCACAAAGGGGATTAGAAATTCAACCGCCATGAGCACACATGAACACTTATCAGCTAGAATGGCTTTGCAGTTCTTCCCTTGGACAATACGGTTTAATCTGCACTTTCTTTCTCTTTCTCTCTGTCTCCTCCAGGTACCATCATTCTGTGGGTGGTGATTTTTATCCTTCCAATAAACAGCGCCCTGAACCCCATCCTGTACACTATCACAACCAGCGCTTTTCAGCAGAGACTTAAACAGTGTCTGAAATATCGCTGCCAGCAGACTAACTGACACAAACACACACAATGCATATGCACATGCTCTGAGATTAATATTCTATGTGGAATGACCGAATAATGACCACACACACAATGCTCTCATCCTCAGCAAAAGCTAATAAGGCTTATAAGAGCCTGCAGAGGTGAAGAAATGAGAGCACACATGACCACATTAACCAGCAGACCATCGTAAAAATATTATGCAATTAATATGTAATACCAAGCCTTATTTGAAAAACAAAGAAATTACACGTAAACCTATTAAACTTCAACTGCCATTTAGACCTGGAGCAGTGCATGCGTACACAGGGAAAGCCAAACTCTTGCTGCTGTCAGAGGAAGGCAGGGAACAGTTCAGGACGGACCAGGCGGGCTGAGGATTGGAACCCTTCCAACTGATTTAATTGCATTTTGTTTGCTTGTTTGGATGTGAATGGAAAACAAAGCAGCAAATATGGCAGTTGCATACTGTCAGGATAGAAAATGTCCAGACAGACCAAAAATAACCAATCATAGCACTTAATCCATGAAAAAAAAAACAGAAATTCAGATAATTATGGTGTTCATGTTGGTATCAAATTATACTTTTGTTCCAAATTGCTCTTTTATTGTGTGAGTGTATTATTTATGAAACACACTGCTTTAATTTGTCTTCTGTAATTTGTCAGTTGTCTACAATATGTAAAATGAATGTAAAACCCAAATTATTGCAATGAATAAATTATAATTATTTCATTATATTTCATTACACAACACCTGCTTGGCAGCACTAACTCCTTGCACTGACATATTTTAAATCTTACCATAAAATCAACTTTTAGAGGATGTCTTTTAAGAAAGACTAAGGATAGACTTCATTACCAGAGAGCAGCTTTACTAAATAAAGAAGTTCATTGATCTCCCTAGACCCCAACGTCTTACTAAAAAACATCCCAGGGCAGTCATCTTTTTACTGAGCTGGACCTTTTGGGATTAGACTTTGTTTCGTCTCATAAAGTCTGACAACATAGTCTTACCCAAATGTTAATGTATCCTGTTAATAAAAACTGTTCACACAGAATACATTCTTAGTAAAATAATTCATTGTGTGTTCCCTTTCAGTCAGTCACTACGAGTTACATCAGTGAATGACAAAATAGGGGTTTCGCTAGAGAACCCTATCACCTTTGAGTATTACAAAACAAGCCAATGGTATGAAAATACCATGGGTCTGCAGAATTTGTATCGCGAACTACGGCCCACCACGTGGGTATAAAAGGAGCCGCGAGTGCAATCTCACATTATGTTTCTGCTTCGGAGCCGAAGTGTTTATGTGCTTCTCTTCGCCTTCATCAAAGCAACGAGCGTTTCTCTTCAGTCGGTGTTGGTGTGACAGCGCGTTTCAGCGGGTTCACTGTCCTGCTGCTCGTCTGTGCAGTGACTTTGCATACGGCTCGTGTTCTCCCCTGGGCGCTTCAGCACTGCTGAGAGAGATTTTCTTTTTCTAAAAGAGCTGCACCGGCACATCTTTTTAAAGATGTGTCACCCGTGTGTTTCTGGATGTGGGCACATGATCCATCCACCCAACATCACGAGCGCTGTCTAGTGTGTTTGGGCTTTAATCACGCTCAGACAGCGCTCGTGGATGTTCTGGAGTTCCGAGGCAGCCCTTGTGCCACTCAGGCAACACGGGGTTCGCATCCTGAACTATCTCGACGACTGGCTGATTCTAGCACACTCTCGAGAGCAGGTTTGTGAACACAGGGATCTGGTGCTCCGGCACCTCACCCATCTGGGCCTTCGGGTCAACTAGGAAAAGAGCAAACTCTCCCGTGCAGAGGATCTCTTTTCTCTGTATGGAAATCGACTTCGGTCGCCATGTATGTGCAACTTACTAGCGAGTGCACGCAGTCACTGCTGAATTGAGTCAATTCGAGGGCAAGATTGCGGCCCCACTGAAGTTATTTGAGAGGCTTCTGGGGCATATGGACCGTATGTCTAGCTCTGCACCATTTTCAGAACGTTGCTGGAGGGCAAGCATGTACTGGTCCGTTCAGACAACATGGCGACAGTAGCGTACATCAACCATCAGGGTGGTCTGCGCTCCCGCCCTATGTCACAACTCGCTTGCTATCTCCTCTTATTGAGTCAGAAGCATCTGAGGTTGCAGCATTCACATACCGGGAGAGCTGAATCGTGCAGCCAAAGAGCTCTCACGACTTCGGCCATATTCAGGGGAATGGAGACTCCATCAGCTGATTTGGGAACAGTTAGATATGTTAGATGTACAGGTAGATCTGTTTGCCTCCCCAGACACTTCCAACTGCCGCTGGTTTTACTACCTGACCGAGGGGACCCTCGGCTCGGATGCACTAGCGCACAACTGGCTGCGGGGCCTCCGCAAGTATGCGTTTTCCCCAGTGAGCCTTCTTGCACAGGTCCTTTGGCACCCACGTCCCGATCTCTGGAACCTGCATGTGTGGGTCCTGGGTGGGACACGGAAGGTTTGAGTACCCTACCACCTCAGGTGGTGGCTACCATCACTTCAGCTAGAGCCTTGTCCACTAGACACGCTTATGCTCTAAAGTGGAACCTCTTCGTCACCTGGTGCTCTTCTCGCCGAGAAGATCCCAGAAAAGGCCCGATCAGGTCTGTGCTCTCCATCCTCCAAGAAGGGTAGGAATGAAGGCTGTCTCCTTCAACCCTGAAGGTTTATGTGGCCGCGATCTCTGCGCACCATGACCTTGTGGAGTCTAAGATGGTAGGAGAGCACGACCTGGTCTTTAGGTTCCTTAGAGGTTCCCACATATGCCCTATTGGGACCTTGCAGTTGTTTTATCTGCGCTGCAGAGAGCTCCCTTTAAACCATTGCACTCAGTCGAGCTAAAGTATCTCTCCATGAAGACGGCACTCCTGGTTGCGCTGGCTTCCATCAAGAGGGTAGGGGACCTGCAGGCATTTTCGTTTGACGAAGCGTGCCTGGAATTCGGGCCAGCTAACTCTCATGTCATCTTGAGACCCCGGCCTGGATATGTGCCTAAGGTTCCCACCACTCCTTTCAGGGATCAGGTTGTGAACCTGCAAGCTCTGCACTCAGAGGTGGCAGACCCAGCCTTGGCACTGCTCTGTCCAGTACGCGCCCTTCGTGCTTACGTAGACAGAACACAGTGTTTCAGTACCTCAGACCAGCTCTTTGTCTGTTACGGTGAAAAGCTGAAGGGAAAGGCTCTCTCCAAGCAGAGGTTGTCTCACTGGAGAGTGGACGCCATTGTCTTGGCTTACCAGGCGCAGAGCCTGCCATGCTCCCTAGGGGTGAAGGCTCCTGGGCTCTAGCGCATGGCACCTCGCTAACAGACATCTGTAGAGCTGCAGGCTGGGCGACACCTAACACTTTCGTGAGATTCTACACTCTCTACGTAGAGCCAGTGTCCTCTTGTGTACTCGCTTCCAGTAGCCAGTAGGTAGGACCTACTCGGTGTCATCACTTGCTATGCCATTCCACTCTACGGACTGGATATGTGCGCTATTTTACTCATATGAGTTCTCCACAGACCCTGAGTTCCTCCTGCACTGTTGATGCCATCACCAGTGTTCATGCCCGGTTAGTCAGCCCTTGTGATCGGTTAAGTGCCTGCATGTGCATGGTTCCCTGGTTGGGCAACCCCCACATGTGTATTTCCTCTGTAAGTCTCCTCCAAGCTTGTTTCTTTCCCTTGGCAAGACCCCTCTTGCCATCTCGAGGTTGAAACATTCCACCCTGTGGGCTGGATACCTCTGAGTTCTCCATATGGATCTCATACTCGGGTCATATGTGTATTTTAAGACCTCCCTGCGGGTAGGCGCTGTTACATATTCCATCTGGTATATGCTACCCATTGTACCTTAGTATTCTTGCGTTAACCTGGCCCTTTACTCGGGCTAACCTCACGACAAGGAGCTGGGCTTGCGCAGGACACTGGAAGACAGGCACAGTGGCGAGATTAGATTGGGGCCCCCATTTCATCAGTCACTGACGTAACTCGTAGTGACTGACTGAAAGGGAACATCTCGGTTACGTATGTAACCCTTCCACTTTACAGCTGAAAGGGCCGGGTCACACAGTCTCGGCTCCTCAGCAGGAAACATAATGCGAGATTGCACTCGCGGCTCCTTTTATACCCACGTGGTGGGGCGGAGTTCGCGATGCAAATTCCGCAGACCCATGGTATTTTCATACCATTGGCTCGTTTTCTAATACTCGAAGATGATAGGGCTCTCTAGCGAAACCCCCATTTCGTCAGTTACTGATGTAACGTTTTCTTTTGCATGCACTAGACCAGGGTTCTTCACTTCTGTTCTTGCTGGTCCACTGTCCTGAAGAGTTGAGCTCCAATTCTAAACAACCTGAACAAGCTAATCAACATCTTCAGTATTACTTGAAAATTACAGGCAGGTTTGTAAGCTCGAGCTATAGGCATGAAAACACCCTCGATGACCAGTCCTTCGCAGGTCTAACATACACATACATATTCACACTCACATTTTTTTTTTCAATTCACCTGTCCTGCATGTCTTTAAAATGTGGGATAAATGTAACTTGCTGCAAAGTGGCTTTAAACTAAAAAATCTGATTCCCTTTCAAAGATGTTATGCCACTAACCAGCAAATGATGGCATAATTGTTATGTCATCCTTAAAAGTACTTGTTGTACCTTGTGAGCACACTTTTTAGATAAATAACCCAGAGTTGTGAGCTATATACATCAGACCGAGGGCATGCCATCCGAGGCTGAGGCTGACGTTAGGCTCTGTTTTGATTTATTATTTTCAACAGGTCCTCAACTCAGCCAATGAGGCTAATTTTAATAATGTATATAATGACCTCAGATCGATTCAAATGCAACCATTATGTTTATAATGCTGTATCAGTAACAGCTAATGCTTCATTTAGCAGTTACAAAAAATTGACCCAGTAGGGTCCGTTGTCATTGATTCAGGTATAGTCTGATTTAACAAACAATAAGTAAGTACAAGTACACGTACAATACATATTTTCAAACAGGCCTGAAATGTGGCCTCCATGACTTTTTCTGCCACCTGAGCCAGCCAAGCCATCAGAAAATCTATTTATCTAATCGATACAACAGATGAGGCACAATCAAGACTGAAAAAATAAAAGGACAGGGTGTGCGAGAGAGAAAGAGAGTGTGTGAGAGAGAGTTTGAACAGTGCATTCAATTAAAACCAACCTCAGTTGTGACCATGTGAATAAAACTTGCAGAATGCATTTATACAACCTGCCACATCAAATGCTACAGGCAATTTTTCAAAGGGAGTCAAATGAATTTATATATTTGTTATATCTGTGTTACATTGTAGCCTGTAGTTGGAGATAACACAAAGCACAAAAGAACAAGGAAAATAATTATACTCCAAAAGACCACTAGCCTGTGAAAGGCTTCGAGCCAAGCTGCTCGAAAGAATAGGAAACCACTTCAGTTTCTAGGCAGGTGATCAACAGGACCTTACATTATATTTTTCTTAATTTAGCACATACTTTGATATCCAAAGTGCCTTGCTCAAGTAGACATCTTCTGAGGTATATTGCTACATGGATGTTTTGATATTTTTTACTGGAAAACAAGATTGATTTTTTTTTAAATTATCATTTTGTTTAAAAAAAAACCTCAACCAGTCAGAGGACAATGAAGGAAAATGCACATAAAACAAATCCAGCCCTGTTTATGCTCTACAAACTGATGATGGGTTGAAGAGATTTCTTTAAAGTAGACTGGTAATACCAAATCAATTGAAAAAAAAAGTTAGGACAGGCACGCTCATTGGTAAATTGATAAAATGACTGCATTTTGAAAAATAGAGGTATTTTGTGTAGTCTGCTTTAGTTAATATTTATCATTAGATATTTGATCTAAATTAATTTTTGGTTATTTAGTCACTGTCCTTCAACATATTGGATTTTAAATTGAACAATAATTAGGAGTTTAAAATGCAGACATAAATCTTTAACATAGGGTAATTATCTGTTCATCAAATTCAAAGAATCTGCAACCGAATACTAAATATGATTATTTTATTTAGGTTTACAGGAACTTGTGCAAAATAAATTTGGACCTCTATAAATGTCAGTCTGTCAAATTACTGTAATTACTACCTAGTTCAGTTGATAGGTCTAAAAAAAAAACATACAAATTTAAGATTAGATATTGCACTTGAGATCCATCGTCATTATTTATTTTTCTGGTTCAGGTACTGGACAGAAATCATGAAATCATCATGCCCAAAAATGTATAGACTTGTGGGAGGTGTGTACTCTTAATTTAGTCATTTATTAACCATAAATAATGGCAGCAACAGGCTGACTCGACTCAAGACCCGGTCTCCCCTGGGGCATCTGCTCTGTTTCTTGTGGTGGAATATGTAAACTAAGTACATTTACTCATGTACTGTACTTAAAGGGTTAGTTCACCCTAAAATGAAAATTCTGTCAGCAATTACTCACCCTCATGTTGTTCAAACCCCGTAAGACTTTCGTTCTTCAGAACACAAATTATGATATTTTTAATTATTTAAATATTGCCGGCCCAGAAAAGTTATTAAAGACATCGTTAAAATAGTCCAAGTGACTACAGTGGTTCAATCTTAAGTTTAGCAAGCGACGAGAATACTTTTTGTGCGCAAAAATAGACAAAAGTAAAGGGCCTCGAGTATGTTCACGTAGTGTAAGAGTGCAGCGCTTTGTATTGTTCGTCACACGCATCACACACATGACCAGCGTCGGCCAATAGTGAGCCTACGAATTTCAGCTACTACTTCACTTGAGTATTTCCATTTAATGCAACTTTATACTTTTACTCCAATACATCTCAGAGGAAAATATTGTACTTTTTACTAATTTGATTCTCAATACCAGCCGGAAAATGTAGGTGGGGGAGTGAATGAACAGCTCTCTCTTCCACCCTTGCACTGAGGTGCCCTTGAGCAAGGCATCTAACCCGTAATCGCCCCCAATCGGGCGCCACAGCAATAGATGCTTACTGTGCCAGGTGTGTGTGTGTTCACACTGCTCTAGGTGTGTGTGTGTTCACTATTCACTGCTCCAGGTATGTATGTATGTGTGTGTGTGTGAGTGTGTGTTCCCTACTCTTGCTCCTCCTTTGTGCACTAACTTATTTTCCAGTAACTGACGCATTACTTGTGGTGTAGAGTTGTAATGTTTTTGCTGTCATCATAGTACCCCCCTGTACATGGTTGAAGGAGTTTATATGAAGAGTGTCCTTCAAGGAAAAACTCTTTCCCTGAATATATTATATAATACGATGTTTGGTTAAATGCAAATGGTTGCAGTGTTTATTTTGTTGGCTACTATTGCCCAAACTTCTTTCAAGCATTTGATTGCATTCATTGATATTCTTGTTGTGCATGTTTTTTTGTGAATGTCTTAAGATAAAATCAGGATGTAGTTTATGAAGCAAGAGAAAAATATGAATGCATAGCCTACATCAGTGTCGTGCACAGACCTCCGATGGGGCAGGGGTAAATTCGCATTCCGGGGGAATTTGTGGTGGTCGTCTTTTGGTCTCTTTATTTTCCTTTATCATCCTATTCTTTTTCTAGGATGTTTAGCTATGCATGCTGTTCTTGACAGTCCAAATTGTGAGTCAATTCGCACAGTCTCTCATCAAACCCACCACGGCCTAAGCTTCCGGCGACCCATATGGACAGCCCGCTGTGAACACGGCAAATGGTTGAAAAGTAGAAAACGCCACAAATACCTTCTGATTAGCTAAACAAATCTTTTTATTTTATTATTTACGAGGCTGTTACAGAGATTGGGGTGATATGTGAGGACAATTATTTAACTATCATGGAATATAACTTTCGGGATAAAAACTTTGGGCATTTAAAAAAAGTCAAGTCAAGTGTATTTATATAGCGCTTTTCACAATATAAATTGCATCAAATCAGCTTCACAGTATCAATCAAATAACATAATGTTTGTTTCTTAGTGGAAAAAACATCCACGTTTGGTAGGGCTGATCAATGGTATTTATGCTTGGTTAATTAATTTGAATATCCCCAACTGAGCAAGCCAAAGGCAACAGTGGCAAGGAACCGAAAAACTCCATCAAGTGACCTACTGGTGTCCTAAAACTCCATCAGGTGACCTACTGGAGAGAAAAAAAAAACCTTGGGAGAACCCAGGCTCAGTCAGGGGCCAGTTCGCCTCTGGCGTTTATGAACTAGAGGCCGGATTTACAGTAACTGTAATTTGATACAGAATTTTGTTTTATTTTATCACTTCGGGGTGGGTACGCGAACCGGAATCACAACGTTTTATCTGTAGAGTGGGAAAGGGATCCTCCATAGGGAGTGGCTAGTTGGCACTTCAGCACTGCGATGTCATCGGGTCCAGGCAAAGCTCCTAGTCAGATCTGGATACGGCCTGGATATGGCCTGGATCCGGTAGGCTGCGGGAAAACCTCGGGATAAACAAAGACACTAAAGTTAGCGTAGATGCCATTCTTCTTATGATGATGTAACGAGTACATCAGGATTTAAGGGAAGTGTTCCCAGTTCCGGCTGACCTAATCTATGCAGCCTAACATTGAATTATAGAAGTCTATAATATATTATGTGTATGCTAGGTCAAAGAGATGTTTTTAGTCTAGCTTTGAACTGACAGAGTGTGTCTGCTTCCCGGACAATGGTAGGAAGACTGTTCCAAAGTTTTGGTGCTAAATAGGAAAAGGATCTACTGCCAGCAGTCGATTTTGATATTCTAGGTATTATCAACTGGCCCGAATTTTGAGATCGCAATAGAAGTAAAGGACTATAATGCGTTAAGAGCTCGCTCAAGTACTGCGGAGCTAAACCATTTAGTGCTTTGTAAGTAATCAACAATATTTTAAAATTTATACGATGTTTAATAGGCAGCCAATGCAGTGTTGACAGAACCGGGGCTAATATGGTCATATTTCCTGGTTCTAGTAAGAACTCGAGCTGCAGCGTTTTGGACCAGCTGTAGTTTATTTATTAAGCGTGCAGGGCAACCACCCAGTAGAGCATTACAATAATCTAGTCTTGATGTCATGAAAGCATGAACTAATTGTTCCGCATTTGTTAATGAGAGCATATGTCGTAATTTAGATATATTTTTAAGATGGAAAAATGCGGTTTTACAGATACTAGACACGTGACTTTCAAATGAAAGATTGCTATCAAAGAGCACACCCAGGTTCCTAACCGACGACGAAGACTTAATAGAGCAGCCATCAAGTGTTAGACAGTATTCTAGGTTATTACGTGTGGAAGTTTTTTGTCCAATAATTAGAATCTCTGTTTTTCAGAGTTTAGTAGTAGGAAATTACTAGTCATCCAATTTTTTAAATCAGCTATGCATTCCGTTAATTTTGTGAATTGGTAAGTTTCGTTAGGTTTTGAAGAAATATGCTGCTGAGTATCATCGGCATAACAGTGAAAGCTAATTCCATGTTTCCTAATGATATGTCCTAATGGTAGCATGTACAGAGTGAACAGCAGCGGTCCTAGTACTGAGCCTTGTGGTACGCCATACTGAACTTGTGATCGATAAGACATCTCTTCATTTACTGCTACAAACTGATAACGGTCAGATAAGTATGATTTAAACCATGCTAGTGCAATTCCACTAATGCCAATATAGTTTTCTAGTCTATTTAAAAGAATATTGTGGTCAATTGTGTCAAATGCAGCACTAAGATCAAGTAACACTAATAGAGAGATACAACCACGATCGGATGATAAAAGTAAATAATTTGTAACTCTAATGAGAGCGGTCTCAGTACTATGGTGCGGTCTAAATCCTGACTGAAAATCCTCGCAGATATCATGTCTTTCAAGAAAGGAACACAGTTGTGAGGATACTGCTTTTTCTAATATCTTTGACAGAAAAGGCAGATTTGAGATCGGCCTGTAATTGACTAATTCTGAAGGATCAAGTTGCGTTTTTTTAACAAGCGGTTTTATCATAGCCAGCTTAAAGGTTTTTGGTACGTATCCTAGAGACAAAGACGAATGAATGATATTAAGAAGAGGATCTATGAACCCTGGAAGCATCTCTTTCAATAGCTTAGTCGGTATAGGGTCTAACATACAAATTGCCGATTTAGATGAATTAACAAGTTTGCAGAATTCTTCCTCTCCTATAGCAACAAATGAATCAAATTTTTCCTCAGGGAGACTACAATGCACTCCCTGAAGCGATACTGTAGTAGACGGTTGCATAGTTATAATTTTGTCCCTGATATTATCAATCTTATAAGTGAAGAAGTTCATAAAGTCATTACTGTGTTGGCCTGAAACTTCTGTGCTTGAAGCTTTCTTTTTCGTTAGTTTAGCCACTGTTTCAAATAAATACTTAGGATTATGTTTATTTTCTTCTAATAGTGTTGAAAAATAAGCAGATCTGGCAGCTTTTAAAGCCTCTCTGTAAGCAATCGAGCTCTCTTTCCATGAAATCCGAAATACCTTTAGTTTTGTTTTCTTCCAGTTGCGCTCCATTTTTCTGGCTGCTCTCTTAAGGGCATGAGTGTGCTCGTACCACGGCGTTGGACTATTTTCTTTAATCTTCTTTAAGCGCAACGGAGCAACTGTGTCTAAAGTGCTGGAAAAGAGAGAGTTAAAAGTTTCTGTTGCAATATCAAGTTCTTCTAAGCTATCCGGGATGCTGAGATGATGAAACTGATTAGAAAGATTATTGATAAAGCAATCTTTAGTGGCAGAAGTTATAGGTCTAACATATTTATAACACGGAGTCGGCTTTGCAGCCTATGCTAAATGTAATTTACATGAGACTAGATAATGGTCTGAGATGTCATCGCTCTGCTGCAGAATTTCAACGGCATCAACATCTATTCCATGTGATAATATTAGATCTAGAGTATGATTACGACAATGAGTGGGTCCTGACACGTGTTGTCTAACTCCAATTGAGTTTACAATGTCTTTAAGTGCCAATCCCAATGCATCTTTTTCATTATCTACATGTATATTAAAATCACCAACAATTAGTACTTTATTGTTAGCCAATACTAATTCTGATAGAAAGTCCGCAAATTCTTTGATAAAATCTTTATGGTGCCCTGGTGGCCTGTATACAGTAGCCAGCAGAAATCTCAAACGTGATTTATCGTTTACACTATATATTTTTACATTAAGCACCAACACTTCAAAATAAGTATATTTAAAAATAGATTTCTTAGTGGTTTTGAAAATATTACTATAAATTACAGCAACACCTCCCCCTTTGCGTTTTAGATGAGGTTCATGTTTATAACAGTAATCTTGTGGGGTTGACTCATTTAAAGTAATGTAATCGTTTGGTTTTAGCCAGGTTTCTGTCAAACACAGCACATCTAGATTATAATCTGAAATCATATCATTAACTATGAGCGATTTTGAAGTAAGGGATCGAATATTCAGCAACCCAAGCTTTATAATTTGCTCATCTGTATTATATCTGTTTTTTATTTGTTGAACAACAATTAAATTTTTTAGCTGACGTTTTTTGGATTTCCAAATTCGGGGAACAGACACAGTCTCTATATGATGATATCTAGGTGAAAGAGGCTCTATGTGATGGGATTTATCTGACCTTGGTGACGTGAGGCCGCTAGCAGACGGTCGGTTTAGCCAGTCTGTCTGCTTCCTGACCTGAGCCCCAGATTGTCATGTTTTAGCTCTAAGACTATGTGCCATATTACTAGAGAGAAGAGCAGCACCATCCCAGGAGGGATGAATACCACCTCAAAAACTTTTCCAATTGTCTATGAATTCTATATTATTCAACGGACACCACACAACCAACCATTGAGTGAGGCCAATCTGCTAACTATCTCATCACTCCTGCGAACAGGAAGGGGGCCAGAGAAAATTACAGTGCCTGACATCGTACTTGCGAGTTTACACACCTCTTTGATATTAATTTTGGTGATCTCCGACTGGCGGAGTCGAACATCATTAGTGCCGACATGAATAATGATCTCAGAGAATTTATGATTAGCATTAGCCAGCACTTTTAAATTTGCTTTGATGTCAGGCGCTCTGGCTCCCGGCAAACATGTGACTATGGTGGCTGGTGTCTCTATTTTCACGTTCCGTGTGATCGAATCACCAATTACCAGGGCACAATCAACAGAATTCTCAGTGGGTGTTTCACTGAGTGGGGCAAATCAATTTGTTATGATAATCGGAACGGAAGAGTGGTTTTTTAATCCGCGACTAGAGCGATCTCTCACGGTCACCCATCTGCCCTGCTGCGTGGGCTCTACTTCAGCCGGAACCGAATCATGTACAGAGTTCAGTATGCTAGGCGCATCCAAAATAGTATCTAAAGCTCTAGTACTATCCTTACTATCCTCAAAGTTTGGATGCGTGTCTCTAGCTCTGAAATCTTCTCCGTCAGCCTGACTGTCTCCTTGCATTTATCACAAATAAATCCTATATTGCCATCGGAGAAGGCTATACTAAACATATGACATGTGACACAGGTGACAATAACAGGACAAGACATTACTCACCGTTTGTGTTGACTGATTCTTACTTACCTGGGCTTTTATGAACTCAAAGGCGCGGGCGCGCGAGAGAAAATAAATAATAAATAAATGAGCGCGGGTGGCGCGTAAACACTAGCGTGCTGTGCGAACAATAACGGAAGCTATAAGGTTAATCTGAGATGGAGGGTAAGTTAAACTGTATTCAGTAATATAAACAACTAGAAATGATAGTAAATGAAAAAACAGAAAGAAATACGAAGCTAATACGAGGCGTAGAGCTTACAGCCTCGACCCAAACAAACTCACAGCAGGCAGGAAGGCAGACAGGAGCAATCGATCAGTGAACAGCAGATCTCGATCAACCTTGTCAAAGGTGTAACAAGGAGAAACAACTTAGATCACCTGTAATGATAGGCTATAAGGTTAAAAGGGGGAGGGGAGGGGGACTTCACTTTCTGCAGTTGACAGATGTCATACTCTGACATTTGAAACTAACTGAATTTCCTTTAACTAACCCAACCCATTGTTGAACATTTTCTGACCTATTCAAAAAACAATTCACTCTCATGCAACATTAAAAGGTGCTTGGAAACGGTCTCCTTTTAGTCTGCCAATACAGCATAATTGGCCAATTTTAGACATTTTAATAATTAACGAGGGAAAAATAAGGAGCACTTTATCTCCCCAGAGAAATGACAGCTCACAAGGAGTTTTCAGTGCGACAGGGCAGACTGTCAGCACACAGACTGCGACTCAGAATTAATCATTACTCTGTATCAATCAAACTAATTTGGAATAAATGCTGTAGAAAAGCAGCTTGTGTATATGGGAGTTCTCCATCACCAGCTCTATAATACATTTACTGACATGTTTATTTGCCAACCAAACCTGTGCCCTTAAGTGTCCTACAGTGCTAGCAGGGCACCAATGTGGTTTAAATGGATAGCTGCTCACCGCAAGACACCTGTTAGTTGAATTAAATTATGTTTTCAGGCTCAACACCTTCTGTCTGTATAAAAGCCAAAATAGAAACACCCCAAAAAGCATTTCCTGGAAAAGTTCCTTTATTCTCATTGCACGAAAAGCTAAGTTGGCATGATACACAAGAGTATGATTGAAGTATGATTGAAAATGACAATCAAATCAACAAAAATGACACCTGTGTTTAACACTGAATTATCATTCAAAAAAAGGGGAGACTTGAAACAACTTAAACATTATGGGTAAATAATGTTCTGTACATTAGTAAAAATCAAAGCACATATAACCACACTGTGGCACTTGAACCATTTCACTTCAAGGCAGAAACACTTAAAACAACATGTATAATGCAGTTATACTTTAAAATAAATAAAATACTGATATTACATAATGCCCTGGTGTAACAGAACAGATTTAATGACAATTATGAGGCAAAAGACGAACACACACATACGCAAATTTCTCTTTAGTTGCTTATAGGCACTTAGGCAGTTAGGATTTATAATAATAACAGATAAGAACCGTGATCAGAAAGAGAATTATCTAATTGTATAAAAAAGTATTTTTACTTTTAGGGGAGATAAAAATGTAAAAAACAAAGCTGTATTAAGAAAGTCTCTTGAATATCATTCCCATGGATTCCATGCAGACGTTAAGTTATAAAAACTTCACAAATGAAGTTTGCCACATGCAAATGGCTGACGCAAATAAATTAAAAAGGAGGGTGGTGTAAAAGGAAGAAAGGGATTGAGGTCACAAAAATAACTGATGTAGAAAACTGTCAGACTGATTCAATTTGGCCTGCATACATCAGATTATCATGTGCTGTGTCCGTGGAGAAGATGCCACAATTGCTTAACAGCACCACTCATAAACACAGAAATGTTTGGAGACTGTCGCTTTGGAGGAATGATGTAGGGTGAATTTGGGTTGATTGGGACACATTTTCCTAGTCATTTCAATGGCAAAAAGTGTCCTACAGAATGCAAAGTACACATGGAGCTTATAACAGCACATCACGTGTCTTATGATGTTATGAATGTTTGGTGATTGGCTGCTTCTCTTTGCCAACTGGTCATTATCATTGCCACGTGACAAAATTCCTGTGCAAGTCAAAAAGCAACACTTGTTTACATGTACCCTGAGAATGAGGAGTCTGACAGACCACACTGGATTATTAGACAAAGATTTTAAGTCATACCAGATGTGTATCGAGGACACATTGCTTAACACAAACCGATATAAACAATTACACAAACAAAACACATAAAAGATAAGACGCAGTATCGACAGTATGATTGTGAGCTTGAGCTTTTTCACATTAATCATCCATGGCTTTTAAAACCACAATGGGTTTAATTTTTTTGCATAGTCCAACTACTATTCTACTCAGTACTGTGTTCTTTGTCATTCATTCCCAGTTTAAAACATTCTCTACTGTTTTTACTTTCCACCTTTCTGACTTGCGCGGCCATCTTTGTTTTACACCTGCACTCTCATTATTCTTATTCTATCTCCAACAAAATAGTCTCAGATTTAACCCAAGTGGGTTTAGAGTTTGGTTTCAGGTCCTCGTGCTGTTAGAACTGGGAAAGAACTGCGTATTCTGGCAAGCTCCATCGCACACAGATGGCCGAACACTTTATTATACCAATCAGGAGAGCGCCCCCTGTGGAACAGAAATACAAAAGATTAAAATTCATGGTGACCTTCAATAAATATTATTGTAAACATTAGGGTGCTATTTTTGTTCAGTGTATTGAGGAGCATCAAAAAACACATGCAGTCATGTGCCTGAGAGATGTAGCAAATTGTTGGTAAAGACCAGTGTGTCTTACCGTAGATCAGCTCTGCAGTAGTGTGTGAGCCGGGACCGCCCCATTCCACACGGCTCAATAAAGATGCGTGATGTCAGAAGCACAGCCCGTAACCCTGCCTCCACCTGGACGTTATCATGGTCCACAGAGGACGACACAAGAACGCACAGCCCCTTTGGAAGATCACTACACCAACGTCTGCAACACAAAATACTACCATTATCAGGATTACCTGGAGGCATCTGCAAACTTGATGACTAAAAAACATTTAAATTAATGTTATTAATAATTAATAAAATATTTGCATTAAAATATTACATTCCGTTAAACTATTATTAATATATTAACAATCAAATTCTAATCTAAAATGAAATGTTACAAATAAAAAATAAAAAATATATGCATTTTCCCCCCTCCAAAATTATTTTTAATTGAAGGACATACTGTTCTTGAAACTTCTGAAATCACAAAATGAATTGTGGTATTCATTTAATTCAATGTTCTATTCAGAAATCTGACAAAGCAATAGAAATAGAAATCTCAGAAAGCCTATATCGGGAAGCCTCTGAATATTGTGTTGGATAACGAGGGGCTTTATATACACATGTAATACACACACACACACACAAACACACACATTTTACACAAGTACCTAAAGGGTATATACAGGAGAGAGAAAAAAAAACAGGATTTCTAAAGAATCAGTTTGGAACCAACAATATGGGATCCCCGAAAAATCTGCATAGAAATCCAGATCTTACTTATTCTAGGTAGATTCTTATTTGATCCCATTAGTGTGTGGATGTGGCACAATAAAGAATCAAACTGATCACACTAAAATAGTTTTTTGTAACTGTGTACCTGAGCACTATGAAATTTCTCCGTGGATGTGGAGCCATGCTGTCTGTGATGTAATGGAAAACCTCTGTGTTGTTTTCCAAAGTCTCAATGACTCGACTGTGTAGAAGGTCTTCATCCCACAGGTGGCGCTCTCGCAGAACACGCTGCAGCACCACAGCAGGAGGGGCCTCTATTTCCACCGAAACGCGCCATAGACGCATTGGCTGCCCGTCTCCTACCTGCAAACAACCAGCAGACCGCCACAGTGAGCCCATTGAATCTAAGAGACCATTTTAGCAGGCGATTTGATGGCAGATGGTCTAAACTCAGTTGTGCCAACTGTTCTCATGGTGCTTGGGCATCTGATATTTGCACCTAAATCTAAGAGGAGACAGAGTGAACTGCCACATGCTCTAAAATCTCATTCCCCTGAGTGCAAGCAGTCTCTTTCAGGCAAATCATTACACTCGGCGGCCATCTTTGAAACGCCTCTCGGGCAGCTATTTCAGTCATGCAAGTACAGCTCGCATCTCTTTGAATGGGAAAACGTCAAGTTCTCCAAAGCTGTTCAGGAAGTTTACGATTACATTTCATCTTTGAAATCCCCAATAAAATCGGACAACTGTCTCATAAATTGTGTTTCTAAATGCTGAAATCATGGCACAAAAAAAAAACTTTTTGCACATGTAAGCGGGCGTCTCAGAACACTGACTGTTTCTATAACAATCGGAGCTTCTAAAAGGCAGCTGCAGTGACACAATGACTTTACCAATTGGCGATTGGCTCTTTTACTTAGAAGGCGGGACTTTTTCCACCATATTGCGCATTTCAGTTTCTCCCATTCATAGTAATATGAGTATGAGTGCAGTCTTTGTATATCCTCAGTCTTTGATATAGGTGGCAAGAGACAAGAAGTGTACATCAGTCTACTGTGGGCATGTACACTTCAGCCTCCCTGCCTGATGGTAACTGGCCAACTATTTGACAAACAGAGACAGCAACAAAAAAATATTTGCTTTGATTGCCTTTTAACAGCCACATAAAACTGAAACATAGGTATTTGTTAAGCATGTTTCCTAATAATATATTTAATTACATAAATAAATATAATTTTTCTTGTCATTCTGACACAATTTGTCATAGTTCAGCGGGTATGACTCGGAATCGTTCCAGACACTGGAATTATCAGAATGCTTTGGAATTGGCAACAAGATAAAACCAGCAGCAATTAAACAGGGTTTCAAAGAGGTTTCAAAACCATTATGTAACATAATCATGTTCATTCTTAATTTGCTTTCACTCTTCTGCAAAGTCTAATTGTTATCATAATCTGCTCTAAATCTGTATAACTGAAATGTAAATAACATTTACAGAAAAAAACACTCCCTTATGAATGTGCGACAAATGTGGTTTATTAATGATTCAGACATCTGAGGTAGATTCTGAATGTCCATAAGAATGGCAAAAATCATTAAGTGATTTCTGAACCATTACTGTCCGCAGTGCATGCTTTTAGATGGCCATCAAAATGAGAAAAAAAAAACACATTAAAGGCAATTAAGACCTTATGTCACTTGTGAGAAAAAGAGAAGCTGTCATGCATATTGGTTGAGGGAATTAAACTGAACACCTTTCAAGTCTTTTTAATGGACATTAAAGAATTCAATTTATGCCATAATAAACAGGGAACAAATATTTATTTATTTTAAGCTTCTAAGTAACCTTCATGCATAGTCACTATGTTGAGGACAGCCTGCCATAGGTAGATTTACAGCTGTGCCATGCTCCTTTCCATTTCTTAATCATTTCTAAATTGATTCAACCACACACCAATTGATATTTAGTGACCTGTAAATGTGCTTGTATCTATCCTTGCCTCATGTTTTTCCATTCCTCTTTCACAGAGTTGCTGAGAGTGCTCCTTTTTCTTCAAGTGCTGCCACAGTAGTCACTCACCAATAGTTGCAGAGGTGTATTTATACTAATTTATTTATTTAAACAACTGAAATCAGATTTTTTAAATATTCATAATATTTTTTTTCATCACTTTGTAGAGTTTTAGTAAAAGTATTTCAGTGTCTCTCTCTGAGAGAGAATTTTTGTTAAAATTTGTTTTTGAATTTTTTAAATCAAAATGTCATTACTCAATCTTCCAGTGAAAAGACAGACCTCTCTCGAGTGCCGGACCTCTCAAATCATCTAGTCTGGTTTCTTGCAGTCTGGTTCAAGCTTGCAGTCAGATCTGTCTCTATCCAGGCAACATCTTGGACTGAACCAAGGCACCACACATGTCTTTTTTGATAATACATTTAACTCAAATGTATTTAACTACTTTCATTTCATCGCGACTTTAAGAGTGTGTGTATCACATTTCAGCTGCATGTCACAATGTCAGGTGAAGCTGTAAAAAAACGATATAGGACTTGACAGAAAAAATTGTATAT
This sequence comes from Meda fulgida, assembly GCA_030578275.1. Lineage (NCBI taxonomy): Eukaryota > Metazoa > Chordata > Actinopteri > Cypriniformes > Leuciscidae > Meda > Meda fulgida. The sequence goes on from CM060620.1 coordinate 27,341,768, forward strand.
TAGCTAATACACAAAAGTGTTTACACAAAAGTCTCAAAGCTAAAGCAGCAAAAAAAAAAAAAACACTAATTTGCTTGTATTCATTTATAAGTAGTAATTACAAGTGTGTGTGTATGTGTGTGTATATATATATATATATATATATATATATATATATATATATAAATATATATAACATAATTATATTATGTAATTAAAGCTCTAGAGAGACTCTTCTGAGGATATGTCTGTATCGCTACCTTTTTATAAGCCAGTTCAGTGTTGTCGGGTCCATGGGCATGATGCCAGCCTTTACTCCGCTCAGATGCCTCTCTGAGAAGGCACTGAATGTTGTCTTCTAGGTACGCCCGATAATCCACAGGCTCGCCCAGGGCATTCACCCCGAACCCGTGCAGAGGCAATGGCTGGGCATCAGCTGCCACATAAGAATTCCTAGACTGGAGCATCATTTCATGTGGGATCTGCAGAAAGAAACAGGGACATAAAGCTGATCAGTGCAAAAATGAGCTGCTGCCTGTTCCCAAATTGAATTCCTGCCACTGTTAATGTATACTAAATATGCAAGAAGACTTGAAATGTTTTGCCTGCAATGGATGCAGACAATGAGATAAGAAATTAAAATGTGCCTACCTGGAACAGCTTCTTGCATTCCGTGATCATGTGACTAAGGCAGTGTGTGGCAGCCATGTTCTCACTTAAGTCCTTTTGGACTGGCTTGTCTCCGCCTTTCCTGCTCATGAGTCTTAAAATAACCAAAAAGTTGACCAACAAAACAACTGTTCAGATAGAGATTGGAGGACATTTTGAATGCTGTTTCTATTAGTTGTTTTGGCTGGTTGTGATCTTTGATTCCAATCTGTTATGATGTTTACATTCCATCAACTTTTTAAAACATTAAATCGCTTTTCTTGTGGGGAACAGCCATGGAGGCAAAATGTGACACACACCTTGGTGAAGCTCCATCTTTCTTGGAGGCATTCAGGTGCAGTATGGAGGGTGCGAGACAGACAGCCAGACTCTCTGCAGTCATCTGGTTTTCCTGCGCAGATGCAATATCACTGAGGAAATAGAGCAACGTCTGTAGAACCTCTCTGTTCTCATCAGGCAGCAGGATCACGGCTGCCTGCACGGCCTGTAAACGCTGCTCTGCTGGAACGACTACACACACATACACACGTGGGGGAGAGTTGTAAAGCTTACTGAAGCAACGATGTGTTAAAAAATGTGTGAGACTGTGTGTCACTCACACTGATATGCATGTAGAAAAGTGTCTGTAAGCTTGGAGGTGAGCACAGGTTCAGGCAGATCTCTAAAGTACTGTTTAATCAGGTCAGCCACGTCATAAGCTGATTGGCCCTGATAGGTCACATGATCAGGGGAATTCTCATTGAGCTGTCTGAGGGCCTGGATCCGAGATTTAACCCCTGATTTCCGGAATATTCCCACCTGTAGAGAGGAATTAGAGATAAGAAGATGTGTTTGTGTGGTTGAGCGTGTGTGTTTGCTTGCAAACAAACCTTCTCCAGACACTGGCTGCGTAGATATCTCATCGCCTGCTGGATGCTCTGAGGCAGGGGCTGACCAGTTCGCTGCACGTTTACTATCGGTGGAATGCCAAACACATGTTTATCTTTGTAATCTGGAACTTTGGAACGCTTCATAAACTTTGGAACCACCCTGACCAACGACAGAGAGAGAAAATAAAAATACATTCGATTTAATTTAATGATACAATGATAACTGAACAGGGAGATGAGACCCAACATACATGAATTCAGTTGTGTATTTACTTTTATTTATTTAAATTACATTTTTATTTTATAATTTAATTGATTGTTTGCTTATTATTTAATTAAATATTTACAAATATAATGATCTACTTTTTTGTTGTTATATTAATGAATAAACGAGAAAAGGAGGTTTTAAAAGCACACTAGTACAAGAATCCAATACGAGGATGTCCACAATAAAACCTGAAATGTCACATTATTGCAAGATAAACTCAAAATCATGGCAGCGGGCTGTAGTGAGAGACCAACGGCAAATGGAATTGCAGTATGTATAAACCCTGTGAAAATTGGATCTGTTCGCTGCCTATTACACTGACACAGATGCAGGCCTTTGACAGTGGGGTGTGTGGGAATGGACGAAAGGGGAAAGATAATGCCTCCTCAGTGACTGGTGCAGAATGAGATGAATCATATTTTAGATCTGTGAGCCATGACAGTGTCTGATAGACCTATAAGCTTTTCATCAGAAGTCCTTTCCTGCAGCTGGAGTTTAAAATGGACAAATGCAAAAATTATGAACCAATTTACACTTCGTTCCTGCAATCATTGCCAAATAAAAATGATAAAAATGACTAAAGAACTAAAGTATATGTTTGTTTGTTTGTGTGTGTGTGTGTGTGTGTGTGTGTATGTCTATGCGTGTACATAAATAGAACTGTAATTTGGCAGAGGTAGATATGGAATGCAATCTTCATAAGCAGTAAAAAGCCAGTGGGGGAACAGATAGAGAGACACAAAGATACTGTCATTAACTGCATCTGTTAGAGCTGTTTTACTCAACTGATTATGCCAATAAAAACACTTTTGGCAGAAATTAGATTTCCTGCATCATACATAAGCGAGCATTAATGCCACAGCTGACCTCATGAGTCAGATAATGTGTCCACCAACAACAGCATACATTTTTTAGAATGGGAACATGCCTTGTGCTACAATCTTGGGTTTTTTAGAACATTTATGACAATGTAATGTATGTATGAATGAGAATGTGCCATCTCACCAGTTCCAGCCATGTTTGCTGGTGTCCGTGTGTTTCTCCAGGATGGCGGTCAGTCGCAAGAGGCTGAATTTCTGCAGCAGGTTGAGTTGGGCGGCCGACTGCCTGTTGATTTCTAAAGACGCAGAAGTCACGCTCGGACGATGAGAGTTTTGGAAACTGTGCCAACGCAACTTTCTGAGTATAGAGAAATGGGTGGAAGAAAGACAAGAAAACAATAAAAGGATGAACAGATGGATATAAAAGCAGCCCTTTCACTCAGTTCACTCTCTTGGATGTATGGGACACATGTAAACTTTCTGTGACAAAAAACCTCAGATGAATGATATTCCAAAATGTAAAAATTTACTTGATTACTTATTTTCAGAACATGCATTATTTAGTATTAAGCATATAATTTAGTGGTTTATTCATAAATAAGAAAAAAAAAAACATTTGCCAATATAGGGTTAATGTATATCCTACACAATGTTACTTAATAAAAGTAAAAAAAAAAAAAATTGTTTTAAGAATGTTTAGATATTTTTATTGGAAAACATTAACAAAAAGTGTGAACTGTGTGAACTGAATGGGTGTACCCCAGAGTTCCACTCTAGGTCATTTAATCTTCATCAGTGATGTGTTTGCATGAAGTGGAAATCCATTTTTAATATGGAAAAAAAACGAACAAATCCCAAACACAGATAAGCTGCAAGAAGGCTTTCAAGGTACACACAGCTGTCACTGTCAGACTCCAGTTTAACAAAAGACAAATTGAGTGTCCTGTAGCCCTCTCTCTCGATCACATTCTTTCGCACAGCAGTAAACACTTGATTTGGATAACTGCTAACTGCACTCACAAGAGTGGACAGGACAGAATTTCCTCTGTCTATTAAGTCTAACCATCAGATTTACTCACCTGCTGGGTCTCGTGAGTGATGCTCCCACCCCTGAGTCCCTCCTCTCTCTCATTCCTCCTTCTCCTTCTCCCTCATTCACTGAGTTTCCTGCACTATCGTAATCGCTCACTGTCGTCCCAACATCTGACATGGATTGCTCATCATAATTCAGACTGCTGGGTAATGTCGTGTCTGCTGTGGATGCAGTCTCCGCATTGGATTGGTCTTGCGGCGGAATGCCGAGTGAGCGCGACCATTCGTCGATGTTATGCTGTAGCCCGTGTACGTGCTGTAGAATGTCATCCAGGTGCTGGAAGGCTTTCTCTTTTCCAGGGTCGAAAATGTCACATGGATTGCCCGGTGTCTCTGACACATTGTCGTAAATGCTTCCTATTGAGCCCATAGAAATTCTTTTTCTCCCAAAACCTGAAAGAAAATCTTGCGACCCACTGCGACTAATGCTTTCATCTAATGAAAGGTCTCCATCTTCTCCTGCCCAGTCACTATGTTCAGGGCTTTGAGAAACGGAGACCAGACAGAGACTTTCGATTGACAGAGACTTGGGGAAGGTTCCAGGCTTGTGGTCAAAAGGGAGGTGGACCACACGATCCTCTTTCCTCTTACTGTTGTTATGATTAGTTAACTTTGGCATCTCCCAAGTTAACTGGTAGTCCTCCAGGTAAAGGCATCCTCTGTGAGGCTTGTGCAAAGTGGCTTTCTGGCTAACATTACTGCGACATATTGTATGTGATCTCCATGCCTCATCTTTGGTGATTCTGAACTTATTCGTGGTTTGTCCAGGCAAACTTGCATCAGATGTGCAGTGCAGACCTGAGGGTGGCTGATGTCGAGTTACTGTTGAAATGGTCTTTGGGACTTTCTCTCTTTCACTATCCCGCTTCTTTATTGATTCTTTCCTTCGTAAAAATGATCTAGAGGGGCGCTTCGGCTTCTCTCTTACGGACGGCAGGGAAGATGAGGATCCGGTGTCATCGTTCTCATCTTGGCCAGATGAGACACAAACTGACGATGCACCTTCACCCACCGTGACGTCACTGAAAGCCACAACCTCTGGAGAAGTTGTTTCCCGGGCACTGTCTAAGCTCAAGCTGCTAGCGCTGAGGTCAGAGGTCAGTGAGGTGACTTCTAGGAGACTGATGTCACTCAGCACACTATCGCTACTACCCGAGGGTCTTAAGGTCGAGGCCCGGTTGCCAGGGGGGACAGGGGTGGGTGAGAGAGTGCGGAGACGGGACCAAGTTTTACTCTCACGCTGAAAAGCCCAGCGGGAGCTAAGGGCACATGCGTCATCCTCCTCTGAGTCCTCACTCTGCTGATGGTAACACAAACATGCACACTCAGATAACGAAAAGCTTTTATTTTTCATTTTTGAAGTAGTAAAAAGAAAAGTAGCTAACCAAGAGTACCAGAATTCACTCTACTAAAAATAGCAAAAACACAAGGACCTTATTAAAAGGATTGTTAAAGTTAAGTTTAAAATATACCATCCAGTGGAAGTCAAAATTAATGAAAACAGACAAGCAAAGAGCAGTTGTCAGCAGACCATCAGATCACATAATTGGATTAGAAGTGGACAGCATGTTTGTTTGTTTACCTGTTTACAATGAAAATGAACCTCTAAGCTCATCGCAGCACATTTGTTCAGGGTCGTCAGTCTCCTAAACACACACACACACACACACAGAGAGACAGGCATATTTGAGTGCTGTAGGGTTTAAATTCACATGAAATTTACATGTATATTCTTGGTTGAAGAGGCAGGGTAGCAGAGTGTTAAAATTAAATGATTGCTAAATTAAAAGTGGTAGGTTAGATTTTTAAACACTCAACCATGAAATGTGGAAACTCATCTTCCATTTCGACATTCAAACATGAGAGAAAACTCACTTTCAGTAAAACATATGCTAAGCGCATAAATATAAATTAATAATACAAGCATTAAAACTCTGACATAGGAAGAGATGCGCGTAGTCATAAAATTAAAGACAAGTAGTCATTTACAAGTGGTCAATCTGGTATTGAATTACCAGGTGCAAATGGTTCCTTCAAGTGCTCCTGGAAAGCTCATACCTATGAGTCCGATATGCGTTATTACAATCTCACACATTTAAATCAGATACATAACATGAAGGCAGCTTGAACAAAATAAAAATAATTATATTGTGAACAATAAACCCAAAAGTCTGAATCCAAAATATGAAAACTATTTATTTCTATTACTTATTTATACTTGGTATTTAACTTTTTGTTTTTTACTTTTTATAAAGCAAACTTTACACTTGCAATATATAAGCTGTTCACACATTTAAAATGATTTAAAATAGTATCTATATTGTAAATCTGTGTTTCCGCCATGTTTCAAATCAGCACGGCCCTTCTAATGTCACAACTCATGTATTATCTAGAATTCAGACTTTAGCATTTGTAAATACAACTTCGTTTGGTCATTCATGTGCTCGGAACTCATAATTACTATATTTCAAACCTCACTTGAAGGGCACATTAATATCATGTGTAAATGGGCCCAATGCATTCTTGAGCAAGACACATAACCCCAGATCGCCTCGAGGGGACTGTCTCTTTAATGAGTATACTATTTAATAAAAGTCACATTGAATAAAAGTGTCAGCTTAATTAAAGTACATATTATATGTTCCTATGGTTAAAACAAAGCCACAAACTGTGATGCAAATGTGGACATATCAACTATTAACAGCAGTTGTCCAGGCTTATAGCAGCATTTAGAATATTTGATGTTATTTCTGTCAGCAGTTTATCCAAGCACACATTCAGTGTGTGAGTGCATGTTTGTTGATGTTGACTAAGCCCTCATGATGCTCCCAGCTGAATTGCATTAACGCCACACTTGACAGAGTGATGAATGTATCAGCCCATGTATCTTTTCTAGAATGATTTGAACTTGACTTCGCTGCTCCCTCCATCTGCGCCCGATCGGCTCTGATATGGCAGAACTTTTGTTAAAGGGTAGAGAGACATTCATCACCATGTCATTATTTGATTATCAGTATGTTTAGAATTCATGTGAGTGGCCTAGTAAGTGTACGTAAGTGTAAGTAAGTGATACATGTGTATTTAGCCCTCTCTGTTAATTAGTGCACTATTGTGCTTGGTGTGATCTTATTCTGACTCTGATGCGTATATGTGTAAGAAAGATGATAATGATTCAGCTGTGAAAATCATCACAGTTGAAGCACAGACACTACAAGATGCAGAAACATATAGTCCAAACTAGCCGGTGTAAACACTCAGGCAAAAGTAACCATTCGCTTTGGCTGATGTAGTCGCACCATTCGCACCAACGATCACAGTTGCTCTCTTGAACACGCATCGTCACACCATAGTGTTTGGCGCCCAGTGGCCACAGGATTTCTGTTAGACATAATACCTTTTCTGCATGACAGAACAAAACTAATTCTAGAAGACAAACACACAAGAGGGGGTGTGTTCGGTGTGGCATTTGAGATACAGATAATAATATGTGTGTGTGAGTTTGTGCACATCAACACATTCAACTAATTACTCTTTGTGTCTAATAATCAGCAGGAAAGCAATAAGGATAAATAGCATTAACAATAGGCTAGCAAGACACTCGCATTCACAAACACTCACAAAGATTTTTAGCTGTGTGCGACATTAAAGCTGTTTTTGCCGGCATGCTTGCCAGCTTTATTTTCTTTTTCTGAAAATTCTGATTATTCAGAATAGTAACAAAACCAAACCAAACCAAAACTCAAAAAAAAAGAAAAACCCAAACACACACACTATATATATATATATATATATTTATACATATATATATATGGACCACAAAACCAGTCACATGGGTCAAATTTAATCTGAAAGCTGAATAAATAAGCTTTCCATTGATGTATGGTTTGTTAGGATAGGACAATATTTGGCCGATGTAAAACTATTTGAAAGGCTGGAATCTGAGGGTGCAAAAAATCGAAACATTGAGAAAATTGCCTTTACAGTTGTCCCTTTATGTTCGTGATTATGCTGCATTCACCCACAAAAATAATTGTTTTGTACATTTACGGTAGGATATTTACAAAATAACTTAATGGAAAAAAAGAAAAATCGACAATTTTGACCCATACATGTATTGTTGGCTATTGCCACACACACACACACACACACACACACACACACACACACACACACACACACACACACACACACACACACACACACACACACACACACACACACACACACACACACACACACACACACACACACACACACACAGACACACACACACACAGTTAGTTTTTCAAAGAAAGTCTTTGTTTGTTTTATTTGTCCATATCTTTTTAGATAACTGGTATCAATCTCAGTCAGTTTTGCTAAATAGTTTGCCAGGTCTACTTAAATGGAAATCCTACTTAAAGAGGTTGTACCACATTATCAAGCAAGTCGTGCAACATGGGGAGGAAGAAAGATCTTCCTGAAGATGAAAAGCATGAAATGGTGCAATGTCATGTAAAAGAAATGAAAACAACTAATATTGTGTGAAAACTGAATGGAGATTATCGAACTATCATAAGATTTCTAAGTAATTTACAGCACAAGATAACTCGGTCAGATAAAGGCTTAAGGCAAGTTTCTGTAAAAAATAAAAATATATTAGGATAGCTATAATAAGTCACTGTTAAGCAGCAAACAGTTGCTGATGTCTCTGGAGTCTCAAGAAGCTTCACATGCAGGCTGCCGGTTAATGCGTAAAGTTGCATTTCAGCCACCTCGAACCAAAACTCACAAAGAGAAACCCTTTCTTTGAAAAACTAAAATCTGAATGTTTATTGTAAGACAGTGTCTGCATGGAGCAAATTCAGAGACAGTCAGGGATCTTTAAGTGCACTAGTAGCCTGCTATGGCAAAATGATCAACAGATGAGCTCATCATCTCACCAATGCAAGAGGGCCATCGGGTGTGTGGTGGCCAGAATACATTAAGGGCAATACAATAAGTGATTCTGCAAGGATTTATATATATATATTTATATATTTATATATATATATATATATATATATATATATATATATATATATATATATATATATATATATATATATATATTATATTATATTTTTATAGTGCTGTAGGAAGAGTGAACATCTTAACTAGGAAAAACCTTGATTCCACATAATAAACAAAATAAATAAATACGCACTAGGTTATACCCATACTATGCATGATGCTTGCAATGTCACAGCAGAATTTCAAATTAAATTTGAGATTAAGACCTTTAAAGTCGGCATGAAATGGAAGTTGAAATAGTCTTTTGTTCCCCCGTTGTGATGTGTTTCCGAGTAAAACAGCTTCTGGAATGAGGGGGAAAAAAAGGTAGGGCGGTACTTGATTTCATCCTCGGGAATTGACTGGATCGTAGGAAGTTGAGCATTGTTAACTAAATGGAGGAAGATCTGAATCCCCGTTTGAGTCAGTAGTGGAGGCTATTAGTCCCACCCTCAGCCGAGACATGCATCATGAAGAGAACGGACGTCGTTTTGGAGGGGGAGGGGTGGCAAACGTTTTTGATTAAAGATTACAAGGGCAGATGAATAAAAAAAAGTATGTGCACGAATAAATTATTTACAATAAGAACTGCAACATTCTGTCAAAATATAATAATTGTCTATCTTATTTGGTGACTTTAAAGCCTGCACAAATAAAATTAAGACCTTATGTCCATAAAAGACCTGCACAAATAAAATTAAGACTAATGTAAAGAACAAACCTTTACAATTTCAAAAAAAGTTTCATTTAACATACTGTGGCACACATTCAACTGCAAAACAGGGTAACTGAGTATTTAAAATACTCAAGCTATATTTTATTTAATGTATACATGTGTACTGAAACTGGCTTATGTACTAATTTAGAAATACATACACATTTATTTCATTAGCAATGCATACATATGTGATTAAACCATTGCCTTTTAATGTTTACTAATCACATGTGCCGTGTAGTGGTTCCCCCTTTTCTGTCTTTACATTTTTTTTTTCGTCCTAACTCATATAATGTTACCAATCTATTGAAGTACTAATGTTCATTTTGTACTTTTGTAATACACCAACATCCACCAAAAATAGGTGGTGATGAGAAAGTCACATGATGAATCAAAGCTCAGCACAAGCAGGTTTTCCACAAGCTGAGAAAGTAAAAACTAATATATAAAAGGAGCACAGAGTGTCACACACACAAATACAAAACACCATCATGGTAATGACACTAAAGTAATGCAATAAACATTAATTTCACAACATTAGATGTAACATAAAACCCTAATGTACATAAAAATTATTAGAAACAATTATTTCAATAAAAATACATTGAATGTGAAGTGTCACGCAAGGAATTCTGGGAATGCCAATTTACTTTTCATGGTAAATTATACAATGACTTGTTCTTTTTCACTTCCAAAAACTGTAAAATTAACAGTATTTTACAATAAAATGACATTAAATGTAAGGTTATCTATTAGTTATTTGCGGTGTATATAGTAAGGAAACTTGATGTTAACCAATTAACAGGTTTTTACCATTGTATTTTTACAGACTTTTACTATTAAAATCACAATAATTTTCCCAATAGCTCACACAAATCCAGCTTCCTTTTCTACACAGCTTTAAATATAGATAACTATGGAAATGCATATGACTTAGAGTTCTAGAATTTCAGATTCAGCTATGTGTGTGTGTGTGTGTGTGTGTGTGTGTGTGTGTGTGTGTGTGTGTGTGTGTGTGTGTGTGTGTGTGTGTGTGTGTGTGTGTGTGTGTGTGTGTGTGTGTGTGTGTGTGTGTGTTCATAATTCAGTTCTCTTAATTCATCGAGCTGTCCTGATATTTTTTATCAGTAACTAACAGCCAACCATACAGTGTGTAACTAGCCACTGTGGGACAAATGGTACATGCAGTCTCTATCGCTCTCTTCTTCAATCGCCTTAGGACTGACAGTAGTTGCACCCCAGGAAATATAATTTCCCCCTATTTGTGTATTCGCTATATTTTAGAAAAGGCCATTCACTCCAATGTGACCTCTGCAGGTATGGCCAGTCACTTAATCTCTTATTCCACATGGAAGGGTGAAAACAAGAGATATAAAGATGATAGTAAAAAGGACAGACTGAACCACAAAGCACAGCAAGGCCTGCTAACACAAGTGGACCGTCGCCATGGTGATCAAAAGACTATAGAAATTGACAGATGCCCTATCATGACATGTGACTCGTACTATTAAGCATATGTCATAAAACCACTATTATTAGTATACTTTATGATTTTCTATCATGTTTTTCCACCATGATTAATGCCATGGGTGCAGTCACATAAAGGAGGAGTGAAACACAAACCAGAAGGGATTATTGTGAATGATGGAATATATTTAAAGTGCTGTAATAAATATTTAAGTGAATATGCAATGGTTTCTCACCTGCACAATGCCTTGAGAGAGTCCTGATCCAGAAACTCATGGTCTCTCCTCACAGCAGAGATCTCGATGGGGAACAGAGAAGCTGAGGGCACACAGATGCACCAATTAAGTCAATCATTCAGCTACCCAATGGGGCTAATTAAAACCTTCGGAGAACTAATGTAACATTTAAGCCAGTGGTCAGTAACAGAGGGAGATTAATCCCACAAACATCAGAGGACATGTCAACTTTAACCCACATATAAAAATGTGCATGCTGCGGTCGTAAACATTCACAAAAGTTAGAAAATTACAAAACACTGAAAATACACACAAACATAGCATACACATACAGTACATCAGCATATGAAATTGATTCACATGTTGCTTTCATGGTGTAAAGTGTTCTAGAGTGATAAAATGCATTATTATTATTATTATTATTATTATTATTAGAGATGCGCCGATATTATGGGAGGGTTGGAGCATAAGCTGTCTTTATACTCGGATGATCTTTTGTTATGTGTCGGACCCTGGCACTCCATTCCTTTAGACCAAAATCTGCCAGAAGATCCAGTACCAATTTCCGACTTTAAATTCAATTTGAGTAAAAGTAAATTAATGGTACTACCCAAAGTTTTATTTTAATTTGACAGCATTCCTGTTTTTATTCCAAAGTTCCTTTTTGTTGTACTTGATAGCTCTATTTCTAATTTTCTTTCAAATAAAAAGACTGAAAGGGCATTCTGCAGCAGGAGACAAAACAATTGGGTGGTCTGGCTTTGTCCAAATTTTCTAATATATAATTGGGCAGCGAATATACGCTCTACTCTATACTGATTCCATTCAAGCAACTTAGTCAATCCCTCATCCTGGCTAAACATTGAGAATGCTTTGTGCAAGTCCGCCTCCCTGGCTGCCCCTTTATGCCTCCCAAATACATAGTCCCAGATGAAAAAAACCTCGCCCAAATAAAGCTGTAAACTATACAGGGAGCCTTCTCATTTGGTACATTACTATAATATTAGTTATTTAAATTAACTGGTGCTTATTTCAGATATAATAATTACACTCAAATAAAAACAGAAATGTTTGTATATAATTCAGTTGCACAGAAGGTATAGTAGGTATAGCTCACACAGTGGAGCGTTGGCGGTTGCAACGCCAAGGTCATGGGTTCGATTCCCCGGGAAAGCAAGAACTAATAAGAATGTAAATGTGTACCTTGAAATGCAATGTACGCCGCTTTGGATAAAACGTCTGCCAAATGCATAAATGTAAATGGATAACTTTCCTGAGATAAATGCAACGTTAAGTGACATTGTTCGCAAACTGTGGTTTTAACACCAATTGAGCAATTACATGGGACATGGGATTCATTTCTGTAAGTTGTACTGTATCTTTCAAAATACCTTCTGATGTTCATGCATGTTTTTTCATGCTATAACTTGTATTAAAGTAAAAAAGATAACTCACGCTCCGCTCTAAACAGAACTCTGTCATGTCACATTTAAGAGCGTCAAACGCTATGAATTTTGTAATAAAACGGACAGAATTTGATTCATATCAGAAGTGACAAAGCACAAAGCTCTTTGCTATTATTAGATGGGTGCTACAAATAATGGTGTAGGGGGAAAAAACGCAGACCTGGCAACTCGGGCTTGAACTACGGGTCGCTATTTTTTTTTAACTGTTAATTGTGTTAACTCCGACAAGATTTTCTTCACACACAGTATGAGTTGCTGTCTGACATGTTTTTTTACGGCTCTGATCATCGGCTGTTTTTAAACAATAGGCCGATAGTGAAAATAATACCGATTGGCTTATTTTATTATTACTATTGTTGCTATTATATATTATATTATTATTAAAATTGTTTGGCTTCCCAAAAAACCCAGTTTGAATGTGATATGAACTGAGAGGGACTAAAAAGAGGTTTGAGTTCACTTAACATTCACACATCAATGCAAATACTTCTGTTCAGTTTGGTCACAAAAAATGGGTTGGAGCTCTTAATTTTGCACTTAAAGTGCAACAGACTGAGGCATTTAACCTGTCAAAATTTTTATCCAGATGGAATGTCGCCGGACACACCTAGAGGGACCGGCTAAAGATATTTGGGTTTGTTGTATTATTAAAAATAAATTTAGGGGACAATAGAGAGGAGACAGGAAAGTGGACAGAGGGTGTGGTGGGATGAGTTTGAGACAAAAAGGTCAGATTCAAACATGTCCTTGTTAGCACAAAGGCTAATGTGTGTTTGGAGTACATATACAACACTACAAAAATCAATGTGAACATCAAAAAAGTCGAAGAACCTTGCTCTAAAATATAGAAATGCATACACTGTAACAGGAGTCATGTCTTACATTGTATCTGTGACATTCTTCAAAAATGAGTTGGAAAAACAATTATGTCCTGGCAAATAACAACTAGGGCAGCCCTATTTTAGATGGAACTGAGAGTCAGAATGTGAGTGTGGTGTGTGTATACCTGCAAATTGTATGTGTGTGTGCATTTTTGAGTGCGTCAACATTGCTGAGGTGTCCCATTTCCAGCTTTTGTTTCAACCTCCTTCCCCTCTTGAGTTGCAGGCCCAAGTCATGACAGTAGTACAGGAAGATTGCCAGAAAGCATTAAGCTCACACCACAAGAACAAAGGGACAAGAAATCAACCTGTTACCAAACAAAGTCAAATTTAAGTCAAGCTAGGCAATTCTTCAGTATCCAATTCAGATTGACACACACAGTGTCAGTGTGAAGCTGACATTTCTTTTGTTTATCAGGAACGAGAAGTACTTCACATCACTTTCTCTAAAAATGTCTTGGTTATGAGTGTCCTCATCGCAACACTTCAAGGAACACCAACAATTTTCACTCGTAACTTTCTTACTTAGAGTAAAACGCTCTACTTTGTTCTGTGTTTGAAGGAAGTTTTCAATTAGTGCTGTTACCCAAATTCAGAAGGCCAATTCCAGACACGCAGGAGCAAATAACATCAAATAGAGCATCCAGATCACTCTACTGCATTTAATGTTTTGTTTTCATAAAGAAATACAAGCATACAGCATACGGAATATAATATAACCTTTTCCTCTTTTGAAATGCAGGGCTATTTTCAGGGACGAGGGAAGCCCAACTCGGAAATTAATGTTTATTGCCATACGGACACTTTTCAAAGGTAAAATTACACACAGGGCTGTTTTCAACACAGACACACACCGGCATCCCTGCTGTTTTAAAACACAGTACCAACTATTGAGTTTTTAATAGAGCATCAGGGGATGATGCCAAGATAAAAGTAGGAAACCGCTGACTGTTACACTGAAGCTGGGCATCAATACACAACAGAGATCACAGAATGCCTCAGTACTGACCAATCAAATTCATAACAGTTATTCTGTGATCAAAGTCTTGCTTTTTTTAACTTCACATCCTTTTTAAAGTTCCTTTAAAGTTATTTTTATGCAAATGTCAAGAGGATGAATGAATCCATGTTCGCTTTGATATTTATTGGTATATAAAAAAAAAAATCCAATACAAGACCGACGCCACAAACAGCAGGAACATCCCGGCAGCCGGGGTATCATTAATTCAGCACATCACTGTTTCTGCCACAGCCAATGAGGGTAAGGTGACTGCCAACTTAGTCTGTGACATGCAGCAGGAAAATACACAGCTCTGTCAGAGGAAGCCAAGAAGATGACAGATGTGTGTCAGGTTGCTTAAATGAGACAAGTGAACGAAAGTGCTGCTGCATTCGGCTTTGAAATATTCATCAGTTTGCAAGTGGAAGAATTTTGAAAGCAATAAAACATTGATAACTATTTAGAGAAGCAAAATTAAGGCATAACTGTGATAAGCTATAAAAATATGATTATTTCAGAATTAATACAGACAATAAAAAACAAAACAGTTGCTACTACAGGCAACACACCTCACAAGGCCACACAAAAAGGCCCGGATATACAGTACTTCAAGTGGAATCGAAGAACGAACTGGTCATTTTGAACAAAATCAGGCCAAAAAAAGTTAGTTTTGTGTTCGTTTCAGGAGTTCAGCTTGCCAAAGCAAACTTTCCAGAAAAGCTTTTGCTGGTAAACACCTTCGAACTACGATTGGTCCATGGCGATTGCATAATAATCAGCCTTCTTTGCCATGGAGATCCTCTCTGGTTAATTTCTTCTGTTCAGTCCATCGAGGTCAGACATCCGCCAGTAAAAACACGATCACATTGAAGAGCCGTTTTTTAGTAGAAAATGTTGTTGTAATTAATTGAAAGAGACACTGATACTGTTTTTTCATATTTAATACTGTAAAGCAGCTTGCTTTCAAACAATCTGTTGTATAAAGTGCTATATAAATAAACTTGACTGGAGTGTTGAATTGCACAAACATGCAAACATCCACATTTCTATGATCAGATGCTTAAGTGCTGTTTCCTCATTGCTGTCATTTTTGTTGTGTGTTAATTTTGTAATTGAAAGGAAAGAACATATTAACATTATTATCTAAATGCTGCTCTCAGCAGCGTGGGCGGTGTCTGGATGTTCACTAATAGTATACTGTGAGTATATCAGGGCCTTTACCAACAGCTGTTCAAGGACGTGCGCTTGCGTTCAAGCACAGCTGGACAGAATGTAAAGGTATGGTGCTGAATACAGGGTCCTCCAGACATGTTTTTTTAACGTTTAGGTTTAAGACTTTTTTTCCAAGTAAATTTAGGGATCACAGCCTTCTAATGTGCAGTATGAAAATAGATTATATGAATTAAATGGGCTATTATTAATATTAAGATGATAATAATATTAAAGATGATATTATCACTAATATTGGTCGATAATTAATATAGTACCATATAAATATCATGCAGTCCAAGCTATCATGCCATGCATCCCTGCTTTTAACATAACACAACACAGCATTATAAAAGCAGTGACACTCCTGGTGCGAGATGCTGAAAAACAGGATGTAATACAACAGTCTGTATCTAGATGTCTGAACATCAACCTTAGGCAATTTTGATTTGTGACAGGAATGAAATAAGGTTGAGAAGGATGAAAGTATAGTGTGTTTAATGGATTGTACTGTTGTTTATGAAACATATTTCCAAGGGACTTTCAGCAGATAAAAACCTCCATAAAAACGGTTTTGAAAGTTATGAGTTTTGAAAATTACATGTGATCTAGGACCTTTATACATACAGCACATGCTATTGTAAAAGTATATCCCTCGCAGACTCATTTTCATCTGTATAAAATTGAACATGGCATCTACCTTGCAGACAATTTTTTAAGTAAAAACACATCCTCTGCACTTAATCTTTCTTGAACAGATTGCAAAAAAGTTTGCTGTGGACATACTGATTTAATATAAAGTCACTTTTTTGTAATGTGCATTCAAATCTTTCTGCTACAATAAATGTAAAGTCTTTGAATTATCTTCATCTTTGGTACTTAATTTGCAAATAATGTTTTAACTTTTTTTTCTCTCAGCATTGAAAAGCATAATTAGGAAGATGGCACGGAATGTTTTTAGATTTCAAACATAAGGAAAAACAGATCTGGAAGAACCCTGGCTCACTAATGAATAGAGAACCATGATTTCAACAACAAAAAACTCTCTTCTGTTATTATGGGCTAGTTAAAAAAATGTTCTGATACATATTGGTCGTTATTATTGTTCATAAGCGTAAAGCCTATGAGGCATGATCTTTTAAAAAAATCTGATTTATCTACATTCAGGTGTAGGTTCAGCCCTGCCAGTGAAATCTAAGCAGGCTAATAACCTGTCTGTGAATTCGCCATTGTTTGGGTCACAGGAACATGCTTCACAGCAGACAGCATCACCAACAGATTCCCGCAGGTGCTGTAGGAATAAAAATATCAGGATGCAAGGAAACATGTGGTCTTTTGAGACAACATATGTTCTGCCCAGAACACAAATGAGTAAATAGTTAGGATAGAGTTTTTGTTCACAGATTAGAAAATAGCTCACCCAGAAATGAAGATTCTGTTTTCAATTAACTCATGTCGTTCCAAACTTATATTACTTTCCACTGTGGAAGATTTATATAAATAATGGCCTTCTCCATATGATGGGTTGGGTGCCAGACTCAAACATGTAGACCTTCAGGTTTGAAATCAATGACTCTTGATCACAGAACACTAGCAAATTCGTTCTGTTTAGTTTAGAATTTTGTCTTATACGATAAGCTGATAATGATTTTCATGTTATGGGTGATAGCCGATAAATGGCCACCATTAAAAACCTACACTATTTTGTCTAAATAAAAAAATTTAAATAAAAAATTAAACCAAAACTTAAAACCAAAATCTAAATTAAATTTAGGCATCACAGCATAATGTACAGTATGGAAAATTTTGTTTAGAGATTTGCTTAAGATTAAATTTACTGTGTTTGTTGATCAATTATTAGTATTTTAAAGGGTTAATTTTAAGTGAGCGTTAGATGATCGCAATTATCATATAAATGTCAAAAATCAAAATGTTTATATTGTTCATCCCTAGTTCTGTTCATCACACAAAGCTATTATATGCTTCAGAAGACTTGGAATATAGTCAAAATACTTTACAAAATACTTTTATAATGCTTTTTTTTTTGTCATTGTGAAACTTGACAGCACCTGTCCTCATTTCACTTTCATTATAAGAAAAATAGGTGACCAGGATATTCTTTTATGTTCTACAGAAGGAAGTCAGAGGGCTTGGATTGGAATGACATGAGGGTGAGTAAATGATGACAGAATGATCATTTTTGTGTGAACCATGCCAATTATTTTAAATTAAAATGAATTTCTCTTAAAATGGGTCCAGTCTCTGTGAACTGAGTAAGCATGAGCTTTCAGATTTGTTTAACTTCATTCAGTGTGCGTGAAATGGCACAAATCATATTCTGGGAGAAGCAGACCAGCAGGACTAAAACAAGCCCTGAATATCTGCAGTACCTCTGATTGTTTCTAAAGAGCAGTGCTCTGGACCGCTCATTGGTTCAGCATGACTTTACACTCACAACCCAAAAGTGATCTGAACCAAAGCCCATCTGGTCTCACACGCATTTCCCCAATCACTAATTCTGAAACACAATAACACTGAAGCTTCCTGTTGTGGAGAGCTTCCATTCGCATCTCTGCAACTTTCTAAAGAGAAAATATGTAGGGAAACCAGATGAAAAGAAAATAGGAAAATAACACTGAGTCACAAAAAAGCACAGAGGTAAGGGGCGAATTAAAGAGACAGACATGGAGGGGTTGAGTGGACCTTAGTGGGATGAGTTCTGGATTACCTTCATAAAGCTGAGCATACTGAGGAAATCCTGCTGCTCGGAGCCACTCACAGGCCTCCTTCGCCTCCAGCTCTGATAGAGAGAGAGAGAGAGAGAGACAAAGATGAATTAAAGGGATAGTTCACCCAAAAATAGTTGAAATAAAGTTGTTATTTTTGTTTGTTTTTGCGCACAAAAAGTATTCTCGTCGCTTGACAAACTTAAGATTGAGTCACTGTAGTCATTTGGACTATTTTAACGATGTTTTTAATAACTTTTCGAGGCCGGCAAGTTTCAATCCTTGAAGAAGCCTATGGACTAGTATGGACGAGTGATCCAGCTCTCAGATTTCATCAAAAATATCTTAATACGTGCTCCGAAGATGAACGAAGGTCTTACAGGGTTGGAACAACATGAGGGTGAGTAATTACTGACAGAATTATCATTTTTGGGTGAACTAACCCTTTAATGAAATCAAGAAGATAATCTATTCTTTCAATTCTCTCATGATATTAATCATTATCACTTGATTAAAATGAGACATCCAGAATACATTAGACCTAATCTGACAACTCATTTCACCGTGAATAAGTGCTGTTTAAAGTTATTTAGATATTTAGGTCTGTCCGTGGGAAAAACTTTCAGCATGGCAATGAGAGCGGAACTGAAATATGTAGCTGGTATTCTATGACACAGAACAATCTAACAAACTTTGCAAAACTAAATGTATTTAGATTAAATAACAGTCCTGAGCTAGAATAATTACTTATATTTGTTAGTATATTGTACTTTAAAAGTAATCATGGAGACATTGGTCTTCATTCACCTGTCACCAGTCATCAGGGGAACATGACACCTGTGATGGACAGTGCCTTCAGATTGGCAGGAAATTCCAGAGATCACCATGGAAACTGGTGAGGCAATAGAGTCGTCGGTCAACCAACTCAGGTACAACAAAAATTGAGAGGATCTCAGAAATAACAGCCCAGATGCAAGTACAACCTGAGGCTGATTTTCAAGAATAATATTACATATTTTGTGTCTTAGAAATGCACATTTGACAGTAGTCTGTACTTTTGATAGATTAAAATTAACCACTGGTAATTCACAGTATCATACATTTAAATCATGAAAACCATAGATAAAACCACATATATAGTTCCTCAATACCATGGTAAAATGTAACTAAATGAAAACAGTGGCCTAAATATATTTAGTAAATACAAATGCACAAATGCTAACTTAACCAAAATACTGTAATTATATTCCATTACAAGTGTTACGTTAAATTTAAAGTAAATGATGGTGATTTATAGAAAAGGCTTCTAACTGGATCGTTCATGGCACAATGTTTCTTGTGATTTTTTAGAGCTGTTGAAAATGCCGTTTCATCTGGTTTAAACTAGTTTAAATACAGACATACGTCATGTGATCGAGATGAGCCGATAAATGGTCCGTGTGGCAGAGTTCAAATGAGTAGTGCCGTTTCGCTTTTGCAGATAAACATTATATTGAACATTTATCAAACTTTTGTTATTTTATCAAGAGATATAATAAAGCCACAATTATCGTTATCGTTTTGTCACCCAGCCGTACTTTAAATACATTTTAAATGATTTGAAACATTTTGACACCATTAAAATTTCATAAATCTCATAACCAATTTCAATATCACAAAAAAAACTATTACCAGCAATAGGACAAAAAATATATAATAGAACAAAGACACAAATTAAGTAGACCTACCTGAAAAACTTCAAACACTAGATAGGTCTATAGAAATACTACATAAATTATTTAAAGTAATCAAATTTAATCCTTACTAAACATCCTTAAAGTTACAAAAGTAATTCAGTCAAGAGCAATGAAAATTGTTTGATTAACATTATTGACACTGACGGCAGCAGGTAGGCTAAGACCAAATGCACGGATCAAATATACTGACAAATCTCTACCGGTTTATCGTATCTCCTGGTTTATCGCCCATCCTCAGTTGCATGGTCTACAGAAACATTTGAGTTACTGAAAACTAAATACAAATGATATCATAGCAATATCATAGCAATCAAACAAGATATAGCCTATGTATGTCCACCTCAATGTTTTCATTTCAAATGCAAGATGTAATTGTGAAAACCAAATAAGTTGAGTAATTGCAAATCATCCTAAATCATCTGGATCATAGCTTCCCAGCTTTTATTGTTGTATGTACCCCAAAACCAAGCCAGAAATGTGTTTCTATCAAATTGTGTTATTTTGGATATCATTCAGCATTATTACTAATATTAAGCTGCTTGATATTGCAAAAATGGCATTTGTTAGCATAGAATTCTTATTATCATAATCATAAACACACTGGTTTGTAGTGTGAATAGGTTTACCATTTACTGCATAGCAGCTAATGAATCTGAAGTCTTGCACACTCATAGAAAACTATATTGTTTACTTGCATTAAGATGCTAGTAATTGAATGACTCGACAACAAGACCTCAAGGAAACAAGACAAACTGAAGTAGTTGGCCTGAGAAAATCAATCCCGACATAAATGTTTCTCATCTGCCTCTATCTGGACACAATCCAACAAATCTATATTCTGCGCACATTTCACACTCCATTGGGATTATTTGTTTATTCCGGTATTGCTTATTGGTATTGGTTATTGGTCATTTATATAATAGTTTAGCAGCACATTTGATTATTCTTAGCCTTTTGTTTAACGTGGGTCTCACAATCACAAACTCGCCAGCTTCAGTCACTAAACAGAGGTAATTGGCTATGGCTATATATCTGAGATGGTCGCATTCACGCTTACACAATCAAAGACAGTTTTGTATAGCCTCCCTTGGTTTGTAATTTAATTTAAAGTAACGTGTACTTCAGGCAGAGGTATGGTCACTACTAAAGATATAAGTCGACCAACATTCCTTCTTTTATAATAGCTTTGGATTGGCCATGTCTTGGTTTCCCACGTACACTTATCTAAAGTAACATTAAATTAAAACAGAGGTTAGACACACCCAAATTTAAGTTGGTCAAGCAGCATTTTGCTAGCCTGGGAAAACCCAGACAACTTGCGGCAAATTTAGATTTGCTTTGAAAGTTAGTCTGGCAAAGAGCTCATTCAAGCCCATTTCCAATCCGTCGAAATTGAGGCACCAATCAGAAACGTTGGGGCGGGCTTTACACGATGACGACAGCGCTGGGACTTTGAGGCAGATTTTGTAGCCTGCATTACAAAGATGGATGCCGCCGTCGAACATCACTCGTTCGAATCAGCTATCGCGTCTGTTTTAAGCGATTTGAACATTTCCTTTTTGTTAAAAACCGAGCAAAGAACAATATTCTTTATTGTATATTAAGAAACATAAGATGTTTCTCCGTCGCTCTGCATACGTCATCTCCTTCATCGCTCTGATTGGTTTTAGGTCCATCCGCGACGTCCGTTGGTGACGCCCCTCTGGAAATGATTTGTCTATGACGCTTTGCCATACCATAACTCAGTTACAACTGAGAATGGTCTGGTTTTAACCAGGCTAGCATTTTGCTGCCCTAAACGGAAATTCCATTCTTGTCTTTACGAAAACCAAGTACACTTGAATTAGTGCCCAATATTAGTCGTCACTAATCTGACGCAGATTTTACGGTAACATACGAATCTGTTTAATCTACATGGGAAAACAATTTCAGAGTAAAATCAAATGTCCATGTTTAAATGTTATTTTATGTCAGGTAAATGTATTATGCCAGTTACATAATCAGATCAAAGATAATAAATACAAAACACCAAATGCTCTGGAATAAAGAGAAAAGATGCGAACCTGACATTAGAAAATACATGATGCTGAGTTTCTTGCACACACTCAACATCAGGGCTAATTTGAGCTACATATCGCCCCAAGCCTCTTGTCAAAATTATTTAAGTATACCCAGACCTTCTTTCATGGAAACATTCGTTAACAATGGGAATTTGCATTTAGAGGTTACACCTTTTGTGGGCAGGATGTAATTTGCATGAAATACCCACCCTCCTCTGTAAGCAAGATATGTCTAAACTCTTATTACCTTTTGCTTTACTTCTGTGGAGACGAGAACTTTGTACCAGTCACACTGAGACCTTTTAAATTATACCAAACATGTATAATACTGTATGATAATTGTTCACATTAAACCATATGAGAGAGAGAAGGAATGGGGGAAGAGGGGGTAAAGGGAAAGAGATGTAGATTAGGATGATACTGAGGTGAGACTTTCGTCTTGAATGGTGATGGTACTTTCACAAGAGAGAGTTCAAATGTTAATTTCCTTTGTTTTCCCAGAGAGTTCTCTGGGAAACTCTCTTCCAGTTTTTCCAGTCTGACAGTTTCATATGCCATAGCCGTGCACAAGGCAACCCGTGTTCGAGTCTCAACTTGAGGTTCAGGCTTATTTGTTCATCAATGAAAAAAAAATCATTCATCCCCCACCAGGAAGTTTTGATGTACAGTTTGAGAAACAGTAATCTTCATTTAGGGAAGGAGTGAAGGAGTTTTTTTTTTTTTAAATTGAATACAGGATTTGGAATCGGGTGGCATAGGATCAGGATTTATTTAGCAAAAACAAATCATCCCAATGGAATGTCAATATACTGAAAAGGCATTTCAGAATATGCATTTGATAAAACCATGATTAACCTGTGATTGTGTTCACTAAATGCCAAAAACATTTTCTCTTTGTGCAGCATGAATAACAATAAGATTTCATAAGCAGGTCACATTAGAACAAACATTCTGAGCATGAACCATTGTCATGTGGGAAGCAAGCCAATCAGATCCAAATGTAAACTGACTAGCCAATGACCTTGCAGCATGAAGAAAGGAGTAGGGAATCAAAATTTTTCAACAGACTAACCCTGTCAATCAAAACATCAGCATCAACATTTTATGCCTATAAACATGATTCAAAACAATCGTAGACTGCTCGCAAGTGTTGTCAGAAATAGTCTTTGTATTCATAAGCATATGGCTGTCAGGGTGAGTTGGGCTCTGAAATTCTGGCATATTTATAAAGGCAGGCAAGCCCTTCAGGATAATCTCTGGCACACTGAAGCAAAATTGTGTTCAAATGAACAGATGAGGATTTAACGACCCTCTAAAACAAATTATGTTTAGTTACAGGCTTCAGAAATCATTTACATATTTGAGTGTTAATTTATTATACATATAATATGCAATTCTTCCTATATACAAAACATGACATACACAAAAGGTATTCAGCAGTGAACACACATATATACACACACACAAAAGTAAATGTAAAAAAATTACATTTCAGAATGCAGTGCTATACTAATTTCACAAGGTCTTAAAATTGCAATATATATAGTTATTTTAAGACCTTGTGAAATGAGACTAGTACTCCATTCTGAAATGTATTTTTTTTTGTACATTTAATTTTTATTATACAGTATATTTTGTATGTGAAAATAGAAAAATACCAAAGTATTGTAAGCAAATAATAACAAAAGTCTATTCGATTCTGAAAATATAAATTTAATCTACAACAAAATTACGAAGAAATGAAAGTGAAAAGTAAAACAATAGTGCTTATTCCCCCCAATGCTGCTGGATACCAAATTATAAATTGAGATGCCAGAAGAACTCAAATGCCAGATCTGAAAATGTGTGTAAATATGCATGTGCATATGAACACAAATGGTCACATACACACACTCTTCATTCCTATGATCAGATCGGCTTTGTCTGTTTCCTGCCTCCATACACTGCCCCTTCAGCATTCCTGAACTCCATGACTCCCAGCAGTGCTCCGGGTTTTCTCGTGCATACGCCCACATTTCTACTGCCTCTAGATCACACACTTGAAGTCATTAAACATTGTCTGACAATCCATTTAAACACTTCTTTCCATCTACAAATATGATATGTGGCAAGACTAGGATTGCAACAGTAGATTAGACTAAGATTTTCATAGCACGATAAAATCTCAGAAAATATCAGTTTCATGGTATATGGTATTTTAAGAATTGATTCTATATTGATTAATTTGGAAATATTTCAGGAATACATTTTGTTAAAATAAAATTAATATTTTTGAAATCTGAGACATTGTTTCTTATCAAAAGCAACTAAGGACAAAGCTTATAGCAAATATTGGATAGGAGGCAGGCTAAATTATGTTTAGTGAAACTTCATTTATGAATCAACTGAAAATGTTGAATGAAAAGATCAATCTTGGGATTTAAGAATTGATATAAAGACTATATTAAAGTAATGCATGTATGACTGAACACAGGTCGACAAGTCTGACAGACGTTCAAGAAAGAAATGATTTGTGTATGCACACTTGACATTCTACATCCGGATGGAATTTCACAGTAATTTTCATACTGTGAATAATAAGTAAATAGCCTACACACTTTGTGACTGTCAATTTTCATACCATGAAACCCTTTGGCAAGAATTTGAATTCATCATCATTACTGTATTTTCTCCATGTCAATCATCAATACAAGTTATACAAGTTACAACAGTTACTATTACTGATATTAGTCTGTTTAGGAATCATTGATGCTGTAATAAGAAAATTCACATTGATAAGGTCCAGACAGGCATAAAACATGAACATTCCTGTAACTGCTTCTCTTCTCAGGAGGTGGAAACCCCCTAAGTAAAGCGTTTCTTTTTCCCTCTCCTTCTCCACTAACCCTCCCTCTCTTTTTCTTTTGTGAGGCTGATTTTATAACATGTTTTCCACTGCTGGTGCAAAATTCATGGATGAAGATTCTATTCCAGTCATTTCTAAATATAAACAATAATTTTCAATTCATCGCCTCACCACTGACCTTTTCTATGATAATACCCTTGACCTCTAGTTAAATCAATAATAAAATGGCCTGATGGGAAAATACATTATGTTTTGAGTTCCCTATCTGCCAATCACTATGACTTTATGTCCACTGACCATCACCTCTGAGTTTTGGAAAAACGGCCAATGGAATAGGTGAGCGAAATTTGCATGCCAAGCCACTCCCCCGTACATATGGGTATATAAGATGGCGGCACGCATCCACTCATTCGATTTTTGCTTCGGACCCAAGAACCCGAGGTTCGACCCGAGACCCGAGCGGGTACGGGCCCAAAACTTTCGACGAGTGCCTCGGACATGGGTCGGGTTCGGTATTAGTGGCCTCGGATCTCAGGTAATTTAAAATAAATGTGCTTTTTCCAAATGGACCCTAGAGGACCTGAATTCTTTGAAACAGTGTTGGGCATTTAACAAATTTGTATTATTTAAAACAATTATATGACAATGCAATTATCTTACAGTTACACACGGTTGCTTCTGCATTTAGACTAAGTTGCTCCACATTTTTGCCTACCGTTCAACGAGCGCATGGATTTTAGACTCGCTGCTTGCAAGATCTTCCACTGATTACGGTGAACGATGTCAATCGAACTGGCATCTCTAACACCCTCTATTAAGAAGGAGAAGGGCTTTAAATTGGATGTTTCGAGTTATGTCGACAACTTTGAGGGCAAGTTTTCTCGAGCTAACAATAGTGATGCACCGATGTGAAAATTGTGGCCGATACCGATGACCGATATTAATATTGCTGTTATGGCCAATACCGATATTTACCGATGTCGATATCTCTAGAAAACACATTTTTATGATAATCAAATAAAGAGCTATTTTTCAAAACAAAAAAATTTTTTTTTACTTTTGTAATTTATTTTCAGAAATGACTGATATTGGGCACCTTTACCTGTGTGCAAAATATGTCATCATATTTTCAGAAGAAAAAAATAAATATTTATATAAAAATAATTTTTTATAGAGGATATATCAAGTGTGTCCTGAATTCACACTATGAATAAGCCAACCCTGAGTATTCTCAATAAACATCTAACTCACAGTTGAGACCAAGTCACTGTATTCTGTGAACATTGTAAAACAGCTCAAAACTTTAAAGTACAGTACTGTCCTACTAAGGCAAAAGACCTTAACTTCTATTTTATAGTACAATGTTATGATAACACTTAAAATGTAAGCAATATTAACCCGATTAGACTCACTATGATAAAAATGGCTTCACATGTATAAACTAGAAGTTGAAGTAGTGAGAATAGTTGGAATGTCCTGTATGAACAAAATGACGGAGTATTATGTTTCCACTGTTCGATCGCGCCCGCGCCTCCCTCTCGCTCGCTCTCTCTCTCTCTCTCTCTCTCACCCGCGCGCGCCCCCCACACACACACACAACATATTCCAGCATTGAAATCTTGACGTCGCTCACAGCATGTTCATAATAGTCACAGAGCAGAGATTAGGTGTCCCTAAAGAACTGTATCTAGTAGTTCCGCATTTTAATGGATTTGCTTTCTCGTCGATTGTTTGACATGGATTTTAACCAGGGTTCAACAAAAGGCAACGTTAGGCTCTAAATTACTACATTCCTGCTGCTGCTGTATAATGGGTGTGTCGTTGCGGCTCCAACCAACTCATGTAGTTTTCAGTCAGTGGACTGTCATTGACAAGCGAGAGCTAGCATTTTATTTCAGTTGTAGCCTACATGTAGCGTTGTATTACGGGCTTTGAATTAAGATATCCTACAAGCCTGCTCTAATGCAGCGCTTGTTACTAGATAGGTTGTTGATTATGGCTCGAAACCTGTTGTTTCTAGTTTGTGAAGTAGCATCGCTAGCTAAAGGGTACCGCTAGGTATTACTGGATTTTAAAGATTATCTTTTTATGCACTCGTGTCGTGTGTCATTCTTACCTTGATCATTTTCATTTTCACCATCATTTTCCCCCGAGAGTATGCCATTATTCAATAATATAACAAAAGCAATCACTATGAAACATGTAGGCTAACTTACCTGTGTGTCTGAGGTGATTTAATTGCTACATCATAACCCCGTAACTCCAGAGCGAAAGTATTTTGATGGTCGGTCAAAATAGGGCAGAGTGCCGTAACGTGCCGCCTCCAGCACCTGCTTCAGCACATTTTGTGTGTAATGTATGCGCTGTGCAAAAACAAACATCACCGCCCCCACATAAGCCTACACACACGTCAAATACACAGGAATGATTATCGGCCTGTTCACATCGGCCCTATTTTGACATCGGAACGATACCGATGTGTAAAAAGTTTACCACATCGGCGGCCGATATATCGTGCATCACTAGCTAACAAGCTAGCTAGCTTCGGTTATGGCAGTTCATACTCTACATTCAGTTTTCTGAAAACCTTTTTAGATCTTCTGTTTTTATAGTTTTACTAATGTATTATATTAGTAATACAATATAGCAGCTTCCAAATCAGTCAGCAGGACACTGGGATTTTTCCTGACTGACTGCGGGGCTGCAGGCTGTGGACACTTCAATGGCTTTTACGTTCGGGTCCAGTCAGGTTAGAAAATAAATGCCGTCGGGTTGGGTAGGACGTGAGTCTGTCTTGGTTTGGGTTTTTCTTTAAACATTTTTTTATTTATTCATGCACGTCAGATACGGGTAAGAAATGATTTGGTCGGGTACAGATTTTAGAACCTAAGAAGACCTCTACTCCACATACACCAAGGTTCCTGCAGCTTTTTTCAGGGCAGCAGCTTCATTGGGGTCTTATACATTTCTGCTGCATCCTCATTATCAGCGTAAATGAGAAACTAGGATATCCCAGAGGATACTGTTTTCTGCTCGCAGATCAGCATACGCTGTCAAACCATGTGAATTGCTTGATGTTTTCTAAAAAAAAGGATGTTATCATAAACTTTCCTCCCTAAATTCTTCTGTAAAATGTAGTAACTTCTGATAAATATTTAAACAACCAAACGCTCAACTTCTTGCCAAACATGGTTTCAAGTTCCGAGACACTGACTGTGCTACATACATAACATCTATATACAGCCCAAAGACATGTCTGCAACAGCTCTGAGCTAAATAAAGCTCTTGAGAGTAATGATAGAGGGAGTATTCTGTGTGTATCAGCATTCCTCTCACAGCTGTTTCAAGAACATGCTTTGAGGTTTTACAGCATTCATAAGTGTCCCTGTGTGAGACCTGTATACCACAGAGCTCTATAATCGGTCCCTTGACATGTCCCTTGCTCATCTTGACATGGCTAGTTCTACATAGAACTATTTGAGCACCGTAAACATCAGGAATCGTTGTATACAAAATTGTACTACGAATCATAAAAACAAGTGTGATATCAGAAAGTCTGTACCGTCATGTAAACCTTTGACGTTGTGCACAGTTTTAAGTGGTATTGATGTTCAAGCAACTCCTGGTGTTTTATAAATGAAATAGCAATCGACTGCAATCATATTGCAATTTTGGTCCCAAATACATCAATGAGCTCCCAATGTAGACATCAATGCAGCAGCAATTCAACAATGTTTTGATAGCATTTTTAAAGAAAACTGTACTTTTTTTTACAGCTGGTAATTGATTTGACACACATGCATGCTACACAATCTCTTATATATGATCACTTGTGTGCTTAAGTAATTATGTTGACAGCCTCTGTAACCGCTTGCCAAAGAGCATCTGTCTTTTGTTAGACCTGCAAAGAAACCAGCAGAAAGGAAATTTTCAGATCCTCATATTTTTCCTTAAAAGTGTATCACTTGGTTCTTTCATTGTACGAACATTTTATGAAAATACAGTATGTGCATGATACACACAAAGTTCAAATGTTTGGGGTCAGTAAAAACATTTTTTCTTTCTTCCAGAAATTAATCATTTTATTCAGCAAGGCTGCATTTAATTGATCAAAAGTGACAGCAAAGATACAAATTAATTTTGAATAAATTATGTTTGTATAAAAAATAAATAGTTTCCACGAAAAAACACCAAGCACCACAACAGCGTTCAGCAATATAAGAAATGTTTTCTTACCACCAAATCAGAATATTAGAATGTTTTCTAAAGGATCGTGTGAGACTCAAGACTGCAGTAATGATAATGCAAATTCAGCTTTGCCATTGCAGGAATAAATTACATTTAAAAAAAAACATTCAAATAGAAAAGTTATTTTAAATTGCAATATTATTTCACAATAGTGTTTTTACCATACTTTTGTTGACCAAATAAATGCAGCTTTGGCGAGCATAAGAGACTTCTTTCAAAAACATTTAAACATCTTACCGACCCCAAACTTTTGTACAGTAGTGTATGTGCATTCAGTGAAAAACATATACTGCTGCTGAAACCTCATCCCCGCTCGCGGTCACACTTACTGCTTAGAAACTACAGAGGATATCAATTACACAATGTCTCAAGGATTTCTCAATGATTCTCTGTCATGTACTGCCTCATTTTGTCAGCAAATCAACATAAAGTTGGCCAAAATGAGAACAAGAACCTGGAGAACGCAAGTGGTTGCAACAGAATAAATCAGGATGTTTTACGCTGTGAATGTGTGTGATGCGTATTTGTTCTTTCAGGACATGCTGTATAAAGTACATTATCAGGCACCTTACAGATGACATTCATCAAACACAGACTATTCTGTAGCGACATCTCTTCTCTGATGATGCGTTTTTGACACAAGAGCAGAACAACCTGTATGAGATACAATAGGAGACCACAATCCAATCAATTCCTGATGGACAAAATCAAGTCCCGTGCTCTTTTTTTCTTTTCGAGGAGCCGTTTCACTATCACAATGTCGTTTCTTATCGACCACACTATTTACCGCCCACAGAAAGCAGGTGCAAAGTACTTTTATTCAAAAGATATCTGTGTACATTTTCTACTGAACAAGATCACATCAAAGCTGAAGAAATAAAACCCGGCATGTATCCTGACTACACTTTCAGCATTTTAAAGAGATGTTTGATGTGCCAAGCACCACAGTGGACAAACACTGCAAAATAAGTTCAACAAAGATTTTGTGGGTGTGTTTGCATTACCTGATTTGCATAAATCCTTTAGGGAGTCAGCCAGGCACTATAAACGTTATCAGTGGCTGCAATTCAGTGTTGTAAATTTCCCCAAAACACTCACTGTCAAAGAACCTTGTCAAAAGGAATCATCATTCAATTCCTTTTTATTATTTTTTACCTATGTTAACCAGCAAAGTAAAGCATAAACATACTCTACATGAGCAGCAGCTTTAGTCCAACATGCTATGTATATACCAGCTAAAAAGTTTATAAATGCAGACACAGAATTTGTACAGCTGTTTTAAAAGCGATGTAAATCTGGATTAGTGCAAAATAACTTCAATAACTAACAATTGAAATGTGAACAGCATGATTAATAAGATACCCATAACCCACCCACTCACTCAGCTCAGCCCTAAACCACACACAGAGCGGCGCTGAGCGGGTGAGAGTGATTTGTAGTAAGCCTGGGTAATCCCTGCTGCATGAGCAAAACAAACCAGAATTAGAATGAGAGGCATTTAAAGCACTGAAAACCCTGAAGCAGAAAAGAAAAACACTACTAAATGCTCCCATGAGCGCTGAGAGAGAAGTACTTCATCTCATTTTGAATGCACTTTAAAAGCCTGTTATTGGCATCACATATGTGTGGTATCTGTTTGTGTGTGTGTGTGAGAGTGTGTGTGTGTGTGTGTGTGTGTGTGTGTGTGTGTGTGTGATACAGTAAGATAGCCAATGAGAGAGATGCAACCAAATGGGGGCTCCATTTGGAAGCATTTATCCATAGGAGTTATCTATAGGAGTTTGCACCCCTATGGCAAGAGCATCATTGCTTGCATGTGAGAATAATTATTATTTCTGTCAGGTCCATTAAGTGAAGAACACATGACAATAAAAATTATTTAGGACATTTTTATTGAATAAATTGCAATTCAAGTTGATAAATTCTGAATTAAATTTTGGCGGTATGGCTCTGTTCAGGGAGTCCTCTGACCTTTAATGAGCAGCAGCAGCATTAGGGAACACTCACACAGTTTAGGACTGTGAGAGCTGAACTATTCCCCCATGAACAGAGCAGCAACGATGACAGAATAGCAAATGCCACGTTATACATGACGAGGAGCTGGGGAGGTGGCGGGTTGCAGAGAAGCGAGCTGCAAGCAGTTAGGAGCGAACTGAATCAGCTTAAAATAGGGCGCCTTGATTTGAGCGTAGCCATTAGCAACGAGGGGAGTTGATCAGCTAATGCAGCTCAGCTGGGCAGATCAGCTGAAGAGACTGTGTTGTTGGCCAATAGCGTTAGCAGCTCTTGACTACTTGGCCTGCCAGAACTGACGCTGATGCTCAATTATATATTTTTCATTCTTATTAAAATAAAAATGCATTTTTATGCAATATTATTGGTGGTAATAGTGTTGTAGGATTGTAATATATTTTTGACTCAAGCAACATGATCATGAGTTCAATTTCCAACCAATGCACAAACGTACAAAATCTATATCATCTGATGATCTAATAAAAATATTTTTAACACTTTATATAGTTGAATTTGTTAACATTAGTTAAAGCTAAAATTAAATAATGCATTACACTTTTACAGAATTTATTAATTTTGATAGGCCTATATTATATTATATATTCATGTCAGAGGAGATGACAGACTAAGAACCTGAAAAAAATTGCAACATCAAAATGTGAGTTTTTTGGATTGCTTAAAAAAAAAGATGGGCTATTAGACACCCCAGATTGCAGAAAGTGCCAATCAATAGCCAACAAACTCTCTCTCTCTCTGCCTCCCTATTTCATTCATTCACTCATTTAATTTATAAAGCACGTTTAAACACAACCATAGGTTGACCGAAGTGCTGTACATAAAGTTAAAATAATGTAAACAAAATATAAAAGTTTACAAAAACTCTTTAGCCAAAAAAAGAGAACTCAAAATTAAGTTTAAGATCCTGTTAAATAATCTGTTAAATTAATGTTAATCTGCCATCGATAAAATATTGTGTTGCCACAATCCTAACTTTTTCTATATTAATCTGCATCAACAACATCCAGTTGTGACTTTAACTCTTTCCCCGCCATTGACGGAAATTTCCGGCTTTCCTTGTTTTCGCTGTTAGAATTGTGACGAATGTTGCTCAGTGACGTAAAAGTCGCATGAATTCCGATATGACTGTTCAGACTGCGCTTGCACTGAAAAACATCTGGCCTGTATCGGGTTTAGTACCACACACATATATATATATATATATATATATATATATATATATATATATATATATATATATATATATATATATATATATATATTGCAGTAGGTACTGTATATAATGCTGTTGTCACTTTACACTGATCTAATATACACATGCAATTTATTTCCCTGCTGTTTACATTCACAGACATAACCGACTGTGTTTATGTGAACTTTGTGAAAACCATATATCAGAAGTTTAAACTGATATGGCTTTAAAACACATGCAAATAATTCATTTTCATGATGACGAAGAACTGCAATGTCACGTGAGCGTGATAGAGATGATAATCAAAAACAAACAGATATTTTGTTCGTTTTTGACAGTATCCAAGGCACAAGTTGTAAAGCTCTGGAA
Source organism: Meda fulgida (assembly GCA_030578275.1). Taxonomy (NCBI): domain Eukaryota; kingdom Metazoa; phylum Chordata; class Actinopteri; order Cypriniformes; family Leuciscidae; genus Meda; species Meda fulgida. The sequence goes on from CM060620.1 coordinate 27,374,678, forward strand.
AGCATGGAGGGGAGCAACAGCTCATTTGCAGATACATGCACGAAAACAGCATGTTTTTGATTTCATTTAAAAATGGGCATTTACAACATGATATAGTAAATTATCTGTGGATATTTTGAGCTGAAACTTCACAAACACATTCTGGGAACACCCGAGACTTATATTACATCATGTAAAAGGGGGCATAATAGGTCCCCTTTAACTACAGTGACTATTTAAAAAGGTCTTCTGGTATATTTCTCAGTGTGTTTGAGAACATTTCTGATAATTCTATGACATCTTTGTATCTCTGATGAAAGTGAAAGGTCAGAGACATTTCCAGCGGCTCATCAGGAAAACACTGCGACTTTTGAGAAATGAACCAAGGAGGCTCTGTGAGTTTCTGAAAAGTCTCTGTGTTTCAAAAGACTGCGTTTTAAAAATATATGTGCATTTCTGTAGAGCCCCTGTTTTCTTCAGAAGAGTTTCTGAGGAGTCTCCGCCCTTTTCACAAACTATCACTATGTTCCTGAAGAATATAAATGCATTTATGAACAAGCTGCTGTGAATTTCTGGAAAGTTGCATTACATGAACTGTACATCACTTATTCTTCATGAATTTACACATCTGTTTGAAGATAAACAAATCACATCCACACATACGGTTAAATATAGTCCACACAAACATTTTAACTCTGTCATTTTGTACTCATTGAGGGTCAGTAAATTATAGAATTATTTTTTTTGTTAACTATCCCTTTAATACATTTTCAGCTTTTTTAACCTCATATCATTTGGTTCATGATGTTCAGATCTGGGTGTAAGTAGTTCTAAGTAAAAGGCCTTTAGATAGAAGCATCTGCTGTATGAATAAATAGCATTTGTGAAGTGTGTGTGTGGGGAAGGAAATGTTTTCTGTGCTCTAGCTCTGTGTGTGTGTGTGTGTGTGTGTGTGTGTGTGTGTGTGTGTGTGTGTGTGTGTGTGTGTGTGTGTGTGTGTGTGTGTGTGTGTGTGTGTGTGTGTGTGTGTGTGTGTGTGTGTGTGTGTGTGTGTGTGTGTGTGTGTGTGTGTGTGTGTGTGTGTGAATACACCTCATTGTTCTTAGCGGTTCTTTGGCTTCTACCCACAATCCCACAGTCCACCTCTACTTACCCCAATTACACTTATCCTTTTCTTCTTTTACCAATCCTGTTTATGCCTTTCTATTTCTCCTCTTTTACACTTCTCCATTCACTTACCCAACAAACAAACAAATGTGTGATTAACATTCCTCACTGACTGACATTCAGGTTCAGGGTTCAGAGGTCAAATTCTCACTAAGCCCTGCATGTCATAAGCAGCACAGCATCAGTCATGGCGATAATGAAAATAATTAAAACACGGTTACAAATTGAATGTTGACACAAATATGATTAGACATATAACATTGCTACATTATCAATAATGCATCAATGTTTTTCAATAGGAAACATCTAAAAGGAATAGCCTAACTGCATTAGGTGAAGCTAAAGAGTGAATGAAAACCAATAAACTGAAACCTGTTCAATGTCACATCCTATATGAGATTAATCAGATATCCTTGATACACAACATAAACGTAACATAACAGCTTGTATCTGCACAAAAGGACGCAAGTGAACTTGAACTAAGTTACGCGTTTGTCTGAATGTGCAACTCCCATGGTGGATGCGCTCTTTCCGTAACAACAACGCTGAAACTAAAGCACAAAGAATTCACAACACTCTATTACAACAGTGTTGTTCTCATTATAATGTATATGGCAGATTGTCGCTGCACATCTTGCGCTTAACTGTATTTTCATGATAATCAAAGTGATTCCAGGCATCACTGCCCGCTTTTAAATCTATAGTTTCACTTTAATTTGCCGGTCTGAACGGTATGCTGTCCTAACGGTAAACAATCAAACTTTTGAAAAAATGTGCCATTGTTTTCTTGACCAATTGTCACATTCACGTCCAAGTACTCGAGTACTCATGCTCATTCCTACTCCAGGGGCCACAAGGGGGTGCTAGATTAATTAGATATCGTAGATTTTTCAAAAAACAAACATCTTTAAGGGGCTCAGCATATTTGGGGGTCCGGACCATAACAAGTTTGAAAACCCATGTACAATGGGAGCTGTGGAAAATAATAAGTTCAGAAAAGAACACATTAAATTAAAATGTAATAATAAATAACAAAATCATAAAATACATTATATATATATATTTATATAAAAAATATATTTTATTTTAAAATAAAATCTTTGGTTTAGTTTAAAAAGTAATACAATAAAATTTGACATCAGTGCCATTCTGATTTCATTTTCATTCTGCTTTCTAAAAAGATTGGTCGGAAATCACAAATTATTTAAATTTTACTGAGAGATGAGATACAAAAAGATGCAGTGTCAAATTAATAGAAACTAAACCTTTTCCAGATTATATTTTATACATTTATCTTTCACTGTATATTTGGAAAGGGGTCCCTCACAAGGAGGTCAAATTCGGAGATATGTGGCACCAAAGTTTGAAAAACCTTGATATATAGAATCTAATGCACATCAATAAAAATCTTAAATAATTTTAAACACTCGATATCTGAGTTCTAAAATCAAATCACATAGCTTCAGAAAACTAGCCAACTAGCAGAGGCACATAGTATGGAGACCGCAGCCAGATGCACTGAAGAATGAAGTGAGGTTAAAACTCACCGTGACCCTTTCGATGTTCTCGGGACAACTTCTCCATCCTAATCACTTAAACTCCAGTGGTCTAACATTACATGTTAACATTCAGGAGACACAGAAAAATGCCTTCCACAGCCATTCAAACACCTAAAACCTGCTCATGACCAACATCTCACACATTTCCAAAAGGTCCAACCAGAAAAGTCGTTTTTATCCAGACAGGGCCATAGCAAAGAGTAACGTTTAACCGTCTCTGAGCAGTGGAGTGGGATCTGATTTACTGTGGTGGCGGTATCCTGAAGGGGAGGGGGTAAGGGGTTCGGCCCTTCCTGCCCACACCCCCCACCCATTTATACCATCTGGTTCCTGAGACCAAATGTTCAGCCATCAAAAACTCCTCCTCCACGTACAGTCTGCGTGTGCTTGTGTGCCTTAACATGCTAAATGAGTTAAAGCGTCATAATCCAGACAGCCTGTCATTAGCCTTATTTGTGTGTTAGGCCCTGAGGGACTGTTAGGTGCTTCATAAAGTTATTAAACTTGATAAAGTATATCAACCACCAACCCAAAGCCCAACTGCTCACCTGCAATACTCAAGGTGTGTGCATGTGTGTTTCGGTGCATTTTTGTGATGAACGCAGGGGTGTGTGATAGGGCTGTCACTTTTGAGAAAAATCTAATTCGAACGGTTATCAAATATCAAGCAATGTATTGGAATATATTTGAATATCTACGAGCCTTGATCTGGATCAAGTGCAGCTCTCTTTTTATTGAGGATGTTCCCCGTGGTGGAGAACACACGTTCAGAGCGCACATATGTACCTGGCACACAGAGGTATTTGCGCATCAATGTTGAGAGAAGTGGCATCTACGGTGTAGAACCCAAAATATTTCCAGACACTACTTTTAAGATGAGTTGGGGTCGTAATTGTCCGCTCAGGCTGGCCGTTCTGTGCGTTATCTTCCATTTTCAAAACAGGGTGGCTATTGGCTATTGTTCGCTTGATTTGGTCTTGAGCCTACGTTACAATACGTTTAGAGCGCCCGCTACTGGATGAGATGGCAAGAAATGTGCTAAACATGGCACTTTAAAAACCAGATAGTTTATATATAGTTCGACTACGGATATTTCACGTCATGTTCGAATGCATATTCGAATATCGAATAAAAAGTGACAGCCCTAGTGTGTGATACAATAGTGATTTTTTACAACAGCGATAATTAGACAATTTTTGTTGTGATTTTGATTTTTAAAACTAGTGAAAAGCCACCAGTAGGAGGTGACAAATCACTTACCGAGTGAATCATTGGCTGCATCGGAATATGCATGCTTCCCTGTTATATAATAGAAGAAAAAATGTAGGCTATATGAAAAGAGTTATGTCAGAAATTCACAGTATTCATAAAACAGTAGGCAAGTACCTGAAAGTTTCTTAAATGAGCATCCAATGGACAACTTTATAATGCCATGAGACCACATGAGGGAGGAGTTGTGAAGAGATGCAAATGACGCTGGTATGATGAACATAGTACTTCCAGAAATCATTCAATGGGTTTGTTTGTAACTATTTGATTTGCGAAAGATAACATAACCAGAAAATTGTGTGCCTAAAATGCAACTTACATTTTACTTTTTTTTTTAACTGAACTGTGGTATAAAATCAATCACAATTTGCAATCATGCTGATGTTCATGAAAATAAATTGCATGCTTGTGTTATATTGCTTATATGATATAAATATAAGACAAAAACTCAAACTCATACTTTATAGATCAACTAACATTATCATTATAAAGGTATTTCAATGACAAAATCAATTACACGTATTTGGTATTTTGCAATATCAGATAATTTATAATCAGGGTTTGAAATTAACACCCGCCAACCCACCCTGGTAAAACCCTGCGGGTAAAAATCAACTGCTGTGGGTAACGCTGTCAAATCACTAGCCAATGTCGGGGCTTACTTATTATGTTTACTCACTTTGCTGGGGAAGTTCGTGTAAGATTTAGCACAAATACTCAATTCGGGACTCATCATGATATATTAAATACAGAGCAGGAGCGCACTGCGCAGAATCTGTGCATATCTGGCTTACTTGAACATACACGTCACTATGCAACAAATAATGGCGCGCTTATTCATTTAAATTGAAGTAATAGCAAAAATTAAAAAGCATTTGGTTAACAGAAAAGACATTTTAATTTGACAACATCCATTTTTTTTTTAATGTTCTTTGCACAGTATTGATTTGTTCACCTAAATACATTTTTGGTGATGAGGATATAAGAGGAAGGGAGGAGATGGCTGGATGACAGGATTTTGTTTGAATTCGAAATTAATGTATGAAATCGAAATGTTATAATATATATGGTGTGACGTAGTTAATTGTTTTTTTTGTTTGTTTGTTTTTTTGCTAGTAGAAGTTCTGAATGGCCGGTAACTTAAAAATTTAGAAGCCAAATTAGCCGGGAGTGAAAAAGTTAATTTCAAACCCTGATTAGAATATAGTTTACAAGTTGAGAATTTAAAAACGATACATCAGTCACACAGCTGTGGCTGCGGTATCACATGACAAGCATGACGCGTCGCCATGAAAATAATAAGGTGATATGTTCTAAAATAACAGTCACCTTAAAAAGCTCACGCTGGGGGCTCAGCTAGAATATTTTTAAATGACATGCAAAATTAATATAGTCAATCCAGAGCTAGTGTCCACACAGCTGACATGTTTTTCTGTTGTAGCTTATCGACGCTGTGTGTACGAAATAGACAATGAACACACACAAAACGTGCCATCGGAGAAGCGCTAATTAAACGTCGATTACATCGGTCACTGATTTCGGCCTTCCAAAAACCATTTTGGCCCTGTTTCGGCTGAGAATTATCGGTAGCCGAAATTTCGCCACATCCCTAATTCTCACTGCATTCTAAAACATTCATATTGTTTTTGCAAAGTGAGTGACATAGCTACTCGATAATGTAATCTTGCACATAGTTAAAACAACAATTATAATATTATCGTAGATGACACATAATCGCAACCCCTTGCTGTACGGTGCAGAAAAGCCATCTGGTTTTGGCATGAAAAGTAATTATGCTTTCGAAATTATATAGCTTTGAAAAATTACTGAGAGGAGTAGTTAAACAGAGAAAGTGTCCTGTTGGTACTCGGTCAATTCTGATTGGATCAAAGTTCAGACGGTCTGTACAGTCATTTCCTGTTCCCTGGGATTTGCTGTCATTCCTTTGGTCCTGTGAGAATGAGGGGAGAGGAAAGGAGTGGTGAAGGAGCGGGGGGTAGGGGACAGTTCAGGAAACAAGGGATCAGACAGGAAAGCACAAAAGAAAATGTCACGACGCAAAAAGGGCGTGGCGCTGTCATACACGCATCACTTCCTTTTCGATGGGCCTCTGATGTCTATCAGAAATCAGACACGCAACGCACACGAACAAACACATGCTCACACGACACATCGTACACCTCAGATACAGAAAGATGGGGAGCAGGACCACAAGAGAATCACGAGAGTGAGACAGACATACGATGTAATATGAAAGAGGAAATGAATGACAGGGAGTGACTCAGCTTTGACCTTATGATGGATACTAAAATACTCTGAAGCCAATCAAATGCTAAAGGCAACATCAGCTCAATAACTGTGAGAGCAGAAGGCAGTCGTGACAATCTGTCCCCCTCTCAAACACATTACTATATGCACACCTAGGCCTATATATACACTGAGCTTTATCAGCACACACAGGGACATACTGCTACACACAGCATTTCCACTTCAAACACAGCATGACAAACACACACACACACACACACACACAAATCGAGCAAGAAAACCGTAGTTGAAAGCCGCTTCAAGCTCTTCAGATTGCTTCAAACGCATGTGCTTTCTTGTGTGCATTTTTAAGCAGTGTGCTTTAAAAATATTTGCTGTGTAAAATGATCTACTAGAGAAACAGATTCATTCAATTCATAAAAAATCAAGAAAAGAGCATCCAATTATATACAATATGCACAAAAACACTTAGTGTTGGGTCCGAGTCCACCTTTGTCGAGTCAGAGTCAAGTCCAAGTCCTTAACAATCGAGTCCGAGTCCAAAGAGGGCCGAGTCGGACTTGAGTCCGAGTCCTTAACATCCGAGTTCGAGTCGAGTCCAGCCGAGTCCACAAAGATTTAAATGATTTGAAATTGACCTTTCACAAAGACCCGCCCCTCTTAGTTACTGTTGCTACGTCCGACAAGCCGTTCCGCTCTCACTCCAAATGTTCTCACACAGTGAAAAATATATTGCGGAGCAAAGAGGACACTGAATATGCGCCAACATACAAGACAGAGCAGCCTACTATTGGTATGAAATAAAGTCTCATCTTTTACATTTTTATAATTATTATGAAATTCAAACCATAAATCCTGTTTTGTGGTGCTTTAATGTGTAGGCCTCAGTTCAAGCAGCACATTAACTGATAATCTCTTAATTATAGCACAAATTAAACATGAATGAAAATCAGAACTGCAAAAAGATATCAATACACCATTTTTCAAGTTCAAGTATCTGCATTATGATTGGTCAGATCGCCTGTCAATCAAATTCCGGCGAAAGGTCTCAACACTGAGCTCTTAAATTAATATGTTAAACCTTACAAAATGATTGCAATGTATAGTCAAAGTCATACGTTTACTTATTGTACATCTTTCAGAATCTGCAAGGTAATGCTCAAGAATGCAATACGATGCATTAAGAGCCAGGGGTAAACTTTTGAGCAAATGGTGATGTTTAAAGTTTTCTTATTTTGTTTTACATGCTAATATCTTTTTTAGCCTCTGAAGGGCAGGACTAAATTAATATAAATTTTCAACAAAATAAGAACAATTTACATCCAGTTTAATCCTTAATGGACTTCTTGAGCATCACTAAGTGTTTGCAGGGTTGGTAATAGTTGTGTATGAGTCCCTCAGTTGTCACCAGTGCGAAAAGATGGATCTCACCATCATAGTCACTGCTAGTAAGGAGTCAAATATGCAGAAGATGCTGGAAAAGCAAATAATGTGCAGGAGCTGGAGGATTTTTCCTCATGAACAACCATTACAAAAAAACAAAAACAAAAAAAAAAACAGTTGTGGATACAAACACAAAATACAAGATAAGTTACTTGATAGGTAATGATATTTACAGTCAAGTAATTTGTCTTGTATTTTGTGTTTGTATTTTGTCTTGTGGACTAGGCTATTAAACATCTGTTATGTGAAAAAGCTTTTTCAGTGCAGTACTAAATAGAAACAATGTTTTTATTAACCTACTTATTAATAAATAAATAAAAAATTCCATTTTGGAGATTTTGAAAGGTTCATGTAAACCAGAGACAATTTATATAGAGACATGTCACTTCCTCAATCCTCAATACAACTATATAGGGAAAACCCGTAACGCCAAAGATGGCGGTTGTATGCACATGCCTCGCCCCTCCCGCTGGAAAGCCAATCGTCTGCTTTTAACAGTCAAGCCGGGAAACATTTAAGCCTATCGTCTGGTTCCACTGACGCATGCGCACAGTTGAGGTTTGCGACAGCGGAGAAGAGAACCCTAGCGCATGCGTAGTAAAGTATAACCTGTGGGGAAAAAGGCATTTTAAACCTTATTTTGGGGCAAAGTCATCAAACTTGTTCAGCGATTTTTATCAAATTTTACTGCTGTTTCTATACATGCAGTTTGTATGTCCCGGTGACCAGTGAAAGTGCAGTTCTGACTCTCTGCCCATTCATTTAGATAGGAGCCTGGTCTTGTTAGTCCGAAATAGCTGCCCGGAGGCTTTGCCAAGATGGCGGCCGAGTGGCATGACTTGCCTAAAAGGACTTTGTGTAAACTTATGACTAAAGTGTAAATGTAACAAAAATCATTAAATTATTAGACACCAAAATGTTGCTATGGTTATCACTTTCTCATGTTGCTATGGTTACTATGTCAATCATCGCAATTTTAAGACTCACAGGAATAAAATTTAGCGGATTCACTCCCACATTTAAATGCATTTATCACTCTTTCTAATTTACAGTGTGAACGGAACCACTGGTCCTCTAGAAGCACGAAAAACAAAACTATTATTTAGATTGTCGATAGCGCTCCCTTTAAGCCATCACTTACCGCGTTCTGCACTCTCCCTAAAACTCTCGTCATAAACACTGAGTCAAGTGTCCACACTGCACAGTGAATCTCTCATTTATATCACGTCAAGACTTTGTTTATGAGGGGATTTGCGAAAGGATAAAGCTTGTGCTGATTCTGAACATACATTTTAAGCGAATTCTCCGCATGTTGACTCTAAAATGCCTCTGATTTGCCACTGTGTTCATGCGCTTGATATACATGTCTGTGATTGGCTAATGCTCAACGCGGAAACAACACAAGTAGCTTGGTTTCGTTTGTTGTAGAAATTTTAATAGTCATTTATTCCTAACAGATATCATAAGGGATTGAACCTATTCAATGTGTAAAAGTATATGTGTGTACGTGCTTGTGCGTGACGTTTCAGGAATATATGGGACAGGACATCTTGACCTTAGGAATGGTCAAGATTTGGCTAGTTTATTTCAGGGCCAGGTTGTGTCTTTAGTAGAAACTGAACAGCAGTGGGGACCTTATCTGAGTGGGTGAAAGGGTAACTGCTGTGAGGAGGAACCTTGAAAAGAGTATAAAGGCTGTCTCATGTCTTCCTGGTGCGCGTCACTCACTTCACAGGGTAACTGCTGTGTTGGCGACTGGGCCTATTCTTGCAAGAATAAATACTTTTCTTTTTTATTAATTTGACTCTGAGTGTCTCTTACGCAGTGATGATGTTTAACAGAAGTTTTGCCACAACAATTTGGTGTCAGAAGTGGGATTCCTTGGAAGTGCCTTCTGGACCTGAGAGCGGACGGTGTTTGGCCACCTGGACTGAGCAGTTCCAGCTCTACCTCGTAAGTTTCAGAGAGAGGGGCCGACCGCTATCAGGGCCAGGAGAGGCTCCACTGGAATCAAATGAGAACGAACCCGTGGCAATCCAAGACATCTCTGGTAAGAGACGGCTAAAATATTTTATTTTGGGTTAAAATATTATTCAATTGTGGGTAAAACCATAGTGGCTGGGTCTGTTCGTTTCTGTGGTGTAAGTCAAGAGCACCGGTACAACACTGCTAGGAATGTGCGAAAGTGCGTATTTGCGAAACAAGGCACGGGGTGCGGTTTTGCAAATCGAGTGAGCTTCGTACGGCAGTCAATTGGGGGTCGGTTGAGACTTACGGGCGGGTCAAGGGTTAATGCAGTGGGGCTAACTGCGTGAGGAGCGTATTTGCAAAATAAGGCACTGGGTGCGATTTTGCAAATCGAGGGATACTCACGTAGCAGTTTACTGGGAGTTAATCGATCCGTCAGGAAAGCACTGGGTGCGCCCTGCCTGGTCTGAGGGTAAGTGGATCAGATCTGGTGGAGACGTCCATCAGATTAGTAGACGCAGCGTCGAACAAAAATCCACAGAGTAACAGAAACAGCCAGTATGGGAAAATCTCAGAGCAAGATTGCCAAATTTGACACACCGTTTTTTTTTTTTTTTTTTTTTTCTCAAATGAGGAAATATTATGAGGGAAAATGTATGTTAGACATTGAAAAAAAAAAAAAAAAAAAAGGAAAAAAAAAAAAAAAAAAAAGTCGAACTGCAGAGAGAAATAGGGTTTTACTTATGCATCCAGTAAATGGATGCATGACATTAGATATCAATAGAACTTACATTTATATGATAAGGATTGAAGTAGCAAGCAGCAGCAATAAGGCTGTCTGTGTGAAATAGAGTGATAGAGTGATAGAAATAGAGTGGAACTGTAAGTGAGAAACTTGATGGAAGAGGGAAGTGAAGGGAAAACAAGAAGGTTGGTGTGTGAGATATGTGTGTGTGGGGATTGTAGTTAAACAATCATGTACTGGTTAGATAATGAAGGAACTGGCATGTTTGAGAAAAGAAAGGAGAGGATACAGAAGGAACTGGCATGTAGGGAAAGATTGAGAAGACATATAGTGGAAACCTATATGTGATGAAAATAAAATGTCTGACAGAATTTATGGAAATTATAGTTTTATAAAAAACGAATGCATATAGCCTGGTATTTATGATTGTAGATGATGTCTGTATTTAATATCTGAGGAGTGACTGAGGGTCCAGCTATGCTGGGAGTACAGCAACAGTGTTTGCTTATTCAGCCCGGCTTCCGGATGTTAAATATATACTTGTTCTGTAATCAGTGTTGTTGCTGATAATACCAAATTAGTCAAATGTAAAGACAACTTTGACCAAAGATTCTGTAAATCAATAATGTATAATGTCGGATATTTGTTGATATTAAGTAATTAATGCAAAAGATGTCTGTTTTATAATGGAAATTCTGGGTCAGGGATCATTTCCCTGGACAAGTATGACTAAAGTTAAATGAAAACTTTGTGCAAACAACTTATGCAGCTTAAGAAAATTGATGTGCGGCCAATAATAATGATAAAGATTATGATTCGGCTATTGGGATTGAATCCGCCACTGGTGGATTGTAAAAGAATACAGAGAACTGCTTATCAGCTCTGTTTGCATTCCTGAATGGGACACACTGCTTCAGTGATGTGCAGTAAGTTGGAGCCGACAGAGAGTGGTTTAATTGTGGTCAGCAGGACCATTTAACACGTAACTGTAAATGCCCACCGAGAAGGTGTTTGAAAATGTGATAATGACACATTTCTGGTAATAATGTGGGTTTGAAAGTAGATCAGTGTTTAAATGACGACATTAACATTTTCGTCTGAGAAAGAATAAGAGATAAAAACAAGGTCAAAAGATTGAAGTCTTAAAGTGAATCCTTTTGAAGAAAAGATCTATAATAGTAATTTTTTTTGAAACAGTGAAACAGTTTGATGAAAGTTGCAAAATATATAAAAGTAACTAAAAGGATGATTGTGTTTTAATTCTACATTTTAAGAAGGGTTCAGGTTATATAGAGAGACAAATCTCACGGATGATTTATAATAACTGCAAAAGATGCAGATTAGCCTTGTCAAAGTTAGTGTGAATCCCAATTGGAGAGTGATAAACTCCTAGAAAAAACGTTGAAGTCAGATATTAAGCTATGGTAATTGAGAACTAGAATAATTATTTGTATTTAAGATCAAATAAGTAGAAGTAATAGGCTACTGGATTAACAGTTGTTAAATGTAAAATGTGCTCTGTTAGTGTTTTGACCATGAAAGAACTAGAAGCTGATGTTTTGCTTTCAAAGGATAAGTTTGTTATTGGCTGTAATGAAACAGCTCGCTTATCTGAATCTGATGTCTGCTGTGGCTGAAAACCGCCAGTACGACAGAGACTCAATCTGAGTGGAAATTTCTAATGTCTAAATTCCATGAGATATGGGCAAAAGACAACTATAAAAATGTTTATTTGGAAACACATGTAATTTCTGGCAAATATGCCTTAAGCTGGGATAGAGTTAAAAGATGGTAGATAGAGTTTGATGTTAGAAGTTTATGAAGGTACAGTGTGCCAGTGCTGAAAGTCTCAGAGTCTCTCTCAATCATGTCAGCTAAAAGCTGTTATTTGAGCCTGTGTCATAAGTAATAAGCTATTTATAGTAAAAGCACAGTGTTTCGGTTGAAAATCAGACACAGAGATGTCAAAATAAATCATCGCCATTAAGTGGGCAAGTTGTATTTGAGAATGTTTTAAATGTAAACCTGAATGACTTTAAAGAAGTCTTTAAAATAATGATGCAGATCTTAAACGATAGAGGACCAGTAACTTCTTTAAGTTTCCACCATGAAACAGGGCCGAAGGCTACGGCTACAGATGTACAGTAACAGTACACTGAATGTATGGCTGTGATCTAAATTCACTGAGTATAATCTAAGTAGCTAGGCTGATGATTAAGATGGTTAATGGATTTAAGTGATTAAATACTGCTGTTATTAACCTGTCTCCCTGTGTGAACACTATTAGGCAATCGGAATGGCTCTGGTGACTCTTGAACGTGCCTTTCCTAAGCTCCAGAAAACAGCTGAGTTCTGTTGAAGAAAACTGATTGTGTGATGGGAAAGAGCGGTCACCAGTGTGTACGAGTGGCTACTCAATGACGGGATGATCTTCCTGGCCAGGGGACAGCCCAACGCAGGGGGTCACGAACACTGGGCACCTCCGGATGGAGGTGTTATACGTGAGAAAGGTATGAGAGTTGAGGGCTGATTACTGGAGGCCACTGGGATCAGCAGAGCATTGAGAGGTGAGATGCGCTGTGAGGAGTTACGGCAGTCTGACCCAGAAAATGTGAGTTTCCTCTATACCACTCGCAGGAAGAAACCGCATTGGTTGTATGGCTTGTTTTTCATTATGACAAGTGTCTGCAACTATGCCAGGGGGACAACACCCTGATGGAGATTATAGTTTAAGAGCCAATGGCCTTTCAAGAGCCAGCTGATATCAGGAGGGGATTGCCATTATTTGATGTGGAGACAGGAGCAAACTTGTATGTATTGGTTGCCTTATAGGCAAGAAAATGTATAGAAGTGTTGATTTTGAACTAATATGTCTATAACATAGTCTTAACTCCTGAAGGTCAGTAGACATGGTGGTGACTAAAGATGAAGACAGCTTTCGTAGATTTAAGAAAGGTCTGCATAACAAAGATGAATGGTCAAAGGTTATTGTAATGAATTTAAATTTTGTCTAAGTTACAGTCTTAGAAGGCTGTGGAAAATACTATTTGTTAATAGTGAGAGAGACTGCCTGAGTTGGAGGAAGGGATGGTAACTGTGTCTTTTTTTGTTTTCTTTCTTTCTGTTATCGGCCTGCTAGAGCAAGCTGAAGAAAAATAATGATAAGGAACCAAAACAACCCAGCTGCCTTTTCTAAAAATCAAATGAATAATGAACAGACATGATTTGAAACTGGTCAAGATACCATGTAAAATTAGGTAAACCAGAGGAAAATGTGAAGTTTAAAATCGTACTTAAAATTTAAATCTTTTTAGAGACGATATATTGAAAAGGAGCAGTTAACATGCGTGTCTAATATGAGTGTGTGTGATGGTGACAGCACTTTGTCTTGTATGTGACTATGTGTTAGTTTGGGGTACTAATACTAAGTCTGAATGGGGTGTATATTGTGTCATTACCCACTAGGATGGCTTTTGGCAAATGACAAATTTTAAAGGAAGCTGCTAATTCTGTTAGGTGAAAAGATGATACAGAACATAGGACGAGCTTTAAACTGATTGGTCATCAAGCTCTGTCTGGTATTAATTACTTTTGTCTTTATGATGTTGATTTGAATTACGTTCTGGATCAGTTTAAGTATTTGATGTAAATTGGAATTGTGGAGTTGTAGATTACCATCTGGCATGGGCTGAGATAAATGAAAATGTTATAGATTTGATGGCAACAACACAGTGACATATTGGCTAAGTCAACATGAAATTAGCAAGAGAGCCCCTCACATTTATGAGTATTGTGACGAAAAGGGGGAAAGAAAAATGATTGACTGACATTGACCAAGTCTGTACAGCACGACCTGACCTGATAGAAACAATTGATGACTTTGGAAATGTTTGTAGATGACTGACTTGAGAGACCAAACAACAGGCCTGAAAAGCAGGATTCGGTGTGAGACTCAGGGCCATTGCCCTTCAAATACTTCGATAAAAAGATGAGATTGTGGCTTTAAGTGAAGAACGTAATACTTTGTTTCAGAGACAGAGAAAGATGTCTGGAGGAAATTTGGCTGAAGGATGCCGTTTGGGTTGGTGTTGATGGCAAATCAAATAAGTTTAAATTGATGCACGAGTTGAGTCGTGCATCAAAAGGGAGATGGTAAGGATTGACAAAATATGGGTTACTAAAGGACAATATATGTTGGGAGGACACTGGGTTTAATTGGGTAAAAGGCCGTTCCAAACAAAAGTTGCTGTCTGTAAGTGTGCCGCACACGCTGATAACAAAATTGCAGGACTGTTTCAACAGGAGACGCCAGGGCAGATGCAGCAGCGAAGGCTGCCGCAGCACAGCAGACAAAAGAAACTACGTGTATTTTACTATCTGAAAATAACCTCGACATTTGTTTTTTCTCTACAGATCATGCAGACTTTTGATACAGGGCAGAATGTGCCCCAATAAAATGATGGCTATGGATGAATTTGGCTAACTATCCTGGCCTGGGTTATTATTGTAGGAGAAAGGTTCCACACCTGCGCAGCGCATAACTTAAGATTTTCCTTTTGCAGAATGTCAGGATGGATTGCAGCAAACAGAACTGATTCTGTTCCAAATATATAAATATTGTGTTGTAGACATGAGCAAAGTGGGTTGAGTGTTTTTCAGGGGAAAAGGACCCCGAGTGCTATTAAATGAGCAAGAAATTATCCGGTGATAATATGTTCCAGGCTGTTGATTCCACAGGTCACACCAAAAGGGACGAGCGGCTAGACAAGCATCACTAACAAAATAGTTAAGGTCTCCATTCACAGGTGAAAGCAGGCAAGGTATGGTTCATTCCAGTGGGGGTGCGGTCGTGATTAAAAGGGAAGACCTTGTAAGGATCAGAAAATGGTTGGAGAGTGTGACACCTGGGTCCAAGCCTCTCACCTTAGACAACACCAACAGGCCTCAAGCATCCAATAGAGCAGAAAGTGAGGTTTAAAGAAGACGGTGCTAGTAACTGTCTGCCTCGCCTACGAGGGAAAGACCATTGCAACGGCACGCAAAGTGTCACCCTGGCGAACACGGAACGTCCGTGGGGCGAACAAGATGATCAACACACCTGGAGGAACCAACTGCCAACTGACGGTTTAAGTTTAACAGAAGAATCTGTTTTTGTGATGATTTTGATGATTTGTTTGATTGAATCGAACTAGGTATTGACTTGATTGTAAATGTAGAAAATCTATTGATTGATGTGTCCGTACTAGAGATATTAGAGTTCATTTTGAACAACTAATTTGGTTAGAGGAATGGATAAAATTATAAGACTTCTCTGGTTAGATTTGTTAAACAGTGCATTCAATAGAGCTTAATAAATTGAATTAGAAGTGAATAAAATGTGGATATGGACATAAATTTAATGGAAAAGGCTTAATGGTAGGAGTTAGAATTGTATGTGTTATGATAATTTTGTTATTCATGGGTGAATACGATAACAGAAACAGGTGAAAACCTGCTGTCTGTTCAATTGGTAAAAAAAAAAAAAAAAAAAAAAAAAAATGACAGTCTATCCCAAGGATTAACAAAATTATGCGTCAGGTAGCGGAAGCTACAGTGAGATGTGTTAAATGTATGTTCTGTTTCTTTTTCTTCTATTCTTTTTTTTTTATTTTCTGAGAAAGATTAAGGGCAAAGATTTAAAGAAGGTTACAAACAGCAGGTCATCCGTGTTACGAGGTGGCGTACAAGGAGAGGGTTTGAAATGAAGGATTCTATTCTACTTTTATTCTTTGTATTTTTGATGACCTGCTAAAATAACCAGTGTGAATTGATGGTGTTGTTTTCCTAAGTAATCTGCACACTATTTCTTATTTAATTGAGGTGACTGAGGGTTCGATCTAGGTCGAGAGTGCAATAGCAGTGCCTATTCATTTAGCCCGGCTTTAATTAAATTATTTACTTGCTTGCTAATATTTAAGGGACTATCCTTGCAAAACAGCCTAAGCTTTTTCTTTTCTAAATAATATTTCACAAATGCTTATGAAGAGTGATCAGTTATGCGAAGACCAGAGATGAAGAGTAGCGTGATGATATGACTTAAAATTTGTCTTTTTGTTTATTATTGTGATTATGGGTAATCAGAATGATAAAAAGTGGGGAATTGTTGTAGAAATTTTAATAGTCATTTATTCCTAACAGATATCATAAGGGATTGAACCTATTCAATGTGTAAAAGTATATGTGTGTACGTGCTTGTGCGTGACGTTTCAGGAATATATGGGACAGGACATCTTGACCTTAGGAATGGTCAAGATTTGGCTAGTTTATTTCAGGGCCAGGTTGTGTCTTTAGTAGAAACTGAACAGCAGTGGGGACCTTATCTGAGTGGGTGAAAGGGTAACTGCTGTGAGGAGGAACCTTGAAAAGAGTATAAAGGCTGTCTCATGTCTTCCTGGTGCGCGTCACTCACTTCACAGGGTAACTGCTGTGTTGGCGACTGGGCCTATTCTTGCAAGAATAAATACTTTTCTTTTTTATTAATTTGACTCTGAGTGTCTCTTACGCAGTGATGATGTTTAACAGAAGTTTTGCCACAACACGTTTTTGAATAATATTGTGTCCTCTAGTGCCCGGACTCGACTGGACTCGGACATTTTTCCAATTTCCGAGTCCGTGTCAAGTCCGAGTACAAATTCATCCGAGTGCGTGACAAGTCCGAGTTCATTAAAAATTGGACTCGAGTCCGAGTCCAAGTCCGAGTTCGAGTACCCCAACTCTAAAAACACTATTAGCGTTAAGGCCTGTTCAACACAAATGTTCTGCACAAAACATGCAGAATATGATTCTGAAGGAAAATTCATGTTGATTTCTGGTTTTATTCTTGGAAGATATATAACTGTAGGGAATGCATACACTCCAAATAAAAGTTTAAAGCTTAAAATTTAACCTGCTTTGCAAGAACATTGGATTTTTAGGAGGTGATTTCAATTGCGTACTTGATGGAAATTTAGATAAATCCTCACCCCGGGTTTTATTGGCTGTAAATCCTCGCACAATTTGCATAATACTTATTGGTCAAAAGGATATTGGTCTGGTGGATATTTGGAGAGAGCTTTTTAGACAGAAGATAATTCAATATTGGCATGATAAACAGAATTCGCCAGTTTCCTCCGCAATAAAATGGGATGCTTCCAAAGCCATAATGCCAGGCCACCTTATTGCTCATGCTTCTCTGAAGAAACTTAGAACCCAGAAAAGGGAAGAATTGGAAGCTGAAGTAAATTTTCTGGAAAAACAACTTAAAAGATACCCAAATCAAGATAATTGGATTTTGTTAAATAGGCTAATGCCAGAGCCAAGCTTAACCGAGATCATATAGAACATGTTAAAAAGTAAGGTATTTTTTTTAGCAAACAGCGTTACTACGAGTTTGGAAACAAGCCAACGAAAGAACCATAAAAGCAATTAAGACGTCTAAAGGTAAAATGACCTTTGATACCCAGGACATTAACACTACTTTCTCTTATTTTTTTTCAGAACTCTTTATAGAACTGGTATAGTCTCTCCAGTGAGTATTTGCTGAATTTTTTGCATGACATTTTTCTTCTAATATTTCGGAAGATGCTAGGGCCTTTTTAAATTCCCAGAAGAAATCTGGCAATCTATACAATCAAAGACAAATGGGTTTCTCTTAGGATTTTATAAGCAATTCTGGCCTGAGCTTTGTCCAACTTTAATGCAAGCAATAAATAGTCTCTTAGATTCAGATTCGATGCCTGAATCCTGGTCTGAAAAAAAGACAAAGAAAGACCCAGTGAAATGCTCCTCTTATCGCCCAATTATCGTACTAAATGTGGATTATAAAATTATAGCAAAATCTTTAGCTCTGCGGCTTGAAATTGTTTTGCCCTGCATCGTCAACCCAGATCAGACAGGTTTCGTGAAGTCCAGATACGGCACTGATAATATTCGTAGATTGTTGAATATTATAGACTATTTAAATGTTACCAAGGACCCTGCCTTCATTATATACCTTGATGCCGAAAAGGCGTTTGATAGGCCTTTTCTTTTTGCAGTATTAGAGAAAGTAGAACTAGGATGTAATTTTATCAGTTTAGTTAAAACTTTTACATTCTAATCCTATGGCTCAAGTTAACACTAGCAAAGTGTTGTCTGACAGATTTTCAGTAAGCAGAGGCTGTCGTCAAGGCTGCCCACTCTCGCCATTGCTATTCTCTTTGTTTATTGAACCACTGGCTGTTGCTGTGAGAACTAGTGTTAGCATACATAAAAAAATAGGTCCAGAGGAACATTGTATATCCCTTTATGCAGACGATGTTCTGCTCTATCTTAAATATCCCGAGACCTCTACTGATGCAATTCTTGCTGTAATTTAAAAATACAGTGATATTTCAGGATATAAGATTCATTTGGACAAATCTCAAGCTCTGTATGCATGTTCCCTGCGAAGCCGTTTCAAATTCCCCCTTTCATTTAGCACGTTTTGGATTTCATTATTTGGGAATCAATATAAAACCTGATTTGGAAAATCTGTTTAAAGCCAACTATCCCCAGTTAATTACAAAAATTAACAGATTGGTCGACGCTTCCAAATTATTTTTTTGGCAGGATTAATGTGAATGAATATTCTTCAAGATTGAACTTCCTGTTCCAAAACGTGCCATGCTACTACGGAATTTAAAAAAAAAAATCATTCTTCGGTTTCAAGTTATATTTTTGTATTATATGTATATTATATTTTGGTCTGCACAAGTTAAACACGTGTTAAGTTGTTTTCTTAATAGATCCGATTCACGCTGGACTGGGATTGAATCTTCAAGATGCTTTCCTAGACTGTTATGCTCTCTGCTCCCTATTATATTATATATACAAAAAATGTAATCTCTGACTAATATTTTCACTGTGACTATTACTCTTTTGGTGTGGAATGATTTTAAGAAATATCTAGCTATTCCAAATTAGCTAGTCTCTCAAGTCTCCTATCGCACTCAATCCTGATCTTCCCCACCCATACAGAATATTGGTCTTCTGACCTGGAGGTTGAGAGGAGTGTTGGAGTTTGGTCATTTATTTGATAATGGTCAATTGAGGTAATTTCAGTCATTATGGAATGAATTTAACCTTCCCAGTAATGATTTTTATCAATTTCTTCCGTTACGGCACTTTTTAGAGTCCCACTTAAAAGAAGGCAATATACGATTTGATCTTACTGAAATGCAAAAGCAGCTTTTCTCTTCATTTACACTTAAGTCGGGCAACTCCTCAGATACCCTCAGTCAATAGACGAGTCAAGACGCTACTCTTCTACCTCTAGAGAAACTAACATGTGATCTGCATCAAAGATCTGATGTTTTCTCTGATATATATCCTTTACATTTTTTTTGGTCTATAAAATGTCTGTTTTTTTTTATTTACTCAGATATGCCCTGTTGTATTAACTATTGTTTCTATTTTTGTAATCATTATATATGCTGTACGTGCTGTTATGAGATACCAGTACCACTGTTGTGTTATTGTAAAAAAAAAAATGTAATAAAAAAAAATCCATCACTTATTGAAAACGGAGGAAGGAATCAACCAATAAATTAGTCAAAAGATAAATCAATGAATCTATAAAAAATGCATGAACCATTGCATGAATTAATGAAACAATGACTTTATGGATGAATCTGTAAAATAATCTATAAATGAATGCATAATATCCAATAATCCATCCATCCAAATCTACAACAGTTTATTTAAAGAATTACAAACGTCCTCGGGTTACGTATGTAACCCTTGTTCCCTGAGAGGGGAACGAGAACTGCGTCGAATGACACTTTGGGGAACGCCCCTCAGCGTAGCGCCTCTGAAGTATGAATGAAACTAAGCCGATCTCCGATTGGTACAACGTAATGACGTAATGTGTGACGACACACAGGCGGAACTATAAAGGGACGCCGGCACACACAACATGTCAGCTTCCTGTGATGAAGCAAGCGCTCCCAGGCAGGGAAGGCGTGGCCAAGGGACGCAGTTCTCGTTCCCCTCTCAGGGAACAAGGGTTACATACGTAACCTGAGGACGTTCCCTTTCGAGGGAACTCGAACTGCGTCGAATGACACTTTGGGGAACAAATGCCCACTACGCCACAACGAGCCCTGCCTGCCCTAGTGTGAAACTGCTCACAGGCACACTTAGGAAGAAAGCGCAAGAGCACCGGGTGTTGACGGAATATCCAGACTATAAAACCTAATAAAGGTATGAGGGGTAGCCCATCCTGCTGCATCGCAGACCTCCTGGATGGGGGCCCCCGCGAGAAGGGCTCTAGAGGACGCCATGCCTCTAGTAGAATGAGCCCTCACGGCCAAAGGTGAAGGCATACCGCGCACCTGGTAGGCCGTGGAAATCGCCTGGAAAATCCAGTTGCTGATGGTCTGCTTGGAAGCGGGAAGCCCCTTCCTGGGCGACCCGAAACAGACCAGCAACTGGTCCGACTTCCGCCATGAAGAGGACCTCTGAATGTAAATATTCAGTGCTCTGACAGGGCAGAGCACATGAAGTCTCTCTTCATCCGTCGTCACGTGAGGTGGAGGATGAAAAGCCTGCAGAACCGTAGCCCGTGCCGCACTGGACGGCACCTTAGGCAGATAGCCGGGCCTAGGGTGAAGGATGGCCTTAATGTTGCCTGGAGCAAACTCCAGGCACTCGTTAGATATGGAGAGCGCCTGGAGATCTCCTACCCTCCTCAGAGAAGTAATGGCCAACAGAAAAGCGACCTTCAGCGACAGGTGTTTGGCCTCAGCCGACTCTAGCGGTTCGAAGGGAGCCTCAGCCAGGCCTTCAAGAACCACCGCCAGGTCCCAAGCGGGAACCCTGGTACGAGCCGCAGGTCTCATCCTCCAGGCCCCACGGAGGAAACGTACGACTAGCTGGTGCCTCCCCAGAGGCCCATCACTCAAAGGAGCGTGGAAAGCCGCAATGGCAGCCACGTACACCTTAAGTGTGGACGGGGTAAGACCAGTGGAGAAGCGATCCTGGAGGAACTCCAGCACTGAAGCCACTGGGCAGTTAACTGGGTCCACCTCACGCTCTCTACACCAAAGGGTGAAGACATTCCACTTCAAGCCGTACAACTTCCTCGTGGAGGGAGCTCTAGAGCTGAGTATGGTTTCCACTACTCCAGCTGATAGGCCGGCCTCTAGGTACTGTGCCCCCTCAGGGGCCAGACCCACAGTTTCCACAACTCGGGTCGAGGGTGAAATACTGAGCCCCCTGCCTGTGTCAGCAGGTCCCTCCTGATGGGAATCTCCCATGGAGGGCCGTTCAGGAGCAAAATTATGTCGGAGAACCATACTCGGGCCGGCCACAACGGGGCTACCAGCAGTAGACTGATCCCGTCTCGACGGACCCTCTCTAGAACTCCCGGGAGCAGAGCGATCGGGGGAAAAGCGTACAGACGTAGCCTCGGCCACGTCTGCACCATGGCATCCAACCCCAGCGGGGCTGGATGAGTGAGGGAAAACCACAGAGGACAGTGGGTCGTCTCTCGAGACGCGAACAGGTCCACTTCCACTGGGCCGAACCTCTGAGATATTGATTCCACCACCTCGGGGTGGAGTCTCCATTCCCCGGGCCTCAGCCCCTGTCTCGACAGGATGTCTGCTCCCTGATTTTGACTCCCTGGGATGTATGTCGCTTTCAGAGACGACAATTTCCCCTGGGACCACAGGAGGATCTGACGCGCCAGTCGGCATAGAGGGCGAGATCTCAGACCCCCCTGATGGTTTATATAGGCCACTACCGACATACTGTCTGACCTCACAAGGACATGATAGTCCTTGAGGTCCGGCAGGAAACTCCTCAGAGCTCGGAACACCGCCAACATCTCCAGGCAGTTTATGTGCCAGGAGGAATGATGGTCCTGCCATAGCCCTGTCATAAAGCGGCCGTCCATGACCGCGCCCCAGCCCGTGAGGGAGGCGTCTGTCGAAACGGTTTTCCGGCGACATGACGCTCCCAGCACAGGGCCTTGGGAGAGAAACCAAGCTTTCTTCCACATAGGTAGGGAACGAAGGCACCTGCGCGTAACCCTGATCATGCGGAACGGGTTTCCCCTCGGGGAAAACCCCTTGGTTCGCAACCACCACTGAAGGGCCCTCATGTGCAGCAGGCCGAGTGGAATGACACTGGACGCTGCTGCCATGAGCCCTAACACTCTCTGGAAGTGTTTCACAGTGATGGCCTGGCCTAACCGTATCCCGGACACTGTGGTCAGGATGGACTCGATCCGCGCGGGAGACAATTGTGCCCGCATCGTGACCGAGTCCCACACGACTCCCAGGAACGTGGTTCTCTGGGCTGGTGTCAACACGCTCTTTTTCGTGTTGAGTCTCAACCCCAGGCTCTGGATGTGGGCGAGGACGACATCTCGATGCCGAATCGCCAGCCCCCGCGACTGTGCTAAAATCAGCCAGTCGTCGATATAATTGAGCACCCTGATGCCCTGAAGCCTCAGAGGTGCCAGAGCTGCATCCATACATTTGGTAAATGTGCGAGGGGAGAGAGCTAGGCCGAACGGAAGAACCCGATATTGGTACGCTTCGCCCCCGAAAGCGAACCTCAGAAACTTCCTGTGAGATGGAAGGATGGATATATGGAAGTATGTGTCCTTCAGATCTATCGTGACAAACCAATCCTCGGATTGAATATGACTCACGATAATGGGAATAGTGAGCATCCTGAACCTGAATCTCCTCAGAGAGCGGTTCAGGTGCCTGAGATCTATTATTGGACGTAACCACCCATCCTTCTTGGTAACTATGAAGTAGCGTCTGTAAAACCCGGACTCCCTGTCCGGAGGAGGAATACGCTCTATAGCCTCCTTTACCAGCAGGGAGTTTACTTCCTGTTCCAATACCCGACCCTGCACTGGGTCGACTACAGTCCAGACCACCCCGTTGAATTTGGGTGGGTGGAAACTGAACTGCAGCCTGTAACCATATTGAATGGTGCGCAGGGCCCAGGGAGAAATATTCGACAGATTTTTCCATGCATCGAAATACCTCACCAGAGGAACCAGGCTCTCGAGCCTAGCTTCGGGCATTAATCGGGATTCATTCTCGGCCCCCTGAAGCGGATCCCCGGCAGGGCTGAACCGAAAATGATTCTCGATGGGCGGACGCGAATGCTGCCTGGCCGCAAGCCTGTGGGGCGGACAGTGCAACCTGCGTTCGCTGGAAACCGATGTGACCCGAACGTGTTTAACGGCGGGAGAGCAACATCGATTTCCTGCGGGCTCCGTGAGGGAAACGACCTTGGTCGTTCCACCACGGGTGGGGCCGCCCGCAGAGATCCTAAATGGGCTAGGACCTTTTCGCCGAAGCCTTTTTAGCCTGCAGGACGGCCCTCAGGTCGCCCTGCTTTTGCTGAGGCTTCGCCTGAGAGCGCCGTCTATGCCCCCAAGCTCCTTGAGGGGGGGCTCTAGACGCGACACTCTCCTTTTGAGCCTGTCTATAGGCAGAGGAGCTGGTGGATGGCTGTGGCTGCGGCTGCCCACTAGGGGCAGACTTCTTAGATTTCGAGCGGCGAGGGAGATATTGCTTGAAGGCCGCTGACTGCTTTTTCGTCTCCTGAAACCTGTCGACGACTGTATTAACGGCGTCGCCGAACAGGCCAGAAGACGAAATCGGGGCATCAAGGAGGAAGGCCCTGTCCTTCTCCTTGATACCCGACAGATTAAGCCATAAATGCCTCTCCGAGACCACCATTGCTGCCATAGAGCGGCCGATAGCACGGGCCGTCTCCTTGGTGACTCGGAGAGACAAGTCAGCGACCCTCCTCAACTCCGCGACATCATCGGGAGTGAGGCCCTCGCCTTCATCGATATCCTTAAGAAGGTCGGCCTGGTACGCCTGAAGCAAAGCCATAGTATGAAGGCTCGCACCAGCCCGACCCGCAGCCATATAAGCCCTGCCCACCAAAGACGATGTCTCGCGACATGGTTTAGTGGGCAGCACCGGAGCTTTCAGGGATGATGCCGACTCGCGGGATAAATAACTAGCGAGTGGCTGTTCCACCTGCGGCATCACCCCATAACCGTTTTCCCGTGCCCCCATGATATTACTATAATTTAAAATAGGGGGGTTGGACACACGGGAAGAGTGAGGTCTGCTCCACGACTTACACAACTCGTTGTGTAAGTCGGGGAAAAACGGCAAGCCCCGGTGATGAGGTTGTTCCCTGTGCTGCAGGAAGCACTCGTCCAACTTGCTTTTAGCAAGCGCTTCCTGCTTCTCATGTGGCCAACTGATGTTCAAACGGTCCACAGCACGAGAAACAACCTCCACCAACTCCTCATATGCGGGGACATGGGGTGGCGAGTCATCCCCAAAATCCCCGCCCTCGATACTGAGCACTTCTACCTCCTCAGAGGCAGACAGCTCAAGCATCGGGTCCTCAGCTCGCACAGAAGAAGCCGCCGGGCGGGCTTCCACGCGAGGCTCGAGGACATCAGAGCTGTCAGAGGAATCCCGAGAAGGTGCCTCAGCAGCCTCGGGATCCCCTGACAGATCCATTTGCGAGCCCCATGAAGAGCGTTGCCGCGCAGCCTCAGCGGACACGGGTCCCGCACCACGGGGCTCGCGAGGCCGGCCATCTTCATCGAAGATAGCCAGCCGGGAACGCAACACACGGATTGGAAGCTTTTCACAATCCTCGCAAGCAGCTCCCTCGAGAGCTGCCCGCGCGTGCTGCATTCCCAAACAATGCGTGCACAGTCGGTGTGTGTCCCCACCCGTGATGAAACGAGGGCAAGGATGCACACACTTCCTGAAATTCGCACTCGCCATGAGATCGGAGATCACTCAGAGACAGACAAACAATAAATAAGACTCACAGTCACAGATAGCGCTTGCTGAAGAACAGAAAGCTGACATGTTGTGTGTGCCGGCGTCCCTTTATAGTTCCGCCTGTGTGTCGTCACACATTACGTCATTACGTTGTACCAATCGGAGATCGGCTTAGTTTCATTCATACTTCAGAGGCGCTACGCTGAGGGGCGTTCCCCAAAGTGTCATTCGACGCAGTTCGAGTTCCCTCGAAAGGGAACTAGATCAGGCTGAAATATTTTTCTTACACACACACACACACACACACACACACACACACACACACACACACACACACACACACGAAATGCATGGTCATAACTGCAATGACCTTTCTTTAACAAAGCCTCAGAATTTCAACACACACACACAGCACAGTAATGAGAAAGAGATAATGAAACAGAATGCGACAAGAACATGTTACATGATCAACTTCCTCTTGCAGAGGCTTGTGGGCTGTTTGCATTTTACTGTTTGTTTGCTTTGAACTTTCATGCCCTTTTGTATGTCAGTGTCTGTTGTGTTGATATGCAGCTCTCACTTAATTTTTTGCAGAAGGGACTGAAAAACTGATTTCCTCTGTGGCATTTTACCATTGTCTGGATACAGAACATCATCAAATACACTGTTTCTTAGATGTACCAGAGTGCCATTTCTATTTAAGGTTAGTCTGCCAGACCACTGAGAACTCATCAGAACAATGTGACATATCGACCCAACCAGTCAAGATCCAACTGAGATCTCCTCCACACAAGCTTGCATGTCACTTTTTAACTTAATTTCCCAAGTACTAACCTCTGACAGCAGCACATGCAGTATTTGTCTCTGTGCAAACTGGATGTCAAATATTCCTCTTATACTATGGTTACCACACCTCAAAACATTGTTCAGATGATGTATTTTAAGACATTTGTCAGGTTTTTGTCAAAATGCTCTTGTGTGAAGGACTAATTTCTTACGCATCTAATCCCAAGCCTCCATTGCTAAGTTCAAAACATAATTTTAGAGCTAGTAACGGAGGCTTCACCCACTGATAGCAGACTAATGCAGTTATTAGAGCAAGCGAGCGAGAGAGAGAGAGAGATATTAGAGAGAGATTAAGTGTATGTAAATTACCTCTGTGGATCTCTCAAAAGTATTCGGCAGCAGCATCTCTAATAATAGCGAAACTGTACGTTTATGTTCTCCAAGATCATTATTACCTCGCTAGTGAGAAATGTCAAGTAGCCTATCTTTTAAGTTGTTAAACTATTTTACTGATAAAATTATCAGAGCTGCCAACACGTTGACAACATGTTTCTGTGTGAGTGTGTGTCCATACTGTATGTGTGCTTGTTTGAGTGGGAGAAAAAAAATAATTTTGTGGTAAAAAAACGGAGATAATTTGTCATTTTTAATCCTATTGTTTACTATATTCATTTGCTTGGTCAGTGTCGTTGTGGGTTTTGGTTCTTTTTTTGTTTTGTTGTTGTAGTCTGTAAGAAGATTTGAAATAACAAATCATTTGGCGATGTGATATAGAACAATAATGCGCTAAAGACTTGCCTTGAACTACTTTAGCTGTGCGTTTCACTGAAAATAATTGCACAATGCACACCTTACATTTACATTTATGCATTTGGCAGACGCTTTTATCCAAAGTGACGCACATTGCATTTCAAGGTACACATTTACTTTCTTATCAGTTCTTGCTTTCCCTGGGAATCGAACCCATTACCTTGGCGTTGCAAATGAGCTACAGGAAAACCTATAGAATATTAGAACGATCAACCAATCAGATTCAAGCATTCAACAGCCCCTAGTATAAAACATTTTATAACATTTACATAATATTTGTATGTTTTTGAAGTCTTTTATGCTCACCAAGACTGCACTTATTTAATCAAACACACAGTAAACAGTATTATTGTGTGTGAAGTAGCCTATTACAATTTAAAATAAAAGTTTTCTATTTTTATATAGTTGAAAATATAATGTATTGATGGCAAAGCTGAATTTTCAGAAGCCATTACTACAGTCTTCAATAGCTATATTTTCATCTACCTTTTTTATGCGCATTTTGGGAAATCACATTGAAAAGGCTGGATGGAAATTACAAGATGCGTGCACAAACATTCTAAAAATGGCCATTAAAAAAAGTATGCACTCAATTGTGGTGGATACATTTTTTATCCGATAAGAAGACGTGCATAAACTATGATGGAAACATTTACTGAATAAGTCCCTTGATGCGCAAACAAAAACTCAACGATGTGACTAGACTAACAAGCAGACTAATTTCATTGCACAGCATCTCAAATGTTGGTTTGATCATTCTGAAATGCCTGAAACAAAGTCTGTTATTAGAATGATTTGGTATAATGACCTCCCAGAAGTGTATCACATGATCGCATTCCCAAACACCATCTGATCTCAAGATTACACTAAATTTATAGCATTTCGTCTGCACGCCCTGAGACGCAAGTAATTTATGATACAGAAAAAAAGATCCCCAGTTTCTTCCCTGATTGCAGAAACTTCAAGTTTATTTCAAATTATAGGCTACTTTGTGCCAATTTCCTAAGAAGTGCCGATTTCGTTCTCTTGAACACATGGAATGGATACGCTGCGTTATACGCAAATGTTTTATATGGTATTTTGCACTTTTAAATTCGCAAGTTTGACTGGAAACATAGCAAGTCAGATGATCCTTCATAAATTATTCTTAGGCCTATATGCTGATTCAGCATGCAAGAAACATTTCTTATTATCATTAAAGTTGAAAACAGTTACTGGAAACAGCTACTTAATATTTTTGTGTACGTGGAATATAAAGTTCAGAAGAACAAAATTTACAGTGTATGAATGCATAATTTAATTTTGATCAATTTAATGCATCCTTGTGAAGTAAAAAATTAATGTACTGACCCTAAACTTTTGAACGGTAATGTATTTATTATATAATAATTATATAGGCTATGTAATATTAGTATCCTTTGCTATTAAGTTTACATTGTAAAACCATCAAAAATATTTATAGATGTACAGAGTAATTATTTTGCACATTATATTTTAATGGTATTTAATACATTTTACTGTAAGAAAGACAATGAAACATTTGACTACTTCGTAATGCATATTTCCATTATCTTAAAACCTATTTTGAGGTCAAGCAATTGGCAGATCCCTACATTTTGAGGTAAAGCAAGTAGCACAAGAATATAAAAACCAGACAGACTTACAGACAACATACATTTTCCTGGCCTTTAACAGTCATTATTAATCTCATCCAAGGAAAAAAAGCAGTTAATGCGCCAAGTTTGACAACATTTGGACACCATATAATATTGTATCTCTCTTACTGTCTCCTGGGTGTAACAAAGTCAGTGGCAGTTACAAGTAAACAGTCACACTTAGCCAATAAATATATATCTTTTTTTTTTTTAAACTGTCAATCCAGCCTTTTTCCCCTCTCTCTTTATTCCTGTAATTGGACAAAAAAAGACCTGGAGATATAGAACAAGGATTTTTTTTCATGTATGTTGCAACACTGGATTGTCACGTCTTGCTTCCTCTCAGCTGACATTCTATGTTACTACTGTATCATGACATGATCATTCACAGGCTCAAACCGTAAAGTCACATCAGCACATGACATGCTCACTGCCTGCATCCAAAAGGGTCATCATGTCAAATTCTTCTGAATGATCCCAACATTTAAAATGATTGCCAGTTAACTTGTACAAGATCCTTGATCATAACAATCTGATCTGTACAGTTTGTACATTGTTTGTGAGTGAATGTGCAATGCAATGAAGTTTTTCAAAGAGGCTGTTATATTGAATGAAGGTCCACTTAAAACTATATTGGATTCAACAGGAAAACATGAGCTCAAAATGTTAATCTCATTTTGAATGCAAAGAGGGCATTTACACAGGACTCTTTAAAAACACAGCTCCAAAATAAATAATAATTTAATTCTAAAAGTTAGAGGTAGGAAATTTTTTTTCTTTTTTTTTTTTTTTTTTTACTAAATAATAAATAATATTATAATAATTTAGCCTTTAAGTCATCAGAAATGCTGACAGGGCTCGACAATAAGGACTGCCCGATGTCGCCGGCTTCAGAGTAAACGACGCTCAGGACAGCAGACGGAACCGTCACTTGCCCGATCGGGCCATTGCTGCATTGTTGCGAAAGTTTATCATTTGCACATGTGTTTGAGCCGTGCCAATTTACATATTAAAGCGCAAGGAGACGTGCAAGAGAACTCAAATTTGGCAATGACTGTGTGAGAAGTTTTGTGTGTGCGCACATCCAAAGCGCGGGCCTAGAAATCTGGACCTCAGAAAGAGCTAATACTGAAATTAAAACCTCTTTCACGACTTCTTTGCGCTAAAGAGGCCATTACAAAACGAATACAAAATTAGGTAAAAATGCCTGTATGGCGGGTATCCTCATAAACATAGCGTGTCACATTTCGAAGGCTGCGTCCTCCGGAGGTTGCGTTTGTCGACCGCATACGTCATAAAGGAAGTCTTATTTCAGAACAGTATAACCATTATATAATTGACCGTTATTCCTACAAGTGAAGTGTAAATTGTTGTCATTTCTTAATGAATTTAGAATGTACTTGGTCAGTTTACTGAAATTAAGCAGCCTCAATGATGTGTCCGACAAATGCGACCTACGTAGGATGCAGCCTTCGAAATGAGACGGCCATAGTCTGCATTTATTTATTGTATTTATTTGTGCTATTGCACATAATTTGTTTTGATTATTTGTTATTATTTTATTACTGACAGTTTACTTGTCTTCAACATTTGAAATGTATATGAGTCAGGCTAGTAGTTTTTGGTGTCATCATAATCTTATTTATTAACAATAACTAGGCCTATTTTATTTAATGTGGCAGGGTCATTGAAAGTTTTGGCAGGGCAAGTAAAAATTAGCTAGTCCTTATAGTTAAGCCCTGACTGATTATGTAATACTCTCTGTTCATGGATGATCCTCACATGTTCATCATAAGCTCATCAAACAAATCACATGAAAGTTAGAAGCAAAAAGAATAGAAGCAAACAATTCCAACATGATAAAACTATTTCAAAGGACAGCTGGTGCACTTCCAAACCGGATTAATTGCAACAACTGGAAAACTCATCAAGATTATCAGAGACTATGGAAATTGGAAACTAGCACTGTTATGTTTGTAATGAGATCAGCAGAAAGTTGCCTCATAAATCACAAAAAAAAATGTAGGGATTGTTTTAAAACCAAACATGAGAACACACAGATATGTCAGTTATGTTAATTGAAAGCAATTTCAGATTCCCTCACACTCTTTCTTTCTCCAGATAAAAGCCTTTTAGGCAACGTTAATGTATGCCTTAATGATGCTGCGTTAATGTATATGCACAGACAGTGACCATGTCTCAAAACCTACTGAGGTAGACAGCACTTCTGAGCATCACATGTACGTGCAGCAGCTATCTAGATAGGAAGCTCATTGGTAAATTGAGACACATCCAGTATAAACACAAGGAGAGTGGTGTACTGTAAACTGATCTCTCACTGCCTCACTCACACCTAGCTCTCTGCGTTTCCCACAGTCGCGTGTGTGTGGTTGTTGGCCTCTAAAATGAATGAATAGATCTTTTATTTCAGCTGCATGCAAAAACGTGGCAGCGCGTGCACACTCAAGTAGCCTGATCCATGGGAACCACAGTTATTGTTTCAACAAAAAAAACTCTAAATCGGCTTAGTAAACGTTATATTAGCCGGACTGTCATCAAAAATAAATTAATTAAAATGGCAATAAAGTTCTAACGCCATCTGGGATTCCTTACACACCTCCTATAGGCGGAAACCATGGTTACCATGGTAAATTTCAGAGGAGTCATCGATGCATGAAGGAAACCTCAAGGGTTCGTTTCATTATTGCAACCGAGTCACTGATACACGTACTTATTCAAATATGTAATGAAATATTGTATAATCGATATATGTAACAAACATATGTAATTTATTATTACATTAAATGATCATAATAACCGTATATAAAGCATAGTTGGAAAGACTTTCGAGCCCTGTTGGAAGGTTATAAATAAATAAACTGGCTCGTTTCTCTCTGTCTCACACGATAACGTTATAAGAAATCCACAATCTCCATAAAATCAACCGTTTGTCTGCATAACTTACCCGCTATTTGCCGCTGTTTCGCCTTCCTTCGCAATAAAGTCAAGGCTCTGTACGTAGAATCTCTGAATTGAGAAGTTAGAGATCGCGCCTGTTGGCCATTGCAGCTTTTATCCATTTCCAAACTCCTTCGCTAACTCACTCCTGACTCCTGAACCCAACTTTTAACCCTGGACCTCTTCTTTTTAAGACTCTAATGCGTTCGAGGTCTTAGTCCTGAGGCGGAGCAGTGGTTATTCATGCTGCTTCTTCTTCATTATGTTAGCGCTATCGTTTCATTTCTTCTTTTTTTAAACTCTCATTAAAAGGACTTTCTGTGGACGCTGCGTGTAACCATTCAAACCGCTAAGCATCACGGGACATGGAGTCTCTTTACGTGTGCGTCTTTTGACTGTACTAGTAGTTTCCGTTATGAAGCCTTGCGGTGTTTGACGTGTAGGCCTATTGGACGTTTTATATGTTTCGTCATGCAAAGGACACGTTAAATGCCCACAGGTCAAGTTCATTACTTAAAATATACACAGACGCATAATGTTGTGCTATGGAAAAAATAATAACCTAATACACGTCTAATTTAAACACTGATCAAGCGATAATGTGTCCCCAAATGTTAGGCTATTTGACAACATATTTTTAATAGGCTAATTAAAAAAAACATAACATGTTTTCTTGTTTGGTTCTTAAAAAATGTTTTCTTAAAAATAATTATTTTGCATGTCCTTCTCTGATTAAAAAAACTCCTGGACAAAAGGGTTGATGCTGCCATAAATGTAACAACAAATTAAAAATAATACAATATAAATAATCTAGCCTGGTTCATATAGGCTCCTGATGCTCTGCCATTGTGGACTGATACTTTTTCCTAACTTTGATCTGAATGACAGTGTAAATATACAAAGTAAATATCTCACATTTATGGTATGTGCTTGACCAAACTATGTGACTAAATAAAGATCTAATCTGAAGATCAATGAGAAGAACATTTCTAAAGTTTGTTAACATGCCAGAGATTGAACAGTGACGAGATGAAGCAATCACATTGAGTGAACAGGAAAAATACTTGCAGGCTATTAAAAAAAAAACAAAAAAAAACAATCACCATGAGGACTAAAGATGGCCTGTCTGTATGTAATTTACTCCAAAAGAACCACATGCAGTCTGAGCTTATTCATTTGCAGGATGAACTACAAACATTCATAACATTCTAATTAGAGTCAAATAAAACACAACCATTATGTCCCAGCAGAAACTGAACATGGTGTGCCCTAAAATATATATTCCCCATGGGGGGCTGAGTATATTTGTTATTCTGATTATTTGTTTCTAGAACAAGAAAATACTTTTTAAATGTAAAGATCAGCAGGTAATCATCCACATAAAACATATAAATATAGAAATAAACATAAAGCTATTACTTTTGTGTTTTTATATTCAAGCACTTCCAGAGAGTGGCTCCTAAAATGGCACACATAAGACCCATGTGCCTCACAGTCTAGTCTGTGGTGAATAATTAGAGATTAGATATCTCCATGCCATCTGAGGCGTGTTATAAATAGTATGATCTACTTTCTGTGTCACGTGATCCTACCATAACTTTCTTAAAATGCAACTGGGTGACATCTATAGTAGATGACTGCACAGAGTGGGTAGAGGTCAAGGAGAACAGCTCAAATGATATAGATTATGAAATATCATGAAAGTAGCGTCAGAGTGTTTGTAATTAACAGTGATATAGCAGAGAGAGAGAGAGAGAGTTAAATATAAAACCATTCTTAGGTTGTTTCAGGCTGAACTGTGTCCTCATCACTCTAAATAATGTACAGTTGCAGTCTTTAGGTGCTCTAGCAGCAGCCACAATGGTTATAAAGCCATTCAGCTGCAGTATAATAGAATCTCACGTCCTTACCTGAGCGCTGGACACGACAGCAGGTCAGCTTCTGAAACATCAGGGAAAATTGTACAATCATATTTGATGAAATCTAACAACAATATCTGTGACTGGTTTTCTCCGTGTACTCTAACTTTGTTCTTCAGCATCAAAATAAACCCTCAACAAGGAGGCATGAAGTACAATTTTTATGCTGTAAGGCAATACAAACTTTTCTTCAGACTAAATTTAAAGTCAAACTTTATATGGCTTATATGCAGGGTCAGCCAGATTTGTGTATTTGAAATGTTGTTGTTTTTTAAGCAAAGAAGCAAAAGGTGATCAAAAATGACTGTAAAAACATTGGAGATGTTACAGACTATTTCTATTTCAAATAAATAAATTCTGTTCTTTTGAACTTCCTATTCCTTATATATAATTCAGAAAAACATGTATCATAGTTTCCACAAAAATATTAAGCAACACAACTGTTTTCAACTGATAATAATAAGAAATGTTTCTTGAGCAGCAAATCAGCATATTATAATGGTTTCTGAAGGATCATGTGACACTAATGACTGGAGTAATGATGCTGAAAATTCTACTTTGACATCACAGGAATAAATTACTTTTTAAAATACATTAAATAAAGGATTTAATTATTTTTCAAATCAAATATTCTTGTTGAGCATAATAGACTATAATTTTAGATTTTTTAATCTTAGTGTATGTGTATACTATACACACATACATAGTACAATAGTACAGTAAATTTATTCCAACTCTGACATTCTGCCCAATATCAAATTTTTCACTAGGAACAATATTGTGTAAATGACAAATTAAAAAAATGTAACTTTTTGGGTGACCTATTAAGATTCATTCTCCAATTTTCTGTTATCCTTCAATTTAAGAAAACTGTTAGAGTAGCAGTGTCTGTTGAGTGTGCAACTGAATCAAAGTGTGTTTCTCCAGTAATTTCAGTTGAACAGACATTCCACTATATCCTAAGTCTGCTACGGAAAAAAAAAAGTAAATATATCAGGATCTCTCACTTAGGAACGTTGTGATGTCATGGGTTTTGCAGTGTAGCCCATTGGCTGAGCAATGCGGAAAGGCTGAAAGGGTGCTTTTAAAAAGATGTTGCCCTGGTAACAAAGTTTTGGCCGGCTCTCGCTAGTCAGTGAGTGAGTCCAGTTCAGAAAATGATAATTTCCTACGCCCACTGCATCAGCCCAAACACTTACACATGCTCACAAAGTGCCTTCTAACAATCATTCACACAGTATATATGTTACAATCCTTTTCAAAAACGCAAACATTTACCCCTAAAGTTTAATCATAAACTTTTGAGAGTTGTTTCCCTTACCCACAAAGTACTGTGGTGGTACTTTGACAGTATATATGATATTCATGCATGATTTTCAAAGAAAACTATGTCCAAAAATGCCTAAACTTTTGGTATATTTTTGTTAGTGTTCAGTGCCTGCAACGACACAGAGCTGTTTTAATTCTTAAATAGACCTGGTCCTGACAGCTGTCAATCAAAGCATGACTCACAGTTTTCTCATGCTTTTAAATCTATACTTTGTGTTTTGTGCATCTCTCTTTCTCACACTCGCTCTGTCTTACCTTAGCCTGGTTGACGAGTGCTCTTAGACAGTTGACAAAAGCCATATTCACAGGTACCCACACT
The DNA here is from genome assembly GCA_030578275.1 of Meda fulgida. Taxonomy (NCBI): domain Eukaryota; kingdom Metazoa; phylum Chordata; class Actinopteri; order Cypriniformes; family Leuciscidae; genus Meda; species Meda fulgida. The sequence continues at coordinate 27,409,680 of CM060620.1, forward strand.
GGGGGTCAGGTTCAAAAGGTCAAGGGTGAACAGTCATGAAGGTTGCCGTGTTTGAGTCTGTGCAGATTAACGGCTCTCTGAGAGTCTGATGATCCAGAGCTCAACGGCTTGAAGAGGCAGATAGGGAGGGGCCATGAGGCCATATTTCAGCTGGCCAAGAGGAGAGATTCTCTGCATACCACTATAGCTAGCGCTAAATGCTAACACACAAAGGGAAAGCATAGAAAGCCAGCCGGACTGCTGTCAGAACAGAGACCTTACAGGGCATAGCACACCATAGCAAACTTTAAAGTCATTCCAACCTCCTATTTTCTTTCTTCGGTGAAATACAAAAGGTAATGCCAGCCAGAATTACCCTCTTTTGTATTACACCATTTCTAATTAATCACAAGGATGAATGAGATCCTTAACTATTATATAACTTCTGAAGACTTGAAATATAGCATATATGGATCACTTTTATTGTTTTTTTGTAGATTGGAATAATTATATAATTTTAATTTTTGGGTCAACATACAGAATCTATGTAAAGTAAACAGTAGCCAGATAAAAAAATATATTCAGATTCAGCTAGCTTTATTAAAGCTTGCTGTGCATTGCAAAACCATGACATGTTTACAAAATGAACCAACAATATTTGACTTACAATATTTACTAGAAGTATAATTTCAATAATTTAACAATACATTTGCATGTCTACTGTTCTTTGATGTCGGTTGAAGGTATTATGACATGCAGACAAGCAAATTAAATGTTTAAATTATCACTGACTGGTGTAACATCTACTGTATATTGCAATACACAAAGAATGTAATGTGTGCAAGTGCATTTGTGCACATTATAACAGTTTCAATTATATAAAATTAAGCCAGTGTTTCTGTTCACATATTTTGGATGCTCCCCTTCAACTGTTTAGTTCATTAGTAGAGGCTCTCTAATGTGTGTATCAGATAACATGTATCAGAGCCATTGAAAATGTGATGTTTTTGCGTTCCTTTTGTTGGGAAACACTACCTTATATTACGAATGAAGATGTGGGGAAAAAAGTACTTAAGTGACTGAGATAGCATGAACACAAAACCACCTTAAAGCCAAAAATCGATGACACACTAAAACATGAAAGCGATTTGACACCTCAGCTCTGTTTCTAACTAGATCCTTGCAGGCAAACAGACACACATCTGTTTAGTCATCAGTAGCTCTCTTGAGAACCCGCACCCACTCTTGTTATGTATCAAAAACACAGAAAACAAAAACGAACAGTGTTTTCAATCTCCTACTCGAACATGCCAGAGATCACACACACACACGCACGCAGGCACGCACGCACGCACACACACACACACACACACACACACACACACACACACATATGTTTACTTAGCTATCTAAATGGGGACATTCCATAGACGTGATGGTTTTTATACTGTATAAGTATAAAATACACAGAGAGAGTATATGAATGTATCCCTGCGCACGTCCGTCAGCAGATTTTCCTCTAACTCATTTGGGATATCATTCTGCATATTTTAAGTAATTTGGACTTTATTCTCTATTTATCACTACACAGACAGGACCAGTAGAATTTATTTCCAAAATTTCACTCATTCCATATGAGAAACTCCCTATGGCAACCTGGTGTAAAGTGCCTTAAATACAGGTTCACGCCTTGGTTCTTGTGGGGATTAAACCAGACCCCTCAATATTTAAATGTTCTATTATTGTGTGCAGGTTTGATTATTTTCCGAGCTAATTACAGAAATAAAGATGCTAAATGCCTTTATGGTAAATTTTTTGACTGAGGCACTCTGATTAAAAACCAATAGGGACAAAAACATAATTTCCAAGCCATGCATTTTCATTTGTAATTGTCACCCTGCAATATACTGTCAAAAAACAATGATCAACATAATTCTTTCATCATCATTCTCATCATCTTCGTTTCTCTGTCAAACTGTGTTTTAGAACTAAACAGAGAAAAGATACTGTAAATTACGTCCTGTCAATCAATATTCACTCACTTAAATTATTTGACTCATTCTAGCTCAGTCAGAAAGAAAAATTGCTAATCAATTTAACAGCCAGTGCAGACTACAATATGCGGTCCTTTATTATTTCCGAGACTCGCAAAATTACTTACTGAATGAGTTTTTTTTTACATTATGTAATTCAAAGGCACACTATGGAATATTTCCCTATCTAATACAATTATAATGAGTCTCTCTTTTTCATTTTACACTCATTTTTTAAACATTTCTGATAATGATTAGGTTCTGAAGAGATGAAGTTTGATCAGTTCCACTCAGAGAAAATGATGACAGTAACTGGATATAATAAAATGAAAATAATGCCAACATTTTGGCAAAAAGAAAATTGCTTGACAGAGATGAATCACCTGACCTTGCAAGAATAAAGGGTTTTCTTAATGGCTCTGCGTGTGAAAAACATTCAGCTGAAATATCAAATGAAACAACAAACAGAATCTGAACTGAAGGTAAACACAATGTGCATCAATGATATAACAGCTCCAACACTCACATGATGCAGTTCCCATAGTCAGCCTAACAGTTTAGCTATCAAATGGAAAAGGTTTAGATAACTCTTAAGCCAGTTTCTTCCTTTCAGTTTCCATCTTTTCAGAGAACATTTTATTGCAACTAGATGCTGCTGCAAAGGTGTTAGAAAAGTGCTGTTACCAGGACCTGTTTATATGTGCTTCTGATCTGCCACTGATGGTTTGAAAGAGCAATCTGCTGCACTCTTCTCTGAAGAACGTCATTTAAACTGGCTGTGAGCAGAGAATAGGATTCCAGGCATCATTATCTACATTAAATACAGGAATGCAGACAACAAATGTTCTTTTGACATTCAGGTCACAAATGCCTCTTCTTTAGAGACGGGCTCAGTGTCGTCCTTCCCTGATGTTCTGAGATGTAATCTCCAAAGAGGAAAGAGAAATGATTTTGCTTTCCTGTGCTGTCTGTTGTTCTTACTTGTGCAGGACTGACTTAAGTAATCACAAGCTCCTCCAGCATGGATTTTTGTCAAGGCACTTTCCTTTACCTTGCAATACTTTTAAATGGTAGGCATGACAGACTAGGCTCAAAATCAGTTCATAGACTGCCGACAGAAGCCTGTAAAATCATAGGCAAATCAGCTCGTTCACATAAGTGACAATCGCTATTTTCAAATGATTAAAGATGCGATCTGTGGGAAGCGCTGATGTGTTAGCTTAGCATGTTAAATGCTCTCTGCGATTCAAGTCTTACAGTGTAAAATTTGTTTTGACTGGAACTGACATATACATACAGTTGTGTAGAGTGGAAAGAACATCTATCATTGGTTTATTAATCAAACTTTAAATGTTGTGTAGGCTATATGAACGCCATGAAGCAGACACGTCGCTATACGTGACATGAGTTTACTGGAGTGCTGAATTGCTTAGCTTGTGCAAACAACGCAATGTTCAGATGCTTTCTGAAGCGAGGTGCAGGGCCCAGTGAGAGTTAGAGGAAGAAGGGCCCACTTGGTTGGTCCATTCGCTACTGGGCCCTTTAAAGCTGGATTTTGATTGACTGCTGTCACAGAGCCATAATGAGAGTCCCAGCGGTGCTATACTTCTGTCCTGGCGAGAAAGTGAAAAACATCTTAAGCTCAGCTGGTCCACAGTGCACCACCACCTTCTCCTGAAATGTTGATATTTTAGAAGTTCAGAGAAAAAGAGAGTGTAGTCTGTGATCTGAAAACGCTGTAGCCTAATGATCACGTTAGAGATTTGGAGCAGCTGCTCTGAGGGATCTTTCATAGTTAAAAGTGACCTTTCTCCTCTGCCCCAGCAGTGAACTCTCTTATTAATGTAATAAAACAATGACATAAAACCTGTCATTCTCTTTCTCTTTTTCACACTCACACACACACACACACACACACAAGCACACACACACACACACACACACACACACACACACACACACACACACACACACACACACACACACACACACACACACACACACACACACACACACACACACACACACACACACACGCACTCTTTACTGCCAGGATTCTTTTTGTGGCCTGGGTGATTCTTTCACCAGCGAGCTGAAGAAAAGAAATCTACAGATGCAGCCCTGTCATTAGCAGTGTGATTCGTATTTGGAAACAAATTTGAATTCATTTTGGGGTGGAGACGTTACCTTTATCAATTCCCATAGCTGACAATCCCTCTTTTATACCCTCCATATTAGTAAAGGTTTTCTGCAATGGAGAGATTCAGGAATTCACGCAGTAAGGGACCTGTATCAAGATGGTACATTCGTCTCCTTTGAAATATTTCGGGAGATATACAAACTTCATAGAAGTATTTTTTTTAGGTTCTTGCAAGTCAGGAACTAAGTACAATCTTACTTAAACAGGTTCTCTACAATTAGCCCTTCTTGTCTGGACACCTACCTTAATTACTATTTTGGTAAAGGGAAAACGATTCCCTGCATTTATAATACCCTCCTGGCCTCCCAATTCCTCCCAAGATTTTCAATGTCATCTCTGAAATCATGAATCAATATATTGAACCAGATGAGTTTTTAATTATGTTTGGGGTTTCAAGACACGAGCTTTGTTTGTCCAAGTCTCAACAACGATTTCTTTCCTATGGGCTTTTAACAGCCAAAAAGCTTATTTTAACTTTGGAAAAGCGAATTGCCGCCTTCTTTCCAGCTTTGGCTTGACGTCTCCATCTAAGGAATAAAAGACAACAGTTTGCTAAAATTTGGGAACCCTTCATAAGGTATTTAGGTGGAGGAGACTTGGAGGAAAGAGATGTTGACTCAATTTGACCTGGACCTAAGACCGCAATGATGGTAGCTGTTTTATTTATTTATGTATTCTTTAATTTGTTTGTTCATTTTTTTAAGTACTCCTGTCCATGATGTGCATATCAGGCGGATGGGGATGAAGGGTGGGAGCTCTAGTAGTTTTGTTTTAAGAGTTTCTGTATGCTGGAATATGCATATGTTTGTGTGTTATGTATAGGTATGTTAGTGAATATGTGTATGTGTGCGTGTACAAATGTATGTATAAATATGTATATATATATATATATATATATATATATAAACAACTGCAGAAGGAACTATAATATCCTGTTAGATTGTTTGTTAGACTCTTTATATTTCTCCAAAAAAAAAAAAAAAAAAAAAAAGAAAAGAAAGGCCTGGAAAGGAGCATGAGCTAGGAGTTGAACGTGTCAGAGGGCTGCCCATTGGTTCGTGATATATACCTTATGTTATTACAGCTTCAGAACAAATACCGGCACAACGAATGGTCTGGAAAAATAGAGAAAATAGAGAAGCTCTCTTCTTTACAATACACTTTGTAGAAGTGTAGAAGCAAAGGACTCATTCTTTAAGAAAATGTAAGTTTGTCTACCTACCTATTGTTTGTATGAACACCTGTATAGTAATTCTTCACCTTAAAAAAATGTTGTTCTCTCACCATTTACTCACCCATATGTTGTCTCAAACTCATAGGACTTTCTCTTCAAGCACAAATTAAGATATTCTCATGGAGAAATTATGTCTGTTTGCCATTTGAATGGGGACCAAACCTTCTAGCTCCAAAAAAACATAAAGGTAAAGGACCATTAATCTAAGTCACCAGTCATTTAGTCTCATATCAAAGATATCACAAAGGACCACAAACTAGAGACTGCAATTGCAAGATGTATGGTATAAAGAGTTTGGTCTGTTCTCACTCAAAACAAATGGTTAAGCCATGTGACTCGTATGTATTACCTTTATATTCCATTTACTGGATGTCTATTATGGTGTTTGAAAGTTTGATCCCCCCCATTCTCTTATTTTGCATTGTAGGAACAAACAGACAATTCATCTCCATTTAAATATCATCTTTTGCATCATTTACTCACCCTCATGTCTCAAACGTCTGTGACTTTCTTTTATCCTGTGGAACATATTTTGAAGAATGTTGGTAACAAACCTTTTCCATGACTAGTGATTTCCATTGTATTGAAAATTAAAAACAGAAACATGTATCAAAATTTCTTATTTTGTGTTCCACAGAAGTGATGACAATTATCCCTTAAAGACCAAAAAGAGGTCAGCTGAGCAATCACACCCATATAAAGGTCAGAAGAAACACTGACGATTTTTCACACTCACACACCTTTATTTAATCTCACACACCTCAGTTGCACCTTCTGGTTCAGGTGCTGCAATGCATTGAAAGTGAAAATTAAAGTCTTTTTTTAGGCATTCAAGATGGAAAGTCTAATTAGAATTACTGTCACATAGAGCGGCAAAGGCAGAGAGAGAGAGAGAGAGAGAAGTGACTGTGAAGACTGTGTTTCTCTAGGTGAGGGAAACAGAAAGACAAGTCGCTGATGTGTGTCTGTATATGAGGAGAGCATGTGTATGGAAGACTGTCTTTGTCAGACAGACAGCAATATGTGTGTGAAAGGATCCTCTAAATGAAGAACCACATTTATACAGACAGAAACAGCACTTCCAATTCAACCTCAAGTTACATTTTTTTTATTTATCATGGGCAGAAAACGACAGAACCCAGAGTCTATGCAGCACTTATAAAGTATATGTTTATTTCATTCTGGAATGTATTAACTTTCACCGGCAAAAAACAAATCTAATGAAGCGCAAACCTCATTCAGAACAAAAAAAAAAATAAAACACCAAAGAAAATAAACTTTTGTGTGCAGTGATGTGAGGGTCTGATGTGAATGTGCAGCCTGATGATAGCTGAAAAATTCTCTCAGCAGAGCCAACAGTGGCACTGATCAATCAGACTCAAACAAATACATGCACGCTCACATAGTTACATTCTAAGCTTGAGTAAGCACATCCACACATAAAGTCATACCCGAGACACACAGAACATAGTACGGCTCCGTGTTAAGGGTGTGAGTACATCTGGAACTGCTCAGAAGGGGCACTAATGTTCCTCACACTACAAAACAATCACATAATGAAGACATGTAGGCTGTTGTTAAATTAGTAGCACTGAAGAATTAGTCTCCTCCAATCCTTTCCTCTCCTCTTATCCAACTGAATAAGGGATGGGGAGGAGTGATCTATGCAATAATCCCCTTACCGTCTTCTGTTAGTCCCTTTCTGAACGTCCATTAAAGTGCTCCGCCTCATTTTAGGCTAGGCCAATCACTGGCCAGCTCCCAGATGGTCTGCTGGTTGTCTTAATAAAGGAGAGGAGTTCATTTTTTCAATTGGCGAAGGGTATATATATGCTAATGAGAAGGCGAAAATGTCAAGATCATCCAGCCAATCACAAAGTAGAACAGGAACACTGGATACACGACCAGGGCTTTCCTATTGGCTGGTTGGCTGTCTGCAAGAAATGCTGTGGAGGCTGTGAATGAAACACACATAGAGAGATACGGATTGAGATCTCACTGAATTCTTCTTTATCACTTTAGTAAGTGGTTATTAATAGCACTTAATTGAAGGTACATTTGTAATTAATTCATTTGTAATTTATCTGTGCAAAAAATTGCTTGTGATTTTAATTTTACCTTTCTATATTCTGCATTGCAGATATTTTACTTTTATTTCAACCAGTTTTATATTGATAACTGACATTAAACGTAATAAAGCTAAAATAGTCACAGCGTGAAGCTAAAAATAAAACAATATAAATCTTAGGTTAAAAACTCTACACTACATATGGCATATACATAATAGTAAAATAACTATTAAAAGTTATTTTAACAAGAATATTTTTATTTGACATGTATTTGTTTATTTCGCACTGTGAGCCACTTAATAACATTTTTTTTCCTCATATATATACAGGCCCTTCTCAAAAAATTAGCATATTGTGATAAAGTTCATTATTTTCCATAATGTAATGATAAAATTAAACTTTCATATATTTTAGATTCATTGCACACCAACTGAAATATTTCAGGTGTTTTATTGTTTTAATATTGATGATTTTGGCATACAGCTCATGAAAACCCCAAATACCTGTCTCAAAAAATTAGCATATCATGAAAAGGTTCTCTAAACGATCTATTAACCTAATCATCTGAATCAACTAATTAACTCTAAACACCTGCAAAAGATTCCTGAGGCTTTTAAAAACTCCCAGCCTGTTTCATTACTCAAAACCGCAATCATGGGTAAGACTGCCGACCTGACTGCTGTCCAGAAGGCCATCCTTCTGCAAGAGGCCATCCTTCCTACACCCTCAAGCAAGAGGGTAAGACACAGAAAGAAATTTCTGAACAAATAGGCTGTTCCCAGAGTGCTGTATCAAGGCACCTCAGTGGGAAGTCTGTGGGAAGGAAAAAGTGTGGCAAAAAACGGACCCTGAGGAAGATTGTGGAGAAGGACCGATTCCAGACCTTGGGGGACCTGCGGAAGCAGTGGACTGAGTCTGGAGTAGAAACATCCAGAGCCACCGTGCACAGGCGTGTGCAGGAAATGGGCTACAGGTGCCGCATTCCCCAGGTCAAGCCACTTTTGAACCAGAAACAGCGGCAGAAGCGCCTGACCTGGGCTACAGAGAAGCAGCACTGGACTGTTGCTCAGTGGTTGCATGTCATTCGGAAATCAAGGTGCCAGAGTCTGGAGGAAGACTGGGGAGAAGGAAATGCCAAAATGCCTGAAGTCCAGTGTCAAGTACCCACAGTCAGTGATGGTCTGGGGTGCCATGTCAGCTGCTGGTGTTGGTCCACTGTGTTTTATCAAGGGCAGGGTCAATGCAGCTAACTATCAGGAGATTTTGGAGCACTTCATGCTTCCATCTGCTGAAAAGCTTTATGGAGATGACGATTTCATTTTTCAGCACGACCTGGCACCTGCTCACAGTGCTAAAACCACTGGTAAATGGTTTACTGACCATGGTATTACTGTGCTCAATTGGCCTGCCAACTCTCCTGACCTGAACCCCATAGAGAATCTCTGGGATATTGTGAAGAGAGAGTTGAGAGACGCAAGACCCAACACTCTGGATGAGCTTAAGGCCGCTATCGAAGCATCCTGGGCCTCCATAACACCTCAGCAGTGCCACAGGCTGATTGCCTCCATGCCACGAAGCAGTCATTTCTGCAAAAGGATTCCCGACCAAGTATTGAGTGCATAACTGAACAAAATTATTTGAAGGTTGACTTTTTTTTTGTATTAAAAACACTTCTTTTATTGGTCGGATGAAATATGCCAATTTTTTGAGACAGGAATTTTGGGTTTTCATGAGCTGTATGCCGAAAATCATCAGTATTAAAACAATAAAAGACCTGAAATATTTCATTTGGTGTGCAATGAATCTAAAATATATGAAAGTTTAATTTTTATCATTACATTATGGAAAATAATGAACTTTATCACAATATGCTAATTTTTTGAGAAGGACCTGTATAAGCACAAAAAACACACACAAAACAAAAACATTAAATGAGTCTACACAGCCCCCTGGTGGTGGCTGCATGCACTGCCTGAGGAGCTTGTTTGTAGTGCTCATGTAGTGCACCAGCAGACAAAACACATGGATTCTAAACATTACTGCTATAAACAGAAATATGAATCATTTAAATAGAACAATCTCAGGGCCTTTAGTCTTCTGTGATTGCTGAAAATAGATAAATGATTTTGATGGGTTCTTACCAAATGTTGACCAGCTGAAGGATGCGGTGACAACTATAAGACGGACAGCAAAACCGATGATGCCTGAGCCCCCCAGAAGAACGATACGGCAAACTATCATGGCCACAGTCAGAGGAAGAATACAGTACCCCAACACACACAGACTCTGGAAAAATGATCTGTACAGACAAAGAGTGAGTAAGACAGAGACGGACAGAAGGAATGACATTGTTCCAGTAATGTGCTCAAACATTAAAACAACTAAAATTATTATGCACTGTAAATTGTCAAGAAGCTGATGAACAGTTAGCAAATTCTGAAAACTAATGTTGCTAATAAATGAACAATCAACTGTTACTGTGGAAATGACCAAATAAACTGTTTTTAGCTGAAGGGGTTAAGATAAGAAAGCTTACAAGTAAAAGCTACACATAACAGTAGCTGAACTTCTGAAATTTATCACAGTTAAAAAAATATTGGTGGAAAAAAATTATTAACTTCCACAGCTTGCGGAAAGTAAGTAGTTGATAAAGCGTCTGCTAAATAATTAAATGTAAATGTTACATGTACAGTACTGTTCAAAAGTTTGGGATCAGTAAGATTTTTTTTTACGTTTTTGAAAGAAGTCTCTCTCTTATGCTCACCAAGGCTGCATTTATTTGGTCAAAAATACAGTAAAAACAGTCATATTTGTGACATATTACTTAGTTTTCTGTTTTAATATATTTTAAAATGTAATTTATGCCTGTGATGGCCACGCTGAATTTTCAGCATCATTACTCCAGTCTTCAGTGTCACATTATCCTTCAGAAATTATTCTAATATACTGAAAACCGTTGTAGTGATTCATAATTTTGTGGAAACCGTGATACTTTTTCTTCAGAATTCTGAAGAGACAGTTCAAACCAACAGCATTTATATGAAAGTTTTAGTTGTTGTAATAATGTAAAAGACTTTGTTGTCACTTTTGCTGATAGTAAGAGCTATCTAAAATTACTACATTATAAGTAAAATATGATTTATTACAGTATTTAAATGGTAAAATAGTGAAATGTCATGACTTTATATGTGAACGGAATTGTGTTGTGAAGTCAAACCTCTCACTTACTCTTTTAAAAAAAATAAGGGTGATATTTTGCAACCCTAAATGCCCAGCGTTGCAATTTTGGGATGTTTTCCAAATTTTGTCTAAACGAAATGGCTTCCTAAAGCTATATTTAAGGGTGAAAAAAATATGAATATCAATGCTTGGGTCTCTTGAGGGCTAAACAAAATAATTGATGTCACTCAAACTCTGTTCCCTCATTGGTCTGTGGCAATAAACAATAAATTCTCTTGGATCTGGTTGACTAGCTTGCTTTTCTACACCTAGTGATGTGACAAATTCCCTCTCGTAGGTAGAGATGCCAAAGCACAGGCATCAATTTGGTTTAGCCTTAGAGACTCCTCTTTAATGTGCATTTTAAATTACTAAAGTAAATGTACAATAAGAAAACTGTACTAAATTCACACTTCCTCCACCCTGAAGATGTGAGGTGCTTTATTGTGCATGTAAGAAATCTTCTACCAAGCTAATTAATTACCTAGTAGTGTAATCTGTGTCGCCACAGTTTCATAATGAACCGGAAATATTTTTAAACTTCTCATAATAACATATAAGGACTCGGTAACACTTTACTTGAAGGGGTGTGCATAAGACTGATATGACACCCTCATACATGTCATGAATATGAAGGAGGTTTTATGCATGTTCGAAAGTGTCATTCGCTCAATTATGACATTTTTAATGCAAATATGACATTTTTTGAGATGTCTTTGTTATGACACCTTGACATTACTAAGACAACACAACCTGTCATAAAATATGTCATAAACATGAAATAGCAGATTAATGATCAAACTTAAGAAACCACTTAGCTTTATGGGTTAACATTTCATTAAATTGTCAGGTGGTTGGTTTTGACATGGGCTGTCATGAGGCCATTATAACTGTGTCATGAATGTTTTCCTTGACCTCAACTACAGTGGTACAAATTTAATGTCAAAACCAACCACCTGACAGTTTAATGAAATGTTAACACATAAAGCTAAGTGGTTTCTTAAGTTTATCTGCTATGTCATGTTTATGACATATTTATGACTATTTATGTTGTCTTGGTAATGTCAAGTTGTCATGACAAAGACACTGAAAGGTTATGGTGTATTGATTTATGTCAAGGTATCACAACAAAGACATCTCAAACAATGTCATATTTGCATTAAAAATGTCATAATTGAGCGAATGACACTTAATGACAGTTGTCATAAACATGCATAAAACCTCCTTCATATATATGACATCTGCCATGTCATGATTATGAAGGTGTCATGTCAGTCTTATGCACACCCCTTCAAGTAAAGTGTTACCAAGGAGGCTAACGTTGTTTTGTGCCATTGCTTTGGCAAAGTATCTGCCAAATTAACTAAATTCGAAAGCGTGATATGACTATGCCCCCGGACCCCCTTACAGGAAACGAGGTCCATCCACCAGTCTCACAAAATCCTGCGGAAAACACTGAAATATAAATGAAAATCTGACAGTTTACTCACATAGTTCCTCCCAGGAGTTTGGAGTTGAGGGTGATGATTACAGAACCAAACCAGATGATGACAAAGACTTCTGCAAACTGTGGTCTACCATCCTCCTCACTGTCAGCAGACCCACTCTGCAGCATTCTGAGATAGAAAATATGATTATAAATACAATACATTTGCTGGAGTCATAGTGACAATGGTTCTGACTAGGACCAGTCAACATTACTACTCACAAGGCCAGAGTCACACAGAGGATAAGAGGTCCCCATAAGTCCCCTAAAAAGTACAGAACACATACATTCCTTAAGATCAAGACAGCTGAAGAACATGTAACATTTATAAGTGATCATAAATGGGGTAACATAATTTATATAATCTGTGATTGTGTCATCAGAAATGATGGACTCACAGTCTCTGAGTAGTGCTGAACTTTTCTTAGGGTACATAACATGGACAAACTTTTGTCCAATGGCTCTTAGATCCCTCAGCTGAGAACCACAAACAGAGAAAAGAGAGAATAAGAAACGTTGCTTAAACTCAAACAGATCTACTCTTACATGTGCACTACAGTGATGTTTTGGTATTATTTATATATTATTATAATATTTATTACGTTTTTTTTTTTTTTTAAGTAATTTTGTTGTGTGATTCTGTCATTTTTATTTGTTTTTAAAAGTATTTCTATACAGGTTTAATTAATTTTTATTTCAGTTTGAGTCATTTTTAGCCTGGGAAAACCCAGACAACTTCCGGCAAATTTAGATTTGCTCTGAAAGTTAGTCTGGCAAAGAGCTCATTCAAGCCCATTTCCAATCCGTCGAAATCGAGGCACCAATCAGAAACGTTGGGGCGGGCTTTACAGGATGACGACAGCGCTGGGATTTTGAAGCAGATTTTGTAGCCTACATTACAAAGAATCAGCTATCGCGTCTGTTTTTAGCGATTTGAACGTTTCCTTTTTGTTAAAAACCGAGCAAAGAACAATATTCTTTATTGTATATTAAGAAAAATAAGATGTTTCTCCGCCGCTCTGCATACGTCATCTCCTTCATCGCTCTGATTGGTTTTAGGTCCATCCGCGACGTCCGTTGGTGACGCCCCTCTGGAAATGATTTGTCTATGACGCTTTGCCATACCATAACTCAGTTACAACTGAGAATGGTCTGGTTTTAACCAGGCTAACTCATTTTAGTACTTCAACTTAAAGTCCCCCTGTAGTCAATCATTTTATCCCTTAAAACTAATGAGCTCATTGTTTAAATTAATACATTAAATTAATACATTATTAGCTAACTGTGTGATGAATGTACATTTCTGAAATACATAACTTGGACACAGTCACGTCTGATAACAGATCACTCTAAATTGTAATGTGGACATGCATTTTCTGTAAAGCTGCTTTGAAATAATAATGTATTGTGAAAAGCGCTATACAAATAAATGTGAATTGAATTGAATTAAAACTCATGTTTGATCAGCAAAACTTCACTACACCATTGCTTCATTAAGTATGCGCGGAACCATGAATATGGAAATTAGCCCCGCCTCCAGCCCTCCACTCAATCACAAAAGCTCAGAATACCTGATTTACTCGGTCAACTTTACAGTAGTAAAAGCTGCACAATGACATGGAAATACTGTTTTAATTCAGCCATACATGTTTGAACCAGAAACTGATTCAGAAGAAGTAGTAGTAGAAGTGAAAGAGTGAATTATACAGGGTTCTATACAAGTCGATGTATCAGAATGGTAATGGCTCTTAACAACGTCGGGCACATAAGGCCATTTTTTTTATTAGCCTTTTGCTTGACTACATTATCAAACAGTTAATAATGTGTTGCTAATGTTACACAAACCATGCTCCTGTTCGCTATCTCAGTCCGCCTTCTAAAAATCAGTATCCTTAGAAAAACTTTGAACAACTTAGAACATCAGTGGAGAAAGGTATAGTCATGTCATCATAACATCATAATATACAACATATTCACAATTTACCCGCTAAATGTACCCGATTTTTTCATATCAACAGAAAAATATATCAGGATAACCTGTCTTCTCTTAAGACTCCCCTGTTTCGTACAGCACAGTAATGATGATATTTTAAAGCCCGCGCGCACATTTATGTGACGGGTTATAACATGCTTTTGACGTTGAGGACTGCGATTTGAAACCGTGTTTCTGAGACTGTCTTTGGTTCACTGCAATTTTAAGGAGAAAATACAAAGCAATGGTGTTGACTTATGAGTTTGCACATGGTTGATCTTAAAGCATATTAAAAACACCACATAGACATTAAAAACTTGACTTTCAACACAGGGGGTCATATTTAAACAAATTATTATTTCAGTTAGTTGCCAAAGCAACATTTTTTATTTTAATTTCAAATTTCAAGGCCTAATATTTTAAAAATATTTTATCTACAGCTTTATTTTATTTATGATACATTATATTAACAGTTTTGGTTCTATTAAACAAATAACACTGGTGCAATTAGAATGGTTTTCCTCATTACAATTATCCACACAAAATATTTTAACGTGTGCATTGACCATCCATCCATGCCAATATATCACTACCCTGTAACAAAAGGTTTCACTTACAATAGTGTCTTTGACAGGCTCATCCAGCGTCGAGAGATCATTGTCAGCGTTCTGCGAGCCCACAGGCACAGATATATCTCCCTCCACTGGGATGTCATCTGAAATTGAGATGTCAGACAAACCTGCAAACTGAGACATGAAGAATGACAGTTAAAATTATTCATGGCAAAACACATGTTTATCTATGCTAGTGATTCTCAAAATGTGGTTCACTGCTGGTCCGTGCAGGATCTATAGTGGGCTGTGTGTTGACTGACTAATAGAGGAAAATAAAAACAATTACAATTAATAGAAAGCACATCTAATTGAATCATCTCATTAATAATTGAGCTAAATATGTGATAAAGTGTTTCTGTTTTCTTCACAATGAGTGACAGTTACTGTAGCAAATGAATAGTCTCGGCTCATATTTATTAGGGAAGGACGCATTAAGTTGATTTCAATTAATCAAGAAGAAAACAATAGTCAGGCAAATGCATGGTAGAAGTAGACTATTTCAAGATGTAAATTATATAACTTACTGATGATAATTTGTACACTATCTATTTAAAACTGCCTGTCCTGAAAAAGGACACAGGTGACAGGGATGTGTTCTTGACCTCAGGCTCAAGAATAATTTTTAACACAGTAAAACCTACTGTAAAGCACTGAAACCTCATTTCAAGACCCATTTCAAGACCCCCCCCAAAAAATTACCAAGCAGATATAGACTGTTATATAACCAGTAAAGAAATGTAAACATCTCTGTGTTGAGATCGTTAAATGAGAAATAAGGATCAAATTATGGAAATATATAATTTCTTGATTGGAGTCTAGAACTACCGTATAAGTTAAAATCTCTGCATTTTTAAAGCGATTAAATAAACATTTAAAATATTTATAGGAGAGTGGCAGTAATACAGACAGAGAGAGTGAGACAGTGTCGACAACAGTTTCAGATAACAGGTGTTGTTCCACTCTCACTGTTTACATAGTTTGGTAATACTGTACGATAAAAGGCGTCGTTCTGTTTTCCACAAAATCAGATAATCTATCAGTATGGCAATTTGGGTGATGTTTTAAAAAATCTTTAAGCTAGTAATTTGTTCTGTTGTGCTGAGAAACGACCATCTGTTTTTACACGTAATATTATCCCAGCAGAGCTTTACTAACACATTTACATTACATTACCAAGCAGTACTCGGAATCGTTTTACCATACAGACAAAAGTTAAAACGACGGAAAAGCTGACAATCTGTTTTAAAGATGTTTTAAAGCATGTTTTGTCTCTTACCAAAGGCTTGCTAGACTCCTCTACTTCCGCCATCTTTACACGGATACGGATACGTCATCGGGAGTGTGACGTCAAAAACGCCAACATGCCACTATGCAGATAATAATAATAAAGGTATGAGGTGTCTATGCTTATTAACGAAAAGGTTCTCTTTCATTTTGTTTTGCATTTTAAAAATTTACTTTTCGGATAATTAAAGTATGATAGTGTGAATAAGGAGGCTTTTGTAATTAATTTGTTAATTTTATTAGTCAAATTTCACATTCATAAGTGTACGTTTTCTAACAAAAAGCCCCTTTTCTCAGTACTAGAATTTGAAAATTACTTTTTTTTACTATTCAATCTAGTACTAATGGAAAAGCTATTAAGACTGTTCATTTGTGTACTGAAATGTACTGACATCACCCTATGTTTTAAACTGATCAAAGCTTTGAAATCATATTAGCATAGTTTGAAAAACCCTGTAAATGTATGATCAGAAGAACAGTGTCGGTCTCTTTAAGGGTCGGAGTCAGTGTGGGTTTAGAAATACAACTGCGGGTAGAATGACAACAAGCATGACTTTGAACTATGAAAATAGGCGAGGCTGTGGCCCGGATGTTTGTCTCTACTTGGACAAGCACGATGGATCAACATAATCTTTTTTTTTCTTTCCTATTTTAATTATTCGCTGTATATTTCAATACAATGGCTATTAACTTAAGTGTCATTTTCCACCAGATATAACTTTCCTCCCCATATCACTAATCACGTGCAACGTTGCGTCATGTCACGTGTTAAATGCTACTTTTTCCAGCGCAGCTCAGAGTAGACCAATGATAGTAATTTATGATTGCGTGATACCGCGTTCATTAATTCATAATTTAATAGTGATTGTAGAGGCATGTTTCCAATTGTATTTGTAAGTACCAATGATTGCAAATGATAGATTTGAATGATTATAATGTCCAGCCTATAAATTTCTGCAGCAATACAAAATACATCCTGAGATTTAAATGTAGTTCAATAGATAATCCTTTTGTGGGCCCTCATGCGCCCCCCAGAGGAAGAAAACGGTGTGTCCCAGAAAAGTAATAGTTGTTTAGCTGCTAACTAGTGACATTTGCCGCCCAATGATGTGGGAGTGATCAGAATGTAGCCCTGCCCGCGATTGTCAGTCTCTCGGCTCCAAAAACAAGGAAAAGTATTGAAACACAAATACTTTATCAGCACTTTTAAGTTTTAGCCTACTATGCAACTCAAATTGACTTAGTCTCTTTTTATCAATACCGCGTGCAAACGGAGACAGTCACTACCGGAGCGTTGGATTATTGTTTTTATTACTGCATAGTGCATATCATACAAAATATCAAATATGGGGAACTTTATCGAAACCGATTACTCGAAATCAACTTGATTAACACCGCCAAGTGATCAAAAGACACGTCAGTCGTGGTTTGTGTACTTTATTGACAACAAAAGACCGGTTATCATCGTTGATCATTCAGAGGTTGAGAATGGGGCATCCTCCACTGGAGTTCAGCGACTGCTACTCCGACAGCCCCGATTTCAGAGAGAGACTGAAATGCTACGAAAACGAGCTGGAAAAATCCAACAAGTTCCTAAAGGATGTCATCAAGGACGGGAACAGTGTGATTAACACGATTAAAGGTAAAATGGTCTTTTACAGCCGCTGTGGTGGTGCTCTTCGCTGGGGGGAGGAGGTGGATCGAGGTCTCCGCCTTTGCAAAGCCCTGCAGATGAACGAATACGCACGACATCAGTAGAGAATTTAGTTTTACTCAAAGGAAAATTTCCTTTCATTCCTACGAATCGTTGGTCTTTTTGAAAAAGCTTTCACTTACAGGTCGCTGGTTGGTTTTTAAAGGGATTATGAATTGTGGAGGTGTGTGTGTGTGTGTGTGTGTGTGTGTGGGGGGTGATCTGGCAGATGGTGCGCACCTCTCAGAGATGCTGCTGCCAAGCTCTTTCAGGATACGGTTGATTTATTTATAGCAGGGAACTTCAATTTTCCAGATTAGTAAATGAAATTAAACTGGAAAGTGTGAACGTGTCAACAAGATGATTGACTGTGAAGGGAGAGCCAGCAGTCGTATGAATTACCAGTGCTTGCTTATCACTATTCTGCTGATCTCATAGAAGTCAATAATGAGGCTCTTTACATCCTCGAAATGGAAGAGAGAGAGAGAGAGAGAGAGAGAGAGAGAGAGAGAGAGAGAGAGAGAGAGAGAGAGAGAGAGATGCAGGCTGTAAATATGAGCCAAGAAGCATTCCTTTTCGCGGACATACACCACATTAGATGCAGCTAATGTCTCTCTCCCTCCTTCCTCTTCGTTTGTTTGGCTTATCTCTGAAGTGTTATGAAGCAACAAACTATAAATGGAAAGTTTCCAAGATTCCAATCCTGCTCTTCCAATACTGTTCCACTGAACGAGGCAGTTAAGAATAGAGGAACTATCACCACAAACAATGGACTTTAGACAGTAGCTTCTGCTTGATGAGGAGAAGCTGCTGAACTCACTAGTACTACAGTCATTATATAGATCGATATTATAGCTGTATATTTCCCAGTGCACAACCCATATGTCCTCTTTGTCAACAGTGTTCAGGGAAATATCAATTTTGTAAAAGTGTGATTTCCAGTCCTGGTCATGGAAATCAATAAAAATGAATAATCTTAACTTTTTTGGTCAAATGATGCATTCATAACAGTAATACAATCTTTTATTAAAATGAATACAATGTTAAAAAGTTGTTACATTTTTATTAATTAATATAATTTAATTATATTATATATGCAGATATTTAACTGACCAAATGAATTAAATAAATAAATATAATGAAGATATAAAGGCACTAAGTGCAAATAGCGATGCTAGATTTTAGATAGAGCAGTATTTTCTTTGCACCATGTCTAAGTAGTAATTAGATGCTATTTGCTCTAAGTGTAAATAGTTGTTAGATGCTATTTATACTAAGTGCAAATCGTGGCAGATATTATTTGCATCTCACTGTATTGTAGTAGGCCTGTATTATAAAACGATATGCAATAACAACATATTCAGTGTATATGATAATATTTATTAAAATCATAAATGGATGCTACCTTATTGGGACATTACTTGTCCCTATCCCTAAAGCCCATTACACCTAACCCTACCAATCAACTCTTTATCTCCACTATTAAATACCCGTTAGGCACTTTATTTTTACTTTTAGAGTATTTTCTTATTTTAAATAAACACCTTTCCAAGTTCAAGCTGATGCGATTGGGAAAGGGAGAAGGAGTTGGGTAAAAGCCGGATTCGAACTCGGGTTGGTCGCCAATGCTCCTGTTCTCGGATGGGTGTAATTTTGTAATATTCTCTGGCTCAACAAGGCGGGATATTTGCACATAGTGTAAATAGACACTCCAAAATATTAAATGTGTCATTGAATGTTGCAATAAATAAAAGTACAATGAAATGTAAGCATAAATAAGTAAGTGATAAATAAATAATCATGGCAAGCTCTAAAATAATTTAAGTGGCTAGAAATTGCTTTTTAAAATAACATTCTTATTTTAAATCCTTATTCATTCATCTGGAACTACTGGGAAAGTAATGTACATTAATTGTCCAAAAAGAGCAGGAATCCTGTGCCATTGTCAGATGATTTCCTGATGTATTGGAGCGTTTCAGCTGATTGGCGGTCAGTTTTTCCATTTGCATTTCATGGATAGAAAACTTGACAGTGTGTCTCTTGTCAGTAATAATTTGATGATTCAGCTTTAATTTATCTCCTTCTCAGGCTTCCTTCCCTAATTTCAAGGGAAGTCATAAATGCACTCGTTTTCTAAAAACGCATGTTTTTATCTTGCCTGAGGGAGTACGCAAACTTCTAATTTGACTAACCATAAGCCTCATTCTATACCTCAGAGTGCAACACTCCAAAAGCAGAATGCTGAGCCATTAAGGCAGATTTCCTTACGGAACTGAGCAGAGCACGACTGGCTGTAATTTGATGACTGAAGTCTGCTCTCCGATGCTTCCAGTGTCTCAGAAGGAGTCTTCAGTAACTTTTGCTTTGGTAACTAAAGGAACCACTGGAGCCCACAATAAATGTCCACTACCTGAAGTTCTGCAACTTCTAAAGTCATATGACCTGACTCAGTGGTTTCGATATGCTTACTTCCTGCATTTATGTAGTTTTTGCACTTTTTGAGTAATATTGCGGGTGCTGTGTGGATGTGAAACTTGACACAGGAAGTGGAGCATTTTCTTCAATGATGAGGAACCTCCTTGGAGATCTATTGCTCCTGTTATGACTAAACAGAGAATATCAGCAAGGCAGATTTTCAGAAGGCCCCAACAAACATGCTGCTCAATACAGAATTGTTGTAGCTGCTGTGGTTTCAAAAGTATTAATGAACAAAATATCAAATAATCTTTTGCACAACACTTTTTGGCACCTCTCCATTCAAATATCATCGGTTTATTTTTGCAATCTCATTTCAGGGTTCTCAAGTCTCACGCATTGGCCGTGAGACACACGCAATTCAACCAGTTCACACGCTCACACGCCACACCGTGTATTTCTCACTCTGAAAGGGCAATGCCAACCAAGTTGTCCAGCAAGCTATATATATTTAACGTTGTATACGACGAGGCGCAGGCACACAAGGTGAAGTTTTCTGCCACCAGCACACATTTCCATAGTCTATGCGTATCTCAGCCAGATTGCGTTCTTTACTAGGCAACATAGATGCGCGAACACACGGAAGTTTTCGGAACATTCTCTGCCACCGTACGTTCGTTTCTAGGCAACCAACAACATCGCGCAAACACACGTCGTGATGGAGAAGGTAAATTGGAAGAAAGCTCGTCTAACATTTTTAGGCTAGGCACACAAAGTGAAGTTTTCTGCCGCCAGCACACATCTCCATAGTCTATGCGTATCTCGGTCAGATTACGTTCGTTACTAGGCAACATAGATGCGCGAACACACGGAAGTTTTCGGAACATTCTCGGCCACCGTACGTTCGTTTCTAGGCAACCAACAACATCGCGCAAACACACGTCGTGACGGAGATGGTAAATTGGAAGAAAGCTCATCTAACATTTTTAGGCTTGAACATTTAATATATAGCCTATCATATACATTATTATTGATGTAGTCAAAAACTCTACAACTACTTTGCAACCAGGTCAGAAGCTTTGGCTCAGTTTGGCTAGCTTACGTTATCTGAAACAAAGGGAAATGTTAGTGGGTATGGGAAGGAATTAAGTTGTATTTCTTCATTTTATTTAAATTATATATTATACTGTATTAATAGTCTTTCTAGTTACATTAAGGCTACATGTAAACACACACACACACCTTAATACTCTAATATGTCCATTTGTTCACAATGTCCCACCACACAATAAATCATTATACCATTTCGACTAGACCCATTCAAAATGCAAAAAGATTTGTTTTTCCAAACTGTTTGGAGCAATTTGTTATATTTTTGTAATTTTTGTATATTTGTAATTTTTAAATATAACATTAAAGAGTATATTTGATGTGATGAATTGCTCTGTCATTTATCAGATTTACCAATTGTTATAATTTCAATTTGTGCTGGTTAATTATGAACAATGGGTAAAATTGTGGGGCGGGGCTCCATTATGGCTCCTCCCCTAACCGCATGTGATCTCACTCCAAGCTTTTGATAAAACTTGAGAATCCTGCTCATTTTGTCATTGTTTGACTGCACTGACTGGTTTTTCAGCCGAGTCTGGTTCTCTTCTACCAGCCAGGATGTGGTTCTTGGCTCAGCTGTGGTTTAGTTGTTTATAACCTGCAGAACAAACTGACACTTTGTCATACACACTTTGTACACATTTCAAGAACGCGTTACATCACTTCTTGTCTAATGTTGCAAGAGTAAAATAGCTCCCTTTTGAGATCCGTGTTTGTGTTTGTCAGAGGGCTGGACAGGGCGGGTTTTGTGATCTAGTTTGGAGAGGATAGTCTGTCATGCCAGCTCTTCATGCTTTAGACAAACACACTCTTTGTGTCTTTTTCATCAGAGGGGATATAATCATTTAAGCCATTTTCTCTGTTAGCACCCCACACTGTGCAGGCACAGAGCAGAGAGAGATAGAGACAGAAAGAGTTAGGGATGAATGGCTCACCTGGCTATTGATCAGTAAAAGAGAGTGGAAATCAATTGGAGTTTTTCTTTTTCTGGAAGTTAATCTGTAGAAATGCAGAAGAAAAGCCCAGATTTTATTAGAATATTTACATTAAGAATATTAGAAATTATTGGAATATTATAATGAGTAAATACATTTTAATTTGAAGCTGAATTTTAGCATCATTACAAAAATGTATTCTAATATGCTGATTTGGGGCTCAAGAAAAATGTCTTTATATTATTAATGTGACTAATATTATTAGTAATATGTTACTTATTAATGTTACAGTTGCGCTCCTTAATTTTTTTGGAAATATATATGGATATGAATATGGAAACCATGATACACTAACATTCAAAAGAATGGGGTGAGTAAGAAAAAAAAACCTACACTTTTATTCAACAAGGGCGCATTAAATTGATTGAAAGTGACAGTAAACATTTATAATGTTAAGAAAGGTTTCTATTTCAAATAAAGGCTGTTCATTGAACTTTCTATTTATCAAAGAATCCTGAAAATAAATGTATCATGGTTTCCACAAAAATATTAAGCAGAGTTTTTTTTCAACATTGATAATAAAAAGAACCATTATTGATAGTGGTGTACCAATAATATTTAATAATAATAGAGTGCCAAATCAGCATATTAGAATGTTTTCTGAAGGATCATGTGACACTGAAGACTGGAGTAATGATGCTGAAAATAAAGCTTTACCATCACAGGAATAAATGACATTTTAAAATATGTATAGAAAACGTCTTGGTTACGTATGTAACCCTAGTTCCCTGCTAGGGAACGAGGCGCTGCGTCAAACGCTGTGGGAACACCCCTGCGTTGTGCGTCATGAAGCACGTATGGAATCAGCCCAATGGAGAGACGGAACGTCATAGGCGGGTGACGTCATCGACCAGGAAATTATAAAGCACCCCAAAAACACAAGCGCATCAGCTTCTGATAGGCCTGAAGGAAGCGCTAATGGGAATGCCGGGAGTATGGCAGAACGACGCAGCGTCTCGTTCCCTATCAGGGAACTAGGGTTACATACGTAACCGAGACGTTCCCTTTCAAGGGAACTTCGAGCTGCGTCAAACGCTGTGGGAACGCGAATACCCACGTCGCCATAGGAGCAAGTCATGTGAGAACTAGCGCACAGAGGAGGAGACCACCTGTGCCCCAAGGGTAGAGCTTAAGTCTAATCATAGAACTTAATAAACGTATGCGGTGAAGACCATCCAGCCGCATCACAAATATCACTCAGGGAAACTCCTGACAATAAAGCTTTGGAAGCAGCCATACTCCTAGTGGAGTGGGCTTGTACACCCAAGGGTGAAGGCTGACCAGCTGACTCATAAGCACATGAGATGGCCTCGACCACCCACTTGCTCATTCTCTGTTTAGACGCAAGACACCCTTTTCTGGGTGCCCGACACATACAAATAATTGTACTGATTTCCTCCACAGGGCAGCTCTGTGGACATAAGCGTCTAACGCCCTCACTGGGCAGAGCAAATTAAGTTTCTCCTGGTCTGACGACAGAATTGGAGGAGGACAGAAAGCCTGCAGAACTGTAGGTCTAACAACATTAGTAGGGACCTTAGGAACATAACCCGGCCTAGGGTATAGAAAAGCCTTAACCATATCAGGCGAAAATTCCAGGCACGAGGGTGCAACCGACAGAGCCTGCAAATCTCTGATTCTCTTAAATGAGGAGATAGTAAGAAGGAAGATAGACTTCAGAGTGAGAAACTTCTCAGGAACTTCTTCGATATGTTCGAAAGGAGCTAGGGAAAGACCTTCTAGTACAATGACCAGATCCCAGGTCGGCACCCTTGTACGAACTGCTGGCCTCAGCCTCAAAGAGCCACAAAGGAAACGAGTTATAAGCGGGTGTCTCCCAAGAGAAACTTCACTGAAAAGGATGTGGTAAGCAGCCAGTGCCGCCACATACACATTTAGTGTGGAGGGGGATAACCCTGTGGAGAAACGGTCCTGCAGCAATTCCAGGACTGCACCCACTGGGCAGTTAACTGGGTCCTGCAGGTGTCCTCCACTCCAAGAAGTGAAAAGTTTTCACTTCTAGGCATAAGCTTCCTTGAGGATGGAGATCTGGAGTGAAGGATGGTCTCAACAACCTTGGTTGAGAGACCGGAATCTAAGAGCTGGGCCCCCTCAGAGGCCAAGCCCACAGTTTCCATAACTCTGGGCGGGGGTGAAATATTGTGCCGCCCACCTGAGAATGTAGATCCCTCCTGAGCGGGAGCTCCAGAGGATAGCCATCCAGAAGAGGAATCAGGTCCGCAAACCAAACTTGGGCCGGCCAGAACGGGGCTACTAATAGTAGGCAGACCCCGTCCCGGCGAACCCTCTCCAGAACTCCTGGTAGCAGAGCAATCGTGGGAAAAGCGTACAGACGTGACCTCGGCCACGTCTGCACCATAGCGTCCAACCCCAGAGGGGCTGGATGACTGACGGAGAACCACAGACAACAGTGCGATATATCCTTGGAAGCGAATAGGTCCGCCTCGGCGTGACCGAAACTCAACCAAAGGAGCTCCACCACCTCGGGGGTGGAGTCTCCATTCCCCCGGCCTCGGCCCCTGCCTCGACAGGGAGTCTGCTACCACATTCAAATACCCAGGAAGATACATTGCTCTCAGTGATAGTAACTTCCCATGGGACCACAGGAGGACCTGACGGGCCAACTTGTAAAGCCGGTGTGACCGCAGGCCCCCCTGACAATATATATAAGAGACCACCGACGTGTTATCTAACTGAACTAACACATGATGACCTCTCAGGTCTGCTAGGAAGTGTTCCAGAGCCTGAAACACTGCCAACATCTCTAGACAATTTATATGCCATGATAGATGATGGTCCTGCCACAGACCTTGGGCTGGACGACTACTCATGACCGCCCCCACCCTGTGAGGGAAGCATCCGTCGTTAGCGTTACGCGACGACAAAGAGCCCCCAGCACAGGACCTTTGGATAGGAACCAAGTTTCTTTCCACAAGACGAGAGCACGAAGGCAGCGCCGCGTGAATTTCATCGTGCGAAGTGGATTTCCCCTCGAGGAGAATCCCTTAGTCCTGAGCCACCACCGCAGCGGTCTCATGTACAACAAGCCAAGGTATAACGTTGGACACTGCTGCCATCAGACCCAACAGCTCTGAAACTGCTTTACAGTGAGTAGTTGGCCTAGCTTTACTATTTCAAGGCTGTAAAATTGAAGCGATGCGGATGACCGAATCCCAAACGACGCCCAGAAAAGTGGTCTCCTGAGAGGGAGATAAAACACTTTTCTTCGCGTTCAGCCTCAACCCTCACTTCCTGATATGCGCAAGGATGACATCTCGATGCCGAACCGCCATCTGCTCCGTCTGAGCTAAAATCAACCAATCGTCGATGTAATTGAGAATGCGAATGCCCTGAAGCCTCAGAGACACCAGTACTGCATCCGTGCATTTCGTGAAAGTACGGGGAGATAGCTAGACCGAACGGAAGAACCCTATATTGGAATGCCTCGCCCCCGAAGGCAAACCTCAGGAACTTCCTGTTTTGTAGAAGGATGGAAATGTGGAAGTAAGCGTCCTTTAGATTTATCGTGACAAACCAGCCCTCGGACCTGATTTGTGACACGACCTCCTTGATAGTGAGCATCTTGAATTGAGCTTCCCTACCGAGGGATTTTATAGGCGCAAACCTAAAATTGGACGCAACCCCCCCATCCTTCTTTGGAACGATGAAATATCGGCTGTAATAACCTATTTCCAAACTGGGAGGAGGAACCCGTTCTATTGCCCCCTTTTGCAGGAGCGTTTTCACCTCTTGTTCCATTACCAGAGCCTGCTGAGGGCCCCCACTATGGGTAGAACCCCTCTAAGGGTACCAGTCTCTCGAGACTGGCCTCTGGTGTAATTTGAGCAGCAAACACAGCGCCTTGTAAAGGCGCACCGGCAGGGAACAACTGGTTTGACTGCTCTGAGACCCTCCTCAGAGGGAGCGAGCGTCCCTCGGGAAAGCGCTCGCTGGGACCGTATGCGCCCCGGCATGAAGGCGGGGTTGGCAGAACGGGCCCCTGAGGGCACCGAGGAAGAATGGGTACCGTAAAAGAGGTGAACACCTTTCTCCCTCGGTGGGGACCACCCTCAGCATAGCCAATATAACTGTCCTCAAATCAGTTCTATTGTTTGTTATTTTTTCCAAAAGCTTTGGTTGAGAGTGCAGCGTCTGGTCCCACTGTCCAGCAGGGGGAGTACGAGACGCGATACTCTGCTTTGCTGCGCCTATGCGATGAGCTCGTAGACGGCGAGGCTGCTCCCGCCCAGCAGCCCCGGGGACGTGAACTTTTAATGGAAGAAACCTTTTAAAAGCTGCTGCCTGCTTATTTCCTTCCTGAAATTATCAATGACAGTTTTAACTAAGTCACTGAATAACCCCGCAGGGGAGAGAGGAGCATCTAGAAGAAAGCTTTTTCTTTCTCTTTAATGTTAGAAAAAACGAATTTTACCATAAATCGGCAGCCTGACGCAGTTCTCAAACCACATCAGTACTGCCTCCTCACTCACACTCACGTCCTATAGCAAATCAGCCTGGTATGCCTGCAATATAGACATTGTATGTAGACACGATACGCAGCCTGACCTGCCGCCGAATACACTTTACAAAGCTGAAATATTTCATAATGGCTTGGAAGGTAATGCCGGTGCTTAAATGACAATGCAGCCTGGGAAGAGAGATAGCTCGCAAGCGTCTCTTATACCCGTGGCAAAGCGCCGTCTTTCCTTTTTAAAAAACCTAGCCCCCCTAAATCGGAATATATAAATGATTGGGGGCTAAAAAATTCTATTAGAAGCCGGCTTCTTCCATAATCTCTACACCTCAGTATGGAGATCATGAAAAAACGGCAAGAACGGCAAGGTTGCACACGGGAAGGGAGAAATCTCTCATCTAACTTAGATTTAATAACAGACTCCTGCCTGGCCACTGGCCACACAATGCTTAGTTTTGATACAGCTCGAGTGAGAACCTCCATGAGCTCTTCGCTTTCGAGAGTGTGGGGTGGTGAGTCCTTCACATCTCCCTCGTCAATACTGTTTTTTGTTTTTTTTGATAGTTGCAGTATTGGTGCTTCAGTCCGGGCGGAAGAAACCGCTGAGCGTGCTTCCGAACCGGGGCCGAGACACTGGATCTAACAGGTAAAGGCAGAGATAAGGCAGAGCCCGTCTCTAACCCCGCTGAAAGATCCATTTGCGATCTCCACGATAAGTGTCGCCGCTCAGCCTCGGCAGAAGCGGGACTCGAACTGCGGGGAGCGTGCACCGAGCACTCTCCTCAAAGAGCGCTCGGCGGGAGCGGAGCATCCATAAAGGCAGACGCTCGCAATGCTCGCAGCCAGCCCCCTCGAGAGCTGACTGGGCATGCTGCACTCCCAAACAAACAACACAAAGAACGTGTGTATCCCCGCCCGTTAGATAGCACGAGCAGGGAGGGACACACTTCTTAAATGCTGTTCGCTCGCCATAGTCTCTCATTGTTTGTGTGGTGTAAATGTGATAACTCCTGCCTAGCAAATACTAAAGACAGACACAGTGTTTACACTCAGACAGATTCACATATAGCGCGAGGCACAGAAGCTGATGTGCTTATGCCTATGACCCGCCCGTTCCGTCTCTCCATTGGGCTGATTCCATACGTGCTTCATAACGCACAACGCAGGGGCGTTCCCACAGCATTTGACGCAGCTCGAAGTTCCCTTGAAAGGGAACTGTTATAAATTATAGTGATATCTGACAATATTACTGTTTGCACTGTTTTATAAATGCAGCCTTGGTGGGTGAGCAAAAGAGAATTCTTTCAAAAACATTAAAACACTTTAATTATCCCATACTATTTTATATATATTTATAAACATACACTCACTGGACGCTTTATTATCTTGTACATCTTGCTAGTACCGGATTGGACCCACATTTGCCTTTAGAACTGCCTTAATTCTTCGTGCCATAGATTCAACAAAGTTCTGGAAATATTCCTCAGACAATTTGGTCCATATTGTCATGACAGCATCACGTAGCTGCTGCAGATTTGTCAGCTGCACATCCGTGATGCAAATCTCTTGTTCCCCCACATCCCAAAGGTGCTCTATTAGATTGGCCATTTGAGTTTAGTGAACTCATTGTCATGTTCAAGAAACCAGTTAGATGATTTTAGCTTTGTGAGTATCCTGCTGGAAGTAGTCATCAGAAGATGGGTACACTGTGGTCATAAAGGGATGGACGTGGTCAGCAACAATACTCGGGGAGGCTGTGCCATTTAAACTATGCTCAATTGGTACTAATGGGCCCAAAGTGTGCCAAGAAAATATTCAACACTCCATTACACCACCAGCAGCAGCCTGAGCCGTTGATACAAGACAGAATGGATCCATGCTCTCATGTTGTTTACGCCAAATTCTGCCCCTATCTGAATGTCACAGCAGAAATCAACACTCATCAGACCAGGCAACATTTATCAATTTTCTATTGTCCATTTTTTAGTGACCCCATGTGAACTGTAGCTTCAGTTTCCTGTTCTTAGCTTGACAGGAGTGGCACCCGATGTGATCTTCTGCTGCTGCAGCCCATCTGCTTCAAGGACATGTTGTGCATTCAGAGATGCTCTTCTGCATACCTCAGTTGTAACGAGTGGTTAATTTGAGTTACAGTTGACTTTCTATCAGCTTTGAACCAGTCTGGCCATTCTCCTCTGACCTCTGGCATCAACAAGGCATTTTCACCAACAGAACTGCTGCTCACTGATAGTTTCTATTTTTCAGGCCATTCTCTATAAACCATAGAGATCGGTGTGCGTGAAAATCCCAGGAAATCAGCAGTTTCTGAAATACTCAGACCAGCCAGTCTGGCAGCAACAACCATGCCATGTTCAAAGTCACTTAAATTACCTTTCTTTCCCATTCTTATGCGAAGTTTGAACTTCAGCAGATCGTCTTGGCCATGTCTACATGACTAATTGCATTGAGCTGCTGCCATGTGTAACGATACGTGGTGGTAGGAAGTACGAGGAATATCGCAGGAAACTGGAGTTTAATAAACAAGGATCTTAAACATACAAAAACCACGCTATACATTAACGAGAACGGACAAGGAGTGAGGGAAAACACAGGGTTTAAATACACAGAGAACAGATTAGGGGAACAAGGCACAGCTAGGGCAAATTAACTAAACAGGTGAATGAACTGAACACTAACGAGGAGAAGGAAAACTGAAACACAGGACTGAACCAAAAACACAAAGCAGGGGGAAACACAGGACTAACATATAACACCATGTGGCTGATTAGGGTAAAGAAGCAGTTGAACAGGTGTACAAACATATATAGACAGTAGTATACTATACATTAGTGGCCAAAAGTGATGTCCAGAGGGGGTTTTTGTTGTTAATGATTCTGATTGTTTGATTAAACCATCAAAATATGAGGAATATATTTTATATATTTTAAATATGAGGGAAGAAGTTGGTTCTCTCTTTGGTTTATATGTGTTAATTTTTTCTTTGTATGACAGCCTGACATAAAATTATTTCTGTACAATTTGGCATGTTCCATTGCATTCTCACAAATAAAACAATTGACTCCAAGCACAATTACGCAATATGCTTATGAAATCGATAACAAATTATATACTGTATATATACAGTATGTGTGTGTGTATATTAGGGCTGCACGATACTGAAGAAAAATGCGATTAGTCATTAAATAATGCGATATTTGATATGCGATACGATAATGCTTAAAGTGTGTAAAATAAACTTAAATGATCTTTAAAATATATTTAAAATTATACAACCAATATGTTTCACATTCTTTTTGTGACAAGAAAACATCCCTACTGCTTCTGAAAGTGACCCGCAGTGTTTTACTGTAGCATAAGAAGTGTTATTTTAATGCTGCAGTCCGTAGCTTTTCCTCT
This sequence comes from Meda fulgida, assembly GCA_030578275.1. Taxonomy (NCBI): domain Eukaryota; kingdom Metazoa; phylum Chordata; class Actinopteri; order Cypriniformes; family Leuciscidae; genus Meda; species Meda fulgida. The sequence goes on from CM060620.1 coordinate 27,439,895, forward strand.
TTGTCGCCATTCGCGGAATTATCAACTTTACGTAGGTTGTGCCTCGGCACGGCACAGCACGGATGAACACAATGTTTTGAGGAGAATGTGCTGTCTGTCACCGACTCACCGTGCTGGTGGGGATACTGCCATTCAGAATCACAGATTCTACTTTTTGAAAGTATAACCAACATAAGAATTTTCACTGGAAAATGTCTTGTGAACAAGTAACATCAACTTTTGTTCTGACCGACTAAGGGGAAAAAAGCATTGCAGTAAATCGCGCTGATTAAATCTAACGATCGCTTATCATATCACGTCGAACCGTGCAAATTATACTTTGTTCTCAAACTGTTAATGTTAACATCAGCATTGCGTGACTACATTTAATGTATATTAGCACTACCTGTAGTTCAGTACACTGTAACTGTGTGAATTAAGCGAACAAGTGCGCTACTGTTACATAATTGAACCATTGACATGTCTTCCCTGTCCAGCTGAAAAAATAGCCTTCTCTGCGTTCGTTTTGAACCCCTTCAAAACACGCCACGTTTCAAAAGCCCTTTCGATATCCTAGTTTTCAGTTTTCAGTTTCGGTTGCAGTCTCTTTTTTTCTGTAGCCAGAAGTCTTTCGCATTTTACAATCGGGTGAATCTGTCACTGGTGATTATCGTTTAAACCTTTCTGGATCCGTCATCAAATTGGAAACTTAAATTATATCAAGTGCTGTGAGAAAAGGCTATAAATCTCCACCTCACACGCAATATAGTCTACTAGCCGAAACACCTTCTTTATGTGTACAGATATGACGTAATGACGCAAAGGCATGCTCGAATTTCCCGCGTAAATCCACCAGTACCACTGGAATTAAAAACATTATTTTAAGCTTACCGTTTTCAATCGAGCTACGGCAAGCAGATAGTTTTGAGCACTGGCTAGTTATGTACTTGCTCAAAAATTTATTTTGGAAACATTTTAACCCAAAAAAGTTACAGACTGCAGCTTTAACATCAGTGTAAACCACTGGGTTTAGGCTTTCAGGTTATCCTATATTAGGTTTATTTAACAACAGAAACTGAATAATCAAATGTAAAAATAAAACACTGCTTAGTTTTCACTGTATTAATTCAATATATATACTGAATATTATTATTAAAGCAGCAAAAGTTATTTAGTCAAAGGCAGCGAGTGATTTTCTCTTTGTCTTTTGTTCATCACCCCAGTTATTGCAAGCCGTTGCGATATGCATATCGCAATATATAAAAAATTAGCATATTGTGATAAAGTTCATTATTTTCCATAATGTAATGATAAAAATTTAAATTCCATATGTTTTAGATTCATTGCACACCAACTGAAATATTTCAGGTGTTTTATTGTTTTAATACAGATGATTTTGGCATACAGCTCATGAAAACCCAAAATTCCTGTCTCAAAAAATTTGCATATCATGAAAAGGTTCTCTAAACGAGCTATTAAACTAATCATCTGAATAAACTAATTAACTCTAAACACCTGCTAAAGATTCCTGAGGCTTTTAAAAACTCCCAGCCTGTTTCATTACTCAAAACCGCAATCATGGGTAAGACTGCCGACCTGACTGCTGTCCAGAAGGCCATCATTGACACCCTCAAGCAAAATCAAGAGGGTAAGACACAGAAAGAAATTTCTGAACAAATAGGCTGTTCCCAGAGTGCTGTATCAAGGCACCTCAGTGGAAGTCTGTGGGAAGGAAAAAGTGTGGCTAAAAACGCTACACAACGAGAGGAGGTGACCGGACCCTGAGGAAGATTGTCGTGAAGATTCCAGACCTTGAGGCACCTGCGGAAGCAGTGGACTGAGTCTGGAGTAGAAACATCCAGAGCCACCGTGCACAGGCGTGTGCAGGAAATGGGCTACAGGTGCCGCATTCCCCAGGTCCCCACTTTTGAACCAGAAACAGCGGCAGAACCGCCTGACCTGGGCTACAGAGAAGCAGCACTGGACTGTTGCTCAGTGGTCCAAAGTACTTTTTTCGGATGAAAGCAAATTTTGCATGTCATTCGGAAATCAAGGTGCCAGAGTCTGGAGGAAGACTGGGGAGAAGGAAATGCCAAAATGCCTGAAGTCCAGTGTCAAGTACCCACAGTCAGTGATGGTGTCGGGTGCCATGTCAGCTGCTGGTGTTGGTCCACTGTGTTTTATCAAGGGCAGGGGCAATGCAGCTAACTATCAGGAGATTTTGGAGCACTTCATGCTTCCATCTGGTGAAAAGCTTTATGGAGATGACGATTTCATTTTTCACCACGACCTGGCACCTGCTCACAGTGCCAAAACCACTGGTAAATGGTTTACTGACCATAGTATTACTGTGCTCAATTGGCCTGCCAACTCTCCTGACCTGAACCCCATAGAGAATCTGTGGGATATTGTGAAGAGAAAGTTGAGAGACGCAAGACCCAACACTCTGGATGAGCTTAAGGCCGCTATCGAAGCATCCTGGGCCTCCATAACACCTCAGCAGTGCCACAGGCTGATTGCCTCCATGCCACGAAGCAGTCATTTCTGCAAAAGGATTCCCGACCAAGTATTGAGTGCATAACTGAACAAAATTATTTGAAGGTTGACTTTTTTTTTGTATTAAAAACACTTCTTTTATTGGTCGGATGAAATATGCAAATTTTTTGAGATATGAATTTTGGGTTTTCATGAGCTGTATGCCAAAATCATCAGTATTAAAACAATAAAAGACCTGAAATATTTCAGTTGGTGTGCAATGAATCTAAAATATATGAAAGTTTAATTTTTATCATTACATTATGGAAAATAATGAACTTTATCACAATATGCTAATTTTTTGAGAAGGACCTGTACATACACACACACACACACACACGCACACACACACACGCACACACATATACATATTTAAATATAACTGAAATATATAGGATACATCAAAATTAGATGATTGATATGATAATTTATATGTAATAACAATACAGTTTTTTAGAATGCCTGATCCTGAAGGAGGGACCCATGATCTGGAGAGTTACTGAGATCCCACTAATGCTTTCTTTTCATAGGCCCATGATCAAAATACTTCTAAACCCTAGGTTTGGTTGGGAGAACGTCCCAGCATTTACAGTAATGTAAAAGGCTTTGGATGAATGCATCTGACAGTGGCCTGTCTTGCTGTGCGTGTGTGTTCTGGCACTGAACCTGTGTAGAGAGTTTGAGACATAATTACATCCTCACTGCGTCCCACAACATCTGATTTCACTTAGCAATAAAGCTGCTTTTCTTATTTCTCAGAGGTTCAGTAATCATTGGCTTCATATGCTAAGTGGCCAGCAACCAATCAACGTGTTGAAAGGTTGTTTTTGTGTTTGAATTTCCTGGCCGTGGTTGTCTCTTTGTCTTCAGTGAAACAGTGAGAGTTGATATAGAGAGTGTTTTATTGGGGCTGGGTTGAAGCCAGAGACAGTATAAGGTGTAGGAAAAGAACAACTTAAACGCGAACATCCCTCTTTTCAATTAAAAGAGCCAATTGCCTTGTTTATAGAAGCATCGCTCAATTTTTCCCTTTAAGAACATGCATGCACATTAGCTGGAGAACATGATTTACAAAAGCGACATTTAAGATTCAATTGTCGCCAATATGCCTGTTACTTGCATAGAAAATAACTGCACATTGGAGGCGACAGCCTTGTGTCCAGTACTCCGACGTTTCTGGTGACCCAAATTCAAGTCACCCAATACAAACATCTCGTCCCCCTCTCTCTCCCAATTAATTTACTTTTACTATCCTTTACTATCCTATCTCAAGGCAAAAACGCCACAAGTAAATCTTTTAAAAAAAGAAAGAAAGAAAATAGATTCCCTGGGATGTGGACAGACCGAGTTGACTAGCTGTAAAGCTTTTAGCATGTGGGACCCATATGTTGAATCAGGAAATGCTTTCCTATTGATGTTCTTCATAAGTAGCAATTTATTCTGGCCAAATAAAAAAACCAACAAAGACTAATGTGGATTGTTTACTATTTTCTTTATGGTTTTGATGTTGTTTCCAGAATACTCGTTAGCAGTGCAGAAGTTCTCTCAGACCCTTCAGTCATTCCAGTTTGATTTCATCGGTGACACTCTGACTGATGATGAGATGAACATCGGTGAGTTGACAGCTGGTCTTAACCTGTATGGAGTTGTGCTCATTAGCGTGTCCATTTCATTTATGTGATATGTGTATGTCATCTTTATATACATTTTCTGATGAAATTGTATAGTGGAATGAGTTAGTTGTGGCAGTTCTGCATATTTGTGCATGTGTTTGTTTTATTGACTTTATGTGCTGTTTACATGACCACATGTTTTATCTTTACAGCTGAGTCATTTCGTGAGTTTGCTGGTTTGCTGCAGGATGTGGAAGAGGGCCGAATGATGCTGGTTGGTGGAGTGCACTTCTTCGCATACCCTTGTAAAACACTGTCAATCATAATCTAAACTCAGATGCAAAAATACCAAAGATCCTCACATATATCAATCATTAACAATCTGCAAGATTAGGCTTCCTGTACTCAAAGGGCCAGTTAAACTTGTTATTGTTCATTTTATTGAGATTTTTTTGGTTTTTTTGTGAGATTTTTTAAACCTGAAAAATCACCCACAGAATTCTTTGAGCTTGTTTATGAATCTTAGCTGTTTTAACTGTGGCGTGTATAACAGGAAACTCCAGAATTAGACAACATGTTTTACTTCTTCTTACTTTGAAAGCTGCAGATTTGAGCTGAGTGCATAACAGGACTGAAATAAATGTTTGCCGATGCATGCAATTTTAATTATTCCTGCAAGTTCCACATCCTCTATGAGGGAAAGTCTCAAACTATTTTTTCATATATAATATTGGTCAGAATAAATTAACCCATAGAGATGATAAATATATATTGATATATTGAACAAACTGATTTAAATACATTTTTAATTGTCAATGTTGAAAGCAGCTGTGCTGCTTAATATTTTTGTGGAAACAATGGTATATTTTTTCCAGCATTCTTTGATAAATAAAAAAAACGCAGTTATTTGAAATAGAGATCTTTTTTAACATTATAAATTTATTTCCTGTCACTTTTGATTAATTTAATGCATCCTTGCTAAAAAAAGTAGATAACAGGAATTTCTTAATAAAACAAAATATTCACTCCAAACTTTTGAATGGTAATATAGAAAGTAATATTTCTTACATCCAAACAAACATATGATGAACAATGAGTTTCACACGGAGACAGACACATTTTTGGATGCTCTTCGCTTCCTACTCGGGACACCTGCTATTGTGTCAATGTTACAAACCCTTTTTGGTCTAGGGGAAGTTAAGGGTGCAACATTTAAAAAAAAGAATAAAACACTGTATGTACTGGGAAGCAATCACACAAACAAGTTTAAATAAGGTGAAGTATTAGTATTTATTATAAGGAATAATGGGAAAAATTAACCCATGATACGTATTTACATACATTTACAATTGTGGGATACTAGATGTTCATTTGTTCCATTGTTACATCTCTTGAACTCTGACCCCGATTTATTGACTAAGACTAGAGACAAGACTTTCTATTATAGATACAATAAGAGGCTTTAGAAAGAAAACAGAGTTTTACTCACCTGACTTTTCTCTTGCAGGTCCAGAATGCTTGTGACTTGCTTATCAAACCTTTGGAGAAGTTTAGGAAAGAGCAGATTGGAGTCACAAAAGTGAGTTTTCATTATACACATTTACACATTAAGAACACATGACCACATGTGTGAGCATGCTCATAATTTCCACCTTTACTTCCTTTCTCTGAGCAAAGGGTACAGCACACCACAACTCACAAATATATACACATATTATATAAAGACATTTTTTTTGGGGCTTTCGTGTGCATGTAACTTATTTTTGAGACACACACACACACACACACACACACACACACACACACACACACACACACACACACACACACACACACACACACACTAGTTGTGTTTTCATGTTTTATGGGGACTTTCGATAGACATAATGATTTTTATACTGTACAGACTGTATATTCTATTCCTTTACACTAACCCAATCCCTAAGCCTACCCATCACAGGAAACATTCTGCATTTTTACATTTTCAAACAACATCACTTAGTATGATTTATAAGATGATTTCCTCATGGGGACCAAAAAATGTCCCCACACGAACAAGGATTTTGGATATTGCCATCCTTGTGGGGTTCCCCATAACGTAGGGTTTACCAGGCCACACACACACACACACACACACACACACACACACACACACACACACACACACACACACACACACACACACACACACACACACACACACACACACACACACACAATGTGTCAGTAACTGGAGGATCCATGGAAAAACTTTTTGTTTTAGAGATACTGAGAAAGAGTCACGGAGACATATGGAAAGTTTCAAAATTCCAAAGACTTTTCACTGGATTACACTTTTTCCATGCCAGAATGCCTCACTTAACATTACTACAGTATCAGTTTCCTTTCAGCAGAGTTTATTGTGGCTACTCGTAGATTATTGGTTGAAATTAAAGGTTTTAAGGAACCAGTTACAAGTCTGCAAAAAGTTTTATAAGGACAATTTCTCTTTTGTTCTTATTAAGAATGGTTTTTGTAAACTCAAGCACTTCCACTCCAGTTTTCGGTCTCATATTCTCAGTTTCAGGTTGTTTGTTTGCATGCGTGTGTTTCAGGAGAGGCGAAAGAAGTTTGAGAAGGAGAGTGAGAAGTATTACTCTCAGTTGGACAAACATATCAACCTGTCCTCAAAGAAAAAAGAGACACAGCTACAGGAGGTATTTGTAAATACAGTAAAAAAAAAAAAATATATATATATATATATATATATATATATAATCTTTATTTTTGTGTGCTTCTATGTGTTTATAGGCCGATGAACAGTTGGATAAGGAGCGTCAGACATTTTATGAGTCATCTATTGAATATGTGTACCAGATTCAGCAGGTTCAGGACAGGAAAAAGTTTGATGTTGTGGAGCCTGTGCGTGTGAACTTCCTTTTCCTCAAGCACATATACACACTTCTATTTTTAATTATTATTTTAATATCTGTTTTGTAGTAACAGATATTTGATCATGTTCACAAGAAAGCATCTATAGGTGCATAAATGAAGACTTTAAAGGTGCAGTTAGCAATTTCTGAGAATTTTTGTTGAACACTGTTGATATTTGAAATCATCCCAAACAAATACACCCCTCTTGTCATTGCTTTGTCCCCAAAATGCACAAACACGTAATGCAAGAGTGGATGTAGCAGAAGCAAAGCAAAATAAAGTAAATTAAAATGTACATACAGTACACAAGTATATACAAGCAAGACCTTGTTGTTAGTCGCCAGCAACACGCACTCAAAACCAATGTTACACACCTATGGAGCAGAAAGAACGCAACCTCTGTGTCCGTTTCCAGGTTTTCCTGCTCTCTAACGTCTCTCCAGCGATGGAAAGCTTTTCTAATATTAACGTGGGTTCTAAAGCTCTTGCCTGATCATAACCCTTCTTTTTCCAGTGATATTCCTCTGACCTTTTCTCTTTTGCATTGTCTCTCAGCTATCTCTCTTTCTACAGTCTTTCTTCAAATCTCTCTCTTGCTCACTCTCTCTCCTCCCCCATCATGAGTGCATATGCCCCCTACTGCTGATTGGCTACAAGTGCATTGTGGTGCTCGGTCTGATCCATGTTCAACAGCGTTGCTCAGAAATTGCTTACTGTACCTTTAAAACACAAGGATTATATTCATATTGATACAATCGATGAATTGACTAGAGCATGTTATGCTTATAGCGGTGTGTCCTTGTGTGTGTGATTGGCAGGTTTTAGCATTTCTGCAGAGCATCCTAACTCTGAATAATCTCACTGTGGAGATGACACAGGACTTCCTTCCATATAAACAGGAGCTTCAGCTCAGTCTACAAAATGTGAGCGCTTTACCGCTCAATAATGACTGTAACCTTTCATCCTGATATGGTTTGTTCTTCACTCTGTATTTTAAATGATTTTTGAGTGGTCGTTTAGCAGATGCTTTTATCCAAAGTGTCTTTCACTAAATGGATTACAGTTTACTGCATTCACAGTGATGTTGTAAACATACAGGCTTAATAAATGATGAAGAAAATGAACAGGATTCCACTAATAATTATTTATATGGTTTATAATGGTGATTCATTTAAATTATTATTATTGCTATTATTGTAATATTTTACATGTACATTTATTAAAAAGAATTCTACTGATCTATAATTCATGTATATACACTACTATTCAAAAGTTTTGGGTCTGTAAGATTGTTTTTTATAGCAAATGTTCATAAGCCTCTCATGTTAATCCAGTACAGCATTTATTTGATAAAAAATGTTGTGAAATATTTTTACAATTTAAAATAACTTTTTTTTCTATTTTAATAGCTTTTCAAATGTAATTTATTCATGTCTTACTCCAGTCTTCAGTGTCACATGATCCTTCAGAAATCATTGTTCTATGCTGTTTTGGTGCTCAAGAAGCATTTCTTATTATTGTCAGTTGAAAACAGTTGTGCTGCTTAATATTTTTGTGAAACCATATGATACGTTTGATGAGTAGAAAGATCAAAAGAGTTAGAAGTAGTGGTATGCGCACATCCAGACAACCAGTATAAAAATCGGCACACTGCCACTGCTGCTTCCAAAGGATTCATTTATTGAACGACGTTTCAACCCGAAGGTCTTCGTGCCGACCTTCGGGTCAAAACGTTGTTCAATAAATGAATCCTTTGGAAGCAGCAGTGGCAGTGTGCCGATTTTTGTTTACACTCGAAAGATCAAAAGAACAGCATTTATTTGAAATGGAGATCTTTTGTAACATCATAAATGTCTTTACTGTCACCTTTGATCAATTTAATACATCCTTGCTGAATAAAAATACTACAAATGAACTTCAAACTTTTGAACTGTAGTGTAATACAGTTTTACTGTAGTGTAATAATTTTTTAGCAAATCTGTTTTAATGGCTCCTGGTAATATGTATGTAATATGTACTGTTTGTGTTTTTTTGCCCGGCTTCTGGTGTTGTAGACCCGTAACCACTTTGAGAGCACCAGAGAGGAGATGGAAGAGCTAATGAAGAGGATGAAGGGTTCGGCAAAGATCTGTATGAGACATGGCCAGCAGGCGACTATGGAGGGATACCTCTATGTGCAGGAGAAATGTGAGTTCTGCAGCACGGCATGTGTGGGATGTTGAACACTTTATTATTCATTAGTTACATGAATTTGCTAAACGTCAACAAAGGCTTGTTGGTCGTGAAATGAGTTAAAAAATGTTATGCAATTCAATCTCACCATACTTTCAAAATATGCTAAGTTCCCTTTCGTTGTCACTCCGAGTTACGTCGGATGACGACGAATGGGGTTTCGCTTAGAAAGCCTATCAGCTTCGAGTATTACAAAACGAGCCAATGGCAAAGAAATGCCATGGGTCTGCGGAATTTGCATGACGTAACTCCGCCCCACCTCGTGGGTATAAAAGGAGGACGCTGGCAACATGCAGTTATGTTTTCGCTTCGGAGCCAAGAGTACCTCTTCACTCCTCAAGCCATCTCTGAGAATTGTCAGCTTTTACAAACGAGTTCCTCTGGTGTTGGTGTTTGTGGGCGATTCCAGCGAGCGCGCGCTTCCTGCTGATCTGTGCAGTGATTTTGCCAGAGAGTGCGTGTCTCCCCGGCCGCCTCGACATCAGAGTGTTTCTCTCTCACAAAAAGAGCTTGCACGCGGCACGTCTTTTTAAAGATGCCTCGCCCGTGCACTTCTGGTTGCGGCAGATATGTGTCTGACTCTGATGGGCACGAGCGCTGCCTAGTGTGTTTGGGCATGGATCACGCTAGAGCAGCGCTCGTGGATGAGTCATGTTCTCTCTGTGGGAACATGACCATCGCGTCACTAAGGTCGAGACTCAGTGAACTCGCAAGAGTGAGAGTCCCCTCATCCACACCCCGATCTAATGCTCCCCCGAGGAGTGCTACTTCGGCTGGTGGCCAGGGTGACCTGAGGGTAACGGTCTGGAACCAGGCGCCGACTATGTGTCCGCGACCCCAGCCCCCCTCTTCAGTGACGGTGCCCGCTAGTGAGCCTCCGATTCCCGCGGGTCTACCTTCGGGTGCCCCGCGGGCTTCGGTTGAAGCTACAGAGGAAGACGCCATGTCTGTAGCAGCATCACAAGGTGGGCTTGATTCTTCCGGAAGTGAAGATTCAGCGCAGCTGCCACCTTCCGGTGTGCATACGGCTGTGCCTGAGTCGGATCCGGAAATGACGGCCATGCTTTCCCGGGCAGCCGCGAGCATTGGTTTAGAGTGGAGGCCTCCACCCTGTCCCGAGCGCTCGCGGCTGGACGATTGGTTTTTGGGTAAGGCTGCCGACCCCCGTGGTCCACGGCAAACCCCAATACCATTCTTCCCGGATGTGCATGATGAGATCTCGAAGTCCTGGAAGACCCCCCTGTCTTCCCGGGACCGCTCGCTGATCCCATCCGCCTTTCCTCCCCTCGATGAGGCGGCCGCCCGTGGGTACACTGGGCTTCCCCCGGTTGAACGCTCTGTTGCGATGCAACTGTGTCCTCAGAGTGCTTCTTCTCGGGGCGAGCCTAAGCATCCATCCAAGGCCTGTAGATTTTCGTCGTCTATGGCGGCGAAGTCTTACAGAGCGGCGGGACAGGCGGCTACCTCTCTGCATGCTATGGCCACTCTGCAGGTCTACCAGGCCCAGATGCTCAGAAACATGCACGAGGGCAGGACAGACCCAGGGCTCTTCAATGAGCTGCGTGCCGCAACCGACCTCGCTCTCCGGGCGACGAAGGTAGCCGCGCGCTCCCTGGGTTTGGTGATGTCCACCGCGGTGGTCCAGGAGAGACACCTATGGCTGAACCTGGCTGACATGCGGGATTCCGAGTGGACTCATCTGCTCGATGCGCCCCTGTCCCAGGCCGGCCTCTTCGGCGGCGCAGTTGAGGACTTTGCCCAACAGTTCTCAACTGCACAGAAGCAGACTGAGGCCATCAAACATATTCTGCCCCGCCGACCCGCTGCTGCCTCGTCGTCGGTCGGGCAGACGCCTCAGCCTGTTTCCCGCCGAGGGCGCCCTCCTAAAGCTCCCGCCCCTCCCGCTAGGCCAAAGCAGCAGCCTTCACCCAGGCCGACGCGTGGAGATAGCCGCAGGAAGGCGCCCCAGCCCTCTCCAGCCCCGCCCCCCGCCAAGCGCCGGGCCAAGCGGCGCTCCTGAGACGGGCTGCTCAGGGATGATGTTTGTTTCACAGGAGATGGTAGCAGGGCCACTCCTTCCCCCGGTGGAGGGCCGGGGGAGAATCCTTTGTTCTCCACTCCCCGCTGCTCACCCACGGGTGGGCAGCACCCTAATGTGGTTAAAGACAGAAACAAACCTCTCACCCCTGAGCACACAGAGTTCTCGGACGACCCAGAGCGCCGCCCACCAGCCGTGCTCTCCTCGTCCCCCTCTGTCCCAGAGTCGGTTGACACGGCGTGCCGCCCACGGGCCGTTTCGTCCCTGTCCCACTCTGTCGCCAGACCCCTGGCAGAGCAGGCCCCCGTGGAACGCTGGTCCTTCCCTGGCCTCCTCTGTCAGGGCGCGGAGCTTAACTGCGCCCCCACACCGGATCGCTATGCCGTCCACGTCCGGGCCAGTTACTCCGCTTCGCGGCCCCTCCGGGGGGACGCCGGTGGTCCGCATGACCCCGCTGGTACAGTTCCTAGAAGCCTGGCTAGAGCTTCCCCAACTGTCCCGCTGGGTCGCCCGCACCGTCCGGTTCGGCTATGCGATTCAGTTTGCACGGTCTCCTCCCCGATACAGGGGAGTCCGCTCCACTTTGGTCGGTGGCAACGCCCCGATCATGCGAGCAGAGATTGCCACTCTGCTGGCGAAGGGTGCAATCGAGACTGTCCCTCCAGCCGAGATGAGGTCCGGCTTCTACAGCCCTTACTTCATTGTCCCCAAGAAAACCGGTGTGTTACGACCAATCCTGGACCTGCGAGTATTGAATCGCTCCCTTTACAGGATGCCGTTCAAAATGCTCACCGCCAAACGCATTTTCGAGTGTGTGCGGCCCCAGGATTGGTTTGCAGCGATCGACCTGAAGGACGCCTACTTTCATGTCTCCATTCTCCCTCGTCACAGACCGTTCCTCCGGTTTGCTTTCGAGGGACAGGCATATCAGTACGCGGTTCTCCCGTTCGGGCTAGCCCTGTCCCCTCGCGTCTTCACGAAGGTCGTCGAGGCAGCCCTTGTTCCCCTTCGGGTTCACGGGGTTCGCATCCTGAACTATCTCGACGACTGGCTGATTATAGCTCACTCTCGAGACCAGGTTTGCGAACACAGGGACCTTGTGCTCCGGCACTTAGCCCGTCTGGGCCTTCGGGTCAACTGGGAGAAGAGCAAACTTTGCCCCGTGCAGAGGATCTCTTTTCTCGGTATGGACATCGACTCGGTCGCCATGTCCGCGCAGCTTACGAGCGAGCGCGCGCAGTCACTGCTGACTTGTCTGAGACAAATACAGGGCAAGAAAGCGGTTCCACTGAAACATTTTCAGAGGCTCCTGGGGCATATGGCATCTGCAGCCGCGGTCACGCCGCTCGGATTGCTTCATATCAGGCCGCTTCAGCTTTGGCTTCGCGACCGAGTCCCGAGGTGGGCATGGCAACAAGGCAAGCTCCGAGTTCCAGTGACTTCGAGCTGCCGTCAGTCCTTCACCCCGTGGTTGAACCTCAGTTTTCTCAGGGCTGGTGTCCCCCTGGAACGAGCGTCGAGGCATGTTGTTGTCTCAACAGATGCCTCCACCACGGGCTGGGGCGCCATGTGCAATGGTCATGCTGCCGCGGGCTCCTGGACAGGACCCCAGCGCCTATGGCATGTGAATTGCCTCGAGTTGCTGGCAGTACGCCTTGCTCTGCACCGCTTCCGAGCGCTGCTCATGGGTCAACACGTACTAGTCCGATCAGACAATACCGCCACAGTAGCGTAAATCAACCATCAAGGTGGTCTACGCTCCCGCCGTATGTCGCAACTCGCTCGCCACCTCCTCCTATGGAGTCAGAAGCATCTGAGGTCCCTTCGTGCTATTTACATTCCCGGAGCCCTGAACCGTGCTGCCGACGAGCTGTCACGGCTTCAGCCCCTCCCTGGAGAATGGCGACTCCATCCCCAGTCGGTCCAGCTGATTTGGGACCAGTTTGGCGACGCACAGATAGATCTGTTTGCCTCCCGCGACTCATCCCATTGCGCCCAGTTTTATTCTCTGACCGAGGGCACGCTCGGCACGGATGCACTGGCGCACAGCTGGCCGCGGGGCCGCAAGTATGCGTTTCCCCCAGTGAGCCTTCTTGCGCAGCTCCTGCGCAAGGTCAGGGAGGACGAGGAGCAAGTCCTTCTGGTTGCGCCGTACTGGCCCACCCGGACTTGGTTCTCCGAACTAGTGCTCCTCGCGACAGCACCTCCTTGGCCAATTCCTCTGAGGAAGGACCTCCGTTCTCAGGGACGGGGCACTCTATGGCACCCTCGTCCCGATCGCTGGAACCTCCACGTGTGGCTCCTCGACGGGACGAGACAGGTTTGAGTACCCTACCACCTGCGGTGGTGGCTACCATCACTTCCGCTAGAGCGTCGTCCACGAGACATGCCTACGCGTTGAAGTGGAACCTAGTCGTCAATTGGTGGCTCTTCTCGCCGAGAAGATCCCCGGAGTTGTTCGATCAGTTTCGTGCTTTCCTTCCTTCAAGATGGGTTGGAGCGAAGGCTGTCTCCCTCCACCCTCAAAGTTTATGTTGCCGCTATTGCCGCTCACCACGACTTAGTGGAAGGTAAGTCCATAGGGAAGCACGACCTGATCGTCAGGTTCCTGAGGGGGGCGAGGAGACTGAATCCTCCTCGCTCTCCTCTCGTTCCCTCTTGGGACCTCTCAGTGGTCTTAAGTGCCCTGCGGAGTGCTCCCTTTGGGCCTTTGCAATCAGTGGAGCTTAAGTTCCTGTCAATGAAGACAGCGCTCCTGATTGCATTGGCTTCTCTCAAGAGGGTCGGGGACCTGCACGCATTCTCCGTTGACGAAGCGTGCCTAGAGTTCGGGCCGGCCGGTTCTCACGTGATTCTGAGACCCCGGCCTGGATATGTGCCCAAGGTTCCGACCACTCCCTTCCGGGACCAGGTGGTGAACCTGCAAGCGCTGCCCTCGGAGGAGGCAGACCCAGCCTTGGCACTGCTCTGTCCAGTACGCGCTCTCCGCGCTTATGTAGACAGGACGCAGTGTTTCAGGACCTCAGACCAGCTCTTTGTCTGTTATGGTGGGAAGCTGAAGGGAAAGGCTCTCTCAAAGCAGAGGTTGTCTCACTGGATCGTGGACACCATTGCTTTGGCTTACCAGCAGCAAGGTCGACCGTGCCCCCTTGGTGTGACCGCCCACTCCACCCGGAGTAAGGCATCCTCCTGGGCGCTGGCGCATGGCGCCTCGCTAGCAGACATCTGCAGAGCTGCAGGCTGGGCGACACCTAACACATTCGCCAGATTCTATAAGCTCCGAGTGGAGCCAGTGTCCTCTCGTGTTCTCGCTTCAAACAGCTAGTTCCGGACCCGCTCAGGTGTCTTCGCTTGCTCGCCATTCCACTCCGCGGACTGGATACGTGCGATATTCTGCTCAGGTGAGCTTCTCCGAAAGCCCTGAGTTCCTCCAGCACCCCTGATGCTAGCGCCAGTGTCTATTGCCTGGGCGTCGGCTAGGTGCCTCCGTGTGCATGGTCCCTCCCATGAGCTACCCCCACATGTGTATTTCCACTGTAAGCCTCTTTGAGCATGTGTCTTTCCCTCGGCAAGCCACCTTGCCACCCCTGAGGTTGAAATATTCCACCTGCGGCTGGACACCTCAGAGTTTCCCCATATGTTACTATCAGGTCATATGTGTATTTTCAAATGCCCCCCCCCCCACTGGGTTGGTGATAATTGCATATTTCCCCTTAAAAGCTTGGGATATGCTTCCCAGTGTACCTTGGTATTCCTGTGTTAAATAGGAGTCCTTCGTCCTAATATCTCGAGGACTCAGATTTTTCAGGGCGCTGGAAGACAGCTGTGAAGGTGGCGTGATTTGACTGGTAACCCCATTCGTCGTCATCCGACGTAACTCGGAGTGACAACGAAAGGGAACGTCTCGGTTACGTATGTAACCTTCGTTCCGTGAGTAGGGAACGGAGACGTTACGTCTTCCTGCCACTTCCGCTGTTTCGCGGGGATCGCCCGAGTTCAGTCTTGGCTCCTCAGCGAGAAAACATAACTGCATGTTGCCAGCGTCCTCCTTTTATACCCACGAGGTGGGGCGGAGTTACGTCATGCAAATTCCGCAGACCCATGGCATTTCTTTGCCATTGGCTCGTTTTGTAATACTCGAAGCTGATAGGCTTTCTAAGCGAAACCCCATTCGTCGTCATCCGACGTAACGTCTCCGTTCCCTACTCAGGGAACGAGGGTTACATACGTAACCGAGACGTTTCCATTATAAAGGAATTACTGTAATAGCTTATATGGGACAAGTCAAAGTTTTTGTCTGTGGTATGACACATGCAGTCCATTGACCTTCAGTTAAAATATTCCTTTATTGTGAAGTAAGAGCGGCTAGTAATTTTAAAGGTCCACACACAGCACAGACCTTAATGAGTTACGATAGTTAATTAAAGACATCATAACACCACTTTCTCTTTGGTCAAATGCAGCATTCTGCACTCAGATATTGTTATATTGACGCTAAACTGTATAATTGATTGTTGTGGGCTCCAGTTTTCTTTTAGCTTGCTAGAGGCATGTCTCTATGGTAGAACTCTGCGATCTCCGTCTTCTTACATAATGAAATAATATAAACTCAAATCAATATTTTATGACCATTTATTTGGCAAGTTACTGTGATAAGTGGGATAATTTACACTCAGTCAGTCTTTAGAAAAAAGGTCATACAAGATCCCTCCATTTCACTTCTGGGTCAGTCCCTGGTCAGGATTTAATTTTGCAATATTGATTGTACATTATCTCTTACAATACGGTGTATACTATTGGATCATATCCAATCAATAGTTAAAATGGTACATATGCTATTTGTCTTTCTGTCTCTGTTTCTGTCTCAAGGGGCTCTTGGCGTAACCTGGGTAAAGTATTACTGTAAATACTTCAAGGACAACAAGTTATTCATTATGGTGCCAATAGAACAAAAGACAGGAACCAAACAGGTGCAGAATTATTACAGATAGGATTATTACTTTGTGAAGTGCCAGCCCTTTTGTCTTACGTTTGTCTCTCTGTTTTTCTCAGACCACAGCTCAGCTCACACTGAAGTCCTGCGTACGCCGTAAAACGGACTCCACTGATAAACGCTTCTGCTTTGACATTGAGACAATTGAAAGGTTAGGGTCCTGCCTGTTTTATGTACTCATTTTCAGGGCTGTTTTTTCACTCATAACAAAAGTTTTCGTAGGACTATTGGAGGTTCAGTATCAGTAAACTTGAAAGCTTATATTATTTTTTTTAAAGCACTTACATAAACTCATGTTTCTTGAACTGTGAATTTGCGCTCTGCAATGTGCAGCCATTTGTTTGATACTGGAGAACATTCACACAAGAGGCTTTATTTACTCCATTGCCGTTTGTCTTAAGTATTTTTGTGTTGTGTTACCATAGGTGCAGCCCTGTCCTGCTCCAGGCAATTTCTGAGGTCAACCGGAAGCAGTGGATAGAGGCCATGGATGGCAAGGAACCAGTGGGTTTAACATTATCTCTCCTCACTCCTAATTAAGAGCCCTCACTACTGTGTATGATTATGTTTCTGATCCTTGGTGCTTTCTGTTCCAGATATATCATTCTCCCATTCAAAAGCAGGCAGAGAGTAAGTATAACTTCACTTAATCAGGGCGTTAATATATTGGTAGAGATGCTTGTTTTAATCAGAAAACCACTGACATTTATTTTCTGCTTCATTATAATAATTATACCGCCCTAGTCCTCCTAGTCTAAATGTCAGAAAACCTGAATTTCACAGTTTCACAGAAAAAAGCATTTCTGATTTGAGCATTTCTAAAAAGTGTTGACTGCTCCCTTGGAAAAGAGGTCAAAAGTTTAGGGTCAGTAAGATTTTTATTTTCTACGAAATTAGTACTTTTATTCAAAGGATGCATTAAATTGATCAAAATGAAAAGAAAAGAAATGTACAATGTTACAAAAGTGTTCTCACCAAACGTTTGGACTGTATGTTGTGGTATCTCCAGAATATTTCAGTGATGTTTGTCAGCTACTAGATGTGGTATTCACAGATTATTAAAATCAAAATCTTTGATTTTCAACATTTATGGGATGTACCGTGATGAAATCAGATGATAATACCGTAGAGCTTTGATATGAACCATAGAACTGACAGTCGTTTTATTTAAATATCTATTCACATGGGACTTCAAAGAGTGTTGTAGTACATCATGGTAATAAAGTATCCACAAAAAACATGGTAATGCATAGGTACTGTTTTATCAGTTTTTGAACAAGTATAAAATACATAACAAACTCTAAATAGAGAAAAGGTGCAGAACATGAGAAATTCTAAAAATAGATGGAGAAAATGCTTCTTAATAGATTCTGATACTTGCACGCCTGTGCAATACCATGTATAATTACACCATAAATATTGTCATGTAGCCTGCCAAGAAATGCATACAGGGATGATGAACCGTGTTTATTATATGTAATATTAAATTATTTTATTTTTCAGTGGAGCTGAATGACCTCGGCTTCAAGTTCGTCAGAAATTGCATCAACTTTGTGGAAACAAAAGGTGCCTTCACACAATAGAATGACAAGAATATCAGTTACTTATTTTAGTTTCTGGAATGATCTCGTATTCTTGTAACAAGTTTGTCACCTGTTCTCAAATGACTGAGGTTGTACGTCATTGCCACCATATTCTTAAATTAAGCGGAGATGGAAAAACAAGCACAATGTCACTATTATTTATAGGATTCATGTCTCAAATGCAGCCAGCAGAGGGCAGCAGCACACCATTTGTGTTCACGTCTGCATATCCAGCAATTTGAGCCAACTGTAAATAGAAAACATACGCACTGAAACATGCAGGTTTTACCAATAATATATCATCGAAAGTAAGAGAAAAAGTGTGCAGATATAAATTTATATCAGAAGTGTCACTTTTCTACGACATGGCAAGTCATTTGAAACCTGGCTGCGGCGTTTCCATGCTAGAAGCTGTTATAGTACAACTGTAAAATCGTGAAAAGGTAGTTCATGCTCATTAATAAGCATTATTACACTGTAACGTTGACTGCGGGAGCACCGAGCACCAACGGTTCTGTTTGAAGTGCTGCTGATGTATCTGTTTGTCAGTCTCTAAATGTGTGCCGTTACTCAGATTTCCCAGATGTGTAATTCCAGCCTTGTCATCAGGCACAATATGGTGTATGTATACAATACACAATACAAACTTTCAGTTGCATGTCTAACGAACCTAAAGCGGGCCAGTTCTACTGCTGCTGTCGTTGTTCGTTAGAGCTGTACTTTTCCACTGCAAGACACTCCTCCTTTCTTTCTCCTTCATGCCAGGTTCTCCAATTTTCTCAGTCAATAAATCACGCTTTCTGTTTCTCTTTCCTCTTTTTTTTTGGTTTCTCTCTTCTTCTCTTTCTTTCTGGTAGGGCTGACTCAGGAAGGGGTCTACAGGACTGTGGGCAGCAATATTCAAGTACAAAAACTTCTGAATGCCTTCTTTGGTGAGGAAATGGCCAAAAAAACATCTGCTTTGTGTGTGTTCATGTTTGTATGTCCCCCCCCCCCACACACACACTCACAATAAAATATACAAACATGCTTTATTTCTTGTCAAGAGACTTATGTTTTATGTGGATAATAAATTTAATGGGGATATAAATATATAATGAGTCCAACTGTTTAATATATGCAGTAAGCTTTGTGAACTTGCACTTTTTTTTTTAAACACTGAGGAAACCAAAGCGCAGATATACGTCCATGAGAGCGTCCTTGAGCTGCTACAAAATCCCTGACACATACTGAAAAACAACAACCGTCTGAGGAAGGCCGTTTATCTCTCTTTCTCTCTCTCTCTTTCTCTCTCTCTCTCTCTCTCTCTCTCTCTCTCTCTCTCTCTCTCTCTCTCTCTCTCTCTCTCTCTCTCTCTCTCTCTCTCTCTCTCTCTCTCTCTCTGTCTTAATCTGTCCTCCACTTTCTGCAGACCCAAAGTGTCCTGCTGATGTAGATTTCAATTCCAATGACATGGACATTAAGACCATCACTAGTGCTTTGAAATTCTATCTGCGGTGAGTTAAACACATTATTTGATTATCTTCAATAATTACTTTTTTTGGTCATTTGATGTAATGTTTGTTTGTGTACTCTACATTTACATATGTTTTTCCAGGAGTCTGTGTGAACCTCTGATGACCTACAACCTGCATAGAGAACTGATCTTAGCAGCAAGTATGACAGCAAACGCATCCCGCCAGACACACAAACCCACATTTCCATCCTTACACACAGATAGATCCACACTTTTATGTGTTTATATGTATTTTCCATCTCTTATGTGGGTCTGTCAAGTTCAACACAAGCATAGCTCTAAAAGAGGGGAAAACAAGTCCAAGTGCACTGTTTGCTCTTTCAGCACTGTACAAAAAAGCAATCCCCCACATCAGTGATTCTCAACCATTGTTATGTGAACTACAGTGTTTCGGGGGGTACTTGGATTAAAACATTTAGATTTTGCTTTGCTAACCCTATAAAACAAGACTATACAAGTCATACATTTGAATAACTCTCATAAAATACATTAACGTTCAAAAGTTTGGGGTCTAATTTTCTTTTTTCTTTAGTAAGGATGCATTAAATTGATCAAAACTGACAGTAAATACATTTATAATTTTATAATTTCAATGCTGTTCTTTTGACCTTTCTATTCATCAAAGTGTCCTGAAATAAAATTATCACGGTTGTCACAAAACTGTTATTTTACATTGTAATAATATTTCACAATATTTGTTTTTTTATTTTTTATTTTATCAAATAAATGCAGCCTTGGTGAGCATATGAGACTTCTTTCAGAAATATTTAAACAAAAAACTTACTGACCCCAAACTTTTGAATGGTGTATGTGTGCTACTTTTTTCCAGAAGCGATTTTAATAATATTACTAATAATTGTAAATGATATCCAGTATAAAATGAGAAAAAAGAAGCTAGGAATGAACCAAAATGTTAACTTTAGTACAATACCAGTCTCTAGTGTCTTGGTATCAACACTAAATTGATTCCTCAGGTCACAAATTAACAGCTTCATAAAATTAAATCAAAGTTTAAAAATTCATGTCTGGAAAACGTAGTAAACTTCGTAATATTATTTTGAAGTAGTAATGTAAGCTATATGTCTTCCAATCACAATTTAAATATAATTATGAATTATTATCCGAAGCAAGTCATTGCAGTATTAACGAGTCCCCTACTGTTTCTATTCCACACTGAATAAAATGACGAATTTAGCCTGGGTAAACTGCATCTTATTTCTGCATTTAGACTCAAGTTGTCTGCAGTCTTACAGAAAATCTGTGTCACAGTCCCAGAGTGCCCGTTGAGTGCCAGTGCTCATGGTGCTGTAGTCAAGCATGCGATTGGCCTAGTAAAAGGCATTTTCAATACTTTACATGGACATATTATTAAAAGAAAATCATAAGACCTCTTTCACTGGTCTTGTGCTGACAGATGAATCTTTTGTAACGTTTTACACTTCATGTCATTGCCCAAACTGGCCTGCACTGCCTCTACTGTACTAGTTATGTATAATCTTTCCTTTGGTTTAAAATAATAAGCCTCTTAAAGGTCATGTTTTACAGTGATTTTACAAAATGTGAGGGATATTATTAGGTCTAAAACCCTCTTAATCTTGGTAAAATGCATAGCAATGCAGTGGCTTATTACTTTGAAGATGACAGCCATGTGATAGAATACAGCAATTTTTAATAAATAGTTACATTTAATTTGTAATAATATTCAGAATAAGCTATTCTTGTAAGTAATATAGTTTATTAGCATAATTGTTGATGTGGACAGTTGCCATCAATGTAGCATATTAATACACTGTAGAACGCAACTCATCCAATCAGAAATTAGAGTCAACACCATCCTTTTTATATTCTATGTGTGTGTGTGGTCCTGGTAAACCCCATGTTATGGAGACCAAATGTTCCCACAAAGATTGTAATTGTCATTTTTGACCTTGTGGGACATTTTTTTGGTCCCCATAAGGAAGACAGCTTATAAATCATACTAAATTATGTTGGGGGGGGGTTTATGTAAAAATAGGCATTAGGGGAAAGAAAATACATTTTGTACAGTATAAAAATCAATGTCTGTGGAAAGTCCTCACAAACTATGGAATCTCAACATGTGTGTATGTGCGATTCCTGTGTCCAAATGAGCGAGTGTGCTTCCAGCTTTAAACGTTTTCAACAAGTTGTGTTGAAAGTGCTGTATTGTAATCCTTCCCACAATAAGATTAGAAACCATTAAAGCTGATTTGATTATTATTGCTTGTATGCATACTTGCACTCAGATCACACACAACTAAACAAACGCAGCAGTGCAGAGCAAAGGGCTACACCTGCTGAGGGATTAATGGCTCACTTTAATACTCTTTACTCACTTGGCCTAAGTGACTTCCCAGTCCGTTGTGTTGTAGGATTTCTTCTATTTTGATGTATATCAAAGACGTTGAGAGGATTAATTCAAATCTTTCAAAGATGCTACATTGTCTCTTAAAACAGCTGAACAGAGTTCACAAGTATACGTGTTTGCTTTGCGCTCTATAAAGTAAGCTTTGTTACAGTTCGCCACAGGCTGTGTTTTCAGATAAAGCTGTGTTTATCCCACATTTCACAATAAATGTGTCTGTACTGATCCTTTTAGGATTTTATGAATTATCTTTGGACAAGTTGAAAGACGTTCAGCAAACTGCCATTAAGATAACTGCTGCAAGAAAATAAACAAACATTTCCAGAAACCACTAGCTCGCTAACAATCAAACGGCTCTATTAGTCTTAGGGTAGACAGAGAGGTGCACTGACATGTACTGTCTGCTTCGTACTGCCTTTACGCTGCATTCTTCAAAGTCTTTTCAGTTGTTACAATGTAATGGTAGTCATGGCACTGAAATGCAGCATGAACCACTTTTCATGGGTGGGACTCAACACAAACTGTGGCACAACGATTATGTTAATGAGGCAATATGTGTATGATGTCCATCTATAGTGTGTGTGTGTGTGTGTGTGTGTGTGTGTGTGTGTGTGTGTGTGTGTGTGTGTGTGTGTGTTTACGTGTGTGTGACTTTTCCCCACATTTTTTTCCTCAGAGTCTGAGAATCTGGACAATCGGTCAGGGGCAGTTCACTCGCTTGTTTACAAACTGCCAGAGCGGAACAGACAGATGCTGGAACTGCTAATCAAACACCTGGTCAGGTAACACAGACACACGCGCATGTTTGCGTGCACACAGACCTGCTAATGCTAACGCACACACTCACACAGAATGTGATTTTTCTAAATGATACCCAGTTTGCTCGGGTGTACCTTTATAATTATATATTTTAGTTGTGTTGTGGTTAATATATGACAGGTTGTGTTCTGACAAACCTGACAATAAGTCACCTGATCTATAGGACCATGCCTCATTTTTTTTTTTGTGTGTGTGTGTGTGTGTGTGTGTGTGTGTGTGTGTGTGTGTGTGTGTGTGTGTGTGTGTGTGTGTGTGTGTGTGTGTGTGTGTGTGTGTGTGTGTGTGTGTGTGTGTGTGTGTGTGTGTGAGAAATATTTTGAGTAAAGAGAACAACATATTCACATACAGAGCACTTGAACTTTAAGCTAAACAAGCTAAAATACTAAATGTAATATTATATTAATATTGTGTAATTTTTGTTAAACCTGCAAATAATTAAGTTGCAGTCAAGCATGGATCAGCTCATGATATACACAGTTTCTTTTAGTATTTCAGTTGTGTGTGTTTGTATACATATGTATATTTCGGTCAACAAGATCTTTTAAAATGATTTTGAAAATATGTCTCTTGTGCTTATTACTAAGGCTACATTGATAAAAAATACAGTAAAACCTGTAATTTTGTGAAATATTATTACAGTTTAAAATAACTGTTTTCAACTTTGATGCATTTAAAATGTAATTTATTCCTGTAATGGCAAAGCTGAATTTTCAGCATCATTACTCCAGTCTTCAGTGTCACATGATCCTTCTGAAATCACTCTAATATGCTGATTTGCTGCTCAAGTAACATTTATTTTATTATTATCAATATTGAAAAGAGTTGTGGTACATTTTATATATATGTATGCATGTGCCAGATGTGCTGTTGGAGCTCCATAATGTTTATAAATTTCTAAAAACAAAGTGCTGAAAAACAATGACATACAATCCATACTACATCTGTTATAATTTGTTTTTGCAAATCGAAAAACAGTGACATACAATCCATACTACATCTGTCATGATTTGTTTTTTGCAAATCTTCAATCTATGAATTCTGGAAAAAATTATAATTCTGCAGTCAGCCAGCTTGAAAACAGTATCTTGGCAACAGGTTTAAATCAGCAGAATTCAAAACAACTACCAAATAAAGTAAACCAAATAAACACACTGTACAACACCACTCTGGTCCAATAATGAAACCCTTCCGAAAACATTCTCATTCTTGGCCCTGGGCTGGGGGTCTTATTACAATAGTTTTATCCAAAGCAGTACAGTACTTCTCACAGGAACAATCCATATATACTATCCCAAAGCTCAATACATTATCTCTGTTGTTTTTCTAGTGTTTGTAGCCAAAGCAGTGAAAATCTGATGACTGTGTCAAATATGGGTGTAATATTTGGCCCCACTCTCATGAGAGCAGAGGTGGAGACAGTGGCTGCCATGTTGGATATTAAGTTTCAGAACATCGTCATGGAGATCCTTATTGAAGACTACAGCAAGGTCAGACATGCTCCTTTCCAACTGATCAAATCCAATCTATTATTATACAAGCTCAATGCTCAGACAAAAAAAATCAGGTTTCTATTGAGAACTGCTATATTTGCACTCTAAAATGTTTTGAAATCAAAACAAATGCTGTGTGATTCATAAGAGTAAACAATATTTTGTCACTTTTCAGTAGCCCTAATAGTTTAATGCTGTTAATGATGTCATATTGTTTTGTAATTACTGCCGTCTCTGATGTTCTCAGATCTTTAAGGGTCCTCCTGAAGAAACCACACCGCCTCCTATCCCACCTCCAAGGGGGACGCCAAGGAGACGGCAGCCAATTACTATCTCAAAACGCCCACCCCGTCTCTACCCTGGCCTTCAGCCTCCAGTTTTTGAGCGTAAATAGCCTTTAACATCCTAGCCATCGTCATCATCATCATCATCGGCATCATCATCTCATCGTTATATAATGCGGTTTTTTTTTTTTTTTTTTTTTTTTGCCTTATCAGTGAATTATTATGAATGTGAATTATATTTGTCTTTATCTTTTAGGATTTTTCTGTAGATTGGATTTTTTTAAAAAGAGAATATTACTTTTTTTTATAAAGATCTATATATCTCAGATAAGACATTATGTTATGATATGTTTCAGATCTATATCTATATATTGTGTTTTTTTTTCTTTCAATTAATTTTTTTCAGCTTTCAGTCTTTAAAATGTTCCTATTTTGCTTTTACCTTTTTTTGCTAAGCCTGTTCTTGTACTGCAAGCTTAAATACAATACACACACCTAGGCTCAGACTAGATCTGTTTCTCCTTAAGTTATTTTCTCTAAATGAAGAAAATACAACCAAATCTTCCCAAGCTTTCTGTCACACACACTCCTTATGTGCCAGTTTAGAAGTCCCTCCATACACATTGTGAATTGTATGATTAAATCTGCACCATCTCAGAGTGTGTGTATGTGTGTCTGCCTTGATAAATGTTCGTTCTCTGACATTTTGTCCTCCCCTCATTGTTAGCCGTGTTATGCAGTGTTTAACAACAGTCAAGCTAATAGTACACTCACTAGAGCATGAATACCAAACGACTACCTGCCCTTCTGCAGCAAGCGTGTGTGTGTGCATCAGCGCCTATGGGTCTGCGAGTGTGTGCAGGAGTGCGTGTGTACAAGTGTTGGTATGCCATCGTGTGTGTCCTATGAGTGCTACCCAGTGTGTCTGAGAGCTAATGCCTGCATGTGTTTACGAGTCTCTCTCAATCTGTTTTCGATTGGCTTTTGGACCACTTTTTCTCTAATAAGCTATTTTTATTAT
Source organism: Meda fulgida (assembly GCA_030578275.1). NCBI lineage: Eukaryota > Metazoa > Chordata > Actinopteri > Cypriniformes > Leuciscidae > Meda > Meda fulgida. The sequence continues at coordinate 27,465,294 of CM060620.1, forward strand.
TAACATCTGAGCTTTTTTTTCTCTCCTTCTTGATCAAAAACGAATGTGTGCATTAATCCATTAATATGATTCTCTGGTTCATTTGTATATTCATGAGATGTGGCTTATTAAAGCATGCTGGAAATTTGCTGTCTGATCATTGGAATATTTTTTTTCCCCCTTCTGTTGTATTTTTCAATCAAATCATTAATCTGAGTAGATCATAACTGCTCGTTTCCTTTTTGCTGAATTTGCTGGTGGCGGGGTATGTGTGTTTGTGCATGTGAGTGTCAAGCCACCTGTTAAATTTCAGTGAATCTTGGATCGTGATGGTCCGTAAACTTGGCCCTGTGTGTGTGTGTGTGTTTGTGGAGAATACAGATACAGTTATGGAGTATTAGGACCAACTGTGAATTCGGAAACCCCTGCCAAAATGCGAATGTGTTTGTGAATGAGTTTTCATGCAAATGTGTCCATGTCCAGTTTGGCTATCACACACAGCTGGTTGTTTTGACTGATGCTGTTCACACACAGCTGTTTTACACTCATGTCCTTGGTTCTCACAGGACCATAGCAACCTTTGTTATGAGACCAAGTTCATCTGTTCATCTGCACACTAAACTGGAGTCAAACCAGATTGTAAATCAGTTTAAGATTCATTCATGCTGGTAATTATTTTTGTTTTATTTTACATTTTTAACTAAGTAAAGTCTATAAAAGCACTTTCCCCTGCATAAAAATCTTTTGTGCGAAAGAAACACTTGTGTAAAATGCCTGCGGTGAACAGAAAATCCTTTTCATAGTTTAAATGAAATGAAAGATATGCTAAAAACAGTTAGCTTTTACCATTTTGAGGTTATAATGCTAATTCCAGATATAAGAAAATGTTATTTCTTTATAAAGAGATCGGACGAAAAAAAAAAAAACATCAGGCTTTTCAAAGGATAAACATCCAGCCTGGCGGAGATACACTTTGACCAGGTGGCTTGAGCTGATAACGATCAGTGTGTTTGGGTTAAAACGTTCATGGCTTCTTCAGACACTTTTTCCTTTAGTTTTAAAACTTCCATTATGTTCTGGTTGTGTTGAAGCTATTGGAATGAAATGACTCACTTGGAGTAATTTGATTTGGACTCGTTCAGTCTTTATTGGCTTGCAGGCTATTTCTCGTATTTGTGGAAATACTAGAGGACAGGGCGTCTGTCGAGCTGTTCTCTTTATTTATTTATCGGAACTATCACAACCTCCCTTTTTTAAGCCCAAACTACAAGAACAGGAAATTTTAAGTTTTAACGACACCCCTGATACAATCTCCCCTCAGGGGAATCATGTTCAGGGCCAAACTGTTGCAATCGTGCTTCTGACCCACCAGACGTTTAGTAGTGCTTTATCTAAACTGCCAGCATTGACTGACTCTGTCCTTCGCAGGGCAAGAGCAAAACGGCGCCACCCACAATGATGGCGAACCTGAGGGAGACACCGTCCTCACCAGTCCGGTTCCTCATCAAAGAACAAAACTGCCACCTCCTTCCATATGTCCTCCATCCATCCCGCTCACCTCTCCGGCATCTCGGAAGCCTGTTAACCCCAGACCTGCTCTCCGGCCCTTGGATTCTGATGTTGGCAGGCTTGAAGTTAGGATACAGGATGGTCAGAGGTCAGACGCCATGGTGACGACCAATGGGGAATCAGGAGAGACAGTGAACCGAGTTCAGTCTTTCCAAGGAAGCAGGCCACAACTCAAAAGAACAACTGGTAAACAAGACATTTAAATGATCTAACTATCCAACATCCTTTGTGACATGAATGAAGGCCAAAATCTGAGTTTAAGGATGATCCTTTTTTACCTGTCTATTCATTTATTCAAAAATACATTGACTTGAATACACCTCCTCACAATCTATATAAAATTAAACTATTACTATATTAAAATTCATTTTTATATTTTTGAGGGGCCCTAAAGTAAAAAAAAAAAATGTCAGTGTGATACAACTGTTATGATATTATAAATAAGAAGTCTCATTAAAAAAGTGACTTTAAAAAAACAAAGAAACTTAATTAAAAGGTTTATTTATTTGGCATAATCTTATATATATTTTTTTTTTTTTTTTTTTTTTTTTACAAAACTGCTTCCCTGATTCCAATTTTTAAAAAAATGTTTTGTCAGCCAAATCTGTAATTTGAACTAACATTCAGGAAAAGAAAAAAAAAACATACAGGAAATGTTTTATAAAAAACTTGGAAATGATATCAAATGCAATGATGTAATGTAATAACTCAGTGTGGCATGAAGTATGAATAATCAACATAGTACATTAAGCAGGATAGCAATCCCTTGTAATCTACAGTAAGCAGATCACATACTTACAATAATCATGCACCAATGAGTCAGTCCATTAAAATGGTTGTAACAGGTGTGTGTGTGTGTGTGTGTGTGTGTGTGTGTGCGTGCGTGCGTGCGTGCGTGCGTGCGTGCGTGCATGTGCGTGTGTGTGTGTGTGTGTGTGTGTGTGTGTGTGTGTGTGTGTGTGTGTGAGTAACAGGAGAAGCTCAGGGGCTGAAAGGACGATCTTTCTCAGAGAAGAGTTCCATCTGCCGGCCACCCACTCGACCACCAGATCCACCCTCCCGTCTCCTCAATAAAACTCTAAACGAAGTCACTCCACCATCATAGTAAGTATCAATTCACCATAAACCTTACTTCATTGTAATGCTACTGCTGATTTATTTAGATTCTCTAAATAAAGAATTAAGGGTATAAAAAATAAAGGGTTTTTTTTTTTGTTGCTAAAACTCCAATTTAATTTTTAACATTATTCTTTTGTTCATTTTTTTAATAAACATTAACAGAAAGCTGAAATGCGTTGCATAGCACAGTGAGTGAAACCCATGCAGCAATGACTATATTAAGTCTTTTTTGGGTGAAGGATAAATCGACTTTGCTCTCTGCTCAGGTGTGATCTTGGCACGTTCATCCTGGCAGATTTGCTCCAGTCGACACTGTCCACTGCAATTTTCAAGTAGCAGCACAGATTCTCAGTTGGATTGAGTTCAGAACTTTGATTGTGCCATTATGAGATATGCTTGTGTTCTTGTGCCATTGCAATGTTAATTTAGCCTTGTGTCTGGAATCACTGACCTTCTGAAGGATGAACTTTCAGTAACACTTTATTTGATGGTCACTTTTGAACATTCTGGTGACTATAAGTAACTTTGCAACTACATGTCAACTAACTCTCATTAGAGTATTAGTATTATCTGCTTAATATGTGCTAACTCTTTATTGTGATGCTCCTCCAACAGACTTATTACTCATCTATTAATTCTCTACTAACACTCTACTGAGAGTTAGTAGACATATAGGGGCAACATTACTTATAGTCAACAGAATGTGTTAAAGGGACCATCCAAATAAAGTGAAACTGAACTTTCTCCCAAACGTTGGCTTTTTGGCAGACTAGAACAGGTTCTCCTGCAGTAGGGCTGCACAATTTTAGGGATGCATGCTATGCAGTATATCGGTACCAAAACAGTTATCGGTTATCATATTTTTAGGTCAGTATTGGATATTTAGTTGCATGTTTATTTCCTCTTTTTTTATTGCATAAATAATACATAATAAAATACAACACTTTTAATGTAATCTTTAGATAATTTTTAAATGAATATACATTTTTTTCATGCTGTATAATGTTGTACCATTTAAAATTATATTTTATTTATTTAGACAAAATAGTAAATCATTTTAATACTGATGCAAAAAAAGTATATATATATATATATATATATATATATATATATATATATATATATATATATATAGCCAAATATTGCAATAATGATATGAAATGCAACAAACATTTAACATCTGTTATTGGGGCTGTTTAGGTATATCAAGACTAAGAAGAAAAAGGCATAAAAGTTCATAGATATGGCAGCTCTCAGGTTGAAACGGGTGTGCAAAAACTACAAACTAGGAAGTCTTTGTCTTCAAACTAAGTCCTGTTTTGCCCAAGCTTTCCTGCTAACAAAAAGAGTAACTCAGACTTCTTTCAGTTAAGCCAAACGTGAACTGAGTGAAAAAGAACCCAGTTCTCTTGGCATTTACATTATACCTGAACTTAAGTTGGACTATGTGAGAGGGTCTCCGTCCACTTATTACAGTTATTTTTAGTATACCAACTTAAATATTATCTCATTGTAACATAATACTGATTTATTGTTATCATATTGAATATTGAAATTATGGTGTACTTGCAGTGTACTTACCTAAGAAAGTACTGGGTAATAAAAGGTAACTACATGGCTTAAGGTTTAGTACCTAGTTATTACCAAGTTAGTCTCATTACTATAATAAGTGCATAAGATGTACACGGGGAACAGGACTGTAAAATAAAGTGCTCCGAAATTATGAAATACAGTGGTTATATTTCAAGCCTGTTTGGAGGATAACTGTCTGTGCAGATTGCAATAGTTTTTCACTCTGTCGAAATGCTGTAAACTCTCTACATTACTTCAATTTGAGCCTTTAATAGCCTAAAAGTTCGATTTTAGCCTTTTATAATCAGACTATTCAGTATTGGAAGTTTGATTCTATCGCAATTAATGTTACAGCCCTATATTGCAGTACCTGTCTGTATTTTGTACCAGCCATCCTTCTGTTTTTATGAATATGTCCAGTTCCTACCGATGAAGAGAAGCCCTGTATCTTTCATCAGCATTGGATTGTGTTTTTATGATGTGGGCTGATATAGATTTGTGGCATCCGGATTGTTTTAAGCTGACCAAGATCTGATCGTTTCCATATTGCAGCTGGACCACCATTATTTGTTTTGGCAAACTCATGGGGCTGGTTGCATAAACAAAGGACTTTTGTTAAGACTGTGAATAAAGTACTAGTATGACCAACTAGTGTCAATCAGTCTTACTTTCTAGTATCATAATTAGACCAATATACGTTTTTATATAACTGACATAAACAGTTATGAACCGTCTTAAAGAAAAAAATATAAAGACTGTTGTAAGACTAGTCTTTACCGTTTATGCAAACGGACCCTTACATGCTTTCGCATGTTTTTTATTCAAATACATTTTTATGAATACCTCCTTATACAGGCCAGTGTTTTGCTGGACTGGTTGGCTGGTGCGTGTTTCATCTGCTGAACACTGTTGATCCAGCAAAGTGATTGTTGGCCTCTCTGCGGTTGTCTTGGAAGATATCTGATTTTGCACAGGGATGATCTTTTCTAGGTGTTTGGGTGGCTTGATTCCAAACACTTGGATATAGTTTTATATGTTTTTCCAAATTGTATGCATTTGGTTTACTTTTACTTGGACTCAAGAACGCTCTTAACTCGTAATTTTCACAGCAGTCCTTAAGATTCACAGCTAGAATAATGATCCCTTAACTGTGGGGATTTTATCTAGAAAATGCTTCAGTTATTTTAATGATTCACAGGTAGAGGTCAATGCGATGACATTTGTGTCCTCATTTACAAAATCACTTTCCATCTGTATTAACTTTTCAAACAACTTATTTCAGTTTTTTTTTTAAACGATAGATTCTGGTAAAAACACAAATATTATATTTCTATTCTGACAGTCGCATTAACATTATGTTGAGTTTCAGTGCTAAGAAATAAAAATATCCTAGAGAGCTCAATTTCAGTGCAGGATCTGCAGGGATTTAGTAAAGAGTCTGAATCCTTTTGCAAGCCATTGTAAATATACCATATACAGCAGATTTGATCTGGATAAGACTGCTAATCTTGATCAAGTATAAGTTTCTGCTTGTTAGATCCTCATAATTACCATTCTATGAGCAGGAGCAGGGAGCAGTATTTTAGACTAACTCTGGGTCTAAGATGGGTGTTTTGGCCACTGTGTCAAATGGTCTCGTGTCTCATCTCAGAAATGCTTCAGTTCAATTTCTCCTGAAAACACACATACTCTCAAGCATACTGGCTCTATCATTCTTGTGGCAGACTGCAGAATGAGTTATTCTTTTTTGTTGTTAACCTTTAAGAACCAACTTGTAGGATGGTTAATAAAAAAACATGTATGCATGAATTAAAACAAATAATGTCTTAATTAAAATCTAAAAATAGCTAAAGGCGTTTGCTTTACAGTGCAGTAATTAGATAATGCAGTAATAATTAGCTGGAACAATAAGACTAATGGAGATCCTCACAGTTATAAGCACAGCAGTTTTACATCAGCGGAATTACTGGGAACATTTTAAAATAGTTGATTGAAAATATGGCAAGAAAAAAAACAATGCAAGATGTTAATAATCCACTAACAATTTTTAGAAGAAGAAAAATGTAATCAGTATATTGAGAATTGAGCTGAGGGTCACTAAAATGAAGCGCTTTTCTAGCAAATGAATCAACTCACTGAAATGCATAACTATCACCTGCACAGATAAGAATGTTTAAATGAGACTGTAAATACAGTATTTGTTGCTGTAACAACACTTTGGATAATGCGGTTTCCTACAACACTGAAAAATAAAGAATGAATTTCATAACACAATAACATCTAAAGTGTTGTTAGTACTCTAGTATATTCACACTAAGAGCTCAAATGTTTAGAAATCAATTTTTCAAAATGTGTTAAAAATTTTGTAAAAGTTTGGTGTTCATTTTTGTTATCAAAACATTGCCAACAAAAATTGTATATAGACTAAAATTTAGTAGAATTTGACTTGACAAAATAAAATAAAAATATGATTAAGAAATAAACCTGCACAGGTGAATGCTGTATGTGTGTGTGTATTTGTGTGTTCTGTATTTCAGTTGTGCCATATTTTCTTAACAAATGCAAATGCAAATGCAAAAAACACACACACACCGAGATTCAATGCGAATGGCAGTACATTTTTGTCAGATTAAGTGCAAAGAGGGACTCAGAACTAAACATGACCACATTTTCATATTTGGGATTCAAGATTCCAACTTCAGCCTCAGAAATCTGTTCAAGCATGTTTGGGATATTCTTCACAGCATGCAAACAATAATATGACCATAATGGGAAATATGTAGACAAAATAGTTCTATTGAAACTTGTCTTATTGATTGAGTAGATGATTTCCGTTCATCATCACTGATGAATTGATGTATTTTTCTTTCTCCCTTTCATAGTGTCGCCTCCAAAACCAGATTTTTTGAGAATGCTTCCAGGCAGATGGGGAGGTACGTGTGCGTGTATCTGAGGGCATGCATGCGTGTGCATGTGCTGGCTCACGAGTGTGTGTGTGTGTGTGTGTGTGTGTGTGTGAGCTTTTCATTGTTTCAGCAGCTGCCTGATCTCACTTAGAGCGGAGCCAATAAAACTCAATGCGCCTTTGATGTGGTGCTTTTAAATAAAGTTATGTTTAATACAGGACCACATGTTGAAAGTCCTTGTGTTACATACCAAATAAAATCTATTCTAGACATGCATCCGATCACTTGTTTAGTCCTGCACAACAGTTTAGTTTAAACCTTTTAGATGGCTACTTTAGAGATGGTAATTCGATCTACGTCTGGGAAAAGGGTAACATGCACACGCTCATAAAACACACACACTCACATTTGCACCTAGTCATAGTAGCCTGATTTGAACCCTTTGGCTCAAAGCAATAGTTCATCCAAGAATAAAAATTCTGTCATCATTTATTCATTCCTTATGTTGTTTTCAAGGTCTTTCTTTCTTCTGTTGACCATAACATGAGAAATTTTGAAGAATGTTTTGGTCACTGTTTTCCATGCAATTACAATAAATAAAAGCAAAAAAAAAAGGCACCATAAAACTGTCATAAAATTGGTCCACATGACTCATGTGCTACTGTGTATTCAAAGTCTTTTTCGTCATACAATAGTTTTGAGAGCTAGTCCATTCTAGCTCTCCTCTCCGATGTCTGGTTCATGAACAAATCTTTCTTTTGAGTTGCATCTTTTCCACAAATCAGGGATCTGATCTGGATGAGTATTCCTGTAGCTCAAACAATAGAGCATGGTGTTTGCAACAGCAAGGTCTTGGGTTTGATACCCTAGGAATGCATCAACTTTTGAATCATTTTCTGTCATCTCGGATAAAAGCATCTGCCAAATGTATACATTTAAATTAATCATTTATGTGAATGGTTTATTGACAAACTAGACTATTCAGTCTCATTCAGTTCTGTGACTCAAGTTCAATTCAATGACTCAGTGTTCCAGCTTGCTGGAGAAAATCAGTAATTAATACTTCATATAACTTGATTATATGGACCATTTTTTAACGTGCATTTTTTTTTGTACTTTTGGAGCTTGACAGTCCCTGGTCATAAATTGGACCAGTTTAATGACACTTTTATATGGTGCTTTTGTGATTTTAGATACTTGAAAGCTCTAGTCTTCAGTCATTTTTATTGTATGGAATAGAATGACATTCTTCACATTTCTTAGTTTATGTTCCATTTTTGGATGAACTATCCCTTTAAGTACAGGATTAAAATGAGGCTACTGTGTCTAAGACTTTCTTAGACACCACAGGAAAGACACGAGAAGTTACTCTCTAGTTTTGCAGTCGGAAGTGAGCTACTGCTCAGAAATCAGGTTCTGTGTGGAAAGTATGTGGGTGTTTATAATCTAAAATCTGTATGGGCTGATCTTTTATTAAATTATGAATTATGAAGTATGTATGAAGTATATGCCTGATGAAGGTCATGAGAACGAAACGTTGCTAATAAATTTTTTTTTTTTATACTTTTTGCAAGTATTGATAGTGTGCGGGATTTCCTTTTGTTTTTTGTTTTTGTGAATTATGAAGTATGAAATGAGCAGTTTGGCAAGTTTGGCTGCCTTTTTGAGACTAGGAGGATTCTTTTCACTGCTCATGGCTGCGCTCCAAGCCAGCGCACACACTTGTGTAGTTTAAGTTCAAGGACTTTTACAATTCTAGAACAGATCCCAAAGCGGACTCTCAGAGGATACTAAGAGAAAAGGTTTGACCAAATGCAAAGCATTAAAGTAAATTAAAAACTAAAATGAATGTCTGTAATGAAGCACCACATCCTGTTCATTTCACAAGCCTGTGCACAGCGCTCGCTACGCAGGTGCCCATATTTCATGAGCATAAAATCTAATGTAGCCTACTGATGATGGTGCGAGTGACAATGACATTTTAAAGGGGTAATTCAGCCAAAAATTGGCATCACATCATGCCATTCCATTCTTGTATGCAGTGAATTTCATTAAAATACAAAAGGAGAATTTGAAGGATTCTGTATCTTCCATGCTATGACAGTTCACAGGGATCATAGGCTGTCAAGTTCCAAAATTTACCAAACAAGTGGCATATACGTCTCAACAAAGACTTTAGATATACCACGATGGTGCACTCATATTAATATGTTTTGGATAAAGTGCAATGTGCAATATCTCGGAGCCTTCAGAAAGGTACAACCCCCGCCTTCTAAATAAAAGAGCCAATCGTCAACTGGTAAAGTCATCGCATCACTAGAAGCTCATTCTGTCACCTGATGGAGTTTGGGTTCCTTGCCACTGTCACTTCTGGCTTGTTTAGTTGGGGACACTTAATATTCAACAATATTATTGATTTGACTGCACTGACACTATTGGATGAGAACTCAACTGAGCTGGACGATGACCAGTTTTCTTTTCTGCATAACTTCTTTATAGATTAACTTATTTAACAATTGATGATCTTCATGATGGAACTGAATCTGCACTGAACTACCTTCAGCTGAACAATGACACTATTTTCCTTTAGAGCTGCTATACAGCTGAAATGAACTCTTTTTGCATCAGTGAATCATTTTCCTGTATTCACTGTAAAGCTGCTTTGAAACTATCTGTATTGTATAAAGTGCTATGTAAATAAAGGTGACAGTCAGTGTCCTGAGACACACACTTAGGACTCATTAGCTCATTGGCTGGTCCAGCCTCAAATCTAAGTTTTTTAATGTTATTTGAGCATAATAAACAACATTTATGGGTCAGATTCTGTTGGTGATTTGAAATATGGTTAGACATCTTGATCATTAATTGTCATTTGATCGAGCTTGTCTTGTGACCAAACTTTATGATGTCAAAACTGCACCATATTGACTTGAGAACTCTGGAAAACTTTGATGGTGGTTTCAAGACCTTTTTGGATCTTGACAGCCTCATCCCTTTGTACTGCCATTGTAGGAAAAACAGAGTAAGAAATAATTAAAATTTTGTCAATTTTCCACGAAAAAACTAAACAAAAAAAAAAAACAGCTAATGGGTTTGGAACAACATGAGTGAGTAAATAATTACTTTTTTTGGGTGAACTATCCATTGAAGTTACTGAAAAGAATGACATTTATAATAACTTACTGTTTTTTTTGTCCTGCAGCTCCTCTCCGAATGCCTCAACTGCAGCTTCTAGAGATGAGGTACGGCATGTTCTACTGTCTTATTTTTATTATTAAAGTAACCTATAGTGTTTATGCTCATTTCTGTCACTTGTTTATCTTTGCAGAACACTAAATAGGAACTTCCTTCCAGTCACTGATACAACTTGTGGATCGATGTCTTGTGGACCAATTAACACACCTCAGCGGTCAAGAGACTGTGTGTGTCAATGTACGGCACAGGCCTGGAGTCTGGATTTGATTTTAATAGATAAATTATTAATGTTACTGACAGAGCATGAAGGAACGCCCCTTGACCCCAGTTTGTTTGTTTTGTGTGTGTGTGTGTGTGAATTGGGCAGGGTACTATTTTTTTGTGCTTCGCCGGCAATTTCTTGCACTTGCTTACTTTGTTGTAAAATGAAGTCTTTGATTCTTGCTCGGATCACAGAACAAAAAGAAAGCAATGAATGTTTTTTTTCGTTTTTTTAAACATTTTGACCTTCCTGCTCACAATAGGGAGAACTCCCTCCTGTTCTCTTGCTCATTGTGTCTCTCAATATCTCCCCTTCTCTCTGACCTACTTTATCGAAACTGATAAGACTTGAGGATTTACAGCCTCTCACTCTACAGACACACTACAGACTTCACTTTATGAGTGGTAGAAGGTGGTACTATTTCGAATAAACACTAATCTGTATTTAATTACTTAGAAGCTGAACATGCTTCTATTAATCATCAGTTTTAACTCAGTAGTTAGTAACTGGAAAGAGATGAATGAGGATGCAGTGCTGGTTTGAAATGTTTCAGACAAGCAGAGTAGTTACTGTAATTGAAAACTGCTTCTCATTTTATCCGTCATGAAATGCTTGTGGTGTTCCTACAGCAAACCAAAAGGGATTGAGGAACTTTCGTTACTTTGACTATTTCACAGAGTAAAGGACGCTTCAATGTTTTTCTCTCCCTCTCGACCCCTTTTTAAAAAAATTATCAGTCGGTATAGAGATCAGTTTTCGGTATTCAGCTTAACCTCACTTTCAAGTCTCAAACTTTGACCGAAAGGTGAACATTTATCTGTTTCTTTTGGTCAGTGGGAATCTTCTGTGTGAAATCAAAAAATGTCAAGTCTCATTCTCACTTTCACACAATTGTAAATGTGTAAATGTAAATGTATTTGTCAGTATGTTTTTGGTACTTCAGTTACAATAAGGTTGAAATTTTAAGGTCACTTTAGGTGGGTTTGGTGCATTCCTATGTATTATTATTATTATCATAAAGCTAAACATTTCCAGTTGACATTTTATGTAGTTTTTGTAAACATTTTTGTAAACATTTTCTTGCTGTTCGTCAAGCTCTCACTTTCTAATTCATCGTAACAGTCACTAAACCCTGTTTTTTTTCGTTTAAATGTACTGCTGCAAGAAAATGCTACTTTATTAAAAAAAGAGATGAACTGTTTTATTCTTATGAAAGTAAGCTGTACGTGAAAGTGCACTGAGTTAATCCAGAGTAGAAATAAATCTATAAAATGAAATGACCTCATGATAAAAATCAATAAATGATTGGAAGGAGAACGGACCTTTGGAATCCAGTTAAATTAAAACATATGTGCACCAGTCACAGCTACCCTTAAGAGGGTAGACAAGCCCCCACCACAAAACTGTCTCTTGTGCCCAGTTGCTTTTGCATGATATTGTTTATGTCCATCCGACTCATGCTGTGTTTCACAAAAAAAGTTGCAAAGAAGGACTTTCAAGAGTTTCAAATGTTTTTATTGAATTGAAAGAGGTAAAACACAAACAAACCCGATTTACACAGGCTCTACACAACAGGAATCAGAGCGTGTCTGATAAGCGATTGTCCATACGAGTGGAAATCAGTTTGCACTGATAACACAGTTAACAACTGTCAATACAACACTACATAACAGTACTAAATTACCTGCAAAAAGCGTGCATGCACAGACTCACTCACACACACAACGGCTGTAAAAAAAGACTATAAAGTTACAAAGATTTAAGTAACAAACATCGTTTAAGAGGCCGGAATTTCCTCTTCTTTTCATAAAAAGCCGAACTACCCAGCTCCTCAATCTGCATATGGAAATGCGAAAAAATATCCCATAACACCAGGAAAAGAGAGGAATTATTCACACAGAGAAAAAAGCTGTAAAAAAGCATTCGCTAATGATTAGTCGTGTAATAGCTCGTATCAGCCAGCGAAGAGTTTTTTTTTTTTTTTAAAACACGTATATGGGAGTTCTTATATGGTTTACAAAGCTGAAACAGAACATAAATAGATACAGCTATTTTATGGTTTCATTATATGGTTTCATTAGCACATTTAGTGTCTGTAAACCAGTGTGGTGCTCTTGTTTCAGTTTAACGTAGCTCTTCATTTCAAGATACTTTGCAGTAATACACATTAGAAAATTATGTTCTATCATTGAGAAATCATTATATAGCATTTTTCCTCCCTTGTGTACTGACAGGCCAATTTATAACCACAGGAAGCATCCTGGTGACATGCAGACTGTTATTAAGACTCCAGGTTCTGTTGTTCATGTGAGAGAGGAAACATTGGTAGGATCCAAGCAAACCTTTTGTCATTAACACAGGCCAAATTCAATAATTGACAAATTTACAAGAGTGCATATAAACATATGCTTTTGCTATTGGCTGCCACACCGCACACAGCAACAGTAAATCCAACACACACAAAGTTCTACATCATAGCTCTTAAAAGATGTCTTAAGAAAGTCACAAATCAGTGTATGGACCATCTAAGCACAAGTTGGTTCACACATGCGGGGTGTTACATTTGAGTGTCGCTAAATGACATTAGAAACGTTCCATTGTAAACATTGTAAGACAGAGAGTATCTCTCATAAAGTCGAGTATGAATGAGCTATATCTGTCTTTACATGCAAGTGTCCCCCTCCAAAGTTCCGCCGGCTAATGAACGACTTTTGTGATCAGACTTTGGCTTCGGCTCCGTCCTTAAGTGCTGCATGTTTGTGGTGGAAGTCATGAGCTCTTTTTTGGCAGGGTAAAAGTGCAGTTTTGAGTTCTGCAAATTCTAATGAGTGCTTTTGGGCCGTCTAAATGGGTAAACACCTGCGTGTAATTGCGCGGTGCTCGGTGCTGTCAGCGCAGAAGAGCTGTCTCTGACAGCCTATTCTCTGCCTGGCACATTTAAAGCATCAACATGCTCTGCGGCGACAAGAGCTCGAGCAGCTAAACCACATCTCGTCGTTTTAACTCGGCGGAAAACTCCCTGCTCTGCTGAAAGCACACCCCAGGTCACCCCAGGTCTGAAAAAGACAACATAGCATCGCGATTTCTGGGCTCTTTAAAGAGTAATCTACATACATAACGCTGCAGGCATTATTCAATCATTTAGAAACAAAGAGCGTGCAGAGGAAAAAGACATCTAGAAAATACGAGTAAAGATGTTACTTTCTGACAGATAAATAGAGAATGCTTTAATTGAAGCGAAAGCGGAGTAAAAATACATATGCCTCGTTTTTTTTTGTCTTTTGTCTCATTTAACACCCTCGTGAATAAATAGGAGAGCTTTAGCACCTCTTGCCGTTGATTTGCGGCAGTTGATGGTGATCATGATGTTTGGTACGAGTTCCTGATCAAATAACAGTACTGTCCAGTGTTGTCACATACGCATAGCTCTTTTTTTTTTTTTTTTTTTTTTTTTTTTTAAAGCTGTGTTTGTTTTTTATCATTTGAAGCGTGTTTTTGTATTCTAAATGTGCTTGTTAAAAGAGTGTGTTAAGCATGTGATTACTTATTGCTAGCGTGGAGAAATACAAATCCCTTAGTGGCACTTACTATAAGAGAGGAAAGAGAGGAAATTGTACTGTTAAACTATTGACTACATCCATACATTAGCACATAGAAAGGTTGAAAAGAACCACGCTTAACTTTTACATATATATACAAGAACATTACCTTGCCAATTCTTCCATTAAGGACAGTGAAGAGAGAGAGAGAAAGAGAGAGAGAAAGAAAGAGAGAGAGAGAGAGAGAGAGAGACTTCATAAGAGCCTTATGGGAAAACAGTCCTGTTTCCTAACAATATCCATTTAGCTTACTGGAAATGCAGTTTAAATTTTTTTTTCTAGGGCTTTAGCATGCAATTATTTGTTTGTTGTTTTGTCATGATGAATATGAAGACAGCATGCATAGATTTATATGTATATATTTTTGAAGATCTTCTATAATGATCCAAGCTTTGCTGTATTTATGTTCTATACAAACTGTCAACATTATACCCTAAAACCTGAACTTAAATATCCAGGTTGTAAAAAAGGGTACTGAGCCTCGTCTTAACAAAAGTCTGCTGTCTAGAGGAGGCAACTCGCGATGACTGAGATGTTTTTCATCGTGCTGCCTTTCAGCCTTTCAGTGGCAATTTTCAAACCCAACTGTAACAGATTTTCAATTGAATGAAAAAGTCACAGAATCTGAACATTCCGAATGAATAATGCCTTTTAAAAAGTTTGTATAAAGAGCCTCTACATTTCATAAGAAATGAATGAAGCACTTGTTTTACAATCAATAAACTACTAAAGCAGTGTGGAAACTGCTGTACTGTATTCCATACTGTTTTAATACTACAGTACTGTATTTAGCAGTGTGTTGTTTTAACTAACATGAGGAAAAGTCATAAGCGCAGAGGTTTGTCTTGGTTTTCGCCACAGTCGAATGTATTTCTCGATGCATGTAGCTTTGATTTGTCCTGATCTATCAATTCACAGACAATAAATGAAACCTTTTTATCCCACGATGCATAGAGAGTCAAGGCAGGTCACACTCTGATAGGGATCTATGTAATGTCTTTTTTTCATTTTATTTATTAAGGGCTCAGGTGAAACTTCAGTGATATTTTTTCCTACATATCCACCGGGCAACACGCTGTAACTCTTGAAGGATAACTGCTGGTCGAAAGAAAGAACAAAAACGTGCTGTCAGTTTGAGAAAATGAGCTCAAATGATCTCTGAGGAGAAGATAGACAACTGTAATGATGTAATGGTCCCGCTACTTTTCAGGGCCATTTTTCAAAACGAGGGAGACGAGACTGATATAGAAAGGGAGGGATGCAGGGAGGTTAGAAATCAAAAAATCTGTATTATTCAGTCTCATCGCTCGATTCGAGCCCAGATTAAAAGCATTGCAGGCTGGTTTAGGCTGGATCAAACTGGATCAGGCCAAACAGACTGGCTCACATGGCCTGGGTGGGGTTGGTATGGATCGGTGGTTCAGGGGCGTAGTCATGTCATTTGTGAAACAGGATTGGTTTAGACAGGCCGGCGAGGATCTTTGGCACCTGGACCGAGATTATTTCTGCAATCATTTCAGGAAAGCTGACCTTTGTGGGCAGGGACCGGGCTTGGACAAAGAGGTCAAAGGTGAACTGGTGCAACTTCTGAACAATCTGGGTGAGGGAGAGAAAGAGAGAGAGAGAAGGAGGGGAAAGGAGAGACAGGAATAAGCAAAATGGCAACATATTAATATTACAGGAAGAATTCACCAAGAATGTATTGCGCCTGACAAAAGTGCTGTAATTTCCGTGTGTTACCTGTGTTGTTTTAGAACCAGAATCACTGAAGGAATAATGTGAATCCGTTAGCAGCTCACACACATGGCCAAAAAATTAATAAACTCATCTCTGTTCGATTCTGTTCTGTTTTGGACAATGCAGCAGACTACTACAATCAGGCATACTATACAGCGATTGTCCAGCATTCACCCTAACTGGCTCTTGAATTGCGATTCCATCTTCTACCGATTTGCATCGATTCACAAATTTCAAAATTGATTTCCTAAAGTGTTACACACTTCTTTAACTTCACAGTACTATTTAAAGTTACATACAGTTATTGACATTAATCACACTAAGCCGTGAACAAGGATTCGATGCCGCCTCTCACATGCATGCGATCTCGAAATCAGTTCTCTTTCACAGGTACACACACAATTATGTCAAAATGCACATGTTGACTGTGGACAGTATTTTATCTTTAATATGAATACATTTATGTTTAATTCATACAGTGATGACTATACAGTGTTTTATTTTTACATTTGATTATTTAATTTTGGTAGTATTTCTACATGTTAAATAAATCTATGCTACTGTACCTGAAAAACTTCAAGTTTAT
Organism: Meda fulgida; assembly: GCA_030578275.1. NCBI lineage: Eukaryota > Metazoa > Chordata > Actinopteri > Cypriniformes > Leuciscidae > Meda > Meda fulgida. The sequence continues at coordinate 27,481,818 of CM060620.1, forward strand.
TTATTTGTGTATTTTTTCTATTGTATTTGTCCTATTGTATGTAATTTGCTTCTTTGTTCCTATTTTTTAATATAAAACATAAATAAAAAATTGCCTTCCTGGCTTTATTACAGAAGACAGTGTGTAATAATTGCAGTCAGCTTAAAGGGTATTTGTTGTATCGAGTTGACTAAAATGGGAAGAAAAACTAAATAAATTTCAAGGTTCACATTTAATTCAGTAAGATTATTTTTCATCTAGACCTATTAAACTGTATACTGCAGTCAAAGAAAGAAAAGTAACAGAACAGTAAACTACAATCAAATCTATGCACATATCGAATCAAAATATTATTCAAATTCGAGAATCAAATTGTAATCGAATCGTGAGGTACCAAAAGATTCCCACCCCTTATCAATAATGAGCCTAATTTACATAGAATGGTGTGTTTGCGCTAGATACAATGGGTCTCATTCACTAAGCATGCCTATGCACAAATTTGCTCGAAAAGTGTGTATGAATGATTTTGAGAACAAATTATCATCATACTGTAAAAACATTCGTAATAAAATGTATTCTAAATTTATGAAAAAATATAGGAACAACTGAAACCACATGTACTCAAAAAGCACTTACTCTGTACGGCCTTATAATCGTGTTAAGAAATTATATTTCATCCTTACACAACTATAATTATATTGATTATTGAGTATGTAGCATTAATTGTCATATATAAAATTATATAATAAAATGATTAAATAATACAATTTAATTTAATCTTAATTGCATTCCATCATATACAGTTGAAGAGTAAGAAAAGCTGCGTAATAGCAAGCAGGCAAGCTCATTTTATTTATATAGCACTTTTCCAAACAAATCAATGCAGTTCAAAAGCGTTTTACACCATTAATACAGTGTTTTGTATTAATAGCTTCAGATGCGCAGTTTCTCTGAATAATCCAGATATATGCAGGTCTGTAATCTGGTCTGTATAAAATATGTTTATTGTGAGAACTGGTGAGAATGGCACACTTGGCATTGCTCGAGGATCAGGCGAAAGTGCATCTGCAAACAGCGGCAAGTTTGACAAGAGTGGCGAAAGGCTGTAAGGAAAGCGCGTGTGGAAAGCCCTTATATGGAGATGGTTTGGGTGTGTTATATGCAAATGACTAACCTCGTGCATGCGGTCGCTCATTTAGAATACTCCAAATTCACTAACACTAGAATGATGTTAAGAACAAATTCATGTGCGTACGAACGTGAAATAATCCAAGCAATTATTAATGAATGAGACCCATTGACAGTGACTTCATTTAAATCCAGTGCAGAGCACTGGATAACTGGATTACAGATTGTTAACAAATAAAATGCATTAATGCAAAAGTAGTGCAACTTTTTAGTGAATTCGCCTGTAATTGTCTTATTTGTATGAAAAAAATCTACACTACCGTTCAAATGTTTGGGGTTGGCAAGATTTTTTCGTTTTAAAAAGAGGTCTCTTATGCTCACCAAAGCTTCATTTGATCAAATAATTGTCACAGTGTCTGGTTTATGTTTCCCTGGGTGTCCACTAGTGGTCCTCTTCCCCACGGTGTCTTTTACATCGGAACTACATTCCCCACAATCCTTGTCTGCACTCATCACTGTTCATTGCACCCAGCTGTTCCCCATCTTGATTGTTTGTTCTGTGTGTATAAATACCCTGACTGTTTAGTGTTTGTTACGGAGTCCTTGTTTTTCATCACCCCACTTCTGAGTACTGCCTTCTTGCCCGTTTGTATTGTCCTTGTTTATTTTGGATTGCTACTTCGGTTTTGACCCCTGCCTGGACTGGATGTATGATTATGGATTCCCCAATAAATTCTTACTGCAATTGGATCTCCCTGTTTCCCGTGTGTGGATCGTGACAGTAATGACTTAATAAATACAGTGCAAATAATTATATAATAGTTTTACAAGTAAAAGTAACTATTTCAGTATATTTTAAAATGTAATGTATTACTGTGATGGCAAGGCTGAATTTCCAGCATCATTACTCCAGTCTTCATTGTCACATTATCGTTCAGAAATCATTCTAAAATGCTGATTTGGTGCTCATGAAACATTTCTTATCATTATAAATGGTGAAAATCCTTGTGCTACTTAATATTTTTGTGGGAACCACAAAATAATTTATTTAAAATACAACTGTTTTGTAACTACGGTGTGTAAAAGGCTTTTCTGTCACTTTTGATCAATTAAAGCTATTAATTAATATTACTGACCCCAAACATTCGAACGGAACTGCATCATGGGACCAGTAATGCATGTAACACACTAATGAATGTTATGTATGTTGTCTCTGTATGTGTGTGTGTGTGTGTTTATCTATGTGTATGTGATAGCGTGTATGCGTGTTACTTACTGGTTGCAGTGAGTCCATCAATCGGGTCAGCTGTTGGAAGCGCATGGCACAGTTGGTCTTCCTGCCATAGTTGATTAAACGATCAAGCTCGTTTATATATGTCAGACGCAGCTCATCAAAATACTTCTGACTCTTCAGCCCCTCCACTGGAACTGCAGAAATAGAAATAAATACTTTCACCTGAACTTGCATACAAATGTTTTCATTGAAATACACCAGTTTTGTGTGTTTACTTATTGCATCTTGCATTTCACTGTGCAATATAAATTAGAAATAAACAACAAACGGTATAAAAATGGGGACTAAACTAAAAAATGTCACTTTTTTCTTTTTCGTCAGTGAAAGGAGGTACTTAGCCTATATAATATTTAGTTTTACCTCCTAAAGGTTGTTTAATTTTCTATGAGGTTTGAATTTTTTTTGTGTGTGTGTGTGTGTGTGGGGGGGGGGGTATTAAACTGATTTCTGTGATCAATATTTTCTGTGATTCAATATAAAAGGGGCAACTGACAGGGCTTGCAAATCTCCTATTCTTTTGAGAGACATAATGCCATGGAGGAACAACGCTTTAAGAGTCAGGAACTTGACTGGGACCTCTTCAATAGGCTCTAAGGGAGCCATGGACAGGCCTTGGAGCACCGCGGCCAGATCCCAGTACTGCAGGAAATGTGTTACCAACAGGTCTCTCACTAAAGACATTACACCCAAAAGAATGTGGTAAGCAGCTATAGCCGCCACATAAACCTTTAAGGTGGGTGGGATAACCCTGCAGTGAATCTCCAGCACTGTACCAACAGGGCAGTTAACTGGGACCAGCTGATAACCACTGCACCAAGAAGTGAACACTCCCCACTTCAAGGAATACAGTTTCCTCGTGGAGGGAGCTCTAGTAAAGAATGGTCTCAACAACCTCAGTTGAGAGGCCTGAGTCTATGAGCTGGGCCCCCTCAGAGGCCAAGCACACAGCTTCCACAGGGCGGGGGTGAAGTATTGAGCCCCTTGCCTGGGGTCCCTCCTGACCGGAATCTCCCAAGGAGAGCCGTCAAGGAGAGACACGAGATCCGAGAACCATACTCTGCCCGGCCACAGTGGGGGTATTTTAAAAAAAAACGACCTTGTCGAACTTTAACTTTTTCCAGAACACCCGGGAGCGTCACCCAGTGATCACCCAGTGATCGTGGGAAATGCATACAGACGTAGCCTCTGTAACATCCGTGGCAGAGATAAGGCTGGGCCTGTCTCTAACCCCTCTTCTAAATCCATTTGCGATCCCCATGAATTGAATAGCCGCTGTGCCTCGGCAGCACTGGGACCCAAGCCACGAGGAATGTGAGCCTGAGAACCCTGAGCACCAAAGAGCGCCAGGTGGGAATGGAGCGTCCTTAATGGAAGATGTTCACAATTCTTACATCCAGCTCCCTCGAGAGCTGACTGTGCATGCTCCGCTACCAAACAAACAACACACAAATCATGTGTATCCTCACCCGTGATGTAGCGTGGGCAAGGATGACAAACAATCTGAACTGCTGCTGCTAAACTCGTGCTGCGTCGAGAAATGACGCTGTGGGAACACTCTGCGTGATTGCGTCGTGAAGCATGTGTGAAATCAGTCCAGTGGTGTGATGGGACGTCATTGGTGGCTAGCACTGCACTCTTTGGGCATGCTTGATAGTTTCTGGGTTCATGACATCACCCACCTCTGACGTGCCATCTCACATTTAACTGATTTCACACATGCTTCACGACGCAATCGAGTGTTCCCACAGCATAATTTCTCGAAGCATTACGTTTTATGCTCATGATGATAGTTCAGATTATTATATTATGTCGTTTGTTTTTAGCGGTTTATTAATTTGTGTAAAATATAAAAATGCTCCATACTTTCCATAAGTGGTAAACCCTGTGTAACAGGCTGGTCTGCACGCACGATGAGACAAAATAGTAACTCAGAATAGATTTTATTTCAACTTCATAATATTCAGGAACACACAGGGAAACGTAGGAGGAATAGCAAACCAATAAACATACGAGAACCGACAAGGGACTGAACAAAACAGGGAGTTTAAATACAAGACGAAGATAATGACTGACAGGTGATAATTATTTGTAACGAGGAGATAATCAGTGACCAAGAAAACCAAAATTGAACTGGGCAGAGTGACAGGAACAAAACAAAATAGAACATAAAACTCCATAACCGTGACACCATGCACCCCCAGTATGTTTTCTCAGTGCCAAGGCTTCTATGTGCCATACACATAGGTGTCTAAATGTAAAAAAAAAAAAAAAAAAGGCATGATAAAACATCTGATTTAAACTTTTTATATTAATATACAGTAGGGAGAAAGATGGATATTAATGGTAATATTAATAATAATTGGTAAATTAATAATAATTGGTAAATATTGGTAAAAAATTCATAGACATCACTGCTTTGGCTCTTGGGGCCAAATATTCTCAACTTTGATGACTATTTTGAGTGTTTAGGATTTTTTCTTTTATAAAGTATTTACAATTCCAAAAAAATATTGTCAGGACAAGAGAATATAGAGACTGGACCTTTTGGAACTTTACTTGAATACCCCTGGTCTAGAAGCAATCTGAGGTGGGTCAGGCCAAGGCAACTGTTTCAAGATGCTTATAAAGACATTTTATGTGTTTACAACTGGCTACTTGTCAGCTACATGGCTCATTTCATCTTAGAAAAGTTTACCTAGCATATATAATGTCATTAGTTATTAATATATATAATATAAATATATAACAGACACAAAAGTAGACTCACTGATGCTGAAGAGGAGGAGGGCCTTCATGCAGAGGAACTCTTCCTGTGTGACCTGCAGCAGCACAAACTCCTGCGAGAGGTGCTTCATCTGAACACAGTGCTCGTACATGCTGGAGATATGCATCCTACGACTGACAGACAAGGGCAGATTAATAGACAGACACAGAGAGAGAGAGAGAGAGAGAGAGAGAGAGAGAGAGAGAGAGAGAGAGAGAGAGAGAGAGAGAGAGAGAGAGAGAAGCAAACAAAGAAACATCTGGCAATTTCATATTGAAAGAACTTTCCATCCGCTAATTACCATACAGTATTACTGAATAATGTGGTCAGTAATCTAATGACTCCTAAATCTCCTACTAAATGAAATATATTTCATGCCTAAAATGCAATTCCCGTCGGCAGTACTGGTATGGGATATGGCCAGGATGCATTTAGTAAGGAAGTCTTCTATTTCATATATTGGTGAAAAAGGCCATTGAGAGCATGTGTGCTCCCCAAAAAATCCAATCTCTCCTGGGATTGTGTTTGTGACAAAGATCCTCCACACCATAATAAGCCAGCAGTAAATTATAAATGAATCTTGGAAGTCTCCACGACGAGACTGTTATTGTGTGCATGAAGTACAAGATATGTACCTGCTCGACAGAGAGAGAGAGAGAGAGAGGAAGATAAAGAGATGAAATAAGGCAGAGAGAGGGCCGCTAAGGAGAAATGAAAGAAAAATGAGTTTGAGGAAAGATGGATTAGTACATTTACAAGACGAACAAATGGACAGAAGAAGGAAATGGAATGAGAAAGAGTGAGAAAGAGAGAGAGAGAGAGAGAGAGAGAGAGAGAGAGAGAGAGAGAGAGAGAGAGAGAGAGAGAGAGAGAGAGAGGAGGCAACAATGCAAAACACAGATGGGTGCCGGATACAAAAGAAAACAGGCAAATAAGGGCAGGGCGGATATGAAAGAGAATAAGACTGACTCATTGAAGACCAGGTCTGGAGCGAAATACAGCATGCGCGCATTGGCGTTCTTGTAGGATCTCCAACCCAGAGCAAAGACCATCACTCCCATCCAAGTGTGTTGTATGACTGTCATCTGATCATCCACATGCAGGTTACGGAAACCTGAGAGACGGGGAGAGATGGGAGAGATATTTGTGGTTTGTGTTTGATGCCTATAGCTCACAGTTTGTCAGCTGCCTGGGTGATATTAACTTAATTTACAACTCTATTTCAATTCCGCCAACTCAAGCTATGAATCAGACTTAATCTGCTGTTACTTAGGAAAAAATATGCATGCCTATCTGAACCAAAGATTTTTAGTACTTCGACTTGAAGTTTGTAGAAGACCAGGCAGCATATGCACTGCTGTCAGGAAACAAAGGGGAAACTTGCTGTACGTTCCTGGGCTAAAACTTGATGTTACTTTTCTCTGAACAGATTCACCATTAGCTTCAGTGCAGATTAAAATGCATTACAGTTTTATTATTGCTATCAATAAAAGGACATTGGAGAACCGCAACCAATCACATCAACCTAATTACATCACACACTGTCACAAAATGAGGTTCAAAAAATGGTTTGTGTCAAGTCACACCCCTTTCCCTCCTGCTATTTGTATTTGATGGTTTGCCGTCGGCACATTTTACATAGGATTGAAGTCAGCCTTTGCTTTTCAAAACGCCCTTTATCAAAGCCATTAGAGGGAAGTAGATTACACAACACGTACTCTCAAGCCTTTCAATTGGAAATAAAGCCATAATTAAATCACTGTGAAAAAAATAACCAAATAATTCTCCACTGATGTCCCGACATGAATCAACAGGCACGATCTTTTTTAAATTAGTTTTTTTTATGTACTCTTTGTATTTATATTGGTAATATATATATATATATATATATATATATATATTTTTTTTTTTTTTTTTTTTTTTTTTTTTTAAGTAAAAAGTAATACTTTCTTTACACATTGAATAGATATTGTACATCATAGGACATTTTACAACTTGAACTAACCTTGTCTGGTCATAAAAAAGTCAAATGATTTGATGTTTTAAGAGACTATGAGGGTCTGCAGGTATCCTCTCTGTGATATAATTTGTTGTTTTATGTTTTTATTTCCTGCATAATTCTGCATGTTCTTGCACCACATTACTGATTTGGTACACAAAAGTTTTTCCAAATAATTATAAGCAGTAAAGCCTAGTTAAAATTTAAAGTTAAATTGTTTTTTAATTGTTCAAAGAAATAATAATAAAAGAATATACCTACTTCAAACTATAAATAAATGTAAACTTTTCTCTAAAACATTTATTTGGTTAATGAGGCTTTTTTTTCATTATAACATCCTGACCTTTTTTACCCGAAGAGGTGTATTTAAATTATTGTATTAACTTATTGATATGTTTTAAAATAAACTAATAGATGCAATCTAAAAGCAAAATTGAAATGAAGCTGAAACTGAAACGAGTTGCTTAAATTACCTGGAAGTCCTTTGGCCCATTTCACTACCTTGACAAGTTGCCTCTCTCCCAACTCGTTAAGGCTGGTGAGGAGAGCAGCTGCCGAGTCAGGCTGAGCGTGATCGTGGCCGGCGTTCACCACCTCTGGCTCGATGGCCTCCAGGATGTTCAGGAAGATCAGCTGCGAGTGGAACGTTAGGCAGGGCTTGGGCGACAGGCACTGGACAGTCTCTGATGGGCCCTGAACGGAGCCGACCTCATCCGTACCTTTCATCTGTCCAATCTTTCTCAGCTTGCGGGCTGCGGCACAGAACAAAAACAATTTACTGTAATAAACAGAGTAGGAGTATTGCTTTGTAAATTCAACCTGCACAAAACACAATATCAATCTCAAACACATCTTTATTTTATCTAGCACATATTATTTAGAAGCCAATGAACCAGGTGGTCTCTGAATAATGAGGCTGGCATGATCCTATTTCTGCTCATGAATATCTCTATTATACAACAGAGGATAAAACCTGCACTGCAACGGGTAGTCTCTATGCCACATTATCTTCTGCAAGTCAGCACAAAGAAAGATTACTGGCTACAAAACACACCTGAGACAATGTGCTTTTCCCTCGACTGACACTACAACAAACGACCTGACAGGATTAGCATAACTGCATTGATGTATTTCAGTAACGTGGAGCAGTACTACAGACATTCAAGAATGCAAAACTTTTGTCGTTCACCTAATACTTGCGGATGTGCATTCTTTCACCAGAAATGCCCGTCTTCCTCCCTCTTTTAACTATGCAAAACAGAGTACAGCCATCTGTATTCCAAGGCTGCTGCTAATAAAGTGCATTAAATGAAGATGTAAATATGCGTGTGTGTGTGTGTGTGTGTGTGTGTGTGTGTGTGTGTGTGTGAGAGAGAGAGTTCTGCACTTTAATTAGTTGCTACAGTAGCCACAGTTTTGCTTCTGCTCTAGTGAGTGCCTGTGGTTCTGTTATGATGCTTAACTACTCATGGTCTCCACTCTGAATTATAAATCAGAGATGCTCATTATTCAATGGGCAGCGTTAGGGTGAGGAATGAAAGACTATCGGTTGAGATGATTTACAACTCACAGACTTTAATGGTGCATTACAAACACACATCCAACCCCCCCCCCAAAAAACTCTATTAAGAAAAAAAAAATCATTTGTGAGGGCGCTGATTTAAATGCCTAAAAAGCTCTTCGTTTCTGGCTAAGAGGACAAACTCGAGTGAAAATTACTCTCAGCCCTCTCAGATCCTCACAAAAAGGAGACTCCAAATTTGCTGACGAGAGACCAGAGCCTCTCTGCTTGTGGTCTAATATGAAGTGTGGTAAAGCGACAGAAAAGGGGAGAGAGTAAGATTACAACTTTATCCTGAGGTGGTTTACCAAAAGCCTATGGGTTTGTGTGGCAAAGTGCCAAAGACTCCACCACCGTGCTTCTCTCTTCAAAAGACACATTAACCTGCCATCCCAGCAAATACAATCAAAAATAGAATGTAGATGGCAAATGCAACAAAAACACTGTCTCCTGTATCTTGATTTGCAGTTTTGTTTTGTCTTCAGTATGGAGTAGAACTGAGATCTAAAGTTTATGTCTGAGTTTGATTCAGCTTCATATAGGCTTTAGACGGGCTGAAAATTATAAGAAAGACCTATTATTTTACATATTCTGTAATGTTAACATTCAGTCTACGGAAATAGACACCAATCGCACAAATCAGCTTCGCACAGCGATGGTGTCAGATGCCAATTTAAACAACCATAAATCCATATCCAGTACTCTTAAAAAGGTAAAGTCCACCCATGAGAGAAGATGCAACATCACTTTATCTCTAAAGTGAAACTGTGACTCCTTTGGGTGAACCTAAAACTTTCAAAACACATGTGAAGTCATTCAATGGTGATTCTCTGAAGGTGCATGAATACTTGGTTAAATGGCATTGCTGACAAAATCCTCTCAGACTAGGAAGAGTAACTGGAGGAACGAGGTGAATGTGTTAAAACTTAACAGATGACTGAGAAGCCAGCACTCAATAGCGAATGCCGTAGATAAGTAAACAGTTTACCGCTATTTGAGAGAAAATGTTTTGTTTCCGAGTTTTGGTATTCTGGGCTCCACTCAGAATCTGTAAAAAAGTTTTGACTGATGTGAACTTTAAGCAAAAATGACAGATTTGTGCATAAAGACTCACTGGTAGAAAAACAGTTTAGGGACTTTGCTGCAATACGTAACTGGATACTATAAGTTTTCAGTGTTTAAAGTGTTTAAAACATAGGCATGAACTGACAGAACCATTTGTGAGAATGAACAAACTAACAAATTAACTAATAAACAAAGAACTCCAGAATACTTGTTTTTGGAGAAACGTGATTATAAGCCAAAAAAGTCTGCTTTGAAATTGATGATTTTTTAATGAAAAAATATATATATTCTGCCGCTCTTTAATGTGGTAAGTATTTAATATGCAGTATGTTCAAAATAAATCTCATAATTATGTCAAAAACGGTTTATCTTCAGAGGCTATTCTAGAAACAATAATTATATACTCAGCAGAGAATAAGTACATCAAATAAAATGAGCAGGTCACATATGGGCTATAGTGAGCCAAAAAAAAAAAATAGGCAGTTATCAGGGTGATAGAAGTGATATATCAGAGAACTGTAACACCTGATCACCCTGTCAGGGTTTATTTTATTTTCCGTGATGTTGATTTCTTTGGTTGTGTGATTTCTCTGTATGGTTATCACAACTTTGGAGTAGGTGTTATCATTTGCAAAATTATGGCATTGAATGAACTGATGGAGCTGATCACATTACACCAGGGACTCATTATTTCTGAGCTCTTTACTAATGAAGACAACAATTACAACATAATTTGAACACAAAGAAGAGAAAGGAGGAGGAAAAAGAAGAGTTTTAGCTAGCGTAACAATATGTCTGGAAGCGAGAAACAGATAGGATGAATTTAATTGTAAATTGATCCACGGTGTCTTTTGAGCCAAAAAGGTTAAACTATTCAAGTGCTTTTACAGACACCAAATTCACATGTGTCAGGGAAGAGGGCTGGGCAATCCGCTTGTCCGCTACCATCTGCTCTGTTCAGTAGCTCGGTTACAAAACAGGTGTATTGTGTGTGACGGTTTTACAACCACACTTGTGTGCTGCTGTCTACTATTTGTTTTTGTCAACAGGAACGGGACGATCCACTAAAAAATTAAACAAAAACGAATGAACAACACCAAATAAACTATAAAAACTACCTTAATAATGCACAGTGAAGATGTAAATAGATTTAGGATCTTTTCACCTTTGTGTGAATGCTGAATTTGGTATTTCGATTTTTGTACTCGTATATCTTATTGTGTTTGAATTTTAATTTCATCAAATCTATATCTATTAAAGATATAGACAACACAACATGATAAAAAGGAGCATTGAAAAATCAAAATCTAAAAGAGCTTACACAGATAGAAAAGCATCTTTTTCAAGATGACTTTCTATGTGTGTTTCTGGATGTGGTCGTTACCTGGGGTCACGGGATGGTCACGATCGCTGCCTCGTGTGTCTGGGCCTCGATCACGCTGAGGCAGCGTTCGTGGATGAGTCATGTACCCATTGTGGGAAGATGACCATCTCGGAGCTGCGGTCGAGACTCTCGTTCCTGCAAAGGGCCGGAGTCCCCTTGCCTCAATCAAATCCTCCTCAGAGGGTTGCTTCGGGCAGTGAGGCGGGTGACCTGAGGATTACGGTGAGCGCGCTTCCTTCGGGCAACCAAACCCCTAGGAACCCTCACCCCTCTCACGCTCCGCAGCCAGTTGAGCCACCAACTGGTCTTCGGTGTCTTTCCCTTGGGCTAAGTCACCCACTACCTCATATGTAGTACAGCCTTCGGGCTAGTCCATATGTATTCCCCACATAACTCCTTGAAGAAAGTGGCTTCCGCAGCATTATCCTTCCTAAATGAAGGGCACGCTTCCCAGTGTTATCTCGGAACAACAGTGACAGGTACACTCTGTGTAAGCCTCCTTCTATCGTCCTTCCAGGTAAGAAGGTGTAGAGTCTTGCACAGGACGCTGGATGGGGTGCAGCAGCTGTGGCGCTTTGGTAGGGATTCCTATTCGTCGGTCTCGACGTGGCGTCGACTGACCGACTGAAGAGGAACATCTCGGTTACATATGGTAACCCTCATTCCCTGAAGGAGGGAACGGAGACACCTCGTCCGGTAGCCACATCTGCTGTCGCCCGGGGCGGGCAGCTTTTTCAGGCTTGGCTCCTCAGTAAAAAACTGAAGTGCAATCACGCCAGCTGCTAGTTATATACCCGCACTGCGAGGCTGCGTAGCTGATGCAAATGATTGCACGTCAATGTGCATTGGCTTGTTTAGTTTCACTCGAAGTAGATTGGCCTCTCTTCGTCGGTCTCGACAAGGCGTCTCCGTTCCCTCCTTTAGGGAACGAGGGTTACCATATGTAACCGAGACGTTCACCAGCATGGTCTTGTGGGTTTGAGTGTGAGGAGGCTGGTTGTCTGTAAGCAAGCAGTGTTTTGAGGACAAGCATAGCTTTTTCTATTTAACACATTAATGATGTAAAGAAAAAAAAATATAAGATTAAAACATGATTTATTGTGATATATAATTATAGCGTTGTATTTTTACTATGCTAACTATGTTCCCTTTCATAGTCACTTCGAGTTACGTCGAATGACGACGAAATGGGGTTTCGCTTAGAAAGCCTATCAACTTCGAGTATTACAAAACGAGCCAATGGCAAAGAAATGCCATGAGTCTGAAGAATTTGCATAACCTAACTCCACCCCACCTCGTGGGTATAAAAGGAGGACGCCGGCAACATGCAGATATGTTTTCGCTTCGGAGCAAAGTTTATTCTTCACTCCACAAGCTATTCTGAGTTTTCACTCTTCAAGACAAGCTACTCTCCAGATGTTGGTGTGACGGCGAATTCCAGCGAGATTCACACTGCCTGCTGATCTGTGCAGTGATTGCCAGTCATGTGTTTCTCCCTGGTCGCTTCAGCACCTGCAGGGTTTAATCTTCTCTCATTTGAGTTGCACGCGCAACTGTGAAAACTGTGAAAGATGTCTTGTTGTCTCGTCCGTGCACTTCTGGTTGCGGTCGGGTGATTTCACCATCTGATGGGCACAATAGCTGCTTTGCGTGTCTGGGAATTGATCACGCTAAAGCAGCTTTTGTGGATGTTTCATGTTCTCATCCACACCCCGATCCACACCCTCCTTGTGAGGTGGTACTACAGCTGGTGGCCAGGGTGACCTGAGGGTTGAAAAGTCTGTGTGGAACAAAGCGCCAACGATCATTCCCTGTCCCACACCCCCCTCTTGCGTGCCGCAAGTACCGCAAGTACCGCGAGTGTACCGAAGGAATGCGCGTGATCGTCCTCTGAGATAACGCGTGTGTCATTCGGTCCTCCAGATGATGATGTCATGTCTGTCGCGGCATCACAAGGTGGGCTCGAGTCATCGGGAGATGGCGATTCGGCTGTGCTGCCGCCGTCTGGTGTGCCAGCATTGTCCGAGTCAGATCCCGAAATGACAGCCATGCTCTCTCGGGCAGCCGCGAACATTGGGATAGCGTGCAATCCTCCTCCCTGTCTTGAGCGCTTGTTACGAGTACCAGTTACTCCGACCTGCCGTCAGACCTTCACCCCATGGTCGAACCTCACTTTTCTTTGGGCCAGAGTTGTCTCAAAAGATGTCTCCACCACTGGCTGGGGTGCCATGTGCAATGGACATGCTGCTGTTGGTTCCTGGACAGGACCCCAGCGCCTTTGGCAAGTCAATTGCCTCGAGTTGCGCAGTACATCTTGCTCTGCACCGCTTCCATGCGCTGCTCAAGAACCAGGACGTACTAGTCCGAGCAGACAATACCGCGACAGTAGCGTACATCAACCGAAAAGGTGGTCTCGGCACGGGTACGGGTGGTCTCGGCACGGGTGCACTGGCGCACAGCTGGCTGCGGGGCTTCCGCAAATATGTGTTTCCCCCAGTGAGCCATCTTGCACAGACCCTGTGTGAGATCAGGGAGGACGAGGAGCAGGTCATTTTGGTTGCGCCTCTTTGGCCCACCCGGACCTGGTTCTCCAAACTTGTACTCCTCGTGACAGCACCTCCTTGGCCAATTCCTCTGAGGAAGGACCTCATTTCTCAGAGACTGGGCACCTTAAGGCAACCTCGTCCCGATCTTTGGAACCTCCACGTGTGGCTCCTGGATGCGACAAGGTAGGTTTGAGTACCCTACCACCTACGGTGGTGGCTACCATCACTTTCGCAAGAGTATCGTCCACGAGACATGCCTATGTGTTGAAGTAGAACCTCTTTGTCAACTGCTGCTCTTCTCACCGAGAAGACCCCAGAAAATGCTTGATCAGTGTCGTGCTTTCCTTCCTGCAGGATGGGTTGGAGCGAAGGTTGTCTCCCTCCACCCTGAAAGTGTACGTTGCCGCTATTGCCGCACATCACGCAGTTGAGAGTAAGTCTGAATAAGGAGACTGAATCCTCCTCGCCCTCCTCTCGTTCTCTCTTGGGGCCTCTCAGTGGTTTTAACTGCCCTGCAGAGTGCTCCGTTTGAGCCTCTGCAATCAGTGGAGCTTAAGTTCCTGTCAGTTAAGACAGTGCTCCTGGTTGCATTGGCCTCCATTAAGAGGGTAGGGGACCTGCATGCATTTTCCATTGACGAAGCGTGCCTGGGGTTCGGGCCGGCCTACTCTCAAGTGATCCTGAGACCCCCGCCTGGATATGTGCCCAAGGTTCCCACCACTCCCTTTCGAGATCAGGTGGTGAACCTGCAAGCTCTGCCCCTGGAGATGGCAGACCCAGCCTTGGCACTTCTCTGTCCAGTACGCGCCCTCCGTGCTTACGTAGACAGAACGCAGTGTTCCAGGACCTTAGACCAGCTCTTTGTCTGTTACGGTGGGAAGCTGAAGGGAAAGGCTCTCTCCAAGCAAAGGTTGTCTCACTGGATAGTGGACGCCATTGCTTTAGCTTACCAGCAGCAAGGTTGACCGTGCCCCCTTGGTGTGAAGGCACACTCCACCCGGAGTGTGGCCTCCTCTTGGGCTCTAGTGCATGGCGCCTCGCTAACAGACATCTGCAGAGCTGCAGGCTGGGCGACACCCAACACATTTGTGAGATTCTATAATCTCAGAGTAGAGCCAGTGTCCTCTCATGTACTCGCTTCAACTAGCCGGTAAATGGACCCGCTCAGGTGTCTTCGCTTGCTCGCCATTCCACTCCTCGGACTGGATACGTGTGATATTCTTCTCAAGTGAGCTTCCACGTAAGCCCTGAGTTCCTCCAGCACTGTTGACTTCAACGCCAGAGTCTATGGGTGGCTGGAATACCTCAGTGTTTTCCATATGCATCCCTCCGGGTCATATGTGTATTCTTAAGTCCACCCCCTTCGGGCTGGCACTGATTGCATATTTCTACTGAGATATGCTTCCCAGTGTACCTTGGTATTCCTGTGTTAAGTAGGAGTCCTTCGTCCTGCTAGTCTCACGACAGGAATCTCAGACTTACGCAGGGCACTGGAAGACAGCCGAGTGGCGTGATTAGACTGGGAACCCCATTTCGTCGTCATTAGACGTAACTCGAAGTGACTACGCTATGCAAATTCTGCAGACCCATGGCATTTCTTTGCCATTGGCTCATTTTGTAATACTCGAAGTTGATAGGCTTTCTAAGCTAAACCCCCTTTCGTCATCATTTGATGAGATGTTTCCTCTGTTGAAAGTATAACTGAACATTTTAATTGTTTTAGCTATGATCTTAATCATAATCAGTTTGTTCAATAACAGGGATTATAAAAGAGCTCTTTCAATGGGACAGTTAATAGCAACTTGATAAGTAAAGCTCAAAATTGAAAGTGGCTGTTTTTAAAGACTTTCATGCTCATTTGGGAACTTGTGTGTCAAAATCCAGCTACTGATTTCAAAAGTGCACATAGTAAAATGAGCCTGACATATTGTAGACAATTATTCAATTAAACAAAAATAAATTAAATTTAAAAAAAAAAAAAAAAATAATAATAATAATATAATATATATTTTGTTTAACCAAAGCCAGTGGCCAAGATCCCAACTATAGGGAAAACTAACCACAATATGGGTGACTTCAAACTAACTTCAAAAACATTTATGCATGTAACATATGAAAGAATTAAGCCATGGTTTACAATAAGTGAACACGGTTATTATGTTGATGGAGTTGTTTAAACATCCTCTGGTGAGATACAATTTTTATTTTCAGTTGATTTTATCTAGTTGTTATGTTGTTAGCTAGTCTCTTGTTTTTTCTGTTCTTGTTGTTCCTTTTATCTTCTAGTAATGGGAAGTTCGGATAATTTTACTGACTTGGATCTTTGAATTTCGTTCATCAAAATGAACTAATCTTTTTTCAAGTCATTTCATTCATTTCAGCAGATTATAATTAAAATGTTACATGTTAATAGCCAAATTCCCCAAACACATCAAATGTTGATCAAATTTAGAGTAAGAAAAAAATTGCAATGCAAGGACAAGGACAAATTATGAGAAACAGAAACGATTAATTCCTTCAAGGTGGGCCGTGCCAGGGAGTTGCTGCAATACAGAGAGTCACAGGACCCGAAGGTCTCCCAGGCTGGGATCGAGGTGAGGACAAGGCGGAGGTGGAGGGCAGCAGAGGCGGTGGATGTGGCTGAGTCACGGCTACGGCACAGGGCACTGGTGGGAGCAGTGACTCATGGAAGAGCTGGCCTGGGTAGCGGCACAACATCTCACAACAACAAGGCGCAGGGGAAGGACAGGAGATCACTGGTGCAGCAAGAGGTGCGGGCAGCAGTAAAGGAGGAGCGGGCCAGCGAACCAGCAACCAACATCCCATGCCGGCGATCAGGAAACCAGCATGCTTGTCCCAGCATGCAAAACATACTTTATGCTGTAAATTTAAAGTTTAGTTTTTACTAGGGCTGTCATAGAGTTAACGAGGTAACACATGTGATTATATTAATATGTATAAAGTCATTAATATTCTTTAACAGTTCATGCATTTATCTAATCTGACTGTTTAATGTCCATGCTCAATACACAGACATACACACATTTACTAAACTATGTAGAAGAAAACATACCATAGATTTACATTTTTTATATACGCTAATTATAATGACTACAGACATACCCACAGTCCTACCCCAAAAAGAAAACCTCTTTGCATGTATAGTATTTAAAAAAAACTTAATTAGTTTCCTAAATGAGCACATGCCCAAATGTTTACAAAGTCAGGTTCTGTCATAATTGTCTCCAAAGTATAGCGAAGTAAAACTGCACAAACACAAAATCCCCTATAGCAGGGCTCCCATTGATCAGTCATTTATAGAGAAAATCCTTTTAAACAAATTAAAAAAAAATCTAATAAAAATAAACACCAAATGGAATGTTAAACAAAAAATAAAGCGATTTGCAAACTTTGTATGGTGGAATTTGATAATCATCAAAGCATAGGCCTATTTGTTCTTTGTATGAGAAAAGTAAAAAAAGCAAAAAGAGCTATACATTTGCTTTGTCTGATGTCTTTATAGAGAGAGTCACACACACTACTGTTGAAAAGTTTGGGGTTGGTAAGTTCTTTTTAATGTTTTAGCACTAATGTTCTCCAAGACTGTTTTTATTTGATAAAAATACAGTAAAGAGAGTAATATTGTGAAATATTGTTATCATTCTTATTATCATTTTTGAAGATTTTAAAATGCTATTTATTCCTGTGATGCAAAGCTGAACTTTCAGCATCATTTTAATGATTTCATTAAATTTGAAATGTATTGCTCAATAAATATTTCTTATTTTTATCAATGTTGTGCTTTCCACTTGCCCATGGTGCCAATAAAATAAAATAGCAACATTTTAAATGCAAGTGTACCTTTCCAAATCAGTATAAATTACAGCACATTTGCATGTTATCCTTTTGCTGTTTCTTCCATTAAAATTCATAATTTACACTGGTTAAGATGGATTTAGTTTTGGCACTAAACAGCTGCCAAGTTTGTCAAGAGACTGGCACAAAACCCACCTACAATCATTCTATACATTTAAAGATACCTCCATATAATGCAGGCACCTAGAGAAGGAGCTGTACCTTCCTTCTAAACATACCAACACCTACAGACCAAATCTTGAGTTAAACTGTCTCCAAACTTGAGATCTTCAAGTCAGTTTCTGTCTGTAATCTCCCAGTGGCTCTGAAGTGAAGTTAATATAATTCTGAAGGGGGATAAGATTATGAGTCAAAAATTGATACATCAAAAAAGAGTAATGAATAGGCCATAGTCCAGAGCCGAAGGGGATTTGTGAACGGTCTCAGTTGCCTATACTTATAACCAGAAAGATCTCTCTCTCTCTCTCTCTCTCTCTCTCTCTCTCTCTCTCTCTCTCTCTCTCTCTCTCTCTCTCTCTCTCTCTCTCTCTCTCTCTCTCTATCTCTCTCTCTCTCTCTCTCTCTCTCTCTCTCTCTCTCCCCCTCTCTCTCCCCCTCTCTCTCCTCTCTCTCCTCTCTCTCTATCTCTCTCTCTCTCTCTCTCTCTCTCTCTCTCTCTCTCTCTTTCACACACACACACACACACACACACAAAATGCACACATTGGGCCACCATTGCTAGAAAATGTGACATGCAATGATGGCGCATCCCTATAATGACACCCCGTCTGATAATTACAGCCCTGATACCCCCCCATCCCCTCAAGTGCCATAAACTGCTCCTGAAAAAATAAGAAGCCAGGTTTACTGTCATTAGAGTTCTTCAAAATACAAAACTTAGGGAAACCAGCACCTGCATCTGTCAGGGGCAACAGTTAAAAATTACAAACAGGGTTTTTTCTTAAGCTTCACCAATAATAACTATTTTCAGGCAATTCTTGTCATCTGTCCATACTACCCAGTACCCATTCTGCTACCCATATGCTAAATATATATTGTACACAGTGGAGCTCAATGAAACATTTTTTTTAAATTGGAAATATAGTTTCAAATTACATATATTAAAATATATTTCAAAATGTATTTCAGCGACAAGATGCAAAATGCAAATGCAGATAGTCTTCTAGATATCAAAACTATCCACCATTTAAAATTTAAATGACATTCTGAAATACACTGATCAGCCCCAACATTCATAATTTTCCATAATGTAATGATACAAATTAAACTTTCATATATTTTAGATTCATTGCCCATCAACTGAAATATTTCAGGTCTTTTATTTTTTTTAATACTGATGATTTTGGCATACAGCTCATGAAAACCCAAAATTCCTGTCTCAAAAAATTAGCATATCATGAAAAGGTTCTCTAAACAAGCTATTAACCTAATCATCTGAATCAACTAATTAACTCTAAACACCTGCAAATGATTCCTGAGGCTTTTAAAAACTCAAAGCCTGTTTCATTACTCATAACCGCAATCTTGTGTAAGACTGCCGACCTGACTGCTGTCCAGAAGGCCATCATTGACACCCTCAAGCAAGAGGGTAAGACACAGAAAGAAATTTCTGAACAAATAGGCTGTTCCCAGAGTGCTGTATCAAGGCACCTCAGTGGGAAGTCTGTGGGAAGGAAAAAGTGTGGCAAAAAACGCTGCACAACGATAAGAGGTGACCGGTCCCTGAGGAAGATTGTGGAGAAGGGCCGATTCCAGACCTTGGGGGACCTGCGGAAGCAGTGGACTGAGTCTGGAGTAGAAACATCCAGAGCCACCGTGCACAGGCGTGTGCAGGAAATGGGCTACAGGTGCCGCATCCCCCAGGTCAAGCCACTTTTGAACCAGAAACAGCGGCAGAAGCGCCTGACCTGGGCTACAGAGAAGCAACACTGGACTGTTGCTCAGTGGTTGCATGTCATTCGGAAATCAATGGGCCAGAGTCTGGAGGAAGACTAGGGAGGAGAAAATGCCAAAATGCCTGAAGTCAAGTGTCAAGTACCCACAGTCAGTGATGGTCTGGGGTGCCATGTCAGCTGCTGGTGTTGGTCCACTGTGTTTATCAAAGGCAGGGTCAATGCAGCTAGCTATCAGGAGATTTTGGAGCACTTCATGCTTCCATCCGCTGAAAAGCTTTATGGAGATGACGATTTCATTTTTCAGCAAGACCTGGCACCTGCTCACAGTGCCAAAACCACTGGTAAATGGTTTACTGACCATGGTATTACTGTGCTCAATTGGCCTGCCAACTCTCCTGACCTGAACCCCATAGAGAATCTCTGGGATATTGTGAAGACAAAGTTGAGAGACGCAAGACCCAACACTCTGGATGAGCTTAAGGCCACTATCGAAGCATCCTGGGCCTTGAAGCAGTCATTTCTGCAAAAGGATTCCCGACCAAGTATTGAGTGCATAACTGAACATAATTATTTGAAGGTTGACTATTTTTGTATTAAAATACTTCTTTTATTGGTCGGATGAAATATGCTAATTTTTTTTAGATTTTTGGGTATATATATATATATATATATAAAATATATGCTGGGCTATATTATATAAATCAAAAATATACAAAATATGAACAAAACATTTTTGGTGGAAAATGTGTGTAAGTACATATATTTCAAAATATATTTTAGCATATGTAATTATTGTATATTTTGAAATATGTTTAAAAATATATTTGAAAATATATTTTGTATGTTTGTAATGTTTTTATTTTTCTGTTTTTAACTAACCATTTGCCTTGAACCTTGTCCCCTTTTTTATTTCCCTTGCTTGTGTAAGTCGTTCTGTGTCTGCTCTTAGTGCATTGACTTTTCTTTTGTGTATATGTTATGAAAAAATATACTTTTCTCAAATTCTATAGGGATTCGCCTAAAATACACACTCTATACAATGTGCATGCATGAATTTGGAAGTTAAAAGCCAATTTACTTATTTGAAACAAAAATGTATAAATAAATGTAATGTCTGGTATGACAAAAATGTATGACAATTTTTTTTTTAAAAGTTATTTGAGTTATTTGAGTCTCTTTCACACTGATAAGAAAAAAAGCGAGCCGACCCCAGGGGTTAAGTATGGCTAAACTTTGCGATGAACCAACGGACAGGATGAAGGGTTTTTACATTGTGGGATAAAACCATTAGTTAATAAAAAGAGAGGAGACCAAGTTTACAGCATCCCTTCCACTGAAAATGATGTGTGTATGTTCACCGTCAACCAAGACTGTACATAATCACATTAAAAAATCATTTGAATTTCAGAGTTCATCATTTACAATTAGCTGGAGATCCTGGGAACCAACAAGAGGAATGTGCGCTCAGCTCCTGACTGCTGTAAGTCCTCTAGTTACTGAAGTTCCTCTGAGGCCTGCTAGCATCTGCAAGTAGGCAACTCTATGCTATACTGCATTTCCACCATAAAAATGAAGTGAATGTAATTCTGCATGAGTGTGTGTGTCTAAACACTTTCCTCTTTAGATCAGCGCAGCTTTACAGTTTGTTTTACTGAGGATTTGGACTGTTCAGTCTGTGAAAAGATAAAAGATTTCCAATATTTCCACCAACAGGCTGCTACATTATCTTCCTTAAGTCCTTCAAAATCATATGAGATGTAGTTTTTATTAGAAGCTGCAGAAAGTGTTTTTTATTTTATTTGTCATCACAGTGACAGGTTGTCCCTGTTTCTCTTTTTGTCTCTATTTTTCTTCTCTTTTTTCCTCTCTTTGTTCAGCTTTCTACAAACCTTATCTCTTAACCTCCCCCTCTTAGGCAAAAAGAAGATTCTGTCAGACTAAGCCTAAAGCAGTAGATCTCAGGGGCCTTGGGGAGAGAGATTACCTGTGCTTCGTTGCCTGGGCTGTCTCTAGGACACCACGTCCTGTCAAAGTCCAGCAATACTCTGATCATTTTGTGACTCACAGAGCTGTACCAATACACATTGCTTCCTATGTCACCACATACAAAAAAATATATATTTTGTCTATAGTGGGATAGTGGGTCAATGTTCAAACAAAATAACTTTTTTTCTGACAAGAGGAGGCAGAACTCAAATGTATCAAATGGATAGTTCTGCTATTTGAGCCCTGTTCAAAGATGTAAAATATGCACACCTGTGTCCGCACATCAATTGAATTCTACATTAGTGCATCATGATGCAAGAGTAACAGTTAGGATAAGAAATTATATAACTTGGTGTAAGAATTATTAAAGTTGATTATTATAATTAGTTAACAAAATTCTTTACTGAACATTAGCATTTATCTCAAATATCACGATAAGCCACTCAAGGCTGTGCATTATACAGATTTCACAGCAAAAAAAAGGGATTCTTAACACCCTTTAACCATGGTGAAATCAGTCTTCTTGAGGCATTATGCTTTAATATAACTCACACACATACAAAGTTTACAAGGCTAGACTGAGAACAGACATCTGAATATCCTCCTGGAACGCCTCCTGAAATGCAACAAAATCACCTAGACAAAACTGTCATATTAAAAGGCTGAATAAGAGCCAACTACATCAAACGAACAGTTTAATTGTGTAATTGTTTAATGAGTCTGTGTAATTGGTGTGATGAAAGGTGTATTAATCGGAGGTGATGAAAATAAAAGAAAAATAAAAAGTCATACAGTTTTCAAACAACATGAGGGTGCGTATATGATGACAGAAATTTAATTTTTGGGTGAACTATCTCTTTAATACAGGAACGCTGTTTATGCAAACAATTGAGAGCTGATTAAAGAGTGCAGCTTCAAGAACTTACATTATGAGTGTTATCTACACAACTTGCCAAACATAATATTAATAACACATGGACCTGTTAATTATTTGGGAGCCTGGACGATTCTGGCTGATATACAAATAATTAGTTTCATTTAATGAACATAAACAAAAATGACAGATAATAATAAATTATATTTATAATAAATTATAATTATAAATATTATAAAATACTACACTGATTAAAAAAAGGGTCAATAACAGCAGTTCTACTTTATTCAACAAAATAACAAAAAGAAGATAATTTAATAAACTCAGGCGGAATACAGGATGATGAAGCACAATGTAAGTGAAAACTACTGGACACTGAACAGAGCCAATCACAGGGCTTAAATACACAGGATATAATTGAAGGGTAAACAAGGGGCAGGTGAACATAATCAGTAACTAATGGAACAAACTAGACAGAGGGAAAACAGGAAACAGGAACTAACAGTGTCACAGTTCTTCAAACCGAAACTGAAATTAAAATATGTTATAGTGGTCTGAAATACACAGTATTATTGGCCACTTTAACATTTATTAAAAGTTG
Organism: Meda fulgida; assembly: GCA_030578275.1. Taxonomy (NCBI): domain Eukaryota; kingdom Metazoa; phylum Chordata; class Actinopteri; order Cypriniformes; family Leuciscidae; genus Meda; species Meda fulgida. Next base: position 27,504,770 of record CM060620.1, read on the forward strand.
CTTTACCTTTTTCATGAAAACTGTCTCGGGTTACGACTGTAACCCTTGTTCCCTGAGAAAGGAACGAGACACTGCATCGATACCACTGCCAGGTCCCATGTTGGGACTCTGGTCCGAGTCGCAGTTTTCATCCTCCAGGCCCCAATGAGGAAACGTATGACCAGCTGATGTCTTCCCAGAGGCCCATCACTTAAAGGAGTGTGGAAAGCCGCAATGGCAGCCACGTACACCTTGAGTGTGGACGGGGTAAGACCAGCAGAGAAGCGGTCTTGGACGAACTCCAGCACTGAAGTCACCTGGCATATAACTGGGTCCATGCTCTCTACACCGAGTGGTGAAAACATTCCACTTAAGGCCGTACAGCTTCCTGATGGATGGAGCTCTGGAGCTGGGTATGGTCTCGGAGCAGAGTGATCAGGGGAAATGCATACAGACACGGCCTCGGCCACGTCTGCACCATGGCATCCAACCCCAAACCCCAGCATACATTGCCCTGAGAGACAATAGTTTCCCCTGGGACCACAGGAGGATCTAATGTGCCAATCTGGATAGAGGGCGCGACCTCACATCCCCCTGGTGGTTTAAATAGGAATGTGAATCCACATTCATAGGGAACGAAGGCATCTGCGCGTAACTCTTATCATGCAGAATGGATTTCCCCTCGGGGAAAACCCCTTTGTTTCCAGCCACCACTGCAGGGCCCTCATGTGCAGCAGGCCAAAAGGTATCACGTTGGACGCTGCTGCCATGAGCCCTAACACTGCCTGGAAGTGTTTTACTGTGATGGCTTGGCCTAGCTTTATCCTGGTCACCGTGGCCAGGATGGACTCGATACGTGCAGGAGACATACATGCCTGCATCGTAGTCGCGTCCCACACCACCCCCAGGAAGGTAGTCCACTGGGCGGGTGTCAACACGCCCTTTTTCCTGTTGAGTCTCAACCCCAACCTCTGAATGTGGTCAAGGATGACATCTCAATGCCGAACCCCCAGTTCTCGAGACTGAGATAAAATGAGCCAGTCGTCGATGTAATTTAGCACACAGATGCCATGGAGCCTCAGCGAGGCCAGGGCTACATCCATGCACTTGGTGAAAGTGCGAGGGGAGAGTGCTAGGCCGAATGGAAGAACCCGATATTGGTATGCATATCCCCCGAAAGCGAAACTCAGGAACTTCCTGTGAGATGGAAGGATGGAGACATGGAAGTATGCATCCTTCAGATCTATTGTGACAAACCAATCCTCGGATAGGAAGGAATAGTGAGCATCTTGAACCTGCTCAGAGACCGATTCAAGTGTCTTAGATCTAAAATTGGACGCAACCCTCCATCCTTCTTTGGAACTATGAAGTACCAGCTGTAGAACTCGGACTCCCTAACTGGTGGAGGAACATGTTTTATTGCCTCCTTTGCCAGCAGAGAGTGAACTTCCTGTTTTAACACCGACCCTGCTCTGGGTCTACTGCAGTCCAGACCACCCCGCTGAACTTCGGTGGGAGAACACGGAACTGCAGCCTGTACCCTATATTTACAGTGCGGCGGACATCAAGGAGGAAGGTCCTGTCCACCTCTCCGTGGTTACCAGTGCTGCCATGGAGCGGCCGATGGCATGGGCCGTCTCCTTGATAACACAGAGAGACAGATCTGTGGCATTGTGCAGCTCAGCAATATCCTCGACAGTCAGCCCCTAGCCTTCATCAAGGTGCCTTAACAGGTCGGCCTGGTAAGCCTGCAAAAATGCCATAGTATGCATGCTCGAACCAGCCTGACCCGCTGCCATATAAGCTCTGCCCACCAAAGCAGATGTAGTACGGCAGGATTTGGTGCGCAGCGCCGGGGCCCTAAGGGATGATGCAACGTCTGGGGAGAGATAACAGTCCAAAGCCTCCTCAACACGCGGTATTATCCCATTGCTATAATCCAACACCGAGAGATTAGACAGGCGCGATGAAATGGCCTGTTCCATGACTTACACAACTCATTGTGTAACAACTCATTGTGTAAGTCTGGAAAAAACAGCAAACTGTGAAGGCTCTGAGCGAAGGCTGTGAGCGAAGCTGCAGAAAGCGCTCATCAAGTTTGCTTTTAACCAGCGCTTCCTGCCATTCTTGTGGCCAACTGATGTTAAGTTTGGCCACTGCACGCGTCACAACCTCCACAAGCTCCTCATAAACGGTTGCGGTCTGAAATGGCTGATGTGTTTCATCTAGATCCCCAGCTGCGAGGTCCTCAAACTGAGCAGAAGAAGCTGCGGGGCGGGCTTCCGCACGGGGAGTGAAGGGATCTGAGCTATCAGATGAGGATTGAGAAAGTGGCGAAGCAGTCTCGATACCCTCTGCTAGCTCTCTCTGCGAGCCCCGCGATCTGAGCCACCGCACCACCTCAACAGAGGCGGGACCTGAACTGCGGAGACAGGAGCCTGACCGGCTTCATCCAATACTGCCAGGCGGGAGCCATTGCTCCCGAACAATACTGATTATATATATATATATATATATATATATATATATCACAGACAACACCAAATAGACAGTTCACACAACAGAGAGCACTTGCTGAAGAGCAAAAGCTAAAGCTGTTGTGTGCCGGCATCTCTTTGTACCTTCCGAGTATGCCGTCACACGCTACGTCATCACACAACGCCAATAGGATTGGATTAGTTTCATTCATACTTCAGACACGTTACGCTTAGGGGAGTTTCCCATAGTGTCGTATCGGCGCAGTTCGAGTTCCCTCGAAAGGAAACTAATTTTCATACACAAAGCAAGCTATTGTTGTCCACAGCAACCCACGCCAGTGCTCTTCAAAATAATGGCGAAGTTAAAGACTAAAATGGAGAGTTCAACCAAAAATTTAAATTGTTCCATCACTTATTTACCCTTATGTTGTTCCAAACCTGTATGACTGTATGAACACAAATAACACCGTGTCCTAACCAGACGCGATGCGATAAAATTCCAGCGACAATTTGCCTGTCCACACCAGAAGTGACGCGACTACGAGATGCGTCAAAATCAATCAAAACCCACAACCAATCAGAACAGCGTGTGGGCGGGCTCTCGCGGCCAGTGCACAGCACCAGAGAGTAATATTGAAGGCTCTTGCGAGAAAATGGATAAGTACATAATCAAATTCACAAATATTATACCATTTAAACATTATTCAAAATACACGCTGAGTTACTAAAACAATCTTTGTTTAAGAATACACTTTGTAGCAATAATCAGATGATCAGCGCAATCATGTGGTTTTAATCAACTAAAATTCTAATTAAGTAAACACTCCTCCATTCTTCAGATTGTGACAAAAACAGATGTCATGGGACTTTTTAAGTTACCGATTCACACACCAGCAAATTGTTCTTGGACTTAATTAAATTACCGATGCCAGAAGTGCCCCCCCGCGGCGTTTTTCGCTGATAAGTAATCACAGGGTCCTCTGTCTTACCACATGTGACCCAACAGGGGCGCCTCTCTGGCCGGAGATCCCGTGGTGTCCCCTATGCAGGACACCTCACAAACACAGACAACCTTGTGTAAAGAACCACACTGGTCATTGTAATCCAGACTTAAAACTCATCAATTCAAAGAATACGCACACACATATCATTGCCCGGGAGGGGGGTGAGCAAAAGTTCACCACATCTTCACCGCTGAATGACCCGGCCACGTCCACAGTACACACACACACAAGAACTTTTCTCCAATCTCCTCAATTGAGAGACTTGTACTATGATATATTCGATATGTTTTTTATGTTTGCCCATGTTCCATTGGGGTTAGATGTGATCGTATTATAATTCTAAATGAACAGAGGTGCTTTTAGATGCATTTTTAATGTAACTGTGTTTTTCTATAATGTTTGTATGTCGTTCTTCACACCTTTAGAATCCTCTTGATCTGACCAAACCATATATATATGGGTGCAAACCGTAAAATGTATGTTACTATGTTTTATCATCTCTGGAGTAAAATTGAACGCATTTTTACATCACGGTCATGAAACATGCAAAGTCGATCTCGAGGGAACAAAGGAACACTTATCCGCACATTTTCCTACCAGCTGATTGGTGCATTCACGCCAGAGGAGGCGTAAACAGAAGTGTCTTTAAAGAAGACCACCAAGCACCTCATCTTAGAAGAGTAAGGAGGGGGGAGAAAGAACTGCATCCTGAGAACTGCTTCTTACTGTGCGTTCACACCGGACGCGAATAGCGCGTCAAACTCGCGTCTACCGCGTCTAGTTTGACGCTTGACCACTTTGTGTTAATTCGCGCGTCAAGAGGGAAACTGACGCGCGTAAAAACGAAAGTTTGAAGCGAAATTTACGCGGGTCGGATTCGAAACCCGTTGGCGGCCATCTTTTTTATTTGATCGAGCATTCATTGGGAGAGTCACCACTCTGTATTTGCTCTGGATAGCAGAACAGCGGCGTAGGGATCATCGTTGGCGTATTTGTGTCCTAACTAAATCACTAACTAAATCATTCGCGCGTAACGCGCCAGACGCTTAATTCGCGCCATTCGCGCGAACTTGACGCGCGAATGAGGCGTATTCGCGTCTACCGCGCCGCGCTCTACGCCTCATTCGCGCCGCAGGAATTTTTTACGCGCGTAACGCGTCTTTGCATTGACTTAACATTGAAATCACTCGCGCCTGACGCGCTATTCGCGTCCGGTGTGAACGCACCATTAGGGGGAACTCCCTTCTTCGAGGGAACTTCGACTTTTGACTGGACTCTTCTCTCTCCTTCGATCCGATGTAACCATCATACTCGTGATCCCCCGCCCTCGGGGATCTTTCCTCTTCTTTTCTTTTGCTTAAGTTTGTTTTTCCTTTGTTCATTTCACCAGAAATGAACTTAGTCTGAATTATTTATTTGGTAATTTACGTCAAAGACCTTTAAGCCTTCTTTGAAACTGCGCGCTCCAGACCGCAGCAAACCACGTGACGCTCCAACGGAACACACAAAGACCAGCAGCTCACACACGCCGCAGGGCTCAGACACATGAGAACTATATGCAAGTATATTTGAGTTACCAAGATTTTAGAGCATTAAGACTGTTTTTCCGTGTTGTCTCTTAAAGGTTTAAATGTCCAGGTGAATTTTGCCAAACTGTGATCCTACGGATCTCTCTCTCTCTCTCTCTCTCTCTCTCTCTTCTCTCTCTCTCTCTCTCTCTCTCTCTCTCTTCCCAACTCTCTCTCCCACTCATTTTTATCTTCCTCTCTCATCCTATTTTAATTCTTGTTTGTAATGTTTTTCGTTTTGTTTGTTTCGGGTGTATATACATATATTCTGTGTGAATTGTAGTTCGATGTATTATTAGTCCAACTATTAAAACCATTATATTCTTGATTGCCTTCTGTCTAAAATGCTCATTTTACAAAGTCAATGAGATCTCGACCCTAGCTACAAAGCTTTCATTATTGACTACGTTGCGTAGTCTAATTTTATAAACACAGGAAAATTAATGTTCACGGCCAGAAAATTGATATTTCTTGGAGTTTATAAGAAGGGATAACTTTGTTGAGAAGTTGATAAGTTAATCTTACGGCCGTTTGCTGGACAAACAGTTTGATAGCTAAATTAACTCCATTAAAGGTTATCTCATATAATCGATCTGAAAATGGACCATTGACATATGAATGAGGAATTATAATTCATTGCGATTGATCATTCGTGTGTACAATCAATCTATTTTCAACTTCGATAATTTAACTGTAATATGCAATATATTAATCATATTCATGATTAATTATTAAAATTCCCTATATATAATTTGAGCTAATTTAATGTAAAACTAAATGTTGTTACAACTTGTTTGTTCATAGTTTGAACGTTCTTGTTTCTATTTGTTTCATTTCAGGATCTGGGGTGAATTATCCATTTTTGCTTTCACGGCTACAAAGCAGGGAGCATTAAATTATATTTAAAGTCACATTACACGCTTTTAACATTAAATACAGCACATAAACAGTACCTGAGATTGCCACACTTTTTGTTTGCTGTTCCAGTGCGATGTCGCAGAAAAATAGAAACCGTTTAGGCCAAAAACTCTGATTAACATGGAAAAGATACCTTTTATCGCATGTCGCTTCGTCACGGTGCGTGTAGTTAGGACACGGTGACAAGGAATTCTTAGACCTCATTGACTCATTTTATGGGCAAACACTGTTCAGATATCTTCTTTTGAGTTTTACAGGATTGGAACATAATTTTTGGCCAAAATTTTCCTTGAATCTATCGGTCATAATCTATAGCTATAAATGAATGCTAGATCATGATCTAAATAAAGGCAGGAATAATTAAAACATCATATTGATTGATACTGCAAGATAAAAAAAAATGTAATGACAATTTATTGTGCATTCCTATTATTTTGTTTTCTTGGAACAAAATGCATTTTTCTATGACAAAATTATGCAACTGTTTCAAATTAAAATTCGTTTTAAACTATTATCAATTCAATGTTTTATTAGAACACAGATGAGGGGGAAATATCTGGCCTTTTCAGATCACACATATTACAAGCTATAATTTTGTTGTCCACTAAAAAAACAAGAGTACGGTGGAATCCGCATATTTCAGTATTTTGGGCTGTGTGCCAAACCAGAGTCACACTAAAATCACTGCTGCTTTCCATTTTCAAAAGGAACAAGGATCTTAAAAATCAGCCTTCTGATGAGAAGGAATGATTTAGAGAGAGAGAGAGAGAGAGACTATGCAAAGCCCATGGATATGACAACTGAATGCTAATGATTTTATTACTGAAACGAATCCGCTGTTATAAAAATAAATACAGCTGGTAAAGGCTCATTAAAGCAAAACAGGCAAACTGATCTGTAACCATTTATACAAAACTGATATGTATTAGGACCAGAGTAGCTTTATGTATTAAGTAGTCTTAATACATATCAGTTTTGAATAAGTGGTTACAAATCCTGACATATATGAGTGTAATGAACAAAACAAATAAACAAACTAAAAAAAAACTATACTAAAATCAATTTAAAATACATTTATTTCATACGAAGTATACTTCAAATCAATTAACATATTTATTGACATATCACTTAAGACTTACTGATATGAAATTATAATTAAATTTTATTTGGAGTATTTCTATATTGCACAATGCACATTTCTTAATATTAAGATACTAAAATGTGTATTAATATCCTTATTGATGAGGACTGTATGATCTCTGTATAATATCAAGATATTTTGCAAGATATTTAAAGTGTACCTAAAGTACAGTATACTTGCAATAGTTCCACTTTAGCACAATTATGGAAGTAAAATAATGCCAAATGTTTTTGAAACAAAAAGCCAGTTGAATTGCATTTAATACATTGTATTTTTAGGAATTGCATTTTTTATTGGATCATATTTGACATGGTTGAATATTTAAGATGTGAATATTTCAATTAAAAACTTTTCAAACACATTTTCATTATTAAAAATTCAATAATCCATATTCACCCTTCATATTTCACATCCAAAATATTCAAACTTTTTAAAAATACAACCTATAATATTCAACAGGCAATTTTTGGTCCATTTTATTTCGCTTTTCAAATTCGCTTCCACAAATTCAGTGGTTCAAATTCGACAGTAAATTCAACATTGACATCCAGGAACTGCAGGAAAAGCAGTGGATTACCGAGCGTAATCTCCATCTTCTGTAAATCTACCACACCAGCAGGGGGTACAAGCGCGTGTTGTTGACGAAGACCGAGCAACAGTTAGAGCAAGCCATTCATTCATAAAAACTCATTTATAGAAATATAAGTGTATTTGTTAACTTTATATCGCGGCGATGTGCTTCAATACAAGGGTTTCCCTCAGGATTGCTGGAATATAAAGCACTTAACGTACCTTAATGGACTAATAGGCCTACAGTGATATAAAAGACCAAACTCGCACCTTATTGAGAAGGCTGCAAGCTACTATACTGCCACAGGCAAGCAGATGGACTCAGAATATGAACTTAACGCGCAAAGTTTCACGCAGCGTTTTCCTGTGATATACTCAGTGGCATAATGTGTGTGTGTGTGTGTGTGTGTGTGTGTGTGTGTGTGTGTGTGTGTGTGTGTGTGTGTGTGTGAGTGTGTGTGTGTGTGTGTGTGTGTGTGTGTGTGTGTGTGTGTGTTGCTAATACAATGTTAAATCATAAATCAGACGTAGGCTATGTACAATAACATTACGATGTCCAGCAATCGATTTAAATAGTACATTGGGTTTCATCTGTCGTCTTTAGTGAGATCTAATATGTTGTTAGTGCCGAGAATTTTTGCCAAGCGTGTCAGAGAGGTTCTGGGTTCTAATCTGCACTCGTATAGTTTTTTTTCCCTCATCAAAACCGATTATATTTATCAGTGGCTGTATATCAAACAGGGACACGTTTGAGTGCAGTTTGTTTTGTGATTTCACCGGAACGAATAGAGAAGAGTCTCCGCAACCGATTGAAGCGCGCGTCCTAGTTAAGACTGTGCGTGAGCCACAAGAGATACTGTAGCCGCACCACTGATCGCCGTGGCAACGAGCACTTGATTTCATAAACAACACATTTCAGCGCTAGATCGCCTCTTATTTAACAGACGAACGAAATGAATGCTCTGCTAGTTAACTGAAGATGTTTTATTTAGGCTATTTGTTTGTATGTAGGCCTACATCGTGCTGCGAGAAGTGGTTTCAAAAGTGGTGGGGACAATATCCGCCCGCAAATTGTGCCTATGCATATCCTACTGGCATAAAGTTGGCTTGACATTGGACATTCGTGCGTAGGGACCGTTTCTAAAGTTACACAAAACATTACACACGTTTCTAACTTCAGTAGCAAACTCATTTATTTGAATACATATCAAAAATATAAAAGGGTGTGCATCATGCCTGACACCTACCACTTTTCTGTAAGTCATTCTCTCCCAATGCTATTGAAGTTAGAAACGTGTACCAATGTGTAACTTTACAGACGGTCCCTAAATTTGCGAATGTCCAATGTCAGGCCAACTATGCCAGTATATCACTGGGGAAACGCTTAGTGTGAAACTTTGCGCGTAAATTTCAGATTCCATCTGCTTGCCTATAGCCATAGTAGCCTACAGCCTTCTCAATAAGGTGCGAGTTTGGTCTTTTAGATCACTGTATTAGTCAAGCTACGTTACGCGTTTTATATGTCCAACAATCGTATTAGTATGGAGGGAAACCCTAGTACTGCAGCATATATAAAGATATAAAGCTAAGGCTACTAAACAACCAAGAGAAATATGTCTACCTCAAATGTAGGCCTAATATTTGATCTGTACATCAGCATCGGGGAAATAACATAATCTCGTTCACGGTAGAGAAAAATATCACAAATACACTTACATTTCTATAAATGAGTTTTTATGAATGAATGGCTTGCTCTAACTGTTGCTCGGTCTTCGTCAACAACACGCGCTTGCACCCCCTGCTGGTGAGCTAGATTTACAGCAGATGGATATTATGCTCGGTAATCCACTGCTTTTTCTGCAGTTCCTGGATGTCAATGTTGAATTTACTGTCGAATTTGACGCACTGAATTTGTGGAAGCGAATTTGTAAAGCGAAATAAAATGGACCGAAAATTACAAGTTGAATATTATAGGGTGTATTTTTAAACAGTTTGAATATTTTGGGAGTGAAATATGAAAGGTGAATATGGATTATTTATTTTTTTAATATTGAAAATGTGTTTTGAATTGAAATAGTCACAGCTTAAATATTCAACCATGTCGAATTTGAGCCAATAAAAAATGCAAGTCCTAAAAATACAATGAATTAAAATGCAAGCATATAATGCAATGCATATTTTTTTCAAGTAGTGCAATTCAACAGGCTTTTTGTTTCAAAAACATTTGGCATTATTTTACTTCCATACACAATCAAGTATACCTTTAGTTGGACCTCAGCACTATTTCTGCACAATTAAAGTACAAAATTAGTTGTTCCAATCAGATTTTAAGTATAACAGTTTAGCATACCAAAAATACAATTGCAGGGTATTTTTATTAAGTAAAATATGTACATAAATAGGTAAATGTATTTGTAGTATACTTAGCACAAAATACATTTATATGTATTTATATGTATGTACATTAATACATTTCAGTATATTTTATTTTTTACAAGGGTGAGTAGTTGAGTACAAAATTAGTACTATGTGTGTTTCCTGTGTTATTTTTATGACTAATGTGACAGAGGATCCGCCTTCCCTTCTAGCTCTTCTATTTCTCGAGGCTCAAGACAGAAACCTAAAGGTGTGGTCACATTATGTTATTTGGCAAATTTCGCTTATGTGACCACAACTTAAGAGGACATGTGACGACAGCAGCAGCTTGCGATGAGCAAATAACTGTTGTTCCTCATTACCGTAGCCATACATCCACTGTGATTTATCCTGTGACTCATTTTATGAATGTAACTTTTCGTAGTTTCGATACTAATGTTTGCATACAAATAAATTACTGAATTTGGGTAGCTACCAGATGTTCAAAAAGTTGGCAAAACACATTGAGGCAGTGGTTCTCAATTCCGGTCCTGGGGACCCACAGCTCTGCACAGTTTGTATGTCTCCCTCATTTAAAACACCTGATTTAAATCATCAGCTCATTAAGAAAGAGTTACATGAACTGAACTGGGTGTGTCAGATAAAGGAGACATATAAAATGTGCAGAGCTGTGGGTCCCCAGGACTGGAATTGAGAAGCACTGCAGTGAGGTGACACAGGCTTCACAATACATTCAATTCAATTCAATCCAATTTTATTTGTATAGCGCTTTTCACAATACACATCAGTGCAAAAAAAAAAAAAACGTATTGGCAGAACTTGTTTAAAAATAATACCTGGGCCTGGGATGCAAGATAGCCTTAATGTCGCCTGGAGAAAACTCCAGGCACCCATGAGATATAGAGATCACCTGAAGATCTCCTACTCTCCTCAGAGAAGTAATGGCTAATAAAAAAGCTACCTTGAGGGAAAGGTTCTTGGGCTTAGCCAACTCCAGACGTTCGAAGGGGGCCTCGACCAGCCCTTCGAGAACCACTGCCAGGTCCCAAGTGGGAACCCTGGTATGAGCCGCAGGTCTCATACTCCAAGCCCCACGGAGGAAACGTACGACCAGCTGATGTCTCCCCAGAGGCTCATCCCCCAGAGGAGCGTGGAAAGCCGCAATGGCAGCCACGTACACCTTGAGTGAGGACGGGTAAGACCAGTTGAGAAGCGATCTTGGAGGAGCTCGGCAGGGAAAAATCGGAAACGATTTTCGATGTGCAGAAGTAACACTGCATGGCCGCAAGCCTGTGGGGCAGAGAGAGAGCAGCGTGTGTTCGCTGCTCATCATTTTAATTCCTCAGAATTAAATGCAGCCATAAACACTGGATAAGTGATATGCGGTCTGAATGGTAGGCTGAATTAAAATATCTAACTTCTTAAAGTCAGATAATATTTCATCATTTTAATTTCTTAGAATTAAATGCAGCCATAATTACCAGACAATACTGTTTTATAGCCACTATAGATTCTGTATTGCAATGCAGACCTTTAATCTACGCGCTGCCTCGTCAACGCGAGATCCCAGCCACAGAATCTTTATTGCAGATTAGACCCATAACCTATGCGCTGCCTCTGCAAACGCGAGATCCGAGCAACTATAGATTCTGTATTGCAATGCAGACCATTAATCTTTGCACTGCCTCGGTAACAGGAGATCCCAGCTACAGAATCTTTATTGCAGAGTAGACACGTAATCTTTGCGCTACCTTGGCAAACGCGAAATCCAAGCCACTAGATTCTATATTGCAATGCAGACCTTTATTTGGGACAATTCTTATGGGACAAACAACACCAAATAGGACAGACAGTTTGACACAGTCAGAGCGCTTGCTGAAGAGCAAAAAGCTAACTCTGTTGTGTGCCGTCACATGTTACATCATGACGCAGCACCAATCAGGATTGGATTAATTTCATTCATACTTCAGATGCGTTACGCTAAGGGCGTTCCCCAAAGTGTCTTAGTCGACGCAGTTAGAGTTCCCTCAAAAGGGAACTAGGGTTTAACAGTTGCTGACAGACAAGCCCAAACCATATAGTCCTAACACTTCATCAACATTCCATCTACCTTTTGATATGACAATTGCATGCACTATGACCGACCACAAAGGGCAGTACTATACTGTGTCTCCTTTTGTTGCTGTGTATCAGATTGGTGTCCACTGTCACCTGAACATTTGAAATCACATCTCACATTGGACTAAGCCGTCTTACAGAGAAGTCAATCAATAGCAACTTGAGCTTAAAGTCTCAATATCTTACATGAAGTGCAGGATGCATGGGTACAATTGACCATGCTGGTTGGTGAAACACATTTTTTTGCACAATGGAAAGATGTAAGTGCTTTCTGTAAATAAAAGTAAATCCATTCTCTATGCTATTCAGAGACTATTTATGTTCATAAGTTCAGGCCATTGGGAAATTTGCATAGTCACATTCTCAAATCAAATCATATGTATGTGTGTATGGTTTCCAAGTACGTTAGGTGTGGATTAGGGCTGCTGCAATTATTATATAATCACCAGAGCTTGATTATTTGTGATAATTTTACTTTTTTGGTAAGGAAAGTTTAAGAGAATACTGGGCATGAAACCAGCGTTTCTAAGTCTCCCTTTCTCATGCAGTGGATGCTCTAAAAACAAAAACTCTAAAACACTTACAGGTTACCATAAAAAGCTTATGTAATGCAACAAAACGTAGAAGAAGATAATATCAATTTGCCAAGTTTGGAACAGTAAGCATGTTTAAAAACAACTCTGCACAGAACTTCAAAGGTCATCCTTCAGGGGAAGTGATCGAGGAATTATTTGCACACCTTAAAAATGAACCAATTATTACATAAATATGTGTGGTGATTTGGTCACACATCACCTAAGGTGAGTGTGAAAGGGTCAGATGATTCCTTCCTATATTTCCTATACTTCCTATTTGTTATTAACTGACATCAGCTATGCAAAATCTAATTCAAATTAGACGATCATATACTGATAATATACACTAATGTCATGGTCTCTGGAAAGAGGTTTGGTGCGCCTGGTGACATGCTGAGTCAGAGCGGGGACCTCTTCCACTTGCAGAGCTGGACGGCGTTGCAGTGGGATGAAAGGAGTTGGAATCCGTTTCACAGCCTTGAACGCAAAGTACTTTTGAATGTTGAACTCCTGGAGCACAGAGAAGGTCCTTATTCTTGAAAACACAGATGAAGGAGCCTTGAAGGTAAAGGTTCTAACGTCTGTGCAGATGATCCTCATAATCTGCTTGTGGTCAGGTCGTTGTCTCTGTTGCCGTTTTTAAACTCCCCAAATTTACTTCTTGCCTAACTTCTTTGTTTCTCTCTTTAGAGCTTCAGAGTCTTGAGAGAGCAACTTCACAACTCCATAGAGTTGCACTTAGAGCTTAGCACATCTTGGAACTGGAACCTTGAACCAGACACTCTTTAGGGGCTTTTGCACGGGTAGTTCTAGGAACTTGGTTCTTGGAACTAGCCACCAGGGTGGTTCCCTTAAAACGAATGGTTGCCTTAGGAACATTTTCCTGGTTGCATTCGCACCACCAGTAGGAACTCTGAAGCGACCAAAGCCACGCTTGATGTTGTGACTTTTATTTTGACGAGGCGGCAGACCTTTATTTTGATGGCACTGAGAACGCCAGAGCCTAAGCCATACAGTGCTCACATTCTCCGTCTTCATAAGTGTCATGATTTAGTTATGTTTCATGTTCCTGTTTCATGTCTGTTATGTGATCCCCTGATCAAGTCATGTGTTCCCTTGTCTGATGTGTCATGTTGTCATTGGTTCATTGTTTCATTGTTCACAGGTGTCACTTGTCTTGTCATTAGTCTTGTGTGTATTTAAGCCCTCATGTTTGCCATGTTTCTTTGTCAAGGTTTGTCTCTATGTCTCTATGTCTCTATGTCTCTATGTCTCTATGTCTCTATGTCTCTATGTCTCTATGTCTCTATGTCTCTATGTCTCTATGTCTCTATGTCTCTATGTCTCTATGTCTCTATGTCTCTATGTCTCTATGTCATGCTTTTGTTTTATGTTTGCTTGTTATGTTTGTAAATAAACTGCACTTGGGTTCTCCCTACAACCTTCAGTGGAATGCTTTACTGAAAACTTGGCCTACAATGAACCCAGCAGTGGCCCTCCTGAATGCCTTCCAGGGGAATAGTCCCTGGAAACGTATGTGTAGAAATATTGTGGACTCAGTCACCTGGTGGAGTTTAATGATGTGGCTTTAAAAGACATTTTCCAGTTTGGACTAAGTGAACTCTTGCACTCTGGACTACCTGGGGGAAAAATTAATTTCTCCCTCGAGCAATACATTGACTATGCCTTGTTGAGTGGCTCAACTTTTACTGAGGGTTTTGTGGACGAGAAGCCCCGCAAAACCACAGTACCCTCCAAGCCAGAGCCTCTTCACGTCATTCCTGCCAAGCCTGAGCCTCTTCAGGTCTTGCCTGCCAAGCCTGAGTCTCTCCACATCATGCCTGTCAAGCCTGCCAAGCCTGAGCCTCTTCACGTCATGGCTGTCAAGCTTGAGCCACTTTACGTCATACCTGCCGAGCCAGAGACCGTTCACGTCATGTCATGCCTGCCGAGCCAGAGACCGCTCACGTCATGCCTGCCGAGCCAGAGACCGTTCACGCCAGGTCAGCTGTGTCTTTGGGCAGCACACACATTGGCTCCAGCCGTCGAGCCCTCGCCCAAGTCCCAGTGAGAAACTTTTTTTTTTAACTCTCCTGAGAAGGAGGGATTTGCAAATTGGCAGCTTTCAGATTCAACGTGGCTGATCCTGTAAGAGGTGACCACCATATGCCCCCTCTGGCATGAGATTCATTTGCATAGCTTAAAGTTCATGTTTAGAACAATGTCTTTTAAGGTTTTTCCAATGCATAATTCACTTTCCAAACCAATTCCAGATTAACCTAGACGTGCTAAAAAGCAAAGACCAAACATCATTGGGTAATATTGAACTTTTACCCATACATTTGTGTACACCTTACTAGGTAAGTTTGTATATTTTGCATGTACACAAACTCATTAAGTATATATAGTTATTTAAATAGATAAGATTTTGTCCTTTTGTGTCCATTTTGCACAGAAAATCCATTCTTTGTGGCTTAAAGCCACATGGCAAAACCGGTTTGGTGAGTCTGAGGCCCTGTTTCCATCTGGTAATAAGATGCGTTTTGGTCGATCGGATCACAAGTGGACGACGCTAAATACAGGTAGAAACGAGGTATAGCTAGTGCACTTTGACCACTTGCAGAGGTAGTTGAAAACACATTCGACCGGATTGCTTTCGTAGTGGTTGAATGCATTCGAACACCCACTAAAGACCGCCTACTCTCCGCATACTGAACTAATATATAATAATTGCGGCATGTGTTATTGGGAAGTCCGCTTGTCAGAAGTGATTTAAACTTGACGGAAGCAAAGGGACCTGCCCATAGATTCTCCCCTCGAAGTAATCAAGACAGAAGTGGTCAAAAGTGGAAATACGAGATGGATTAAAACGCCAGGTGTAAATGGATATGTGTCTCCCTCGTCCACTTATGATCCGATCGACCAAAACACATCTTAATACCAGGTGGAAACAGGGCCTGAAACTCTGTGGTCATTCACACCTTGGTCTCAGGACTGAGGGACTGTGGTGAACCTACTGTGTGTCCTGTTGGTCCAAGGCCAACTAGACCACACTTAAACCGCTTAGATCGGTTTATAATCAGGCGTTAAAGGTGCTTGACAGAAAAGACCCTCGCTATCATCACTGCAATATTCTCAGTACATATAAAATATTAAGTTTTGACTCCCTAATTCTATGTACAAATTTAAGAACCGCTCTTAAAGTTGTTAATATTGCTCCACCCTCAACGAAAAATTTCAAACGAACCGAACATCCCGTTCCACCACCCAGAGAAATTGTGCTATCCTGAAAAGATCTTCTGCCTTTGCACAGACAGCTTTTTCATTTAAAATCATTAAACAATGGAATCAACTTCCAGACAGTCTCAAGTTGTCTGTAGATCTGAATAATTTCTCTCGAAACTTAGAGATACATCCTAGATAACCAGCTGTGTCAGTATCAGCACACTTAATGTCTACTGTAATATTTAGGGCCCGAGCACCGATGGTGTGAGGACCCCCTTGGAATTGCTCAGTTTATTGTTATTCTCCGCAATGAATTGCATTTTTGAGGGCCTAAACATGCACGAAAACTCACGAAAATTTGCACACGCGTCCGAACTGCCAAAAATTTACATCTGATATGTGTTTCAGAATTGGGTGGGGCAAAATGGCTCAATAGCGCCACCTATAAAATTTTAACGGAGTGCGCCTCCCGCTACGTTTTACGTACGTATATGAAATTCGGTACATACATGTAATGGCCCAATACCTACAAAAAAGTCTCTTGGAGCATAGCAGTAAACACAACAGGAAGTCAGCCATTTTGAACTTCCTCTCAGATTTTTGTGCAGTTTTTGCCATTTTCAGGCCTCCTACTTTAACAAACTCCTCCTACAGATTTAATCTGATCATCTTCAAATTTGGTGAGTGTAATCTTAAGGCCTTTGTGACGTTAAATTGCGAAGATCTTGAGTTTTCGTCAAAGGGCGTGTCCTCGGCAGCCTGACAAATTTCGATGTTTCGCCATGAAACAGGAAGTTGCTGTAACTCAGGCAAACAATGTCCAGTTAGCCCCAAACTTCACACGATTGATAAGAGTTCGGTCCTGAACACATGTCCATGCTCATATTCAGTTACAGTCATATTGCCACCTACTGGCAACAGGAAGTGACATGTTTAACACTGTTGTGGACTCCTAATAACATGTAAAAAAGTGCCAGCAAGTGCTAAACATGCTAGCAACATACTAGAAGCATGCTAAAACATGCTAGCAAACTCTTAGCTAAGTGCTAAAGCATGCTATTACTGCAATTAAATAGGAATTTGCTGTAACTCAGGCATGGAATATCAAATATTCCCCCAAACTTACCACGTTTGATAAGAGTCATGGCCTGAACACATCTACATGAGAATATTCAGTTATAGTAATAGCGCCACCTACTGGCAACAGGAAGTGGCATGTTTAACACTGTGATGCAGTACTAGTAACATATTAAATATGCCATTGAATTATAAACATGTTATAAACATGATAGCAATTCATAGCTAAGTGCTAAAGCATGCTAATGTAATGAAACAGGAAGTTGTTGTTACTTAAGGCAATGTCCAATCTGCCCCAAACTTCACACGTTTTATAAGAGTCCTGCCCTGAACACATATACATGAGAATATTCAGTTATAGTAATAGTGCCACCTACTGACAACAGGGAGTGACATGTTTTAAAGTGTGATGCAATACTAGCAACATATTAAATATGCCATTGAGTTATAAACATGTTATAAACATGTTAAAACATGCTAGCAATTCTTAGCTAAGTGCTAAAGCATGCTAATGCAATGAAACAGGAAGTTGTTGTTACTGAAGGCAATGTCCAATCTGCCCCAAACTTCACACATTTGATAAGAGTCCTGCCCTGAACACATCTACATGACTATTTTAAGTTAAAGTAATAACGCCATCTACTGTCGACAGGAAGTGACATGTTTTACACTGTGATGCAGTACTAGCAACATAGTAAATATGCCATTGAGTTCTAAACATGCTAGAGACATGCTAAAACAAGCAACACTTGTCTGAGTGATAATGCATGCTATTATCCCCATAATAAAGGACATTTTTGTAACTGACTTTGTCACACTCCTCCTATATTTACCTACTTAAATGCACATTGCCCACCGTGCTCTGTCTTCCTAAAGCCACCGAGTGGCACGGGTGCGAGGGCCCTTTCAATGTTGCTTTAAGCTTTAATAAAGTAAATGTATTTGACTATATATATTTTAGGCTGTTATGATTTTTTTTTATTAGATTTTTCATTTAAACATCAGATTAGTTTTAAATTATCATTGTTTGACTAATATTGCATGTACTTGTTAGTGCTACTGACAATTATTTGTAATGTTTTAATATTGTGTGCACCTGCCCGGGGACTACAGATGGAAACTCGCATTTGCTAACTCTGGTACAAAACATCTTTTCGTAAGATTAATGTATTTTGTACATTGTCCCTAACAAATAAACAAATTAAATAAATAAATAAAAATAAACAATGGGCAAATGGTGATTGAATCAGTCTGTGATTAACAGCATGCTGATGTCATCATTCTCCCCTTCCTCAAATGGTACCTTGCAATTGTCTTTACAGATACCATTTGCCCACCTAGCCCACCTAATTCCTTGTTTGTGGAAATTCTTTTGGAGGTGTGAGTTTTAGAGTCCTGTCCTTTTCATCAAGGCAGATGGGGCAGTCTGCCTTCATCTTTGCCTGCTGATTACTACATATACTACCAAGGTCATGCAAAATAGCGAATCATTTTACTAAAGTACAAGCTGACTCAAGTAAAAGTTGTCCATGAAAAAAATACTTCAGGAAATACTGTTCATTAGACTTTTCATTATGAAAAGTACAAGTGACTGATAGCATAGTTGATTATAGCCATGCCAACAAAGATCGGGCCGTAAATAATGGCATGTGGGGTGGAGTCTGGTAGGATACGTAAGAGCCTCAAGCCACAACTCAAGACACAATAGAATTAGCAAAAAAAAGTCAAAAAGCTGCATTTAAAATCACTCATTCCAGAAGTACTCTGGACAATGCATAACTGGTTGGGTTCCCACCAGAACTGAATTAACTTGTTGGCATGTCTCTGCCTCAATAATAATACATCAAGTTGAAGCGATGTCCAGGGTGATGCATGTTTTTCCAGCATGCATTTCAGCTGCTGGTTTTGTAATGAGCAGAGTTTTTTTTTCTTATGCATTCTGACCCCCCCCCCCCCCCCCCCCGCCTAGCAGACAATAAAACATATTTAACATCTCATTTAAGGAGACACCCGAGTTATATGTAGGAACCAGAATATAATTTAGACATACTGTAGGGGTGAGCTCTTTTAATTTTGTCCAATCCAACAAAACATCAATGCAACCACTTAGCAACCCATCCAGAAAGCCCTGGCAACAGCATAGCAAAACCCTGGAAATAATATTTAAGTTTATTATAATACTTAATATTTAAAACTATAATTAGTTTTCTCTCTCTCTCTCTCTCTCTCTCTCTCTCTCTCTCTCTCTCTCTCTCTCTCTCTCTCTCTCTCTCTCTCTCTCTCTCTCTCTCTCTCTCTCATACAGGTCCTTCTCAAAAAATTAGCATATTGTGGTAACGTTCCTTATTTTCCATAATGTAATGATAAAAATTAAACTTTCATATATTTTAGATTCATTGCACACCAACTGAAATATTTCAGGTCTTTTATTGTTTTAATACTGATGATTTTGCCATACAGCTCATGAAAACCCAAAATTCCTGTCTCTAAAAATTAGCATATTTCATCCGACCAATAAAATAAGTGTTTTTAATACAAAAAAAAAGAGTCAACCTTCAAATAATTATGTTCAGTTATGCACTCAATGCTTGGTTGGGAATCCTTTTGCAGAAATGACTCCTTCAATGCGGCGTCGCATGGAGGCAATCAGCCTGTGGCACTGCTGAGGTGTTATGGAGGCCCAGGATGCTTCGATAGCGGCCTTAAGCTCATTCAGAGTGTTGGGCCTTGCGTCTCTCAACTTTCTCTTCACAATATCCCACAGATTCTCTATGGGGTCCAGGTCAGGAGAGTTGGCAGGCCAATTGAGCACAGTAATACCATGGTCAGTAAACCATTTACCAGTGGTTTTGGCACTGTGAGCAGGTGCCAGGTCGTGCTGAAAAATGAGATCTTCATCTCCATAAAGCTTTTCAGCAGGTGGAAGCATGAAGTGCTCCAAAATCTCCTGATAGCTAGCTGCATTGACCCTGCCCTTGATAAAACACAGTGGACCACCACCAGCAGTATTAAAACAATAAAAGACCTGAAATATTTCAGTTGGTGTGCAATGAATCTAAAAGATATGAAAGTTTAATTTTGATCATTACATTATGGAAAATAATGAACTTTATCACAATATGCTAATTTTTTGAGAAGGACCTGTATGTATATATATATATATATATTCAACATTGTTTCATTTTATTTTACCTTGTGCATTCAAGAGCTCAAGACTAAAATTAATTAAAAATACACTTAGAGTTGAAAAAGAAAGAGTTAAAAATTACAGAGTTTGATCTTTCTAAGTTATTCACAAAACAATGTAAGCATGGACCAAGCAATGATGTCATTTGGCAACCAAAAAAGTCCTTTGGCTCCAACATGTTTCATTTAAGCAATGTTGGACACTGACAAAGTACTGTTACTCCGTAACTGTACTTAAGTACTTTTTTTACAGCTGTACTTTATCAAAGTATTTTGATTAAATAAAACTTTACTTTTGACAACATTCCAGAAAAAAAGCATGCCATTCGTTGTTATTTTGAAGCAAAGAAATAAATAATGTTAAAATAAAAATAGGCGCAAATCAGTTTCAATGGTAAACCCCTCTCTCTCATGATTCAAGCTCTCAAAGTGTTATGTGCAGCGCTTTGCTTCCTCTGCTATCATAAACCCAACAATAATGGCCGCATTGGGAGTTGTCCAGAAATGCACATCTGCATTTTTCCCAGCACACAAAAAAACAGTGTACAGCTAGTTATGTTTTGACAGATGGATCATGTAGCCAATTAATAGTCGATTACAGCAATATATGGTTTGTGTATATTCTTCAAGTTTTTTCACCTATTATGGAGGATGCTAAGCTTGCTACACAATGCTAAAGGCTACACTTATGATCAGTGTTGGGAACGTTACTTTAAAAAAGTAATTAGTTATAGTTACTCACTACTTGTTCCAAATAGTAACTGAGTTAGTAACTGAATTACTCTATAATAAAAGTAACTCGTTACCAGGGAAAGTAACTATTTGCATTACTGTTAAAAAAAGACTTTTTTTTAGCAGTTTTCACAAGTCAGTTGAAATTAGTAGAACAGAAGTAGTGCTTATATTGCACCTTGAAAATGGCAACTTTTCATCAGATTGCTCCTGACTCGCCATCTCTGCTGCTTCGTCGAATCTCTGTTTAGCTGTTGTGTGTGTGTGTGGCGCTTGTGCTGGCATGTGTGTAAAAACGTAAAAACACTGGATCTGATTGGCTACCAGGAAACATGACTCTGCCTTAGCCAATCATAATCGCTCACCTCGTTATTAACCCACCTCCTCAGTAGCTGTGTGAGCCACGGGGTGTGTTCGGATTACAGTTTATTCAATCAATAGCCTACATAGTAACCTTTACTCTCAATAATAGTAACGCACATAGGCGTCGAATAGTACCCACCACTTTTTGAAACATTGAGGCATGGATGTTAATACAACTAAATAAAACATCTCCAGTTAGCAGAGCATTCATTTAGTTCGCTATTAAATAAGAGATCTAGCGCTAAAATGTGTTGTTTTTGAAATCAAGCTGAGCGCTCGTTCCCGCTGCTATCAGTTGCATGGATAGTTGTTCTCTTGTGGCTCGCACTGTCACGCACAGTCTTCACTCGGACACGCGCTTCAATCTATCGCCGTTGTGGAGACTATTCGTTCCGGTGAAATTACAAAATAAAATGCACTCAAACGTGTCCCTGCTGAACATATTCAGTTTTGATGAGAGAGAAAAAAACAACTATACAAGTGTGGATTCGAACCCGTAACCTCTGACACGCTGCTTGGCAAATGATCTACCACTAGACCACTTAAGAACTCAAATAACATTTGCGGGTCGATCGATTTATTTACTGGTTGAGCAGAGAGGCTGCACAGTTTGACAAGTTTGTACCAGCATTTCTGAAAATGCACTTCCGAATGTGTCTCTGTCCCCAGCATATTTCAAACCAAACTGACGCCCGTGGTAACGCACCACATTTAACGTCCAGTAACGTTAACGCCGTTGTAACGACGGGAAAAGTAATTAGTTAGATTACCCGTTACTGAAAAACTAACGTCGTTACCTAACGCCGTTCTTTTAAACGCCGTTATTCCCAACACTGCTTATGATAAATAATACATATAATGCCAAAGTCTATAATGAATCACATTAGGTCAGAAAAGTTTTATGCACTTGATGGTTTTTTAAAATGTATACACTTTAGGTATTGTTGTTTCTATGTGTCTTTTGATCAATGAATTATGCAAAAAAAAAAAAGTAATTTGAGTAAATAGCAGATTATATAATTTGTGCAAAACCACTTTTGTCAGCTATTTTGAATTGATTGATGTTATAATTGATGTTATGGTGAAATAAAAAGTTTAAAATAGTCACCCATGATGGTTTGGATGTAACACTGGTTAAAATGGCTTTTAAGATAGGAGGTCATAATGTTTAATTCATTTTAAGTTTAATCTTATATTGCATGGTGATTATTAATAAGTGTGCTTATTTGCAAATCATACATATTTAATGTTTGCATCCATTTAAATGACAATGATTTACTACTTATGATAACTCAATTATGTCAGATTGAGCTATAACCTCTATCTGAGTGCCTGTTAGATCCCTTTCTCTTTTAATAAGTGGTTTAAGCAGGAGGGAAGAGCATGCCAAATTATTCAGAAAAAAAATAAAGAAAAAGAAAAATAGCAGAAAGCTGTGAAGACAAGGGGAGAGAGCACAACAATTGCCTGCGATGAGGTCCAGACAGTATTATTTCTCTTTTATCAGGTTCACAATATCAAAGTACAAATGCATGCAACAAAATTTCACACCATTTCACACCGCAAGCGTCAGCAGCGCGTATTTATTTCGGTGTGCATGTTAATCAATGAGTGCACAATGAGTTCACACCGCGAGCAGGAGCAGCGTGTGAGCGTCAAGCAGGAGCGTCTCGTTTAATTAAAGTGAAAGCACACTTTTGATGGACAAAATTAATATGATTTCACACAAAAAAGTGCCCAAAACTCACAGAATTTTCATGTCTGGTATGTTTTAACAAGAACTGCAGTATGTCAGAAAAGAAAATGAAGACTTTTTAAAGAATTTTAAAGAAAATTTACCCTACCTATAAACTTAATTATTCAGTTAGGGCTTTGAACAAACTTCAAGTCTATCAAGTTTATGACCAACTTCTAAAAACAAATTTAACAAAAGTCTTTGTAAATAAATGCTTGCTTATATGTAGCTTGGGAGCCCCTATTGTGTGACGCTGTACAAAAACTTCCAGTGTGAATACTCGCGAGCGTCTGCATCTGCAGTGACGATGTACTTGCGCTGACATGCTGCTCACGCGCCGCTCATTCTTGCGGTGTGAAGCGGCCGACTGCATTTACACTACAAGGGCCCTATTTTAACGATCTGAAACGCAAGTATCAAACGCGAAACGCAAGTAACTTTGTGTGCGCAAATCTAAAATGGGTTGGTCTGAAGTAGCTACATTGCTCATAGGTGTGGTTTGGGCATAACGTGAAATAAACCAATCAGAGCGACATCTCACATTACCTTTAAGGGAAGATGCGCTTGTTCCATGGCGGATTGCTATTATAACGGCGGATTTGCCAGGCGCACGCCAGGAGCGGTTCACAGCCGAGGAGACCGACGTTCTCGTCAGGGCCATAAAAGACAGAGAAGTGACATTGTATGTAGAGATGGGAGAACCCCACCCAAATTAGCTTCGGGTAAACAGGCATATAATAATTTGAGTAAATGTGTATGATATATTATGCCTATTTTTTCACATCTTCATGGACACCACAATGATTGTGTGGAATATTTTTCCTTGTAATAATGTAGGCTATGGTTTGCAAAAATGGCAACTGCTGCGTCTGTGTAGATGAGAGAAGCAAAGATCTTAAAGCACAGATCTGATCATTTGACCATATTTTATTTTTTTGTCCCGCCTGTTTGCATTCACTTTAGCCACTACACCTTGCGCGTTATTTGCACGGGGGTTACAGGGGTCATGACCCCCTCAAAAATCAGATCCAGCTAATATAACCCCACCAATATCATCACATCATTCAGATTAAAATAAATATGAAATATTCCGAATGAATACTTTGTTCGCTTTCTTTAATAAATTCATTTGCCAGAAAGAAAGATAAATAATCTGTAATGTACCCACACTGATCTGTGAATTGTAGTTCACCTGTCCATAATTCTAGAAACTTTTTTATTCCCATAAAATAGGTACATAAAATGTAATATATTATGCACATTTTAGAGATATCAATAATGGAGAGACTAAATATCTGTCAGGGAAGACACGCAGCACTTTTCTGTAAGCCATTTTAAAGCACATTTCAGCAGATGTTCTGCCTGTAAGCTTCAGAACTGAAAACTTCCTTGTTAGTCTGAAAACCGCTTTTATTGTAACCAGGCCCAGCAAACAACTGGTTGTGAAATGTGCCTCTTTATGATGCAATAGTTCAACTAAAGACCACCTCTGCAGAAGAAAATCAACACCTACTACATCATCGCAACGTTGGCCCCGGCCACTGCCGGGTTAGTGAGATCTGAGGGTTATTCCATAAAAGACGCTAAGAAAAGCGGGGATTAAACTCCAACACTTGACTTGAATGAACCTAACAAATAAGTTGGGCTAAAGCGGTTTCATAAAAAGTAATTGAAGTTCACGCAATCCCTCTAATTTGACCCAGGTTTATACAGTCTAGATAATTGCATGTGCACACGTTTCTGAAGCAGCCCTATAGGTTGATCGTGAATCAAATCAATCCACCATCAAACAGCGTATATTTTGTTCTGTTTAATGAGTTTGAGACATGTTTTTTTTTTCCTCAGGGCAAAACTTACATTCCCTTTCAAGGGAACTCGCGGTGCGTAGATTGACGCTAAGGGAACACTTTGCGTGATGATGTATTGAAGCAAATGTAAAATCATGCTGCTGGGGCACTGTGAAGGCTTCAGACTTGGGGTTCGCAAATGGATCTGTCAACGGGGTTAGAGACCACCCCAGCCTTATCTCTGCCCTCACCTGACAGATCTAGTGCATTGTATCAGGGTTCGGAAGCACGCGTTGCAGTTTCTTCCGCCCAGATACAAGCACCAACACTACAGCTATCTAGTTCCGAGGAACTAGATGTTGTCAGTGTTGATTCACATAAAACTGAGGATTCGCCACCTCAGTCTCATGCGTTTGAGGAGCTTGTTGAGGTTGTAACGAGAGCGGTCGAAAGATTACATATCGATGGTCCGGCAGATAAGCTGGACGTTTGTTTCAAAAGCAAACTGGACGAATGCTTCCTGCCCTCTCGTTCTCAACCTCAATGCCGTTTCCTTTTCTGTTTTTCCCCGATATTCACACCGAGGTGTCGAGATCATGGGAGAAACCATTGTCTTAAAGAGTTTATAGTGCACAAAAATCCCATTATTCCTCTAAATCCCAATATAAAAGCACGGTTATGGGGAGATGCCGAAGGTGGAAGAGACGCTCGCGAGCTATCTCTCCCGTGAAGCTGCATCTTCCCTCAAGGCCCCGGTATTACCCCCCAAACCAGTGACAGTAGCATCAAATTTGGTGGGTAAGGCTTATTCAGCGGCTGGTCAGGCTTACAAACTATGACGCTGCTGCAGGTTTACCAGGCTGAAGTGTTAGGAGACTTGGATGAAGGCGGGGGTATCGGCCCGAACGCTGTTTGCGAACTGCAGATTTGTCTCAGGGCCGCCAAGGAGACAGCTAAATCCATCGGCTGGTCTATGGCAGCCCTGGTGGTCACTGGGAGACATTTGTGGCTGAATCGGAGTAATATTAAAGAGAAGGACAAACACTTTTTAATGGATGCTCCCATCTCTCCTTCTGGCCTTTTCAGCAACACAGTAAATTCGGTCGTTGAGAGGTTCCAGGAGTCAGCCAAACAAGCGGCTGCGTTTCAAAAACTTCTCCCTCGCCGAACTCATGTCTCCGGGGCTGCTGAGCGGGAGCAGCTCCAAACTTCAAAAGCCAGCTCCTCACACCATGCTGCTCAAAAGCAGAGTGTGGCTTCCCGTGCTCTCTTCAAGGGGTAAGAAGGATCTGAGGACCGTCATTATCTCCAAAAAGGCTGCAAAGAAAAGGCCCTGACGTCCAAGGGCGCAGGCCATCGAGGGCGGGCGCAGGCCATGGAGGGCAGTGTCCCCCCCACCCCCCCCGAAGCAGAGCGGTTAACACCTCATTCTATGGTGCCCTCAGGGGACCGTTATGCTAATCCTGCCACCTCGTGTGCTTCAGGGCGCAGCGGTCTCCAGCGAGCACATATCTCTACCAAATATTTCTCGTTGGGTCCAGCAGACCATAGAAAGGGGCTATCAAATACAGTTTGGGTCTCGCCTGCCCAGGTTTATCGGGGCCCCGTGCAGGTTCTGGTAATGGAACAAGAAGTGAAAAGCCTGTTGGACAAAGGGGCCATATAATATGTACCTCCCTCCAGCAGGGACACCGAGTTCTACAGTCGGTAATTCATCGTTCCAAAGAAGGACGGGGGGTTGCGTCCCATTTTGGATCAAAGAGTTCTGAACGAATCAATCACGCAACTAAAATTCAAAATGTTAACGTTGAGACAAATCGTGCCACAGATCAGATCCGAGGACTGGTATGTCACGATAGATCTCAAGGACTTATACTTCCATATTTCCATCTTTCCATATCACAGGAAGTTCCTAAGGTTTGCTTTCGGGGGCAAAGCATACCAATATTGAGTTCTTCCGTTCGGCCTAGCACTATCACCCTGCACTTTCATGAAATGCGTGGATGCAGCCCTGGTGCCACTGCATCTTTAGTGTATTCGCATCCTGAACTATATCATCGATTGGTTGATTCTAGCTCAGTCGCGTCAGTTGGCGGTTCGGCATCGAGATGTCGTCCTCGCCCACATGAAAGAGTTGGGGTTACGGCTAAACGCCAAGAAGAGTGGGCTTTCTCCAGTACAGAGGACCACTTTTCTAGGGGTAGTGAGGGATTCTTTAGTGATGCGGGCATGGTTGTCTCCCGCACGCATAGAGTCCATCCTGTCAGCTGTGAAAAGAATAAAGCTAGGCCAGTTACTAAAACAGTTTCAGAGACTGTTGAGTTTGATGGCAGCAGAGTCCAACGTGATACCTTTTGGCCTGCTGTACATGAGACCCATGCAGTGATGGCTCAGGACCAAAGGGTTTTCCCCGAGGGGTAACCTTGGTTCCTGTCCCAGGGCCCCGTGTTGGGAGCTTCTTGTCGTCGCAGGATGCTAAGGACAGATACCTCCCTCACGGAATGGGGAGCGATCCTGGAAGAATGCTCGGCTCAGGGTCTATGGGGGGACCATCACCTTTCCTGGTATATCAATTGGTTCTCCCTCATATATCCAGCTCCTCTCGGACTCGATGCGATGGTACAGACGTGGCCGAGGCTAAGTTTGTATGCTTTTCCCGAGGAGGAACAATTTCGTCTCTTAAAAGAATAGGAGATCTTCAGGCTTTGTCGGTTGCACCCTCGTGCTTGGAATTTGCACCTGGCATGGTTAAAGCGTTTAGACCATTTTAGACCAAGTTATGTTCCCAAGGTCCCCACTAATGTGGCCCGATCTATAGTTCTGCAGGTCTTCTGTCCTCCCCCCTTTCAGGATTCGGACCAGGAAAATAATAACTTGCAATGCCCAGTCAGGGCACTGGATGCTTATGTCCACAGAGCTGCCCTGTGGCGTAAAGCAGAACAGTTGTTTGTCTGTTTTGGACCCCCTAACAAAGGGTCCCCAGCGGCTAAGCAAAGAATGACCAAGTGGGTGGTCGAGGCTATCTCACTTGCTTATGAATCTACCGGACAACCTTCACCTATGGCTGTTCGGTCTCATTCAACTAGATGTACGGCAGGCTCTAAGGTCTTATTGTCAGGAGTGCCCCTTCAGGACATTTGTGATGATCAGATTCATCTTACCAGTTAAAATGTATACTGTGCTTTTGTAATTATTTATTATGCTATAAAAAACTTTTTCTTTTTTGGATTGTAATTTTCTAATGTTCTTCTAATAACCATAAAAATGTACTACAGCTGCCAAACAAAACCAGAGAGAAATGTATTCATAAATCTTTAAAACAATCTAATTAAATCTTGGGCACAATACATTCAGCCAGTAAGAAAATAAAACCTGTAGGATATATATATATATATATATATATATATATATATATATATATATATATATATATATATATATATATATATATATATATATATATATAACAACTTTAATATAAACATTTTATGTACAATATAATTGAATGCGTTTGTAGGTCTATATTGTCTCATTTATCATTGTAGCCTTGTTTCATTTCCTGTATACTGTATATTTATTTTTGGACGGATAGTGGTTAATAAAGTAATTAAATAATAAAATAATGGTATTAGAGAGTGTCAGTGGTAATATTATTGTGTTCCTGATGGTCAGTGTTAGAGGATCTGTGTAACAACTGAGGCTTAGCCTGACAGTTAGCCTGCCCTGGACCAGGTTAGTTTCCCAGCATAAGTTGCCAGAGTAACTGAGTTTGAACTATTTTAAGTTTGCTTTATGAAACAGAATCAGACCTTCATCAAGAAGATGGCGGCGCGCGCCTGTGGCAAGGCAGATGCTACCCGCACCATCCTCAAGCTGACTGATAACAAACCTGGTTTTGTTACAAAATCAACGCCAAACAAGGGGAAATGATCACTATTTTGATTCAGAAAGCTGTAGTCATAAGCTATATTTTTGCCCTTCTGATTATATCTCTGCGTTGCTGTTGGTCAACAAACCTACAGCAACAAATAAGACGAAGTAAACAGAAAGTTATTACCTTCGATCAATACAGCCAGTTTGTTACCCACTCCATGTTATTGAAAGATGGTAAAGGGACTTCTCCGACAAAACAGCTTCGATCCACGGAGAGAGAAAAAACATCTCGGCAGTTGAGGAGATCAGTCGGCTATCTTGCTATCACTCTTCTACTCGCAGGTGATATCCATCAAAATCCTGGGCCTAACTTCAGCTGTAGTGGTGGCTCGTAACTCACCGCTGCATCTACTGGACAAGGTAGGCCCTCTGTCGATTTTAAACTGCGTCATCCCGTGACTGAGATGTCCCAATGAAGTCATCCACCGTGCTCTATTCAGCCGGTTCCGGTAAATGCGTTTCTAGCGCTTCCAACTATCCCAAAAGTGTGCGATAAATTGCCCATTCATAAACAACATAAACCTCTAATGTTTCAAACAACAAATCATGCAAAAGTTTTATGGGATCCGCACGCAAAACCTAAAGGGTTACTCGGGGGACATTTAAACATTAGAAGCGTTGCTTCAAAGACTGATCAACTCGAAAAATTACTTGTGGACTCAAATCTGGATTTCCATTGTTTGTCGGAATCATGGCTGACAGTCACATCACCGGGCACAGCATACCAAGTTCCAGGGTATAATATCTTTAGAAAAGATCGAAAGACTGGCAGAGGAGGTGGACTACTGATGTATGTCAAAGACCATATAAATTGTAATGAAATTGAACTAAACTGTATGGATATTGAATGTATGGCAGTAAGAATGATTTTATCTACCAATATGTCATTTACTGTTATTTGTATATATAGACCACCGTCATCAAATAGTATGTTTTATGAACATTTGAGAAATATTTTGAAAGAATTTGACAGGACCGAAGAGTTGATTTTGGTTGGAGACCTAAATATCAATTGGACTGAGAAGTCAAAAAGGAAAAAAACTTAAAGACATAACAAGTCAATATGACCTAAAACAATTAATGCAGGGTCCCACGAGAATCACTCCATCATCTCCGACACAGCTTGGTCTCATATTTAGTAATAAACCAGAAAGAATAACTAAAACATTCAATTTTTTATCGGATCATAATTTGACAATGGTATCAAGGAAATTAACGAAACAAAGGTTCTTATACCAGCAAGAAAGTAACAAGGTCTTAAACATTATACCAAAGAGGTTTATCAATGAGTTCAAAACCAGTTGAAACAACTAAACTGGAGTGAGATTTTATCTACAGAAGACTTAGAGGTTGCTTCTAGGAGCTTAATGACTAATGTTAATAGCATTAAAAATGAGTTTAGTAAAAGTGTTACACATGCTAGAAAAAAGCCAAATCTGCCCTGGCTTAATGAACAAATATGGAATTTAATGAAGCAGAGGGATTATGCATTGAAAACTGTAATTAAGTCAGGGTTAGTTCATCATTGGAGAACTTTTAAACAGTTACGTAATAAGGTTGGAAATGAATTGAGAAAGGCATTGGTATTATACATGATTTATTGATATTATACATGATTCAAAAGGTAACAGTAGGCAAACTTTGGAAAATATCAATAGAGTTTTAAAGAATACCAGAGAAAGAAATAAAGAGTTTGAATTAAAAGTACATGGAACCTTAACTAAAGATAGAGATCAAATTTCTTCTATATTTAATAGCTACTTTATAGATTCAGTTAAGTATTTGGCACAAGGATTTGGTATAAGAGAGAGAGGGTCATTACACCAGCAAATGATGATCTTCCACTGTTTAGCATCTCTAAAGTGCCAGAATATTCAATAATTAAAATCTTAGGCAAGCTTAAGAACTCAAAGGCTAAAGATGCTTTTGCTTATGACTGTGTATTTTTGAAGAAGTATAAAAGTATCCTTTGTACTCCAATTGTTCATCTGGTAAATCTATCTATTAAACAAAGTTATTTTCCCAATGCCTGGAAATCAGCTGTAATAACCCCCATTTTTAAGGCTGGATATGCAACTAATATAATTAACTATAGACCTATTAGTATCCTTCCTGTGGTCTCCAAAGTAATGGAAAGGATTGTCTGTGACCAGTTGCTAGCCTATTTAAATCAAGGCCATTTTCCACTGCACCCTATGCAGTTTGGATTTAGGAAACATCATGCCACAGAAACAGCTAGTTGTTATTTTGTTGAGCAAATAAAATCCAGCCTTGACAATGGAGGGGTTGTTGGGGCTGTTTTCCTTGATTTTAAAAAGGCTGTTATCCAATCCTCACTTAGGAGGAGCTCACCACCCAGGTGGGCAACAGCATCTTGGGAAATCAAGAGTTCTCTTTCAAGAGTTCAAAGAGAAATCAAGAGTTCTCTTTCTAGAAGCAGACCTGGAACTGTCCAAGGTCTAAACAGGGGTGCCACCATGCCCCATCTCTGAGAATGTACTCAGAGGAAAGAGTCAGGAAGGGCTGTCGAGAGGAGAGGTCTGGTTGGGCCAATAAGGGGCAACTAGCAAGACCTGCTCCATCTGTTCCCTGACTTTAGCACAGTTGTGTGCAAGAAGGCTCACTGGGGAACGCATTTCTGCTGAGACCCGGGGCCAGCTGTGGCTAGAGTGTTTCTGTGTCGAGGGATGTACACTCAGACAAATGAAAAAACAACTGGTGGAGGGATGAGCCTGGAGGGAAAACAGATGTAACTGTGCAGCCCCGAAGTGGTCCAAAACAGCTGGACCGCCTGGGGGACGGAGTCTCCACTCTCCCTGGGCCAGAGGCTGTCGTGAGGCTGGTCAGCAGCACGATCGAGCAGGCCAGAAGTAATACGTGGAATGAAGCGACCTTAAAAGCATCTGACTCCGAGGTTGCAACATGTGAGGGGAGCGTAGCTCAATGGTTGCCATGTTGTCTTTCCAGACCAGTACATGCTAACTGAGCAGCGGTGGCTCAAAGCGAGGTGAACTGCAAGCAACTCGAGGCAATGGCTGCCAATGCAGTCGGAGGGCGGCCCAGACCTCCGTTACTGTATGCCCTTTGTACATGGCCCCTCAGCCGGTATTAATGGACAGTCGTTCTAGGAGACGTTGGCCCGGAGAAACAAAAGGTCTGTTAACGAGCTGAGACCAGTGTTTCTCAACCGATAAATTTGAGGTTAACACCATGGGAATCTAAAAGTGGGAACTTGGAAAAAAGGTGAAAAAAGGTGGTGAATTTGGATACATAAATTGAAAACTTTGGTTCCACGTGGTTTAAATGTAGATTTGAATTTCAGTTTTTTTTTTGTAAATGGGAGGACCTAATTTAATCTGTATTGGATTGAAATTCTTAATGTATTTTGATATTGTTGTGTTTTTTTAATGTAGAGACGGAATTGTGTGTGTTGTATCTAGCATACTTTTTTCATGTATTTATGCTAGAGTTTATAATTGTTAATTAGTTAATTATTGGATGATGATTCAGATATGATCACTCTCACCTGTGTATGATTATTATCTCTATTTAAGCTGTTCTACATTTTGTACAAAATTATACGAGGAAGGCTACATGTTATGCTGAAACTTTGGTAATAATAAAATGTGCTTAAGAGAGTGTGCAGTTATATTTTCTTTTTATCAAGTTTTCTCCTTCAACATCCACCTCAAAGGTGTGTTTGCTTTGCTGTTCAATTAAGTATTGTGTATTTACCATAATAACAGTATTTTCCATAAATTTAACCCAAAATACTACTTTATTTTCACTTTCAAAATACTACTGTTATTTTCTTTACTTTCTATACTTTCTGTGGTGGCTCATTCTGTTACACCCGCTGAACCTACTGCCTCCACCCATTCACTCACTAGATCACCTGAATATTGAACTTCTGGGTGGACTTCATTTCCCTGAATCCTCTGTATAGGCTCGTTATGGGCTCCAGCTGTTTGTCATTGCCTTTGGGCTATTTATACACCCTCTTTTCTCTTTGTTTGATGTGAAGTATTGTTTTGCTGTTGCTACAATTCTGAGACTCTTACTGTTCCGTTGGACTGCTTGCCAGGTCTTGACCTGTTTGCCTGCTTTGGACTATTGTTGTGTTTTGTATTACGCTTGCTGTTTATCCTGTTAGCGACCTCTGCGTGTGTAATACGTACTGTTTATTGTATCTGCCCCTTTGAATCGGCTATTTTTGGATTTCCTTGCTGACAATGTCTACCTGCTTGTCTATTTGCCTTGTCTTCATTTGTTCAAAAAATGCTGCTCATGGATAAAGAACCTATACCGACTCAAGCCCTGCATTGTCACACCAACTTACTTTATTGTATTAAACTAGTTGTGTGAAACATTTAAAAAACAATTGCTTGGTTCAAATTCCTAAAAATTAGCTAAAAAGTCATCCGTCCATCTCAAAAACCAGCAAGCTCCATTATTGTTTTTTTATTTTTCAATGTCAGATTATCTAACAACAAAGGTATGGCATTTTAATTTATTTAAAAAAAAAAAAGTACATCAAGATTTGACACCTTTCACTGTCTTAATCCTCACCATGCTTGATCTGAATCTGATCCAAAGTAATTAACCACGAGTCGTCTTTTCATTTTATATATATAGAGAGAGAGAGAGAGAGTTTATCCTATACTCAAGTAATTATTGACATTGATACTTTTACTTCTGCTTGAGTATATTTTTTGGTTACTCTACCCACCTCTGATTATGCTTATTATTATTATTATTATTATTATTGGGTAAAAAATGACAAAGCACAAAGTATGTGTCCTTCCTTTTGAGTGTTTAAAAAAGCATTTTTGTTTCTTTTATGCCCATTAATGTGTTCTATAAGCAACAATATAACTTAACTGGTAAATTAAAAGATGCACAAATGCCTCCAGATAATGCTAAACTTCCATTTTTGAAAATTTGCCATAAGGTTAAAGGTAGCATGAACAAGGATACGTCATGTTCAATGTCACTTATCTTCACCTTTGTAGCTTTGACTAACAAACCTTGTTATTTAAATAGTTTGTACAGAGATGACAAATGTTGTTAAAGCTGGTCTGTACCTGAAGATCAAAGAACATTTCTAAGAGCCATATTTATAATGGAGTAAACTTGATTAAAATAAATCATAGAACCATATTTACACCCAGTAATATTAAATTGTCATTTTTATGTAATATATAATATCAGTAGTCAAATGCACATAAAATCCGACTAACATTGAGGCAATAAAACCTCTTAGATGTAAATAGGGTTAACATCATCTTCTCCATCATGTTGCTCCATCTTGTCTGAGACCCACCTACTCAGCACAATAATAGCTCACTTTCTAAAATATTCTCATGAAGACTTTAAAGTGAAGCCTAATTGGCCAATTATTCAATGTGTAAAATTATTTGGCCAGGTATGTAGGAGCAAAGTTGTTTATTTTAGGGAGGACCATTGATTAACCCTGCTCTTCACTTCTGCTCTGGCTTATTATTTAACTTCCTCCTGGTGTTTGAGCACCATATACAAATTCAGTTTGTGTAATACACTTGAAATACAGGCAACCACTGCCATTTATATTCATTTAGAGCAATAAGACATAAGCTTATGTTGCCTTGAAATTAATATCCCTTATTGATTTTACAAAATGTCAGCAGCAATATGATAAAATAATGTTCAATAAGTGGTTTTAAAATAGTATTATTAATTATTATTTGTAATGGTACTGAAAATAATTAAATACAAAAGTATTAACTAAATATAATCAAATAATTTTAGGGGGAAAAAATGACTTAAAATGATAAAATAATCAAGTGTTGTGAATAAGACTCTTGGTCCTCGGCACTAACATTTTATATTCCTCTCAGATTGTAAAGTCTTTTAGAACTCTCCTGCTCTTACTCTCTCTCATCTCTCAAAAATGAACAAGTTCTAAAATGGTAATTGATCCTCATCTCATTTCACCTTTTCTTCTCATAAATCCAGCAATTTTTCATCCATATGCAAACAAGAAAATTAAACCTGATTCTCCCATGATGTGCAATCACATTTACAGTTGCCTGATATTTATAATTCACATTTAATGAAGAGTGAGGAGAATAGGAGGGGAGGAAAGATTGAGTAAATATTACAGAAATTTTAACTTGACTTCATCAGAATTACACACTCACGGAGCTGCTTTGTGTGTACGATTGTGTGTATTTGTTTCTTTTATCGGTAGTCTGATCTTTGCACAACACACTGTAAACAGGTCAGGTTAGAATGACCTGCTTGAACTCGCCTGCTCCACCCAGAGACAATTTGCCGACACGAAAACACCAATCTTCCAGCCTTGAGCTCAATCCGTATACACATATACAAACACACACACACAATAATTATTATCAAAGTACACTCCCATCAAATATCTAATATCAAACTCCATTAAACGCATAACAAAATAAAACGGAGACCCACACACACATACTGGTTGTGATGGCATTCATTTGCAGTGGGTGAAACAACCAGTGTGTGTGTGTGTGAGAGAGATTCAGAGAATTCATTACTTCCTACAACAGCTGATGTCAGGCTGACTTTATAGAAATGTCCTCTGATTACTTTTCTGAAAGCTTTCATAGTTCACACACGTTAGTTTGTTGTGCTTTATAAGGATTCTTTATAGGCAATGGTTTTTATAGAGTACAAACTTTACATTCTATCCTTTGGATGGAAATTTTGTCCCTACAACATTCAAAATTTTAGGTTTTACTATCCTTGTGGGGACACATACACACATAGGCTGCGCTGTTTCTCTGAGGCCCGCTGGCCATTGCACATGCTCCGCCCTGAGCCAATGTGGAATGTTTTACATAGTTGTGAAGCTTCTGAATAGGATTTGACAAACGGGTTCACTTTAATTGCGCTTTGGTTGAAGTGAAAGTGCTGAGAGGTCACGAAATAACCATAAGAACAGTTCTAAGACAAAGCATGACATCTAAGACAATGCAACGTCTGCTGTATTTGCGGTATAGCATTTATTTTGTTAGCATTTTATTTTGAACTGTGGAGAGAAATCCAATGCAAGGAAACACTCTTGAAAGAATAGGAAATAAACATCGCAGCAGGATACACCCTCCACCTTTACAGAAGCAAAAAAGCATGTCTTAAATAATAGAGCATTAAGCAATTACTACCACTACCTTAGGATACATTAATATACATGGATGGGGCCTAATGGTTAAGGATGTGGGCTACTAACTCTAAGGCTGCTGACTCAATACTAAGTAACATTCACCCAAGAGAGTTACTAAGATCACAGTTCGACTCCACAGGTCCTGTGTCTTTGAAGAAGGCACTTACACTAGAATGAATAACAAATGTCAATTAAGATATTGCTGAAAACTATTTATAAAATGACCCATCTGAGAGAACACACAATACATAATCATTACAGGAAGCTTTCTTAGTATGGATGACTTAAAATCAGTCATTACAGATGCACAGGTGTGCAGACATAGAAATTAATACTATCGGCGATTTTTATGTATAATGCTGCGTTCACACCGGACGCGAATAGCGCATGATTTCAATGTTAAGTCAATGCAAACACGTGTAAAAAATTCCTGCGGCGCGAATGAGGCGCGTAGAGCGCGGCGAATTCGCGTCTGGCGCCCGAGTTGAAAAATCTGAACTTTGGCGTCAATTCGCGCCGCGTTAACCAATCAGGAGCCTAGCTGCCTGCTGCTGTCACGTGAAGTATCCGGATGCTTCAATATGACTAGGCCTCGTTTACACTGTCAGTGAAATGTGACCCAGTTCCGATTTGTTGCTCATATGTGACACAGATCGGATATGTTCTATGACAGTGTAAACAGGAAAAAAAACGCAAGCATTAGGATATTTCGAGATCGGTTTCAGGCCTTGTTCATATGTGGAAATAAATCAGATATGTGCCAATGCGACTGTAATTTAAACAGGCAGATCGGATCTTCTGAGGCATGAGGCTACGTCTCCGCGGTTTAATGACGAGAGAAACCCGACGCCCATCTGCAAAGGGACGGAGGGTGTCGTCGTAGGAGAGGAATGTGGACAAACGTTGACAACATATCAAACGTTGGCTTGCTCATCCTAAAATTTCGGACCCACTTCTTCTCGTTAAAGCCCGACATGATGTCATGAAAGTGCGCATCTGTAGCACGAATTTTATTTCTCGTGCCATTTAATACCAAAAATAGTTTTTGCGTGCATATGATATAAATGAATGAGGCATTTATATAGCGCTTTCAATAATCGATGGTAATTTCAATAATGTGCACTTTATGGTGTGTGATACGCACGCACTCCACACCCCTAATCCTACCCAAGGGGTTTACAGTGCGTATCATGCACGCAAAAACTATTTTTGCCGTATAAACGACGATGGCGCGAAATTAGTGGTATAGATAAGCACTTTCATGAGATCGTGTTGTATGTTCCCATCACTCCCGAGATCTCTGTCGCACACAATAACAGAAGCGTATGCGCTGGCTGCAATGACGGCCCTTTTCGTCCTCCGCCTCAAAATCATGGTGATGTTTGGTGAACTTCGCATATATATCGCAGAGCATAAAGCATATTTCGTGTTTGTCTGTGCAAGAACCCCCTTTAAGCATGCGCAATGTTTCAGATAGTATGGCAAGTGTAAACACATGAATCGGATATGGGTCACAATTGAAAGAACGTAAACGTACTGTAAAAAAAAACGGATATAGGCAACAAATCAGAATTGGGCATCAAGACCTGCAGTGTAAACGAGGCCTAAATGCCTGGGGGATTCATACATTTTGGGGCATCTCGCCCGGGGGGGGCGGGTTTACGTCCTGCGTCACATCTCTCATGCAGGTTCTCGTCGACCAGGGTCTGCGCGCACCAT
This sequence comes from Meda fulgida, assembly GCA_030578275.1. Lineage (NCBI taxonomy): Eukaryota > Metazoa > Chordata > Actinopteri > Cypriniformes > Leuciscidae > Meda > Meda fulgida. The sequence goes on from CM060620.1 coordinate 27,542,433, forward strand.
AGCGCCCACAGACAGGCACAGAACTAGCTAGCGAACCTAGGTCTTAAATCTAATAAGTTATGTTTTTTACAACACGTTTTTTGATGGAAAAGTGATGTTTCATTTCCATAGTCTTTGTTTAGTGAACGAAAGCGAAATCAGGAATTGCGGTCTTTCAGTTTGTTTATCGTTACCTAACGTTAGCTACCATGGGTTTAAGTTGTACAAGATGTGCTGTAGCCTTAATTACAATGGCCAAGTCGCGTTTCATATTAACAGATGAATAGGCTTCGCTCAGTTTATTAAATACATCCAACCTGAAATGTCTCTTACAAACTATGAAGGGACAATGAATCAATCAATAAACTGACATGGCAATGCTAGACAGATGACCTACTTTGTTTGCTCAGCCCTACCGTGATTTTGTCACTCTTCTCTCCACTCCTAGACCTACGTCTGGGGACAGCGGGGAAACTTTTACCTTGATAAACTTAGGCCTACTTATTGTATTGCAGAAAAATAAACTTCCAGTAAACTCCAGTTAACCAGTTCATGTTTCTTCTTTAGGTGATTCAAGCAGTAACGACTAATTAGACTCAATACTGCTATTACAGGTGGAATTATGAAATAGAAACAGGCCTTAATGCAAGATTTTAATCATGTCAATACACAATACATTTTTTTTGTAATGAAATGTTTTCAGCAGGGAAATATCATTTGTCAAATTTTTGGTATGGCGGTTGGACTTTGTAAGAGGTAAAGGAATTTCAAGGGGGTGTGATTTTTTTTTTTTAAATTGTATGATGTTTTTGTTGAGTTATTATTACACAATACTTACCCCTAACAAATAACCCAAATTACAAAAAACTAAAAAACTAAAACTAACACTAAAACGTCTCGGTTACATATGGTACCTACGTCTCCGTTCCCTCCCTCAGGGAACGAGGGTTACCATATGTAACCGAGACGTTCCCTATCGGTCAGTCACTACAACGTAGGTCATGACTGACCAATAGGAATCCCTACCAAAGCCCACAGCTGCTGCACCCCGTCCAGCGCCCCTGTGCAAGCCTCTACACCTTCTTGCCTGGAAGGACGATAGGAGGAGGCTAACACAGAGTGAGTTTGACACTGTTGTTCCGTGATAACCCACACAGTGCCAAATTACACTGGGAAAGCGTGCCCTTCCTGTTTAGGAATGGGTGCTGCGGAAGCCACTTCTTCAGAGAGTTATGTGGAAATACATATGGACTAGCCCGAAGGCTGTGCTGCATATGAAATAATGGGTGACTAAGCCCAAGGGAAAGACACGGGCTTCCGATAGGAGCAGCCGTGGAATATATACACATATGGGATCCCCGTAGGGTCACACATATGGAACCCAGCCCAGATCCGGTTCTCAAGGATTCAGCTGATAGGGGCCTGGCGCCGGACGCTCCGCCAAGTCCGGGCCGAGGGGTTTTGGAGGACTCGACAGGTTTTTACTCTGGAGCAATAAGGGTCCACAGTAGGGTGCAGCAAGCCGACAGAGCCAGACCTCTCAGTGCTTCTACCCGTCTAGGGTGAGAACAAGGGAGGAGACCAGCTCTACACGTAGGCTATAATATCTAGCGAACGTGTTAGGTGTCGCCCAGCCCGCAGCTCTACAGATATCTGTTAGCGAGGAGCCACGTGCCAGCGCCCAGGACGATGGAACGCCTCTTGTGGAGTGTGCATGCAACCTGAGCGGGCAGGGCACGCCTTGTGCTTGGTAAGCCAAGGCGATTGTATCCACTATCCAGTGGGCCAACCTCTGCTTGGAGACAGCCTTTCCCTTCTGCTGGCCTCCGTAACAGACAAAGAGCTGGTCCGAGGTCCTGATGCTTTGAGTTCTGTCCACGTACATACGCAGAGCGCGAACGGGACAGAGCAAAGCCAGGGCTGGGTTTGCCTCCGAAGGCAGCGCTTGCAGGTTCACTACCTGGTCTTTGAAGGGAGTGGTAGGAACCTTGGGCACATAGCCAGGCCGGGGTCTTAGTACCACATGGCCGTCACCCGGCCCGAACTCTAGGCACGATTCGTCTACCGAAAATGCGTGCAGGTCTCCTACCCTCTTGACAGAGGCCAGTGCAACCAGCAGCAAAGTCTTCATGGAAAGAAGCTTTAAGTCTACTGACTGCAGAGGCTCAAAGGGAACATCCTGAAGTGCTCGAAGCACCAGGGAAAGATCCCAAGAGGGTATAGAGGGGGTTCGAGGAGGATTTAATCGTCTCGCCCCCCTAAGAAACCTGATTACCAGGTCGTGCTTTCCAACTGTTTTGCCATCTATGTGGTCGTGATAAGCTGAAATAGCGGCAGCATGTACTTTGAGGATTGAGGGAGACAGTCTACGCTCCAACCCCTGCTGCAAGAAGGAAAGCACAGACCCTATCAAACATCTTCGGGGGTCTTCTCGGCGAGAAGAACACCACTCGATGAACAGGTTCCACTTCAGGGCGTAAACACGTCTCGTGGACGGCGCCCGTGCTGAAGTGATGGTGTTAAGTACCTCTGGGGGTAAGTCACCTAGAACCTCCGCGTCCCGAGGGACCAGACATGGAGTTTCCAGAGGTCTGGGCGCGGGTGCCATTGGGTGCCCCGTCTCTGAGTCAGAAGATCCTTCCTCAGAGGAATGGGCCAGGGAGGGACTGTCAGGAGGAGCATGAGTTCTGGGAACCAAGTCCGGGTGGGCCAATAGGGAGCCACCAGAAGGACCTGCTCCTCGTCCTCCCTGACTTTGCACAGTGTCTGTACAAGTAGGCTCACTGGGGGAAACGCATATTTGCGGAGGCCCCGGGGCCAGCTGTGTGCCAGTGCGTCTGTGCTGAGTGTTCCCTCGGTCATAGAGTAAAACAGCTGGCAGTGGGAGGTCTCTGAGGAGGCAAACAGGTCTAACTGAGCCTTTCCGAACTCTCTCCAGATCAGCTGAACTACCTGGGGGTGGAGTCGCCATTCTCCCAGAAGCACAGCTAGTGATAGCTCGTCGGCCACACGGTTGAGCACACCGGGGACATACATGGCTCGAAGCGACCTCAGATGCTTCTGACTCCAGAGGAGGAGATGGCGGGCGAGTTGCGACATGCGACGGGAGCATAGACCACCTTGTCGGTTGATGTACGCAATGGTCGCAGTGTTGTCCGTGCGGACCAGAACGTCCATGCCCTGTAGAGGCCTTTTCAAGCGGCTCAGAGCGAGATGGATTGCTAGCAACTCGAGGCAATTGATGTGCCAATGCAGTTGGGGAGCCGTCCACACCCCTGACACTGCATGCCCGTTGTACGTGGCACCCCAGCCGGTGGCAGAGGCATCTGTGAATACCACAGCATGCCTGGAGACCTGTTCCAAGGGGACTCCTGCCCGAAGGAACGAAAGGTCTGACCACGGGCTGAAGGTCTGACGGCAGGCCGGTGTGATTGCCACCCGGTGAGTGCCGTGATGCCACGCCCATCTCGGGAATCGGCCATGAAGCCAGTGCTGAAGCGGTCTCATATGAAGCAAGCCGAGCGGGGTCACCGCTGCTACCGCTGCCATATGCCCCAGGAGCCTCTGAAAAGATTTCAGTGGGACCGCCGTGCTGCCTTTGAACGTGTTCAAGCAGTTCAGCACCGACTGAGCACGCTGCTCTGTGAGGCGCACTGTCTGAGCGACCGAATCCAACTCCATACCGAGAAAAGAGATCCTCTGCACAGGGGAGAGTTTGCTCTTTTCCCAGCTGACCTGAAGACCCAACTGGCTGAGGTGCCTGAGCACGAGGTCCCTGTGTTCGCATAGCTGATCTCGAGAGTGTGCTAGTATGAGCCAGTCGTCGAGATAGTTGAGGATGCAAATGCCCTGTTCTCTCATGGGAACAAGGGCCTCCTCCGTGACTTTCGTGAAGGCACGGGGGGACAGGGACAGCCCGAAGGGTAAGACTTTGTACTGATATGCTCAGTAGGAAGCGCAGGAACGGCCTGTGTCGAGGAAGAATCGAGACATGAAAGTACGCGTCCTTCAGGTCGATCGCTGCAAACCAATCTTGGGGACGGATGCATTCGAAAATGCGTCTCTGCGTGAGCATTTTGAACGGTAGCTTGTGAAGGCTCCAATTCAAAACACGCAGATCCAAGATCGGTCGTAACCCACCACCTTTCTTGGGTACAATGAAGTAGGGACTGTAGTGACCTGACCTCATATCGGCTGGAGGGACCGGCTCTATCGCATCCTTCGCCAGTAGGACTGCGATCTCCGCACGCAAGACATGGGCATCGGCTGCTCTCACTGTAGTGGAGTGGATGGCCCGAAACTTGGGGGGACGCTGGGCGAACTGAATCGAATAGCCGAGCCTGATGGTCCGAATGAACAAGCGAGACGGACTGACTAACCAGGCTCTCAGAGACCGTGCAAGCGGGACCAAGGGGACCGCAGGCGTACCCGGAGTGGGGCAGCAAGGTGGAACACAGGGACGCGGCTCGGGGGGGCTCTCTCTGGGAGGCGGCCCGTAGCGGGGTCTGTGTGTGCTGTGCAGCACTTACCTGGTTCCACAGGGCAGGAGGTGCAGGAGGCGGCTCGGTGGCGTTCTCGAACTGCACACTGCTGCTCACTGGCGACAGAGGAGGTGGATGAGAATGGTGAGGATTCTGTCCCCCCACTGTCCCCCCAGAGATGGTAGAAACTGCTCTTTTATTGAAAATTTGGGTGGCCAGCGGCGGAACACAAACAGAATGAAAAAAAAGATTTTCCACCCGACCCGGGGAGGGAGCGATGCGGTCATTGTCTCCTGGAGAGCAGTCCCTTCCATCTCCGGGTCGCCCGTCCTAGGGCCGCTTACCCTTAGCTTTGCCGCCCTTCTTGGCGGGGGCCTGGATGGGTGGGGCGCCCTGCCTGCAACTGGCTCCACGGCGCCGCTTAGATGGAGGCTGCTGCTGCTGCGGCGGAGCGGGAGCAGGGGCAGACGCAGGAGGATGCCCCCGGCGACGAGCAGACTGAGGAGCCGCGGGTGGTGGAGTGGAGGCAGCAGCTGACCATGTGCCTGATGGCCTCAGTCTGCTTCTGTACAGCCGAGAACTGCTGGGCAAAGTTCTCGACCGCGTCGCCGAAGGGGCCGGTCTGGGACACGGGGGAGTTAAGGAACCTGAGCTTGTCGGTCTCCTGCATGTCAGCCAGACACAGCCAGAGATGGACCTGGACCACTAGTATGGACATCGAACGACCCACTGACCGCGCGGTAACCTTCGTCGCACGAAGCGCGAGGTCGGTCGCGGCGCAAAGTTCTTGGAGAACTTGCGGGTCGTGACCACCCTCGTGCAGGTCCTTCAGTGCTTTAGCCTGATGAACCTGCAACAACGCCATAGCGTGTATGGCAGAGGCAGCTTCCCTACAGGCCTTGTAAGCCTTGACGGTGAAGTCCGACGAGTACTTACAGGCCCGCGAAGGAAGACACGGTTCTCCACGCCAAGTGGAGTTAGGGCACAGTTACATAGCAACGGCCCGTTCCACTGGCGGTATACGCGTGTATCCCTTAGCTGCCCCCGCCATCAGGAGCCACTGGAACGGTTTCTGATAGTGAAAGGTGCCGTCCACGTCCCTGTGAGCTCCTCATGCACCTCCGGGAAGAAAGGCACTGGGGTGGGTTGCTGAGAACCAGCGTGCGCCACCCCGAGATACCAATCGTCCAACCTCGAGGGCTCGGGACACGGTGGAGGGTTCCACACAAGCCCGATCCTGTTGGCGGCCCGGGAAAGCATGGCCATCATCTCCGGGTCCGACTCGGGTACTGCTGGCACAGCAGAAGGAGGCAGCGGCTCTGAACCGTCGTCTGCGGAGCGGTCTGCCCCACCCTCCGATGCAGCGATTGACATCTGGTCGTCGCAGGGAGCGCCGAACGAAACGACCGGTACACATCTCGAGCATGGTCCAGCACGTTCCGTTGGCAGCTCAACTGGTTGCGGAGCATGAGAGGAGTGAGGGTTCCTAGGGGGCTGGTTCCCCGAAGGAAGCGCGCTCACTGTAATCCTCAGGTCACCCATGTCACTGCCCGAAGCAACCCGCGAAGGGGGGTTGGAACGAGGTGCAGGCACGGGGACTCCGCCCCTTTGCAGGAACTTGAGTCTCGACCTCAACTCCGAGATGGTCATCTTCCCACAATGGGTACATGACTCATCCATGAACGCTGCCTGTGCGTGTTCGAGGCCCAGACACACAAGGCAGCGATCGTGACCATCCCGCGACCCCAGGTAACGACCGCATCCAGAAACACACAGATAGAACGTCATCTTGAAAAAGACGCGAACTATCTGTGTCAGCTCTTTTATGGACTACTCTCACTGGTGCTGAAGCACGCAGGGGAGCAGACTCAGCGATCACAGACGGGAATGTGCACCCGTCTGTGCGCTGGGAGATCTTACCAGCTGTTATAACAGCTTTTTGAGCACTTAGAAGCGTACCTCACCAGCTGTTAAAACAGTTTTTTTTTTTTGCTCAGTAACAAAAAAAGAAGCGAAGCTGTTCACGCTGCTGTGCTGTCACGCCCAGCACCGGAAAGGAGAGGTCCAAAAAGAAGCTTGTATAGTTTCCACCGTATTCAGTAGAGGCAACAAAGTGTTTGGCTCCGAAGCAAAAAGCTAACTGTGCAATCACTCAGCCGCTCGTTAAATACCCGCGCTGCAAGGCCGCGCAGCTGATGCAAATGATTGCACGCCAATGTGCATTGGCTTGTTTTAGTTTCACTCGAAGTAGATTGGCCTCTCTAGCGAGATTCCTATTGGTCAGTCATGACCTACGTTGTAGTGACTGACCGATAGGGAACTAATAAAAACTAAACTCAAACTAAGCATTTTCAAAAAATAAAAACTAAACTAAACTAGCAAACCCACTCTAAAAAAATATTAAAACTAAACTTAATTTGAAAACAAAAAGTCAAAACGAAATCAAAATAAAACTAATGAAAAATGCAAAACTATAATAACCCTGGCGCATACACACACGCATACACAAAACACGTCTTCTGGCTTGTTTTTTAGTTATTTTAACCTTGAAAAAGTCTTACAATAACTATTTTCACCAAAAGAGGACAGGTTTGCACCACGTGATTTGAAGTTGGTCAAGATTACTCTATCTAGCTAATCTATCTAACTCTATCTAACAGTCGAAATCTTAACTAAACAGGAAAACAATCTAACATGATTAAAAACTTAATCATCGTGCAAAAAGATGTACACAGGGTGATAACTTTAACTTCCCACTCAACAGACGGGTCCAGAGACGGTTGGAAAAACTATAGAATCTTTGACGGGTCCCCGCTGGTGCGCGCGGACCCTGGTCGACGAGAACCCGCATGAGAGATGTGACGCAGGACGTAACCCCGCCCCCCGGGCGAGATGCCCCAAAATTTATGAATCCCAAATGCCTGGTGTGGTTCTAAAATGCACAACAAAGCATATATTTTATTACATAAAACTTGATTTCAATATATGAGACATTCATTTTTTATTGAATGCTATTTATTCCATATCTAAATTATGTGAAATATTATTATAATGTAAAGACAACCAACATACAAAATACTTTCTATTTATAGTGATGATGTGTGTTGAATTACTTCAAAAACAGTGATGCCCCCACCTCATTCCTGAGAAATACTGTATAATGTAGCGTTTTAGTCAAAGTTATTTTAGTAATAAAAGCCATGTGCAGCGTTGACAACAGGTTTCTGTGCTCCTGCATGTTTCTGTGTGTGAGCTGCAAGATCTCTGATCTCTGTGTGCGAGTGTCTGTCTGTCTGTAACAGACAACCGAAGAAGCAGCTGATAGACTTGATGTCAACTCCAGTTCACATTTCACACATTTGCATGACCAATTCAGGAAAAATGACTTCAGTACAGTCAGAGACTATATTCACATCAATGGGCTGGCATGGCTATTTGCTAGAGGATAGGGCTGGTACTGAAAAACTAAATGAAAGGTACTTAAAATGGAATCATCACTTACAAGCATTTGAAAAGTTAAAAATATAACTAGATAGAAAATAACTAACTAGGTAGCTTTGACAAAAAAACAGATACTAGCTTTTCACTAGCTTAAAATCATTTTGTTTAGTCTAGACTTGTATGTTTAGATACATTCTTAAATAGGAATGTATTTGCCTTGACTTAAATCAAGATTTCATGGGAAGGACCCATTTGCATCTGCACCACAGGCACAGAGGTGTCTTTTTCAGAAGCTGTTATTTCTTGTATCTCCCACACTTGATTAAGAAAATAAGCTTAAAGAGTTTCTCAGTTTCAAAGAGATTCACAACAAGTTGTCTACTCCTTTTAAGGGTAATAAATCATACTTTCTTCTTGACATTCTGTTTTTGTTAAAGAGTTACACTTAATTTAGGAATTTTCTTTTGTGCTACAATTTGTTGTGATTGTAAGGCTCTTTTCGTCTTTGAGTCCAAAGATCACTTCATTTGACATAACCCCAATATTTTGAAAATATAGCAGTTTTATTGTAATCCATGCCATTTTATCAAATATTGTTGTGCTGCATTCATCAAGTCCAAAAAATATTCAATGTTCAACCTTTTAATCCAAGTTATTGTAAGAAAATCTTTTTCTTAATGCAAAAAAAAATGTGTGTGTGTACAGTATATAAGCATTTAGCAGACACTTTTGCATTTATAGGAGCCAACGGTATTCATAATATACAATGCCAGGTTTATTTGATAACTAGATTAGGATGCAAGCTAGAGAATAGGAGAATTTCAGCGAAGTTCGTACAGAAACTAATAGAAAAGGAAGCACCTCTGTAATATTTGGCGTGACCTCCTGAGCTTAACGGTCAACATTTTACTAGGCACATCCTCTTTTCATTGACCATTTGTTGCAAAAGAAATCGACTGTAATTTTAACTCCGTTTTTAAGCATTTTAAGCCCTATTTTCTGCCTTATTCATAGAAATGAATCTGTGAGCACATGGCTCTGACCTATATTGGTACTAGTTAGCCTAGGTCAAGTTGTTCAAATTATGAATAGTTACATTATAAATCGACTAAACTTCAAGCTGTGCGACTGACTTAGAAAGCTTAGATGTGATTTCAAATGTTAATTGTTAATAATTTAACTCTCAGCGACATAGGATATCCGATAAGAAACTGGCTGCTCACACTAACCCCAGACACGGAAGGAAAGGTGATATAGTGAAACGCATTGCCCATGTGGTTGGTGATATGGGATATTTATGAAAATCCAGGGTGCTCGAATCAATCCCAACGAGACAAGGTATGACATATGGTTGACAATAGACTTTTTTTTAGATCTATAACACCAATTGTTTTATCGCCACCACTTTGTTGGACACCATATTGAGGACTGAGTGACATGAGGTCCTTGGTCTCTCCATAAACATGGTAAGCAATGTTAGTGTCATTTTGAAACGACTGAACGCCAGCAGCACTTTTCTGCACCGACTACAAGATCATCCTAATGTCTTTCAAAGAAGTATGTGCAACATGCATTAGAAAGGGGGTGACCATCTGGACATTTTGTTCCAGGTGTGACATTGAACATGGCCATTATTACGTTCAATAAAACATGACGTATTTTGTACTAGATTGCTAGCTAGAATTGCTAGCATTCAGGCTAGAAGTCTAGAATTGAATAATATCTTTATATGTTTTCATATACCAGGTTTTAAAAAGGATTAACCATGAGCAATGTAATCAGTCCCAGTGTCATGTTGGTTTTGGGTTTTGGTTCACGTTCATAGGTCATGTCTTTTGTTTTGTTGTCGTTTACATTGTGATAATGACATGTGCTTTCCTTGTTTCATGTGTTATGTTCTCACTGGTTCGTTGTTTGATTGTTCACAGGTGTTCCTTGTTGTCATTAGTCTTTGTGTATTTAAGTGCTCATGCTTGCCCTGTTACTTTGTTGTGTATTGAAGTTTGAATGCTGTTCCATGATTATGGTTTCTAGTCAAGTTTCATGCTTTGGTTTACCTGATGGTTTTTGGATTATCACCATTTTAATAAACTGCACTTGGCTCCTCTACATCATTGTTTTCATCTGCTTCTATGTCAGCATCTTTACACCCGGCGTCAGGACACACAACTTGGACACAAATCAGATTTAGCCTATTTACTCATTTATTTAATAGTGTAGGCTACTTTTTATTGTCACAGGATATGATGCGCGCATATCCAAAAAAAAAACACATTGCAAAATTGGTAATGTTTCTGTTTTAAATCATGAAGGCAAACCAGTGGATATCACATAATCGATACAAACGTTGTTGAGTTATGATGGTGAAGAAGTCTCAAATCCCAGTCAATTATTCGATACAGAAAGTGAAAGTAAAAACTGACCGAGCTTTTGACATCTGACACTGTATTAACGGCGATGAGAGCTGAATCTATTTCAACATGTTCTGATAACGGTATATAACTGTCATCAATTATTTTCTTAATATTTCTCTTGTGGCCCATATCTAGTGAACATTTTAGAAGAGAAGTATTTGTGTTAAACAAGTTGTTTTTTAGTCTTTTGGTGCTGTTGGGTAGTTTTTGATCCAAAAAATGTACAAAAAAAAAACTTCATCGGAATGGTAAAGGTTTTGGTACTTGCTGTGTGAAGACACACACACATGATTCGAAAAGGTTAAATGGTCCTGAAAAAAAAGTCACACTTGACACTTTGTCACCGCATTGGAAATAAATGGGAGATAAATTTAATCTATTAGAAATGTATGGTACTGCGCACAAACAAACTTTTTTTTACTGAAAGCTCATTTTTTGAGATATCAATGTTAAATTTGGAACACAGCTTGTTTAGATTTATGGCTTTGATTTTCTCAAAATTTTAGAGCATTTTTTTTTTTTAGAAAATATATATTTCATATAAAAATTTAAAATGGTATTTTTGAGCATGTTTCATAACAATAAATGTAAAAATGTATACCTTTTTGTCAAGTTCATTTTTTTTTAACTTTTTTCACATCAGCAATAATCTGCCAAGTGTCGTCTTTAAAAAGAGACCAAACTGTGCTCCAAAGCATTCAAGATTTATGACAGTTTATGTTGGAAAATAAATTTTCAGAGCAATGCTCAAAAAAGTAAATAAATAGATTATAACTACTACATAAATAAAATTTAGTACCGTACAAAATATTACATAAAAACCATTATCGAGCAAAATTTCAGTCATTTTTTACCGCCACGCCAACAGCACTAGAGGGTTAAATGAGGAGTAAGCTAATCTAACAGCGTAGGTTATGCATGGATGTGCTATGAAATGATCGCGGGGCAAATTAATTGTATATTTAATAATAAAAGTAGCCTAATAATAAAAATTATAATAATAATCATTCAGATTATCATGGGCTTGAGATCATCATAGGGATCATAGAGCTTGAGATCATAATAGCATCGTAGCCCCACACCCCCCACGCCAGGCCTGCATGTAATGAGTCTGAACTTTTCATTATTGCATCTCTTTTTTCCAGGTTTTTATGCCATTTGCCACTCTCTCGTATCTCTCTCCCGTGATGTCTTGCCCTCTTTTCCCCCCTTTTCTCATACGCCCAATGGCTTTCATCATGTATTCAATTTTCACCCAGACCCCTGACAATCTTACAGAGAAGCAGGAGACCATGTGACAGCGTGTATGCATTTGTGTGTGTCAATGAGACAGTACTGTGAAAGGTGTTGAGATGTTGTTAATATGGCCTCCAGCTGCCAGAGAGGGTCTAAAGGGGCAAAAGTGCCATAATTCTATAATGTGCTGATAACACTCTTTCTCCTCTCTTATCTCTACTCAGAGAGACAGCTCTCCTAATCCTCACCATCCTGTCATTTTTTTCTTTTAGTTCCTCTGGAGTACCTCACATCTCTTACATTTTCTGCCAAACTTTATAGTCTCTCTCACACTCTTTTTCGGTTCCATCTCTTATTCCTGTAATTTAGACGCTGATGGAAGTTGTTACTGATTTGACTGATTATGTAATAATACATGCTCTCTCTTCATCCCCCGTTCTGCATGTGCTCTATAATTACTTAAGATAGGTGCTTTATAGTAGGTGGCCAATTGAAACCAGATCTCTCCTCATTTATATCCCTCACTCCGCCGCCACCTCCTTGGCAATCAAAGAAAACAACCTCAGTGTGCTGTGATGCTGCCCTATATCAGCAGCCTGAGAACGATTCAATACGATAATTACAGGTCATTGTCACTAAGTCAAGAAGCCTGCATGCTCAGGAACTTACTGCTTGATTAACTGAAAGCCATGCATTACTTCACGATACAGCACACCTGAAGAATAATTTTAAGAGCTTCCTCTCAGATTATTCTTCCAATTTCTACGCAATCTTATCTAGTATGAACAAGCCTCTATAGAAAACCTCTGGCTTCACAACAAATACAGTAGTGGATGTTCTAGATAAATAATAGCAATTATTTGCAATTTATCAAGGTCAAGGTGCTTCTGTCTATATTTGCATGCATATAAACATAGCAAAGTTCTGCCACAAAAAAAAAATACCCTCAACATGACATCAGTACTTTCCTGACTACATTGATTTAAAAAAAATATATAATTAGACTATATATATATACAGGTCCTTCTCAAAAAATTAGCATATTGTGATAAAGTTCATTATTTTCCATAATGTAATGATAAAAATTAAACTTTCATATATTTTAGATTCATTGCACACCAACTGGAATATTCCAGGTCTTTTATTGTTTTAATACTGATGATTTTGGCATACAGCTCATGAAAACCCCAAATTCCTGTCTCAAAAAATGTGCATATTTAATCCGACCAATAAAGGAAGTGTTTTTAATTAAAAAAAAAAAAAAGTCAACTTTCAAATAACTATGTTCAGTTATGCACTCGATACTTGGTCGGGAATCCTTTTGCAGAAATGACTGCTTCGTGGCATGGAGGCAATCAGCCTGTGGCACTGCTGAGGTGTTATGGAGGCCCAGGATGCTTCGATAGCGGCCTCAAGCTCATTCAGAGTGTTGGGTCTTGCATCTCTCAACTTTCTCTTCACAATATCCCACAGATTCTCTATGGGGTTCAGGTCAGGAGAGTTGGCAGGCCAATTGAGCACAGTAATACCATGGTCAGTAAACCATTTACCAGTGGTTTTGACACTGTGATCAGGTGCCAGGTCGTGCTGAAAAATGAAATCTTCATCTCCATAAAGCTTTTCAGCAGGTGGAAGCATGAAGTGCTCCAAAATCTCCTGATAGCTAGCTGCATTGACCCTGCCCTTGATAAAACACAGTGGACCAACACCAGCAGCTGACATGGCACCCCAGACCATCACTGACTGTGGGTACTTGACACTGGACTTCAGGCATTTTGGTATTTCCTTCTCCCCAGTTTTCCTCCAGACTCTGGCACCTTGATTTCCGAATGACATGCAACCACTGAGCAACAGTCCAGTGCTGCTTCTCTGTAGCCCAGGTCAGGCGCTTCTGCCGCTGTTTCTGGTTCAAAAGTGGCTTGACCTGGGGAATGCCGCACCTGTAGCCCATTTCCTGCACACGCCTGTGCACGGTGGCTCTGGATGTTTCTACTCCAGACTCAGTCCACTGCTTCCGCAGGTCCCCCAAGGTCTGGAATCGGTCCTTCTCCACAATCTTCCTCAGGGTCCGGTCACCTCTTCTCGTTGTGCAGCGTTTTTTTGCCACACTTTTTCCTTCCCACAGACTTCCCACTGAGGTGCCTTGATACAGCAGTCTGGGAACAGCCTATTTGTTCAGAAATTTCTTTCTGTGTCTTACCCTCTTGCTTGAGGGTGTCAATGATGGTCTTCTGGACAGCAGTCAGGTCGGCAGTCTTACCCATGATTGCGGTTTTGAGTAATGAAACAGGCTGGGAGTTTTTAAAAGCCTCAGGAATCTTTTGCAGGTGTTTAGAGTTAATTAGTTGATTCAGATGATTAGTTTAATAGATCGTTTAGAGAACCTTTTTATGATATGCAAATTTATTGGGACAGGAATTTTGGGTTTTCATGAGCTGTATGCCAAAATCATCAGTATTAAAACAATAAAACACCTGAAATATATCAGTTGGTGTGCAATGAATCTAAAACATATGAAAGTTTAATTTTTATCATTACATTATGGAAAATAATGAACTTTATCACAATATGCGAATTTTTTTAGAAGGACCTGTATATAGTCTATAGCAAATTATGACAGCTTCACACATACTACATAGATTTTTTTAAAGAAATGCATTTTAATGCTGTTATTTACAACACATTAGACTGATCAAAAGTGACAGCAAAGGCATTTATGTTACAAAATATTCCTATTTCAAATGTCAGAGCAGTGCAACTGTGATAGTAATAAGAAATCTTTCTTGAGCATCAAATCCGCATATTAAAATGATGCTAAAAATTCAGCTTTGCCATCACAGAAATAAATTACATTTTAAAATATATTTAAAAAGAAAACATTTATTTTAAATTGTAGAAATAGTTGACAATACTACTGTTTTTCTATATTTTTAATAAAATAATATGCAACCTTGGAGCATAAGAGACTTCTTTCAATCAATAAGACTGAAAAATTCTTACAAATCTTTAGAAAAATTTTCCTGCTCACCACAATGTGCACTAACAACGTAAATAGGATCAATTTTGATTTCATGACGACTTTAAGATCCATATTTTCTCACTGAGGACAACTGAGGGACTTGTATACAATTATTACAAAAAGTGCAATTATTCACTGATCTTTAAGAAGGAAACAAGATGCATTAACAGCTGGGAATTATGTGTTATGTAGCTTCCGAAAGGCCATTACTAATTAAATCAATTTAATATAATGTTTTTAATAAAAATTTATAAAATTGTTTAAAGATCGTATATATTCATTTAGTACTGCCCTTTCGGAAGCTATATAACACATAATTCCAGGAAGACAAAATAAGTACAATTTACCCAAATCATCCTGTTGTCAGAATTCTGTTTAGTTTCATTGTGTTGTTGTATTTGTTTCCTATGTTTCCATTCAGTTTAGCTCCCTGTTTGTTACTATGGTTTAATTATATTCACCTGTTTCTTGTTTAGTTCCCTCATTTACTAGTGTATATACTGTATACTCCATGTTCTGTTGAGTCCTTTGTCGGTTTTTGTCTTTAAGTAGTGTTAGAGAGTGTTTTCTCCTATTCTTTAGTGTTTATTAAACATTCTTTTCTTGAATACTGTGTCATGCCTCTGATTAACACTACCATCTATGTGAGGACAGCTCAAAAAGTTTTGCCTTCTTGAGCATCAATGAAGAAAATTATTTTAGATTTTCAAGCTGTAATTTGTCCTCAAGCAGTACTAAATTACAGTAATTCTGGGTTTGAGTCAGATGGAGACAGATTCACATCCAGAGTTAATTTTGTCCATTCAAAGAAAAAGACAGAAAGACTGAGAGAGATTCATTGATCACAATTAAGCTGATTGGATAGCATTACCCAGTGACCTACTGTATACAGTCTCAAACAAATGGGAAAAAAAGTTATAAAACACTTTTAAAAAGTCCTAATGAATTGAAATGTCCCTTTTCTCTGGAATAATCTACAGCTCCTGTTTTTCAAAAATGAAATATCTTTTCATGAAGAATAAGTATGCTGTAAATTAACTGATAAAGTCAGCATGCAATAAGCTGTGCTTCGATTACTTCTGATCCATTATCCATCGCTGACTGCAAATCACATGAAAATGTATTCAATTAGTGAAAGCCCACAGGGAGAGAGAGGAAGACCTTAAGAGAGGGAGACCTCTTAATGCAGACCAGAGAGATAAACACCCTAATTATTCATCAATAATTCATCAGCGAGTGTCCTGGAAGGAGAGAGAGATCAAGGAGAGATGCAAAGTTGATTGCACTACTTCAGTAAAGTTCCCTACAGATGATTTAGGGCGTTTTCACACCTGAAAGTCTGCACCAAGGACCGAACCAAAGTTCATGTTTTGATCAATTTTATACATTCGGTAAGTTTTGGTTTGGTTTCACATTGCAATTATGCTAGCGCACTAAAGAACTTTACATTACATACTTGCATCCTGTCGTCATCCTCTAAGTGGGCTGCATCTTGACATTGATTGGTTTGTAAACGGACATGCGTCTGACGTCAGCGTGTTGTCAATTCGACGGGTAACTTTGACAAGAACGAATGTATATCGTTGCCACTATACTGTTATTATTACAGCATTACTACCTGCAGCACCAACTATACTCGAGGCTAGTTCAAATTCGCCAAATGAACCGTCCTCGTTGTACGAACATTTTATCGTCGCCGGAAGGAAAGGAGGAGAAGACTGCAAGCAATCCAGCAAGAACCACCGGAACTTCCTGTTAATGGTCTGAAAGTCCGAACCATACAGAAAATGCTTTCACACTAGAAATGAACCAAACCTTTGTTCAGTTTGATCCGGACCGAGACTACCTCTTTTCGGACTAAATTTCGTCTGTTTGGTCCGGACCGTGGTTCGGGGGACGTTTCACACCTGTAATTTTGATTCGGATCAAACTGAAAAGTCAGAAAATCCGGTCCAAAAAATGTAGGTGTGAAAGGGCCCTAAAAGACACATGCATTCTTTATTTTTCTCTCTAAAAGTAGTCTTGTTTTACTGCTATGTTTCAGCTGCTAATGTTTCAGCTGCTATAAAACTGCATTACCATTACAACTCAATATATCTAAAGATTCAGAGCTTCACACACAAACAGGGTCCAAAATTAACACTTACCAGGTGCCATATCTTCGTAAGAATTGGCTTGAGTGAGTAAATAAAACTGGTGAGTTACTCTTCAGTTAGCTGGCAACTGACTCATGCTGAATGAAGCAATGTGAAAGATCTAAATTAAAGTAAATTCAAACGTGTCTGAATTAATCTTTTCAGATTGAGTGGAAAATTTACCTTCTGAAGTTTGTTTAAAATTATAGTTTTTCTCTCTGTCAGGACACATACAGTATAGGATTTTTCTCGCATTAAGGCATCAAAACAGAAATAATAATAATAATAATAATATTTGTACACACATATATATATAGAATTAGTGCAATTGCAGTTTCATGGCCTTTAGAAAATGTATAGCGATTTTTCTTAATTCACTCACCAATGGTAGATGTAGCAAAAAGGTCATTTTGGACCCTGTATGCGCACATACACAGGTCTATTGTACAGAAATAAGACCACTCCAGCTGGCAAAAGTCTAAATTATATTCTGTGTTGTAGATGGCTTCATAGTCATTTGTGTAATTTAAGCCATCTGTCATGTTATATCACATCAAATCAAATCAAATCTTACATTTCACCACAGGACCAGGGCCAGTGGAATTTGTTTCCACGACTTAAAGGGACAACCTAGGGTAAGATGGCTCACTCCTTGCAGTGATCGAGCCAGCAAACTTCTCATTACTATGCCTGGGCTGTAAAGGAATAGCTCACCCAACAATGTCATTATTGAAATGTAAATCATTCTTTTCTGCTAAGGTCATTTCAGGTCATTTTGTGAACAAATTGTTCTTTTGAGTCAGTTCTTTTCCATGATTGATCTAAGTGACTGTGAGTTTCACAAATCAAACTGAATGATTCGCTTACAAATTGGACTGATTCGGTTCACAACTGGATGATTCACAGCAGTTCTCTGCCCACTGGAGGGGATGAAAAGTTACTTAAATTTTGTCCTGTTCCACACACATAAAAATCACACATATAAAATATAGTAAGGCTTCAAAAGACTTGGAAAATAGTGCACAAGTCGAAATGACTACTTTACAGTGCTTTTTTATGTTTTTTTTTTTTTTAACAGTTGTGTTTAAAATTGGTTGTTGCAGAGAAGAATGAAAATCATAATGATTTGGAGCAACATGAGGGTAATTAAATTATTCTTTTTGGGGGGTGAACTATCCCTATAGCCACTATGCAGTGCATAAGAATAGAGGAGATATGAATTACCTCCCAGGGTCATCCCGGCTTCAAAACACCTCCTCAGACGGCAGGATGGGCAGTTCTTCCTCCTCAGTTTATCTATGGTGCAGTCATTCCTGCTAGCGCAGAGATACTTCTGCTTCCCTAAGAGAGATAAACAGATGTTCTTCAGAAGTTTTTACTTTGACACAGTTGGCAGCCAAAGTAAAGCTTCAGGATAGAGCTGAGCATCACATTTACATCAAGATAAATCGTAGATCAGAATAAAAATAGAGAACACACACACAGAATGCTCCAATTAGAGGAGCTGTTAACGTGGCAAGCCAGTCTGATAGGTCACAGCCCTCACTCTGAGCACCCAACAGCCAAATGAAAAGTGCAGTAAGATTTGAAAAGATGTTCTGTGGTGTGTGTGTGTGTGTGTGTGTGTGTGTGTGTGTGTGTGTGTGTGTGTGTGTGTGTGTGTGTGTGTGTGTGTGTGTGTGTGTGTGTGTGTGTGTGTGTGTCTTAATCAAGAGTATAGATCCACAACTGAATTAACCTACACAACTGCAGTCAGGTCTGATATAAAATTACAATGAGATGTAACAGACATCCACTGCCAGATATACTACAATTAAAACAAAAACAAAAACAGAAAAAAAACTGCAGTAAAACCCAATCAACAATAAATCAAGCACAAAAGAAATGCAATCCAAATTTATATTGCAAAAAATAATAAAATAAATAAGATTTACAAAAATACTCCATAACAAACCACGATCAGCAGATTTTACATAATGCCAAACTATAATCAGATTTTGCATCCAATCATTTTATAAAGCTGAAGGGTGTCATTTTTAAATGCTTTTTGTCGGTGCCCAGGAAACCTGTTTGAAAACAGTGATTATTTTTTGCAATTGATGCTAAGTTGTACAAAAATTGCACACCTCACCTCACAAATTGCACAAATTTAGAAAGCCCTCTCTACCCTTGCATATCGATCTGCGATTTTTCATAAATGACGATAAGGAGGCCAGTATAAGACTTCTTCTCTTAGTATATTGTCCCGCGTCTCTCTCTGTCTCGACTGACAACTGTTGAAACAGTATAATAGTGTGATATTACTGTATTTGATTAAACTGAGGTACATTGTTACTCCTCTTTACTTTGATCAATTGTTTTGTTCCACAATCTCTGTAAGTGTTCAAAGCAAAAAGGTCACGCACCGTTTTGTGCCTGGCCCTTTAAATGCAAATGAGTTGCTGAAGAGGGCGGGGTTTGAGAGCTCTGTATGTGTTAGCAGCTGCGATTACCTCATGCAGACACACTAAAAAAACTGTTCTGCCTTTAATGTTAAAACGGAGTCAGACAAAGATGGAGACACTCAAGAAGAAGTGACAACATCCCAGATAGTACACATATGTCTGCAAGATGTCTGTTAAAGATCACTTCATCTGGAAAGCATCTTCTGTATACTAACCTCTGATAGACATCTTTAAGATGTCAGTTTAACATACATTCTAAATCATTACATCTTAAAGACATCTCCTACACGTCTATTTGACATCTAACAGTAAACGTCCTATAGACGTATTGCAGATGAGCAAACACTATACGTCTTCCAGATGTAAACACGCACATCAAATAGACGTCTCCGTGATGTACGTGTGCTATCTGGGATGTAGAATGCAACAGGACGTCTCTGAATGGTTAGTTGATGAATTTATGTTGCTGATGTGGAGTTAACTATCTTCAATTAGCATATTCTGTCATGATAATCAATAAATCTCTCATATAGGAACTGTTGTGAGATGCACACAGAGTGACTTTCTATTGCATGTGAAAAGAAGGATGCTAAAGTTTGAGCTGACTCACAAATGTCCTCTTATACAACAACTTTTCCTCTTCTCAACATGGACTGCGTGTTTCCGGGGGCGGGGATTATGTAAATTTTAGGGTTGGTTATGTCACTAACCCAGGAGGAATGTCGTGTAGTCCCTACCAGCCATTTGCTGTAGTCCTTTTTTTTAAAAGCAAACATCTCCCTTTGCTTTGAACTTTGAGCATTGTAACTTTGCAGATGTTGTTTATGCTCAAACAGCAAAATTTCACACTAGCTAAAGTTAGAAAAGTGAAATTGTGTTTTACCACCCCTTTAAACTTTGTTATATAGCTGTTTTCTATTTTAATACATTTTGTAATTAAATTTATTCCTACTCAAACAGTGCTTACTTTATTTTCAATGGGGGGAGGAAATGAATGAGACATGAATAATGCTCAAGTCGATGGTTAAGTCTTTGAGTGTTTGAGTATCACTGATTACTGATATTTTTATGGCAAGTCTTTGCTCACATCACAGCAAAGTCTGTACTTTTCAACAAAGGTTGTATGTATTCGATTTTCACAGCAACACATTCTTTTGGGTTCCATAACAGGGAAAGAATATGTCCCTAGTTTGTGTATAGTTAAGACACAAAGTGTCGCCTACTTGCTCGCGCTCTCTCTCTCTCTCTCTCTCTCTCTCTCTCTCTCTCTCTCTCTCTCTCTCTCTCTCTCTCTCTTTCTCTCTCTCTCTCTCTCTCTCTCTCTCTCTCTCTAACTGAATTTCTGAATGCCTGTGTATTATGTGCCAATTGTTGCTATTTTCAGTAACATTATTAAAAACAATAAAAGCTGTCCTAGACACATGGTCAAAAGTATATTAATTTGTGAAAAGACTAGAGCGGCATTTAATGGGGCTTTAATGACAGTTTAAAGCTGTAGTTAAAAGTTCTAATTAAAGTGAATACAGTCTTCACATACGGTGAATATATTTTTCTGTTAATACGATCCAATGCCAGACTTTTGTTATAATGGGTGTGTTTTTGTTACCCTCAGCAGCTCTCTTGAAGAACACTTTGCAGCTTCCGCAAGTGAGGGCTCCATAGTGACATCCCGATGCTTCATCAGAGCAGATTAGGCATGTCCTTTGAGGAGGAAGGAAAAACTCCATTGGGAAAATGTCACTCCTCCCTCCATCAAACCTAAAAATAAAAACACAGCATAAACTAATGGCATGACAAAACACTGACATAAATGTTCTGTTCTCTTTTATATCAGCAGAGGAAAACAAATATACTGCAAACATGGAACTTGTTCTTTCACTGTAATGTCAATTGTGAAGAACAAATATGTGATCCATTATCAGTAATTTGAACAGGACAAGCATACCAGCTCGCATCCAAACAAGCACAGAAATATACGAGTAATGGGTGCGTATTTGTATGCACATGTACATGTACGTTCACATAATTGAACAGAATAAAAAATAGTGTAGGTAGGTCGCAGTTGAATATCTCTAAAGTTTTACATCAATTGTCCAGTGTGCGGCTGCAAAATTATAAATGTAATTTGCAGGTCAGCACTCAGAGATAACATTCCCTGTGAAAATGCACAATTGAAAGATGGTACGTGTGCATGTGTGTGTCAGTGGCCAAATGATGGTGGTAAGTAGAGGTGACTTTATCCAAATGCAAGTGCCAGGTCTCTAAAGAAGGGTAATAACTGCTTTATTGCTTAAGGAATGATGGAAAGATTCTGAGTTAAAGAGAGTCATTCAGTATCATTATTCTGTTCTGATGATGGCAGCCAATTCTGTCACCACACACATAGTGAGAAAGGAAAAGTGAACGAAATGACTGAGATTAGGAGAAGGGCATTTCTGATATTTTCTTGGCTGTCTAGAAAAAGTGGTCAAACTTTGTACATTTACATCTTTGTGTAAAGGAGAGAGTACAATAAAAAAAAAAGAATTTGCAATGGAGAGCTGAGGCGATGAATTATATCAGTCCAAACCTTAAAAAAAATAAGAGTCACCTTTGTTTTTTATTTTCTCTCTCTGTAATCACCTCTTTTTTTCTTACACACACAGTTTGGTGCTGATGGTTCATACCATTACCAAGAGTCTAACAAGTCTAACCGACAGGAAAGGCGTCTGCTAAATGACTAAATGTAAATGTGACTGTTCGCTTCAACTTGAAAACATTCCCTCAAAGTTTGTCCTTTGTGTGCATTAGATTTGAGATTTTTTATTTACTAAACATCTATAGAGTAATGTTTTTGCTTTCCCCTAGTGTACATTTTATTTGTACTAACTTTACACAAGAATGATTTCTAATAATGAATACATTAATTTATATTTATTTAACAGTATAGAATAATAAACAGCCATATTAACCTACAAATATATGGACTGAAAATAGGGCTGTGCAATTAATCTTTATTGATTTTCAATTTCGATTTTGGCTTTCAACGATTATGAAAACAAGATAATTGAGGTAAAATTATTATTGTGCCACTGCTACATTCAGTGGTGCACTTCAAATCCTCCCTAAGCCAAACTTAACATCCAAACCAGCTGAATAAGTGATTGTTGTAAAATGCAGTCTACTGTTGCTAAACTGCGATACGTGCCTGATTAAACAGTGTCAAGAAAAGCGAATTAAGCTGAGAAAGAGACCCTGTTCACATTAGCAAAGTATACTGTGGGCTTCTGATTGAGCCTGAACGGTCAAATAGCTTACACACAAAATGTCAAAATGCTGTTTTGGTAAGTATCCTCGTAAACATGGTCAGTTTTGTCTTAAGTGCGTATATATATTAAACCCAGAGGGCATATATTTATTCAATTGAATTGCAGTAGGGCTGCACGATTAATTAAACCGCACATGATTTGGCAAAGGCTGCAATTACTTTTTGCGCAGCTTGTCAGTGCAGCACGGCTCTGTGATCAGTAGTAAATTCTGCTCCATCTGAGAGCCAGAGGGCACTCCTGCGCAGAAAGAGAGTGGTTGGCCTAACAGTCGTTAAGTGTGTCCCGGCTTTACTTGACACAGGTAAATTTCAATCAAGGATTTTTTTTTTAAATCAAGTACTTGAATTTAAGCGAGGAATCGTAACAGCCCTAGAATCAACACGTTTTCCCACATTATCTGTGCTGATTGAATGGGAAAAATCTGTGTAATTCTGCCAAAAATATTTTATAATGGTTAAATGTGTTAACAGAAGCTGAGCTAATATTGAAATGTCCTACAATATTTTTGGTAACTGAAAACACATCAAATGAGACAAAATATTGAACAAATGAAACGCATGTAGGAACTTTTGTAAATCACAGCATTAGAATTTTACAGAAATCTGCAGCGGAGTTTTCTGTGGAATTCTGGCCGGACTCCTGCAAATGGGTAAAATCTCTCCAATGTTGCATAGGAGTACTGGCATTCTTTGGAGGCGTTTTGGTTGTTTCACTAACACTACTAGCCAGCTAGCTGTGGCACTTTCCAAAAAAGCCATATCAATCACAGGGTCTGGGTGTCTCTCACTATCAGCATAATGTCCGCTATTGCTTTGACCTCATGCAATGCCGTGTTTAAGAAGGTCACTCCGGCTAAAAATACAGACACATTGAGGTTCCGAGTAAGAGCAGTCACACCACACATGCTAAAGTGGTGTTGGTTTGCTCTCACTTTCTATTTTCACTGACACGTTCTTTAGTCTTCCTCATTACTGTAGATTAGACATAACTTGATAGCTTAACAACACTCAAATGACATTTTTCCAATACTAAATGGGGAGCATGTGTTTATCTTCATCTTTGTTTAATAAATGTACTGCCGTGCTACGTGCTTCTGGAATATTTGCGTTAATTTTCCATGCTGCCTTGTAGTTGCACAGTAGTTATATAAATGTTAAAGGAGAACTCCGGTCAATTTTAACACTGAGCTCATTTTTTTGTACATTTGGAGTGCTGTTAGTACAGACAAAAACGTCAAAAATCTGTGTTGCCTACACCGTGTTATCCTCTTTTTTACCAATGATCGCGTGCGCGAACTCGACAATCTGTACTGCCAGCACGCCAAATGTACAAAAAAATTAGCTCAATGTTAAAATTGACCGGAGTTCTCCTTTAAGTGTTAGGTTTATGTTAGTGTCAACAGTATACAGACAAAATATACATATTTTTCCCATTTGTAAAATTCACATTAGTGGAATAGTTCTCCCAAAAATTAACTTAACTAAGTTGTTCCACAATTTAATTATTATTATTATTATTATTTTTATGTTTCAGTGTTTTTTTGTCTATATAATGAAAGCCAATGGGGTCCAATTTTGTGTTAGACCCCATCAACTTTCAATGTACAGACAAAAACAACAGTCCAATTCTTTTTTATCTTTATCTAAATATCTTATTTTGTGTGTGTGTGTGTGTGTGTGTGTGTGTGTGTGTGTGTGTGTGTGTGTGTGTGTGTGTGTGTGTGTGTGTGTGTGTGTGTGTGTGTGTGTGAATGAGTGTGTGTGTGTGTGTGAGCTATTATTACTGATAAAAGTAGAGACAGGGGTGATGAAGTTAAAA
Organism: Meda fulgida; assembly: GCA_030578275.1. Lineage (NCBI taxonomy): Eukaryota > Metazoa > Chordata > Actinopteri > Cypriniformes > Leuciscidae > Meda > Meda fulgida. Next base: position 27,566,708 of record CM060620.1, read on the forward strand.
TCATGTAGGTTTATGTGTTTGTGTGTGAGAAGGGGACAGCACCACAACCAAGAAGTTGATTGGACACAGTACAGACATAACTATACTCAGTGACATGAGGTGTCAAGGGTACATACAAGGACAAACACATTTCACTAAACCAAGTGCACACAAACACTCACAGGCATGCCCTCTCTTTTACTTTTTCCCTCCCTCCGTTCCTTTCTTTCTTTCTTTCTTTCTTTCTTTCTTTTTCACACGCTTACTGTCAGAACAGTCTGGGACAGACTGAAGAAATAATGAAATACACTCTCACATGGATAATTTACGAGTTCCCTTTCGTTGTCACTCCGAGTTACGTCGGATGACGACGAATGGGGTTTCGCTTAGAAAGCCTATCAGCTTCGAGTATTACAAAACGAGCCAATGGCAAAGAAATGCCATGGGTCTGCGGAATTTGCATAACGTAACTCCGCCCCACCTCGTGGGTATAAAAGGAGGACGCTGGCAACATGCAGTTATGTTTTCGCTTCGGAGCCAAGAGTACCTCTTCACTCCTCAAGCCATCTCTGAATTTGTCAGCTTTTACAAACGAGTTCCTCTGGTGTTGGTGTTTGTGGGCGATTCCAGCGAGCGCGCGCTTCCTGCTGATCTGTGCAGTGATTTTGCCAGAGAGTGCGTGTCTCCCCGGCCGCCTCGACATCAGAGTGTTTCTCTCTCACAAAAAGAGCTTGCACGCGGCACGTCTTTTTAAAGATGCCTCGCCCGTGCACTTCTGGTTGCGGCAGATATGTGTCTGACTCTGATGGGCACGAGCGTTGCCTAGTGTGTTTGGGCATGGATCACGCTAGAGCAGCGCTCGTGGATGAGTCATGTTCTCTCTGTGGGAACATGACCATCGCGTCACTAAGGTCGAGACTCAGTGAACTCGCAAGAGTGAGAGTCCCCTCATCCACACCCCGATCTAATGCTCCCTCGAGGAGTACTACTTCGGCTGGTGGCCAGGGTGACCTGAGGGTAACGGTCTGGAACCAGGCGCCGACTATGTGTCCGCGACCCCAGCCCCCCTCTTCAGTGACGGTGCCCGCTAGTGAGCCTCTGTTTCCCGCGGGACCTTCGGGCGCCCCGCGGGCTTCGGTTGAAGCTACAGAGGAAGACGCCATGTCTGTAGCAGCATCACAAGGTGGGCTTGATTCTTCCGGAAGTGAAGATTCAGCGCAGCTGCCACCTTCCGGTGTGCATACGGCTGTGCCTGAATCGGATCCGGAAATGACGGCCATGCTTTCCCGGGCAGCCGCGAGCATCGGTTTAGAGTGGAGGCCTCCACCCTGTCCCGAGCGCTCGCGGCTGGACGATTGGTTTTTGGGTAAGGCTGCCGACCCCCGTGGTCCACGGCAAACCCCAATACCTTTCTTCCCGGATGTGCATGATGAGATCTCGAAGTCCTGGAAGACCCCCCTGTCTTCCCGGGACCGCTCGCTGATCCCATCCGCCTTTCCTCCCCTCGATGAGGCGGCCGCCCGTGGGTACACTGGGCTTCCCTCGGTTGAACGCTCTGTTGCGATGCAACTGTGTCCTCAGAGTGCTTCTTCTCGGGGCGAGCCTAAGCACCCATCCAAGGCCTGTAGATTTTCGTCTACCCTGGTGGCGAAGTCTTACAGAGCGGCGGGACAGGCGGCTACCTCTCTGCATGCTATGGCCACTCTGCAGGTCTACCAGGCCCAGATGCTCAGAAACATGCACGAGGGCAGGGCAGACCCAGGGCTCTTCAATGAGCTGCGTGCCGCAACCGACCTCGCTCTCCGGGCGACGAAGGTAGCCTCACGCTCCCTGGGTCTGGTGATGTCCACCGCGGTGGTCCAGGAGAGACACCTGTGGCTGAACCTGGCTGACATGCGGGATTCCGAGCGGACTCGTCTGCTCGATGCGCCCCTGTCCCAGGCCGGCCTCTTCGGCGGCGCAGTTGAAGATTTTGCCCAACAGTTTTCAACTGCACAGAAGCAGACTGAGGCCATTAAACACATTCTGCCCCGCCGACCCGCTGCTGCCTCGTCGTCGGTCGGGCAGACGCCTCAGCCTGCTTCCCGCCGAGGGCGCCCTCCTAAAGCTCCCGCCCCTCCCGCTAGGCCCAAGCAGCAGCCTCCACCCGGGCCGACGCGCGGAGGAAGCCGCAGGAAGGCGCCCCAGCCCTCTCCAGCCCCGCCCCCGCCAAGCGCCGGGCCAAGCGGCGCTCCTGAGACGGGCTGCTCAGGGATGATGTTTGTTTCCCAGGAGATGGTAGCAGGGCCACTCCTTCCCCCGGTGGAGGGCCGGGGGAGAATCCTTTGTTCTCCACTCCCCGCTGCTCACCCACGGGTGGGCAGCACCCTAATGTGGTTAAAGACAGAAACAAACCTCTCACTCCTGAGCACACAGAGTTCTCGGACGACCCAGAGCGCCGCCCACCAGCCGTGCTCTCCTCGTCCCCCTCTGTCCCAGAGTCGGTTGACACGGCGTGCCGCCCACGGGCCGTTTCGTCCCTGTCCCACTCTGTCGCCAGACCCCTGGCAGAGCAGGCCCCCGTGGAACGCTGGTCCTTCCCTGGCCTCCTCTGTTAGGGCGCGGAGCTTAACTGCGCCCCCACACCGGATCGCTATACCGTCCACGTCCGGGCCAGTTACTCCGCTTCGCTGCCCCTCCGGGGGGACGCCGGTGGTCCGCATGACCCCGCTGGTACAGTTCCTGGAAGCCTGGCTAGAGCTTCCCCTACTGTCCCGCTGGGTCGCCCGCACCGTCCGGTTCGGCTATGCGATTCAGTTCGCACGGTCTCCTCCCCGATACAGGGGAGTCCGCTCCACTTTGGTCGGTGGCAACGCCCCGATCATGCGAGCAGAGATTGCCACTCTGCTGGCGAAGGGTGCAATCGAGACTGTCCCTCCAGCCGAGATGAGGTCCGGCTTCTACAGCCCTTACTTCATTGTCCCCAAGAAAACCGGTGGGTTACGACCGATCCTGGACCTGCGAGTATTGAATCGCTCCCTTTACAGGATGCCGTTCAAAATGCTCACCGCCAAACGCATTTTCGAGTGTGTGCGGCCACAGGATTGGTTTGCAGCGATCGACCTGAAGGACGCCTACTTTCATGTCTCCATTCTCCCTCGTCACAGACCGTTCCTCCGGTTTGCTTTCGAGGGACAGGCATATCAGTACGCGGTTCTCCCGTTCGGGCTGGCCCTGTCCCCTCGCGTCTTCACGAAGGTCGTCGAGGCAGCCCTTGTTCCCCTTCGGGTTCACGGGGTTCGCATCCTGAACTATCTCGACGACTGGCTCATTATAGCTCACTCTCGAGACCAGGTTTGCGAACACAGGGACCTTGTGCTCCGGCACTTAGCCCGTCTGGGCCTTCGGGTCAACTGGGAGAAGAGCAAACTTTGCCCCGTGCAGAGGATCTCTTTTCTCGGTATGGACATCGACTCGGTCGCCATGTCCGCGCAGCTTACGAGCGAGCGCGCGCAGTCACTGCTGACTTGTCTGAGACAAATACAGGGCAAGAAAGCGGTTCCACTGAAACATTTTCAGAGGCTCCTGGGGCATATGGCATCTGCAGCCGCGGTCACGCCGCTCGGATTGCTTCATATGAGACCGCTTCAGCTTTGGCTTCGCGACCGAGTCCCGAGGTGGGCATGGCAACAAGGCAAGCTCCGAGTTCCAGTGACTTCGAGCTGCCGTCAGACCTTCACCCCGTGGTTGAACCTCAGTTTTCTCAGGGCTGGTGTCCCCCTGGAACGAGCGTCGAGGCATGTTGTTGTCTCAACAGATGCCTCCACCACGGGCTGGGGCGCCATGTGCAATGGTCATGCTGCCGCGGGCTCCTGGACAGGACCCCAGCGCCTATGGCATGTGAATTGCCTCGAGTTGCTGGCAGTACGCCTTGCTCTGCACCGCTTCCGAGCGCTGCTCATGGGTCAACACGTACTAGTCCGATCAGACAATACCGCCACAGTAGCGTACATCAACCATCAAGGTGGTCTACCCTCCCGCCGTATGTCGCAACTCGCTCGCCACCTCCTCCTATGGAGTCAGAAGCATCTGAGGTCCCTTCGTGCTATTTACATTCCCGGAGCCCTGAACCGTGCTGCCGACGAGCTGTCACGGCTTCAGCCCCTCCCTTGAGAATGGCGACTCCATCCCCAGTCGTTCGATCAGTCTCGTGCTTTCCTTCCTTCAAGATGGGTTGGAGCGAAGGCTGTCTCCCTCCACCCTCAAAGTTTATGTTGCCGCTATCGCCGCTCACCACGACTTAGTGTAAGGTAAGTCCATAGGGAAGCACGACCTGATCGTCAGGTTCCTGAGGGGGGCGAGGAGACTGAATCCTCCTCGCTCTCCTCTCGTTCCCTCTTGGGACCTCTCAGTGGTTCTAAGTGCCCTGCGGAGTGCTCCCTTTGAGCCTTTGCAATCAGTGGAGCTTAAGTTCCTGTCGATGAAGACAGCGCTCCTGATTGCATTGGCCTCTCTCAAGAGGGTCGGGGACCTGCACGCATTCTCCGTTGACGAAGCGTGCCTGGAATTCGGGCCGGCCGGTTCTCACGTGATCCTGAGACCCCGGCCTGGATATGTGCCCAAGGTTCCTACCACTCCCTTCCGGGACCAGGTGGTGAACCTGCAAGCGCTGCCCTCGGAGGAGGCAGACCCACCCTTGGCACTGCTCTGTCCAGTACGCGCTCTCCGCGCTTATGTAGACAGGACGCAGTGTTTCAGGACCTCAGACCAGCTCTTTGTCTGTTATGGTGGGAAGCTGAAGGGAAAGGCTCTCTCAAAGCAGAGGTTGTCTCACTGGATCGTGGACACCATTGCTTTGGCTTACCAGCAGCAAGGTCGACCGTGCCCCCTTGGTGTGACCGCCCACTCCACCCGGAGTGTGGCATCCTCCTGGGCGCTGGCGCATGGCGCCTCGCTGGCAGACATCTGCAGAGCTGCAGGCTGGGCGACACCTAACACATTCGCCAGATTCTATAATCTCCGAGTGGAGCCAGTGTCCTCTCGTGTTCTCGCTTCAAACAGCTAGTTCCGGACCCGCTCAGGTGTCTTCGCTTGCTCGCCATTCCACTCCGCGGACTGGATACGTGCGATATTCTGCTCAGGTGAGCTTCTCCGAATGCCCTGAGTTCCTCCAGCACCCCTGATGCTAGCGCCAGTGTCTATTGCCTGGGCGTCGGCTAGGTGCCTCCGTGTGCATGGTCCCTCCCATGAGCTACCCCCACACGTGTATTTCCACTGTAAGCCTCTTTGAGCATGTGTCTTTCCCTCGGCAAGCCACCTTGCCACCCCTGAGGTTGAAATATTCCACCTGCGGCTGGACACCTCAGAGTTTCTCCATATGTTACTATCAGGTCATATGTGTATTTTCAAATGCCCCCCCCCCACTGGGTTGGTGATAATTGCATATTTCCCCTTAAAAGCTTGGGATATGCTTCCCAGTGTACCTTGGTATTCCTGTGTTAAATAGGTGTCCTTCGTCCTAAGATCTCGAGGGCTCAGATTTTCGCAGGGCGCTGGAAGACAGCTGTGAAGGTGGCGTGATTTGACTGGTAACCCCATTCGTCGTCATCCGACGTAACTCGGAGTGACAACGAAAGGGAACGTCTCGGTTACGTATGTAACCCTCGTTCCCTGAGTAGGGAACGGAGACGTTACGTCTTCCTGCCACTTCCGCTGTTCGCGGGGATCGCCCGAGTTCAGTCTTGGCTCCTCAGCGATAAAACATAACTGCATGTTGCCAGCGTCCTCCTTTTATACCCACGAGGTGGGGCGGAGTTACGTTATGCAAATTCCGCAGACCCATGGCATTTCTTTGCCATTGGCTCGTTTTGTAATACTCGAAGCTGATAGGCTTTCTAAGCGAAACCCCATTCGTCGTCATCCGACGTAACGTCTCCGTTCCCTACTCAGGGAACGAGGGTTACATACGTAACCGAGACGTTACTTCATATTAGTAGTAAGATGTATGCTCTGTGTCATGTTTTTGCTTCAGTCAGTTGGTCTGTGTTCATGTTCATGAGTTCATCCCCTCATTCATCTGTGACTCGTTAATCATCTCATTAGTTCCCTTTGTTTGTACCACGTATTTAACCCCTGAGTTCTCCTTTAGTCTCTGTCCATTCGTTTTACGTGGTTGTGTTCTCCTGTATTTGGATTTGATCATCACTACTCCTGTTGTGCGCTTCAATCAACACACCATATTTTGACAATAATGCGGTAGGCCTACACGAAGACAAACGTTTTACTTTCTTTCTTTCTTTTTCTATCTCTATATCTCTCTTTCGTTTACCCAAATGTCAAATGCCCCCCCCCCCCCACCCCAATACAGTAATTTCTGTCAAAATCATTTGCTCAACCTCATATCTTTAGAAACCTTTAGAGAACATAAAATAAGTTATTTATAAGGATGTTCAAAAAGTTATTTCCCATACAACAGGGAATGATGACCATTAGCTGTCCAGCAAGATTACAATTTCCAGTGAATAACAACTTTCAATTTCTGTTCCACACAAAAAGTTATTGTAAGACCTCAGAAAAATTTAAATATAGAACGTAAGTAATAACTACTTTTATGATGCTTTTGTTGTGCTTGTATGTCCTTTTTGGAGCTTGACAAACCCTGATCTTCATCTTCATCTACTTTTCTCCTGTATTTGGATTTGATCATCACTACTCCTGTTGTGCGCTTCAATCAACACACCATATTTTGACAATAATGCGGTAGGCCTACACGAAGACAAACGTTTTACTTTCTTTCTTTCTTTTTCTATCTCTATATCTCTCTTTCGTTTACCCAAATGTCAAATGCCCCCCCCCCCCCACCCCAATACAGTAATTTCTGTCAAAATCATTTGCTCAACCTCATATCTTTAGAAACCTTTAGAGAACATAAAATAAGTTATTTATAAGGATGTTCAAAAAGTTATTTCCCATACAACAGGGAATGATGACCATTAGCTGTCCAGCAAGATTACAATTTCCAGTGAATAACAACTTTCAATTTCTGTTCCACACAAAAAGTTATTGTAAGACCTCAGAAAAATTTAAATATAGAACGTAAGTAATAACTACTTTTATGATGCTTTTGTTGTGCTTGTATGTCCTTTTTGGAGCTTGACAAACCCTGATCTTCATCTACTTTACACAAACATTCAAGCTTGATAAAAATAAAATTTTCAGATGGCACATAGAGGCTTTTAAATCTTAAGTCTTCATTCATTCATATATATATATATATATATATATATGAATATATGAATATAATGTATGTATATACACACACACACCGAGAGAGAGATAAATACACAAACACATAAGAAATTGATCATATACATATATTTATAAATAAGCCAACACCGTATTCTAAAATTAACTATATACATGTTTACAGATTGTGAGCCCTACAACCTATACTGCCACCTCAATGCTGCTGTGCCAATTCTTCCATCTATATTTTGAAGATGGAGCTGACCTCCACCTCCACCCCAAGCCAGTCCATCCAGTCCCTGATTGCTGCAGCGAGATCTGGTTGTTAATCCAGTTTAACTGGTGCTGGTGTTCTAGCTACATGTCACATATTTGAGCTTAATTTTTTACAAATTATTTACTTTACATTTGGGTAGGAAAAATTCAAGTGGACATCCAAAAATTACCCAAGGTGTAAAGTCCTCAACTTGTACACATTCTTTGAAAGAAACAGATTTTAAATTATTGTAAAGTGATGCCCTACAAATGAGATTGCTAGTATCAAAGTGCCTTTAGATCTTTTAGAAACCTGTGAAAGTTACCTTACTGAAGCTGCTGAAGTTAATTTTCTTCCCTCAAGATGACAATATAATAAAAATGTTTTAAAACTTTTCATTTTGGTGGTGCTTTAAGATCTATTATAGTACTTTGTGCCAAAGTTTTGTGATTTTGTTTTAAGCTTTGTATTCTGTATCCATTTAAAAGTTAAATAATACACAAAAATAAAGAAAATACATTTTAAAGGTGTCCGGAGTGTGTGGGTATTTCTCTACAGTGCAGCATACATTCAGACAACATTTTTCAGATACACCTGCAATTTGCTTGTTTAAAAAAACATCTGGAATCTGCCACAAAATAAGTGCACACAACACACTTTAAAAAGATTAATTACTCAATGCCATATATTAAACAACCGACAATCTAGCAGTAAATCCCTTGGAATTAAGTGTTTTGTAATAAAACTTACTAAAACAGAATGACAAAATGAGCTTACAAATAAATGGAAAGAGTGTGCAACATTTTTTTTTTATTAATATTTTTTTTTAGCAATTATTTCTAAAAGCTAAGGTAAGCTTTCCTTTCTCTCTCTCTCTCTCTCTCTCTCTCTGGCCTCATGCTCTCATCGCTCTCTTTCATTAGCCACTCTCTCCACTCTATAAAAACAGGTGTGTTAATCAGCCTCCTGCAAAATCAACACAGAATTTAACAATAGTGATGAACCATGGTCAATCTATATTGTTAATATTAATGTTACATGTTCAAGTTGAGGTAACACTTGTTAACAGTAACTAGCTTGCTATGTAGCCAACACATATTACATAATATCAAGTCAACACTGGTAAAGGAGAAATAAAATTGTTGTAAAATAAAAGTTTTGTAACTATCTCAAATTGCGAAACAACAAATGTCGTTGTTTAAAGAAAACAGTGTTAGCTAGCTGACAGGCATTAGCTCGTTCCCTTTCGTGGTCACTCCGGGTTACGTCGGAATGACGACGAAATGGGGTTTCGCTTAGAACACCCATCGACTTCGAGTATACAAAAACGAGCCAATGGCAAAGAAATGCCATGGGTCTGCGGAATTTGCATGACGTAACTCCGCCCCACCTCGTGGGTATATAAGGAGGACGCCGGCAACATGCAGTTATGTTTTCGCTTCGGAGCCAAGAGTATCTCTTCACTCCACAGCCATTTATGACTTCACTCTACGAGACGAGCCATTCTCTCCGGTGTTGTTGTGATGGCGATCTGCAGCGAGTTCACATTGCCTGCTGATCTGTGCAGTGATCTGCCAGTGAGTGTGTTCTCCCCGCTCGCTTCAACATCGCAGAGTTTTTTTCTCCTCTCACAAGGGAGCTCGCAAGCGGCACGTCTTTTTAAAGACGGCTCGCCCGTGCATTAAAAAAAAAAAAAAAAAAAGTGGCGGCAGATTGGTCTCGGACTCTGATGGGCACGAGCGCTGTCTAGTGTGTAGGGCTTTTATCATGATTGTACAGCCCTCGTGGGTGATTCATGTTCTCTCTGGGAACATGATCATCCCGTCATTTAGGTCGAGACTCAATGAACTCGCAAGAGTGAGAGTCCCCTCATCCACACCCCGATCTAGCGCTCCCCCGAGGGGTGCTACTTCGGCTGGTGGCCAGGGTGACCTGAGGGTTATAGTCTGGAACAAGGCGCCGACTATCTGTCCGCGACCCCAGCCCCCTCCTGTGTGACGGTGCCCGCTAGTGAACCTCCGATTCCCATGAGTCGACCTTCGGGTGGCCCGCGAGTTTCGGTTGAAGCTACAGAGGAAGATGCTATGTCTGTAGTAACATCATAAGGTGGGCTTGGTTCTTTTGGAAGTGACGACTCGTCACAGCTGCCACCTTCTGGTGTGTTATGCTGTGCCTTAGTCTGATCCGGAGATGACGGCCATGCTTTCCTGGGACGATTGGTTTTTGGGTAAGGCCGCCGACCCGCGTCCACGGCAAACCCCAATATCTTTCTTCCCGGACGTGCATGATGAGATCTCGATGTCCTGGAAGACCCCCAGGGCCACTCCTTTCCCCGGTGGAGGGCTGGGGAAGAATCCTTATTCAGAAAGAACTGACTCTCTCGTCTCTGAGCACACAGAGTTCTCGGACGACACAGAGCGCCGCCCACAAGCCGTGCTCTCCTCGTCCCCCTCTGTCCCAGAGTTGGTTGACACGGCGTGCCGTCCACGGACCGTTTCGTCCCTGTCCCACTCTGTCGCCAGACCCCTGACAGAGCAGGCCCCCGTGGAGCGCTGGTCCTTCCCTGGCCTCCTCTGTCAGGGCGCGGATGTTAACTGCGCCCCCATACCGGATCGCTATGCCGTCCACGTCCGGGCCAGTTACTCCGCTTCGCTGCCCCTCCGGGGGGACGCCTGTGGTCCGCATGACCCCGCTGGTTCAGTTCTTGGGAGCCTGGCTAGAGCTTCCCTAACTGTCCCGCTGGGTCGCCCGCACCATCAGGTTCGGCTATGCAATTCAGTTCGCACGGTCTCTTCCCCGCTACAGGGGAGTCCGCTCCACTTTGGTAGGTGGCAATGCCCCCATCATGCGAGCAGAGATTGCCACCCTGCTGGCGAAGGGTGCAATCGAGACTGTCCCTCCAGCCGAGATGAGGTCCGGCTTCTACAGCCCTTACTTCATTGTCCCCAAGAAAACCGGTGGGTTACGACCAATCCTGGACCTGCGCGTACTGAATCGCTCCCTTCACAGGATGCCGTTCAAAATGCTCACCGCCAAACGCATTTTCGAATGTGTTCGGCCCCAGGATTGGTTTGCAGCGATCGACCTGAAGGACGCCTACTTTCATGTCTCCATTCTTCCTCGACACAGACCGTTCCTCCGCTTTGCTTTCGAGGGGCAGGCATACCAGTACGCGGTTCTCCCTTTCGGGCTAGCCCTGTCTCCTCGCGTCTTCACGAAGGTCGTCGAGGCAGCCCTTGTTCCCCTTCGGGTTCACGGGGTTCGCATCCTGAACTATCTCGACGACTGGCTGATCCTAGCTCACTCTCGAGATCAGGTTTGCGAACACAGGGACCTTGTGCTCCGGCACCTAGCTCGTCTGGGCCTTCGGGTCAACTGGGAGAAGAGCAAACTTTGCCCTGTGCAGAGGATCTCTTTTCTCGGTATGGACATCGACTCGGTCGCCATGTCCGCGCAGCTTACGAGCGAGCGCGCGCAGTCATTGCTGACTTGTCTGAGACAAATACAGGGCAAGAGTGCGGTTCCACTGAAACATTTTCAGAGGCTCCTGGGGCATATGGCATCTGCAGCCGCGGTGATGCCGCTCGGATTGCTTCATATGAGACCGCTTCAGCTTTGGCTTCGCGACCGAGTCCCGAGGTGGGCATGGCAACAAGGCACGCTCCGAGTACCAGTTACTCCGACCTGCCGTCAGACCTTCACCCCGTGGTTGAACCTCAGTTTTCTCAGGGCTGGTGTCCCCCTGGAACGAGTGTCTCGGCATGTTGTTGTCTCAACAGATGCCTCCACCACGGGCTGGGGCACCATGTGCAATGGACATGCTGCCGCGGGCTCCTGGACAGGACCCCAGCGCCTATGGCATGTCAATTGCCTCGAGTTGCTGGCAGTACGCCTTGCCCTGCACCGCTTCCGAGCGCTGCTCATGGGTCAACACGTACTAGTCCGATCAGACAATACCGCCACAGTAGCGTACATCAACCATCAAGGTGGTCTACGCTCCCGCCGTATGTCGCAACTCGCCCGCCACCTCCTCTTATGGAGTCAGAGGCATCTGAGGTCCCTTCATGCCATTTACATTCCCGGAGCCCTGAACCGTGCTGCCAACGAGCTGTCACGGCTTCAGCCCCTCCCTTGAGAATGGCGACTCCATCCCCAGTCGGTCCAGCTGATTTGGGACCAGTTCGGGGACGCACAGATAGATCTGTTTGCCTCCCACGACTCGACCCATTGCGCCCAGTATTATTCTCTGACCGAGGGCACGCTCGGCACGGATGCTCTGGCGCACAGCTGGCCGCGGGGCCGCAAATATGCGTTTCCCCCAGTGAGCCTTCTTGCGCAGGTCTTGCGCAAGGTCAGGGAGGACGAGGAGCAGGTCCTTCTGGTTGCGCCGTACTGGCCCACCCGGACTTGGTTCTCCGAACTAGTGCTCCTCGCGACAGCACCTCCTTGGCCAATTCCTCTGAGGAAGGACCTCCTTTCTCAGGGACGGGGCACCCTGTGGCACCCTCGTCCCGATCTCTGGAACCTCCACGTGTGGCTCCTGGACGGGACGAGGCAGGTTTGAGTACCCTACCACCAGCGGTGGTGGCTACCATCACTTCCGCTAGAGCGTCGTCCACTAGGCACGCCTACGCGTTGAAGTGGAACCTCTTCGTCAACTGGTGCTCTTCTCGCCGAGAAGACCCCCGGAGGTGTTCGATCAGTTTCGTGCTTTCCTTCCTTCAAGATGGGTTAGAGCGAAGGCTGTCTCCCTCCACCCTCAAAGTTTATGTTGCCGCTATTGCCGCTCACCACGACTTAGTGGAAGGTAAGTCCATAGGGAAGCACGACCTGATTGTCAGGTTCCTGAGGGGGGCGAGGAGGCTGAATCCTCCTCGTTCTCCTCTCGTTCCCTCTTGGGACCTCTCAGTGGTCTTAAGTGCCCTGCGGAGTGCTCCCTTTGAGCCTCTGCAATCAGTGGAGCTTAAGTTCCTGTCAATGAAGACAGCGCTCCTGGTTTCATTGGCCTCTCTCAAGAGGGTCGGGGACCTGCACGCATTCTCCGTTGACGAAGCGTGCCTGGAATTCGGGCCGGCTTACTCTCACGTGATCCTGAGACCCCGGCTTGGATATGTGCCCAAGGTTCCTACCACTCCCTTCCGGGACCAGGTGGTGAACCTGCAAGCGCTGCCCTCGGAGGAGGCAGACCCAGCCTTGGCACTGCTCTGTCCAGTACGCGCTCTCCGCGCCTATGTAGACAGGACGCAGTGTTTCAGGACCTCAGACCAGCTCTTTGTATGTTATGGTGGGAAGCTGAAGGGAAAGGCTCTCTCAAAGCAGATAGTGGACCAGATAGGATAGTGGACACCATTGCTTTGGCATACCAGCAGCAAGGTCGACCGTGCCCCCTTGGTGTAACTGCCCACTCCACCCGGAGTGTGGCATCCTCTTGGGCTCTAGCGCATGGCGCCTCGCTAACAGACATCTGCAGAGCTGCAGGCTGGGCGACACCGAACACATTCGCCAGATTCTATAATCTCCGAGTGGAGCCAGTGTCCTCTCATGTACTCGCTTCAGCTAGCTAGTACCGGACCCGCTCAGGTGTCTTCGCTTGCTCGCCATTCTACATTTCACGGACTGGATACGTGCGATATTCTGCTCAGGTGAGCTTCTCCGCAAGCCCTGAGTTCCTCCAGCACCCCTGAAGCTAGCGCCAGTGTCTATTGCCTGGGTGTTGGCTAGGTGCCTCCCTTGTGCATGGTCCCTCCCCGGAGCTACCCCCACACGTGTATTTCCACTGTAAGCCTCTCTGAGCATGTGTGTTTCCCTCGGCAAGCCACCTTGCCACCCCTGAGGTTGAAATATTCCACCTGCGGCTGGACACCTCGGTATTCTCCATATGTTTCCTTTGGGTCATATGTGTATTTTCAAATGCCCCCCCAACTGGGTTGTTGATAATTGCATATTTCCTCTAAAGCTATGGGATATGCTTCCCAGTGTACCTTGGTATTCCTGTGTTAAATAGGAGTCCTTCGTCCTAAATCTCTCGAGGGCTCAGATTTACGCAGTGCTGTGAAGGTGGCGTGATTAGACTGTAAACCCCATTTCGTCGTCATTCCGACGTAACTCGGAGTGACCACGAAAGGGAACGTCTCGGTTACGTATGTAACCCTCGTTCCCTGAGTAGGGAACGGAGACGTAACGTCTTCCTGCCACTTCCGCTGTACCGTGGGGATCGCCTGAGTTCAGTCTTGGCTCCTCAGCGAAGAAACATTACTGCATGTTGCCGGCTTCCTCCTTATATACCCACGAGGTGGGGCGGAGTTAGGTCATGCAAATTCCGCAGACCCATGGCATTTCTTTGCCATTGGCTCGTTTTTGTATACTCGAAGTCGATAGGTGTTCTAAGCGAAACCCCATTTCGTTGTCATTCCGACGTAACGTCTCCATTCCCTACTCAGGGAACGAGGGTTACATACGTAACCGAGACGTTCTGTTAGGTAATAATAATGATAAAAATGTAATTTTGCAGCCAATCCACAAAATTGTACCCTCGATTTACATTATTTAAACTTTAAACGAGTCAATCGTTTACTTATATGATGTTAAGCAAATACAATTTAACCACAAAGAAACAAAAAGTGTTTTATAAAGTACTTACACTTGAAAGCCATAGACAACAGCCGCGTCTCCGGTTTCCGCCATTTTCAAATATAACGACAACAACTCCGCTCCCGTGGCATTATGGGATAGTAAAGTGTCCATCGTATGCACACTTCAGAATCTCGCCGGAAGTAGTAGGTCATCCGGGTACTTTTCGCCTACTGTTTTCGAATTCTATGATTTCGGACATACTACTCTGCTCGCATACTGTTTTTCGCATACTATATAGTAGGCAAGTATTCGATTTCGGACACAGCTTAAGAATACACTTCAACTTGAAAGTCCTTACAAAACACAGGAGACAATACAGAGATTGTGACAGTATCAATATATATATATATATTGAAGGATACATAATGAGGCAATACTGTTTGTATTGATATACATTAATTTGATATTAGGACACCCAATTTTTCCTATACATGCGACATGCTTTATATTAAGGGCTTCAAAATGACTACTTCTTGTTGTCCTGACATAGCCCGAAGCGGAAAACTTTCTGTTTACAAGCGGAGGAAGACGCGAGCTTTAGGATAATGTATGTCAGGACAACAAGAAGTAAAAAAACGAATAGTTGAATTAAGTCATTATTTTTGTTGTTTTTTCGCACAAAAAGTATTCTCGTCGCTTGATATACTTATGTTTGAGCCACTGTAGTCACATGGACTATTTAAACATTTTCTTCACTGACTTTATGGGCCGACAAGTTTCAATCCCTTAAGAAGCCTATGGAGGATTGATCCAGCTCTCAGATTTAATCAAAAATATCTTAATTTGTGTTCCGAAGATGAACGAAAGTCTTACAGGGTTGGAACAACATGAGGGTGAGTAATTACTGACAGAATTTTCATTTTTGGGTGAACTAACCCTTTAACAAGTAACAAGTTAACAAGTAGGCAATCGTTTAATGCGGCTTGTCTCATAGGATGCTCTGACAGATACTTGTGCTGTTAATGCGTTTGAGAGTGTTTTCCTCAGTGCATAAATCATAAGGTTGCAATACAAATAATCATATTGAGCTGTAAATTTTCGTTAATGTTCCATTTTTTATACGTCAAGAGAATAAGGGTCCGGGGCTTAGGCTCGTCCACTCCTGAACGCAAAATGTTATGACTTTCTAACAGATGGAGAATATACTTGTGAAATGTAAACATCTTTGAGCAATTGAAAGGCGATATAAATAAAACTTATTATTATTATTAACTTATTATTATTATTAAATGTTCATTTATAATGAAGTTTTTAAAATGTGCTTTATATGCATGTTCCTGATCTGTTCTTAACTTTATAAGTTAAACAAAACACATAAAGCAAAAAACACATAAACTTAATATAAAATGTATGGCGAAAAAGTGTGTAAATATATCACAACTCAAAATATAACAACTTGAATTATACTGTTTATACCCACTCCAAGTCTACCGCCATCTAGCTTTAAAATGAATAGCAAGGACTATTCACCCTGGGTCACATGACCATCAAGGATTACATTTCTTCCTTGAAGTGACCATTGCATATTCCCTTTGCTAACTGACTTGTTTGTAACACCCCTACAAATGGCGTCCCCTTCCCGAAATGCCCTTAAAGGGTGCAAAAACGCTGTTTGGAATTCGCCATGTTGCGTAGACCATAGACATAATAAATACATAGACACCCTATTGGCTGCTGGAGCGTACGTCAACGGCGCCGCCATATCAAGGAGGGCAACTTGCCCATACCTCTCATTATGGGAATTGAGAAAAATGCCTGTTTCGTGCGCTGCTTGGGGCTGTACAAGTCGCCACACAATTGAAAACAGGTCTCGGGGAATTACCTTTCACAAACAAGTCTGAGCATTTTTTTCTGGTTGTATTTGGTAATTATATAATTAGTAATAGTAACGTACACCACGTGCAAACCATGGAATCGGCTGATAAAAGTAAACGTTATTATTGTTTTTATCCAGGAAAACCGCAGCTCACCCGTTTACTTGCATTTGATTACAGTGCAGTCTTGGCCTCCGCAAAATGGCGGACACGTTGACGTATCGCAGCAACGCTCCAAAGGTGCCAATAGGGCGTCTATGTAGTTATTATGTCTATGGCGTAGACCATTGGGCTTTATGCAAGTGTGTCTCTGCTAAACTTCACAGACTTTGAACGAGTGCTGGCTGGCGCACACATGTTTGCCCCACAGACGGAGCACAAAAGAATAGGATGTGCCATAATTCTAACTAAAATAAACATTTTGCTCAAATATTTATCAAAAGATATCATTAAAAATAATTTGTCAATGGCGGGGAAAAAGTTAAATGTGCCATATTTAGAATGTTTACAGTCAGAAAACTTGAGAGGAGAGACACAGAAACAGAAATTCACTTTCACAGAATATATCACTTTATATATTTCAACATATTTAATAAATTAACTTTCACTTAATTTCCTAGAATGAATTGCATGTGTTGAAATTCTTTGAAATACAATTCAATAACTTTTCTGTCATTCCAATCTAACTTCATGTGGAGCGCCGTGTGGTCAGTTTAAATCACTTGCTTTGCAGTTTAAAGTGTTTAGGGTCCTTCATTAGGTTGTAAACACGTTCTGAGTCCATGTGTAAGGAGACATTGATGTGCGAAGTGTAACAGGTTTTTAGGTGAGGTGATGGTGTGTTTGCGTGTTTCTTGTGATGTTTCCAGGAGGTGATTAAGTGTACAGGTAATTTAGCAGTCTCAGGTTAAGCTAACAACTCAAATTCGACACTTACTTCATCAACACTCACTGAAAAAAAAAAAACTCCCAAAGAGTCAAATCTTACAGTGATACACATACACTTGGATCCAATTAATTAAATGTGGCCCTTATTTCAAAACATTTGCCCAATGTATGTCAGGTATGTTTTAAAAACAAAGCATTAATGACCCAAGAGAAAACCCTCACGGTGGCCCTGATTAAATCCTTCTAGCAAAGACCTCTGATGAAACACCGCTGGGAGGGCCTGAACTGCTCCAGAAGGGGGAGGGGGTTCTGGACAAAGCATGCATTGATTTATGTAATGTTACTGAGAGACATTCACGCTTAAGACATCAGTTACATCAGACTTACAATATGAGCGACAGTGACTTTTGATAAGCTGAGAAAAGTTTGACATTGCAGGCTGAAATAAAGTTTGGGAGCAGGCCCTTTTCAGAAGTTAGGACAAGATACAGCATGTAAAACAAAAGAGTTATGAATGAGGAAACAATCAAATCCTGTTTTAGAACAAAATCAATCTTGCGCAACTCAAGGCATGCTCTATGATTACTACAATCACAGATCGAACAGCCAGGGGGTTAATGCAAGTGGTGCTTTTCTCACGACATTCCTATTTGAAAACGATATCAACTGTAAATCTGACTATTTTTGAGCTTCTCTGTAAATAAAAACATCACACACACAGCCATGTGGTTGCTAAGCCCATTAAAGCATGTGTGAAGCAGAGAGCAGTACTACTATAAAGTTTCACATATGACAAAAATCTTTGTCACTATTCTTGAAATATGCAAGTAAGCACCAATGGTGACGAGATGACAATAGGGAAAGTCTAGAACATAAATTTTTGCTTTTTTTAGCCAGCTGAGTGAGCTTGTGCATGTCCAATTCTTTGGGAGTGCATGTGGGCATTCATGTTTGTAAGCAACAAAAAGTGCTGAGCAAGTTTAAAACTTTAGCCCTTCGCCTCTCTACGGCTACGTTCAGACTGTCAGTCCAAATCCGATTATTTGTGTATCCAATTGGAATCTGATCTAAAATGATTGACGTCCACACTGTGTATCGCAACTGTTCAGATCCGATTTGTGTGTCCATGCCAATCTTGCCAATGCTAAATCTGATCAGATTTCAATCAGATATGCACAAAATCACATTAGGACTGACAGTGTGAACGTAGCCTTCAAGACATCTCAATAAAATAATTAACTCTTTCGCCGCCATTGTTGGAAATGTCCATCATTTATGAGACTACGCTTTCCCGCAATTGACGGAAATTTACAGCTTTCTATATTTTTAATGTTATACGGTAGGGTGCACTATGACACATCGTCTGAAAGAGCACTGAATCTCCTGATCAAAAGAAATGTGAAGAAGCAGCAGAAATAGCAATAGTAGTATGCAGACGCATATGTAAAATAACGCGATCACCAACATTAAACAGCATATAAATCAAAAACTAATGTTAATAAATTAAATGGACTGTGCAAACTTTGGGGGTGTTGATGGACTCGATCAACTATGTTTTGATCATCATTCTGATTCTGATCCAGACGTGACGTTATAGTCTTTAGCCCTATTCGTACGGGATTAGTACTATATGGGGACCACATGTGATTTAGAAATTACCCCTCCACATCTGAATTTCTTGTGGCGCATTCGCACGGGATAACCGAAGCCTGTAATTTTGCTCAAATTTACTGACTTATTTCCAGGATATGACGTCAATAGGCTTTATTGCTTGGAAAGGTCTAGCTGTATGATAAAAAATATATATTACCACAGGACCTCAGTATTCAGCGAAATATGGTAGGTCATTTGCGGGGGGATTTTTACTTTACAAATTACAGACATGGCCGATTCGCACGGGATTAAGATCACAGACAACCTCCACAATTATTACAAATGACTAGAGATCACCAGGTAAAACTTATCCCGTGCGAATAGGGCTTTTGACAAAAACGTGATTTTCTCAGCTTTTTGCTCAAAATGTTGCTTTTTAAATGAAACTTACGTGTCTTAAACGAAACTTACACTGCGCAACACTGTTTGAGAGGGGTCCTTTTAAACTGTTGCACTGCGGTGAGGGCACAGCTGTATGTGTTACTAAGCGTGACGGTGAAGATGGATAGGTTAAACTATAATTGATAGCTGTCAAATTATATTAGCGTTTCCAGAGACTATTTATATAGAGACATGCCACTTACTCAATCCTCAATACAACTATATAGGGAAAACCCGTAACGCCAAAGATGGCGGTTGTATGCACATGTCCCGCCCCTCCCACTGGAAAGCCAATCGTCTGCTTTTAACATTAAAGCCGGGAAACATTTAAGCCTATCGTCTGGTTCCACTGACGCATGCGCACAGTTGAGGTTTGCGACAGTGGAAAATACGTTACAGTTTGAAAAGGCGGCAGATTTGATATGCAATGTATGTGTGCATTGTGTAAATATCAGACATCCCAAGTGTCTACCGCATATTGATAGCGGCTCCCTGATGCCCGCAAATTAGTTAAAATCTCCCAGAATCTAGAGCGAGCGAGCAAGAGCTCACACATACTGTGTTTCAAACCGTGCCGCGCGCGCACGTCAGAGAGGGAGAGAACCCTTGCGCATGCGTAGTAAAGTATAACCTGTGGGGAAAAAGGCGTTTTAAACCTTATTTTGGGGCAAAGTCATCAAACTTTTTCAGCAATTTTTATCATATTTTACTGCTGTTTCTATACATGCAGTTTTTATGTCCCGGTGACCAGTGAAAGTGCAGTTCTGACTCTCTGCCCATTCATTTAGATAGGAGCCTGGTCTTGTTAGTCCAAAATAGCTGCCCGGAGGCGTTGCCAAGATGGCGGCCGAGTGGCATGACTTGCCTAAAAGGACTTTGGTGTTTCCCATACATTGGTTCACAATATCAACACTGCCCGAAGAAATAGATTTTCCAAAAGGGTTTGTCATCGTTGAATAAACATGAGCACTACACGTTTCAAAGTCAAAACACGGCGCGGGTGTTTTTATATGAATGTATCTTTGAAGGGAACTGACTGTCTTTAGAAAAGTTTCAATGTTATTTTAATTGAATCTTTCTTTATCTTTCCTGATAAACCAGCGTTTATGAGCGCTGCGCTGCTTTGAGTACAGCCGTTACAGGGGTAACCGCGTTTCTGCCGCTCCAAAAGCATCTCCTGCTGGCACCTCTTTGTAAACAGCATCATTTTGTGGGGCCTTGCAAAACTGTATTAATACTAGTGTGGAATTTTTTCTACAATATTCACTCATGACAGTAAAATAGGGCATTCTAAGTCAATCTACTGCAGTATTTCCCCTCTCAATCAGTAGAAAATGTGGTTAACACCCAGTCATGCTTGAAAATACCATCATATACCATGAAACCGGTATAATTTTGAAAAATACCGTGATATAGATTTTTGGTCATATGGCCCAGAACTACTGGGGGCCATGAAAATTTTGCGAAAATTTTGCGAAAATTATAAAAAATGCTGTTGGTGGCTGACAACTTTTAAAACACGCTGGTGGAGAAAAGTTAACATTGGGGATAAAAGACATTAAAATGTCAAGAATGTCTCTTTCTCTTTTTCTCTTCAATTGGCATGCATACACAAGAGCACATAACGCACACAAAAGCTATGATGACATCATGGGCAAAGATAAAAGTGCCATTTATTTGTTTAAGTTGTTAAAGTTATCCATATATTTATGTGTTGTTCCCTTTCAAGGGAACTTCGAGCTGCGTCAAATGCTGTGGGAACGCCCCTGCGTTGTGCGTCATGAAGCACGTATGGAATCAGTCCAATAGAGAGATGAAACGTCATAGGCGGGTGACGTCATCGACCAGGAACTATAAAAGCACCCCAAAACACAAGCGCATTAGCTTCTGTGCCTTCAGTCGCGCTACATGTGAATCTGTCCTTGTGTGATATTGTCTGTCCTACATACTCTGCACCACACAAACAGACACCACACAAACATTTGAGAGAATGGCGAACGAACAGCAATTTAAGAAGTGTGTTACTCCCTGCCCGCGCTATTTAACGGGTGGGGATACACACGTTCTTTGTGTTGTTTGTTTGGGAGTGCAGCAGCCCAGCTCTCGAGGGAGCTGACTGTGAGCATTGCGAGCGTCTGCCGTTAAGGACGCTCCGCTCCCGCCGAGCGCTCTTTGAGGAGAGCGGTTCGGTACACACTCCCCACGGTTCGGGTCCCGCTTCTGTTGAGGCAGAGCGGCGGCGCTTATCGTGGGGATCGCAGATGGATCTCTCAGCGGGGGTTGAGACGGGCGCTGCCTTATCTCTCCCTTCACCTGTGAGATCCAGTGCCTCAGTCCCGAGTTCGGAAGCACGCGCTGCGGTTTCTTCCGCTCGGGTTGAGGCACCAACACTGCAGCTATCCAGTTCTAAGGAGCTGGATGTTGTCAGTGTTGAGGGAGAGGTGGAGGATTCGCCACCCCACACTCCCGAAAGTGATGAATTAATGGATGTATTGACTAGGGCTGTTGATAAACTCAGTAATGAGTGGCCAGTGACTAGACAGGAGTCTGTTTCTAGATCTAAATTAGATGAAAGATTTTTGCCGTCACGTGTGCAGCCTCCACGCCGGTGTCTGCCGTTTTTTAACGATCTCCACACTGAGGTGTCAAGATTGTGGAAGAAACCGGTTTCATATAGAATATTTAGTCCCCAGACATCTACATATTCTAATATAATGGGGGCTAAATTTTATGGTTATGGCGCTTTGCCTCGCGTGGAAGAGACGCTCGCGAGCCATCTCTCTCCCGAGGCGGCGTCATCTTTTAAGACACCGGTATTACCCACCAAGCCCCTCAGAAATACATCTGCTTTGGTGGGTAAAGCGTATTCGGCTGCAGGTCAGGCTGCGTCATGCCTGCATACAATGTCAATCTTGCAGGCATACCAGGCTGACCTGCTAAAGGACGTGAGTGAGAGTGAGGAAATCAGTGCTGACGTAATTCGAGAACTGCATCAGGCTGCTAATTTATCCCTGCGCGCCACCAGAGAATCGGCCAAGCTAGTGGGTCGATCTATGGCAGCTCTGATGGCCGCAGAAAGGCATCTTTGGTTAAATCAAACTAATATGAAAGAGAAAGAAAAAACTTTTCTTTTAGATGCTCCTCTCTCTCCTTCGGGGTTATTTGGCGAAGCTGTTAATTCTGTTATGGACAAATTCCAGGAAGAGAAAAAACAAACTGCAGCTTTCAAAAAATCTCTCCCGTTAAAAATTCACGTCTCTGGGGCTGCTGGGCGGGAGCAGCCCCAGCCGTTTACAAGCTTATCCCATAAAGCACAGCAGAAGAAGAGTGTCGCGTCTCGTGCTCCCCCTGCTGGACAGTGGGCTCAGGTGCGGCACTCTCAGCCGAAGCCTTCTAGCAATAGGCCTGATCTGAGGACAGTGTTATCGTCTAAGAAGGCTTCGGCTAAGAAGAAGTCCTGACGCCGAGGCGTTCAGGATGTTGAGGGTGGTCCCCACCGAGGCGGAAAGGAGTTCACCTCTCTTTACAGTGCCCATTCTTCCTCGGTGCCCTCAGGGGGCCGTTCTGCCAACCCCGCCTTTATGCCGGGGCGTAGACGGTCCCAGCGAGCGCTTTCCCGAGGGACGCTCGCTCCCTCTGAGGAGGGTTTCAGAGCAGTCAAACCAGTCATTCCCTTCCGGTGCGCCGTTACAGGGCGCTGTGTTTGCTGCTCAAGTTACACCAGAGGCCAGTCTCGAGAGGCTGGTACCCTTAGTAGATTTTCTGGCAGAGTGGAAAAGCCTTCCAAGAATATCT
Source organism: Meda fulgida (assembly GCA_030578275.1). Lineage (NCBI taxonomy): Eukaryota > Metazoa > Chordata > Actinopteri > Cypriniformes > Leuciscidae > Meda > Meda fulgida. The sequence continues at coordinate 27,589,331 of CM060620.1, forward strand.
CATTGGGTCCTGCAGACAGTAGAAAAGGGTTATGCTATCCAGTTCAGGTGTCGTCCACCGAAATTCAGAGGGGTTCTGCACACAGTGGTGGGCCCCGAGCAGGCTCTGGTATTGGAACAAGAGGTGAAAACGCTCCTTCAAAAGGAGGCTATAGAACGGGTACCTCCTCCCAGTTTGGAGTCAGGTTATTACAGCCGATATTTCATCTTTCCGAAGAAGGATGGGGGATGGCGTCCAATTTTAGACCTGCGCCTATTGAATCGCTCGGTAGGGAAGCTAAAGTTCAAGATGCTCACTATCAAGCAGATCGTGTCTCAAATCAGATCCGAGGACTGGTTTGTCACGATAGATCTAAAGGACGCGTACGTCCACATTTCCATCCTTCCACAACACAGGAAGTTCCTGAGGTTCGCCTTCGGGGGCGAGGCGTACCAATACAGGGTTCTTCCATTTGGCCTAGCCTTATCTCCCCGCACTTTCACGAAATGCATGGATGCAGCACTAGTGCTTCTGAGGCTACAGGGCATTCGTATTCTCAACTATATCGACGATTGGTTGATTTTAGCTCAGACGGAGCAGATGGCGGTTCGGCATCGAGATGTCGTCCTTGCTCATATCAGAAAGTTGGGGTTGAGGCTGAACGCAAAGAAAAGTGTATTATCTCCTTCCCAGAAGACCACTTTTCTGGGTGTCGTTTGGGATTCGGTCTCGATGCGGGCGCGACTCTCTCCGACCCGCATCGCTTCGATTCTCTCAGCCGTGAAACAAGTAAGGCTAGGCCAGCTACTCACTGTGAAGCAGTTTCAGAGACTGTTGGGTCTGATGGCAGCAGCGTCCAACGTTTTACCTTGCGGCCTGTTGTACATGAGACCGTTGCAGTAGTGGCTCAGGACCAAGGGATTCTCTCCGAGGGGAAATCCGCTCCGCTTGATCAAAGTCACGCGGCGCTGCCTTCGTGCTCTGGTCATGTGGAAAGAAACTTGGTTCCTGTCCAAAGGTCCGGTGCTGGGGGCTCTTTGTCGTCGCGTAACGCTATCGACGGACGCTTCCCTAACAGGGTGGGGGGTGGTCATGAGTGGTCGTCCAGCCCAAGGTCTGTGGCAGGACCATCATCTTTCTTGGCACATAAACTGCCTGGAGATGTTGGCGGTGTTTCAGGGTCTGAAGCACTTCCTAGCAGACCTGAGAGGTCATCATGTGTTAGTTCAGTCAGACAACACGTCGGTGGTCTCTTATATCAATCATCAGGGGGGCCTGCGGTCTCGCCGGCTTTACAAGTTGGCCCGTCAGATCCTCCTGTGGTCCCAGGGGAAGCTACTATCACTGAGAGCAATGTATCTTCCCGGGTATTTAAATGTGGTAGCGGACTCCCTGTCGGGGCAGGGGAATGGAGACTCCACCCCGAACACCCGCAGGACCCAGTTAACTGCCCAGTGGGTGCAGTGCTGGATTTCCTGCAGGAGCGCTTCTCCACAGGGTTATCCCCCTCCACACTGAAGGTGTATGTGGCGGCACTAGCTGCTTACCACGTCCCTTTTAGTGGAGTTTCTCTTGGGAGACACCAACTTATAAATCGTTTCCTCCGTGGTACTTTGAGGCTGAGGCCAGCAGTTCGTACGAGGGTGCCGACCTGGGATCTGGCCATTGTATTGGAAGGTCTTTCCCTAGCTCCTTTTGAGCCTATCGAAGAAGTTCCTGAGAAGTTTCTCACTTTTAAAACTATCTTTCTCCTTGCTATCTCCTCTTTAAAAAGAATCTGAGATTTACAGGCTCTGTCGGTTTCACCCTCGTGCCTGGAAAATTTCGCCTAGCATGGTTAAGGCTTTTCTGCATCCTAGACCAGGGTACGTTCCCAAGGTCCCTACTAATGTTGTTAGACCTACTGTTCTGTAGGCTTTCTGTCCTCCTCCATTTATGTCATCGGACCAGGAGAAACTTAATTTACTCTGCCCTGTTAGGGCGTTAGACGCCTATGTCCACAGAGCTGCCCTGTGGAGAAAATCGGAACAACTATTTGTATGTTTCGGGCCACCCAGGAAAGGGTGTCCTGCGTCTAAACAGAGAATGAGCAAGTGGGTGGTTGAGGCTATCTCACTTGCTTATGAGTCGGCTGGCCAGCCTTCACCTTTGGCTGTTCGAGCCCACTCTACCAGGAGTATGGCTGCTTCTAAAGCTTTATTGTCAGGAGTTTCCCTGAGTGATGTTTGTGATGCGGCTGGATGGTCTTCACCGCATACTTTTATTAGGTTCTATGACCTAGACCTAAGCTCTACCCCTGGGGCACAGGTGCTCTCGTCCTCTGTGCGCTAGTCTCACATGGCGGTCATTTGGTCCTATGGCGACGTGGGTATTCGCGTTCCCACAGCGTTTGACGCAGCTCGAAGTTCCCTTGAAAGGGAACGTCTCGGTTACGTATGTAACCCTAGTTCCCTGATAGGGAACGAGACGCTGCGTCGTTCCGCCATACTCCTGGCACTCCCGTTAGCGCTCCTTCAGGCCTATCAGAAGCTAATGCGCTTGTGTTTTGGGGTGCTTTTACAGTTCCTGGTCGATGACGTCACCCGCCTATGACGTTTCATCTCTCTATTGGACTGATTCCATACGTGCTTCATGACGCACAACGCAGGGGCGTTCCCACAGCGTTTGACGCAGCGTCTCGTTCCCTATCAGGAAACTAGGGTTACATACGTAACGAGACGTTTTTTTAGCATGTGATTAACTAAATAAAGTATGCAAAGATAGTGACACAAAAAGGCCCACAAAAGCTGTCAAACAGTGCCATTTCAATTTTGTGGGTTGGTTCTGAGTGCTAAGTTGTGGAGGAAGCAACCAGGGTTTTGCAAAATTCAAAGAATCACAGGAAGCTGAATTGGAATTTGAAAGGAAGAGAAATTTCCTAAATTGTAATTCAAAGCTGCAGTTCAGCACAGGTGAATTCTGGGAAATAAAGTGTTGTTCCCTTTCGAAAGCTACAATCGATGCTGCGCTGCTCAGCGCATTGGGAACGTCTTTAATCGTGACCAGCTGTGAATATTGTGTGTAACACGTCGATAGAATTGACCCGGAGGTAATAAAGCCTCGGTCGATGACGTCATCGGCGCGCACTCGCAACACGAGGCTATAAATAGATGAGCCGCAGGTGCATCATCAGGTCTTTTGTCTTCAGACCATTCTGTGCATGTGCAAACACTCTCTTGATCTCTCATCTGTTCTCAGATCTTTGTTAGGAGTTAGTTTTGTCAGGCAGTGTGCAGAAAATTTCTCATTTCTCAAAATCTTTTTCTCTCACGCTACATCAAAGAGTTTTTTGAAAGTAAAAAAAGAGAAATGAGCCAACAAAATAGTAAGCGTTGTGTTCCTCCATGCTCCCGTCCCATGTCTGAGCTGGATACACACGATTACTGTTTTGTTTGTTTGGGGGAAGAGCACGCGGTTCTGGCTATAGAGAAGGGCGGGTGCGAGTATTGTGACCAGCTCACAGTTAAAATGCTTCGCTCCCTTCTGGACTATTTCCAGTCCGCACCCGCATTATCATCGTGGGGCTCTCGTATGGATCTGCATGACGAGCAAGAGACGGGTCCGTCCCTTTCGCTTGCTGCGTCTCCAGATCCACGCATCCTTTCTCGTGATTTCGAAGCGCGCTCCGGTGCTTCTTCGACTTACGAGGGGGATGATGTATCTCTTGGGTCTTCGGACCGCGAGCAACCAGCCTCTGAGCATTCCTCTCGTGAAAAGGGATCTGTCGAGGAATTGCTCGAGGTGGTTACTCACGCAGTGGCCAGATTACAGCTTGACTGGCCACGCGAACAAGAGACCCCCAAACAGTCTAAGTTAGGGGATAGGTTTCTGTCCGGTGGCAGGGGGGATGGACCAAAACATCAGTCTCTCCCCTTTTTCGAGGACCTCCATGACGAACTATCTAAGTCATGGAGTAAACCATATACTTCTCGCATCTTTGTACCCTTGACATCGACTTTTTCGACTATCGTTGGTGCGAAGTCGTGGGGATATGCGGAGATGCCGCAGGTTGAAGAGACGCTCGCGAGCTATCTCTCGCCTGACGCAGCATCTTCGTTAAAGAAACCTACCCTCCCCACAAAGCCGTGTAGAATAACATCAGCGCTCGTGGGAAAAGCTTATCAAGCTGCAGGTCAGGCTGGTGCTGCGCTGCACACTATGGCAGTGTTACAGGCGTACCAGGCTGACCTGTTGAAGGACTTGAGTGCAGGCAGTACTATCGATGAGGAAGCGTTTTCTGAACTACGCAGAGCCACGGATCTGTCTCTTCGTGCGACCAAGCAAACGGCCCGTGCCATCGGTCGTTCTATGTCCGCTTTGGTCATCACGGAGAGACATCTTTGGCTCAATCTCACTGGTATCGGGGATAAAGATAGTGTTTTTTTGTTGGACTCTCCGGTCTCACCATCGGGCCTGTTTGGCGATGCTGTTAACACCGTAGTCAACAGGTTTAAAGATGCAAAAAAACACGAAGAGGCGTATGTTCAGTTCCTTCCTCGCCGTACTCAAGGGGAGGGGCCGTCGGCCACCGAGCCCCGCCCCGGTCCTTCAAAACCCAGGGAGGTTAAAAAGCAGAGTGTGGCGAGTCGCACTCAGCAGCCTCCCAGACCAGACCTCAGGACTATTATTAACAAAAAGAAGAAGTCCTGATGGTCTGGCGCCCAATCTGGTGGGGGTAGCCCCCCACGGGATGGGGCGCATGGAAGATCTTTTCGCACCCTCACAAAACTTCTCCATCCCCGCCACCTCTCGTGCTTCGGGGGGCAGCGGTTTCCAGCGAAATGTTGGATGTTCCGTTGTTTCCTGCCGTCATTCAGGACACGGAACATCCAACATCCCCTCAAAAGGAAGTATTAAAATTGATACCACTCTCAGAAAGTCTGGCAGTGTGGAAACTTCTGCCAGGCATTTCTGCGTGGGTATTAAGCACAGTACAGATAGGATACAGAATTCAATTTATTCGTCGTCCTCCACGTTTCAACGGCGTGGTCTTCACTTCCGTGAAACCGGAGCTGATGCATGTACTGTCACAAGAGCTGCAAACCCTTCTGAGCAAAGAGGCCATAGAACATGTTCCTCTTCCAGAGAGAGAGTCAGGCTATTACAGCAGATACTTCCTGGTTCCCAAAAAGGATGGGGGGGTGCATCCAATCTTAGATCTTCGAGGCTTAAACCGTACAGTCAAAGCGCTCAAGTTCAAGATGTTAACCGCCAAGACGGTCGTGACGCAAATTCAACATCACGATTGGTTCGTCACGATCGATCTGAAGGACGCTTATTTTCATATAGAAATATTGCCACAACACAGGAAATTCCTGAGGTTCGCTTTCGGGGGCGAAGCGTACCAGTTTCGGGTTCTTCTATTCGGCCTGGCCTTGTCACCCCGCACATACACAAAATGCATGGATGCAGCACTGGCTCCATTACGACTCCAGGGCATTCGCATTTTGAATTACATCGACGATTGGTTGATACTAGTACAATCGCAAGAGATGGCGCTCCAACACAGAGAGATCGTGTTAGCTCATCTAGTTGCTCTAGGGTTGAGACTCAACACCAAGAAAAGTGTTCTTTCTCCTGCCCAGAGAACGACTTATCTCGGGATTGTTTGGGATTCGGTCACGATGCGGGCACAAATGTCTCCCGCTCGAATCGAGACCATTCAGCAGGCCATGAGCAAAGTCAGGCTAGGCCAAGAACTCACTGTTCGTCAGTACCAAAAAATGTTGGGTTTCATGGCGTCAACATCCACGGTGATTCCTCTGGGGCTGTTGTAAATGAGACCATTTCAGTTGTGGCTAAAAGCCAGAGGATTTCATCCAAGAGCCAATCCTCAAAGGCAAATAAAAGTGACGCGCCGCGGGCTTCGTACACTATCTCTGTGGGTCAGACCCCGGTTCCTCGCCTTGGGTCCCACTCTAGGGGCGCCGTGTCGTCGCAGACTGCTAATGACGGACGCCTCGCTGATAGACTGGGGAGCGGTCTTAGATGGCCGTCCAGCTCAAGGGGAATGGAAAGGTCATCAGCTCGATTGGCACATCAATTGGCTCGAGCTGATGGCCGTATTTCTGGCTCTGAAATATTTTCTCCATCAATTGAGGGGCTGTCATGTCCTTGTGCGGGTGGACAACACAGCAGCAGTCTCTTATTGAAATCACCAGGGGGGTCTGCGCTCACGCAATCTGAACAGAATAGCGAGGCAGATTTTTCTCTGGGCCCAGGACAAGTTCCTGTCACTCAGGGCAGTATACATTCCAGGGCATTTGAATGTGGGAGCAGATTTACTGTCCAGACAGACACTACCGACAGGGGAGTGGAAACTCCACCCGGAAGTAGTGAAACAGATTTGGACCAAATTTTACAAAGCAGAGGTGGACCTCTTCGCCTCCCAGCACACAGCGCAATGTCCCCTCTACTTCTCTCTGAGTCACCCAGCTCCGTTGGGTCTGGGTGCGATGGCGCACTCATGGCCCAAGATGCGGCTGTATGCGTTTCCTCCAGTTTCTTTGATCCCGGGAGTTCTAGCCAGAGTTCGCCAACAAGGGTCTTGCCTCTTGCTGATAGCGCCACGTTGGCCGACCAGAGTGTGGTTCTCGGAGATAATATCTCTCCTCGACGGCTCGCCTTGGGCGATTCCGGAGAGGAGGGACCTTCTGTCTCAGGCGGAGGGCATGATATTCCATCCCAGGCCCGACCTGTGGAATCTTCATGTTTGACCCCTGATGGGAACCAACTGAGGGACTCTGGGCTTTCGCCTGCTGTTATTGAGACTATTCTGAGTGCTAGGGCTTCCTCCACTAGACAAAGTTATGCCAGTAAATGGGTGTTTTTGAAAGGTGGTGTGTTGTACACAATGTAGATCCAGTCAACTGCCAGGTTGCTTCAGTTCTGGACTTCATGCAAGAGAAATTATCAACAGGCACATGCCCTGCTACTCTTAAGGTTTATGTGGCCGCTCTTTCGGCTTGCCACGCCTTAGTTGACGGGGCAGCGCTCGGGAGACACCCTCTGCTCTCTCGCTTCCTTCCTGGGGCCAGGCGACTGAGGCCTCCAGTAAAAACCAAGATCCCTTCGTGGGATTTAGCTATAGTCCTCGAGGGTCTGGTTGAAACCCCCTTTGAACCTTTAGAATTAGCGTCTGATAAACTTCTGACTCTCAAAATGGTTTTTCTAATGGCAATAACTTCCTTGAAGAGAATTGGGGATATGCAGGCTCTGTCTATCTCTCCATCCTGCTTAGACTTTGCCCCAGGAATGGTGAAAGTGATTTTGCATCCTCATCCTGATTACCTGCCTAAGGTTCCATTTTCGTCTGTACATCCGGTCATTCTAGAAGCCTTCTGTCCTCCATCGTTTACAACGCCGGAGCAGGAGAAATCTCATAGACTGTGTCCAGTCCGTGCTCTTCAGGCTTACATCCACCGCACTAGCCAGTGGCGTAAGTCAGAGCAATCATTCGTCTGTTATGGTAGTAGTAACAGAGGAGGAGCTGCCACCAAGCAGACCATGTCTCATTGGGTCAGGGATGCAATTGCTTTGGCTTATGAGGCGCGCGGTCAAGCTTCGCCTATAGGTCTCAGAGCTCACTCTACCAGGGGGGTCGCCTCTTCTAGTGCTTTGGCGAGGGGTGCCCCCTTGCAACAGATTTGTGATGCGGCGGGTTGGTCCTCTCCGCACACATTCATAAGGTTTTATAGTTTGGATGTTCATGCCACTCCGGGCTCTCATGTCCTTGAGTCAACATCACAGGCTAGTGTCTGAGGCCTTCTTGCGTTCTTGTGAGCACATGCATAACCGTGGGGGTCCAGATATGTTCAAGCACGGCGGCGTGGGTATTCTTGTTCCCAATGCGCTGAGCAGCGCAGCATCGATTGTAGCTTTCGAAAGGGAACGATCTCGGTTACTTCACTGTAACCTTGTTCCCTGAGAAAGCGGAACGAGATGCTGCGCTACTTTGCCGTCCTGAAGATGTCCCAAGACTGCTCTTCAGACAAAATATCCTGATGATGCACCTGCGGCTCATCTATTTATAGCCTCGTGTTGCGAGTGCGCGCCGATGACATCATCGACCGAGGCTATATTACCTCTGGGTCAATTCTATCGACGTGTTACACACAATATTCACAGCTAGTCACGATTAAAGACGTTCCCAATGCGCTGAGCAGCGCAGGATCTCGTTCCGCTTTCTCAGGGAACAAGGTTACAGTGAAGTAACTGTGAAGTAAAGTTCCGTTCGTTCCACCTTAATCCACAATTAAATATGAAATATGTTCTCATCTTATTAAATACATCAATTAAATACAAAAAGGGGTAATTTCAAACATCCATATATATATATATATATATATATATATATATATATATATATATATATATATATAACTTTCAAAAGTCTCTGATGCTCACCAAGGCTGTATTTATTTGATTAAAAATACAGAAAGAGCAGTAATAATGTGAAATATTATTACAATGTGATATAATTACAATTTAAAATAACATTTCTATTTTAATATATTTAAAGTTTTATGTTTATTAATTATTCAACATAAAGTTCAAAAGAACAACATTTATTTGAAACAAAAAAAATCTAATATACTAAAACAACTTAAAAGTCTTTATTGTGACTTTTTATGTGTCCTCGATTTTATGTCCTTGGTGAATAAAAGTATTAATTTCTTTGAAAAAATCTTACTAACCTTAAAATGTTGCACCTGAACATGTTGAACATGTTACCACATGAGACACATTTTTGTTATCTGACAGGTTTTACGGTGTAAAGCTGTAAAACCACATCAATTCAGATAACTGAATCAGTAGGTGTGCCCGACTAACCACACTCTGCCATGCGTGATTATAACACCCATTCCTATAATTTGATCATCCTTTGATGAATAAATACTGTAATGACCAATATAAATGACCACAAAAAACTATATCAAATGAAAGTCAGTTGACCCTCTGCTTTCCACACATAACACTGACTTTTGTGAGAAAGATGCAATCTATAATGAGCCTAATATCAAGAGGTGTGTTTCTTCTGAAATGCAGAGCTACATTAGTGCATTTAGCACATGCATCACAAGAGGTTAATGAATAAAATAAAGTTTTGGTGTTGCAATAGAGCTCACAAACTGTTTAATGAATTTGCCCCAATGTGTTTAGTGTAAAGTGTATCATTGGACACACCAACCGTTATATGTGTTCCCTCTATATTAAACGCTGTTTGATCTGATGTTTTATTCTGCATTAATGTCTATAGGTGTTATCATATTCAATCAATTTCAAAAGAGCAATATACTTATTAAGTATTTATTCTATTTTTATTTTTTGTAGAATTGGTGTAGTATCATAATTATATATAACCCAGCATCCTCTATAATCTGAGTTGCAGGATTCCAGAATTTTTTTTTGTTTTTGTTTTTTTTTTTTAAATCAGCATTGGACTTTAGAGCAAGACTAAGTCCATATTCAAATATTAACTCCATGGGAAAAAACTAAAAACAAAAACTTTTTACTTGTGCTAAGGTTTTTTAAAAGCACATTAACCTTGAGTGAAAGCCAGTCAGTGTTAGATTTGATCATTTTTGCTCAAATCTGACCATTAATGGAACACAACGGATATAAACTGTGCTCATAAATGTCAGGTTTTTCTATGAGTGACATTTGAATGATATTGAGTTGGATTTATTCCCCACATAAAGCCATTTCAATCTGCCAGAACAAAACCTGACAACACAAAACATTAAAATCCAAAACGCAACTAATTAGTATTTTTTTTTAAATAATGTAGGCCTAAACCAACAAATGTAGAAATACATATTTTAGGTCTCTTTCACTCACTTTTCCTTTTTATTAGTAATTTCAAACTTCTTGGAACATGTATTATACAATAAAAATACAATAAAATAAGACTTCCACAGTCCTGTAAAGAAAAGGTGCATAAGCCACCTGACACACTTGGACCAGTAATGATGAATGCTCTTATAGAATTGTTCCTCTGTAACCATGACGATAATGAGAAGCCAATGGGACAAGAGAATGAGAGATAGCTCACACCACCCCATAAGAGCTGTAACAAATCACTCCTGTTTGCTTTCAACAGCTGACAGTCATACACTTTTGTAATAAAAACAAAGAAAAAATAATAACGACAACAACAAATAACTACTACCACCAAATGTTTCCATAAATTGATTTGTAGCTCTTGGCATTTTAATAAAGCAACAGGACAGTGTGCATTAACATTTTAAATGTACATGTATGACTGCAACAACTGATTGATAAAAATCAGTAATTAAATATTTGTCAACAAATTCGAGCATGGAATGGTTGAATTGGTTGAAATCGTGGTTGGACATTCCAGTTTTAAAATACCATGTCCTACCATCACAGCCTTGAGCATGACGCTCATTTGTTCACCTTTTAAGATCATTACTATTTTATACAATAGTCTATAATTAATAAATAAATTGTTAATAAAATAAAATACAGGCTAAATTTAAGCTAATATTAAATGACATAGCCTAAATTTTAGACACAATATTGTCAAAATTGAGTGTTTTGCTCCAAAATAGTTCCAAACACAGTCTCCGATCAACACATTTTTTAATGAAACACCTGAGTCAATGATTCAATGATTCAATGACCCACTTGCTCTGTTCCAGCCTTTTTGAGCAAATCGGTTGAAATAATGAATCAATGAATCAATGACTCATTCAGTGACTTGTTGCCACCTACTGGTGGTTTTAGTTTAATTTTTAAAGTATAATAAATTTTTTCAAAAATGTCATATTTCTATCTTCATTTAAAACTATGATCTTATTACACAATGCATTTGTAAACTGTCTGTGTTAATACATCTAAATGGCACTTCCGATGCAGCTTCTGTGTCTCTGCAGTGAAAAGATGGATTTTGTCTGATTTAATTTGATTGGTAAAAGGTAAAAAAAAATAATAATAAAGGGGAAATATACATTTAAAAAAGGTTAGAAAAGTTACCTTTATAAAAGTAAAAAATGCTCCTGGAAATCGATTTAAATATCATCCCTTAATAGAAAAGTATTGGAAAAGTTTCTGTCAGTGCTTATAGGTTGGGGATAATTTTTCCATTTTTATTCTGGGTTTAATGTATCCTGCAAAGTGTTCTCCTTTTTGGTGTTATAGAAATGGCCATCCTAATGTTAAATGACAGTAGTGTCCAGGGATGCAAACTACTGCTCACCTTTGGCGAATTTTGCCAAAGGTGGGCAAATCACCACTAGGGCTAAAGGCACAATAATGTCCACATAGCTTCAACATAACGTTCCAAGTCTTCCGAGTCCATACAAGAGCAAATTGTCATATTTGGACTGATTTTTAGGTAGGCAGCTATTGAAGCTGTTCTTCAAAATTTGCAATGTACATTGGGAAAGACTAGACAAATGATAACAAATAACTTTTATTCATTAATTTATCAAAATTAATTTATTAATGTTATGTATTAATGCATCGGCATACATGCATATATCTGCAACATAGACAGGACAGGATAGGACAGAACACCCTGCAAAACAGCAGATATCCCGTTGCAAGCTGATAGAGATAAGAAAACAGAAATCAGCCCTAAACAAGTATCATAATTTAAGTCATTCGATAATTTCATTGACATAACCCTTAAAAAATAACATTGGAAGTGATAATGGATGACACCGTGACTCAGAAATCAGCAGCACAATGAAAACATTGCCCTTGAAAATAAATGAATGCATCATTAGAGTTGATAGCGCAAATGCTTATATTCACTTTAACCTTTTCTCAGATCCGTAGCTTAGACGACATATCCTCACAGCAATTACATACAACAGACCGCTTGCTGCTACAAAAAAAAACATTATGTAAAGGCTGGCTAATAGAGATGAGAAAAGAAACCCCTCACAATCACCTGGCAAGTAGTATAATGATTTACTGTCATTTGATAATCGTCATTGTCAAACCCTCTATTAGTATATGTGGAATTCATTTGGAAAAATTGATAAATAATGGAGAATGACTCTAACCTGTGTGCATCTGAAATCAGCCTGAACACATGCGTGTAAGAATGAAAACATCACCCTTGGAAAATAAGGTAGGTGTTGAAATATTTGCATTGCAATCTGAATTTGTTATGGCTGCTGCTGCTGCTGCTGTTGTACAAAAGTACTAAGAATTGCTATAGCTTCATTTGAAATGTGATACGAAAACGAAAGCCTATCTAACTTTATTTGTATTTTAATTGTTTAAAATCTGGAAGCCACAGAAAGAATACATTTATTTATTAAATCTTTATATTTTGTTTACCTTCATTCATTAAAAAGTGTTATTTATCATTATTAGGCATACAAAATCATTATAATACAATCTCCATTAAACAAAATTAAATTAATTTTCTCTTTATTCATTAAAATGCATTGTATCAGCGTCATAGCCCTAGTGAAAAAAATAGTCTACTTAAGCACAATCTTAATAGTCTACTTAAGCACAATCTTTTATTCGTATGTACTAAATGTATTTGTGGCACACTATACATTGGTATAAAGTCTACAATTGTCCAAAAGCAATGCTGAAGTTCAATAAAAGTTGCATTAAATATACTTGTTTGTGCTAAAGTGGAACTGTATTCCAAGTATACTTAAGTACACTTTAAATATCTACTCTTGTATTTAAGTTTTAAAATGCAGAATGAATGTACTAATGTATTTTGGTGACATTACAATTGCAATTAAATTACACTGTAAGAGTGTTGAACATTATGTATGTACATTAAAATTATACTGATAACAAACTGAGGTCATACTTTTAGAGATTTTTAAAACACATTGCAATGGCATTCCAAGTAAACTTGTAATGCTTCAAATACAATAAAGTAATATTTAATAAAGTTAATAAAGTTAATTAAGTTAATAAAGTAATAAATTAATCTTTATAAATAATGGTACATCTTTAGAATTTGCATTTTACAGACACCCCCAGTAACTCACTTATCTAGAGAACATCAGTGAGACAATGGGAACAGCTACATTGAACGTAGGAAACACAGTGGGCTGGATTTGAACCCGGGTCGCTGCCACAAGAGAGCACTCGGTTTACAAGTTTACCAAAACCAGGGTTACTTTGTGTTCTTTCTATACTGTTACAAGTACTGCAACAAGCAAATATTTTTCTATCAATGACAGCAAAAATTATATGGATTTAAAGACTGCGAATCGCTGAGAAAAGTCTCAATATAGGCGCCGTAAGCGGTCCGTGAAAATACACACAAAGCGATCTGTACAACACAAATGTGCGTTAAACTTGAAAATGTTGAAGAAATAAAGCCAGCAGACACAACATTAAATATCATCTGCAGAATGTTTTGCTTCCCTTTTACCTGACACAATCTGTCATTAACGCAGAAGAAAGCAATTGCATTAACCGCCACAACATTAGGTTTATTCTTGTGCACGCACTAAAACACAAACAGTCCCGTTCGTTGGTGGAAGAATGTGAACGTGCAGAACTGCTTGTGTTTAAGGATGGAATAAAACCATTGTAACATTTCTCTGCCGATTGTCTGCCCGCTTCAACTCTCAATCAACTGCTCCTACTGTAACATCCAGATAATGATTTGGCAGTTTGAGGGTTTTGCATTACACTGCGGATTTAAATGTGACGCATGAATTTAAGTTATTTTAATACATTTTAGGTTGTTTTTGAATTTATTAGACATTTTAACTTTTCGTGTAATTTTTGAGGACTGGTCAGGATCATTTTAACACTTAATTTATTAATTCATAATATTTTAACAACTCAAAGGGCTGCAGTCCACATGGCAGCGGGCCATTAAAGTAACAAGTGTATTAGTACAGTAGGTGTATTAGAGTGTATTAGGAATAAATAAACCTTCTGATCAAGTATGTGAATTTCTTTCACCGTTTCAAACTGTTTTCTTTATTTGTCATAATTACATCTCTTTACTTTTGTAACTACTTTATATATGTACTGTATGTAAAGCTGCTTTGCAACCATGCAAAATTGTGAAAAGCACTATAGAAATAAATTTGAGTTGAATTAAACAATGTCTGATATTCAAAGTGTGTAGTTAAATTATTGAAAAGGTGTTTTTTTGCAACTCAAAACATATTTCCTGTAAACTTTTATCTATACTATTTACTCAACAAGTAGAACTCAAATACAGTTCATTGTATTGTATATTTAATCATCACAGGTCAACAGAGGATTCAACAAAAATAAGTGACTGAAGTAGTACTTACATTTTCAACAAATTAAATCATTTTATTTGCAAATTGCTCATTGTTAAATTTGCGCTGTAGGCAAAAGTTGTGTTTGGAAACTACCCTTACAGCACCTGCTAGCAGAAACAAACTAGACTTCAGTTCATACCTCACATTTTCTTTGGTTTGCACAAAAACAAAGTCTCATCTTAAAAAATGACATAGCATCAGATTTGAAATATATGGTTCCCTTTCGTGGTCACTCCGAGTTACGTCGGAATGACGACGAAATTTCGCTTAGAAAGCCTATCAACTTCGAGTATTAAAAAAGGAGCCAATGGCAAAGAAATGCCATGGGTCTGCGGAATTTGCATGATGTAACTCCGCCCGACCTCGTGGGTATAAAAGGAGGACGCCGTCAACATGCAGTTATGTTTTCGCTTCGGAGCCAAGAGTTTCTCTTCACTCCACAAGCCATCTCTGAATTGTCAGCTTCACAAACGAGTTCCTCTGGTGTTGGTGTGACGGCGATCTCCAGCGAGCGCGTGCTTCCTGCTTATCTGTGCAGTGGTTTGCCAGTGAGTGCGTGTCTCCCCGGGCGCTTCAACACTCAGAGTGTTTCTCTCACAAAAGAGCTTGCACACGGCACGTCTTTTTAAAGATGCCTCGCCCGTGCACTTCTGGTTGCGGCAGATTAGTGTCTGACTCTGATGGGCACGAGCGCTGTCTAGTGTGTTTGGGCATGGATCATGCTAGAGCAGCGCTCGTGGATGATTCATGTTCTCTCTGCGGGAACATGACCATCGCGTCACTTAGGTCGAGACTCAATGAACTCGCAAGAGTGAGAGTCCCCTCATCCACACCCCGATCTAGTGCTCCCTCGCGGGCTGCTACTTCGGTTGGTGGCCAGGGTGACCTGAGGGTTACGTTCTGGAACAAGGCGCCGACTATCTGTCCGCGACCCCAGCCCCCCTCCTCTGTGACGGTGCCCGCTAGTGAACCTCCAATTCCCGCGGGTCGACCTTCGGGTGGCCCGCGAGTTTCGGTTGAAGCTAGAGAGGACGATACTATGTCTGTAGCAGCATCACAAGGTGGGTCTGAATCTTCTGGAAGTGAGGACTCAGCGCAGCTGCCACCTTCCGGTGTGCATACGGTTGTGCCTGAGTCTGATCCGGAGATGACGGCCATGCTTTCCCGGGCAGCCGCGAGCATCGGTCTAGAGTGGAGGCCTCCACCCTGTCCTGAGCGCTCGCGGCTGGACGATTGGTTTTTGGGTAAGGCCGCCGACCCGCGTCCACGGCAAACCCCAATACCTTTCTTCCCGGACGTGCATGATGAGATCTCGAAGTCCTGGAAGACCCCCCTGTCTTCTCGAGACCGCTCGCTGGTTTCATCCGCCTTTCCTCCCCTCGATGGGGCAGCTATGCCGTCCACGTCTGGGCCAGTTACTCCGCTTCGCTGCCCCTCCGGGGGGACGCCTTTGGTTCGCATGACCCCGCTGGTTCAGTTCCTGGGAGCCTGGCTAGAGCTTCCCCGTCTGTCCCGCTGGGTCGCCCGAACCATCAGGTTCGGCTATGCGATTCAGTTCGCACGGTCTCCTCACCGCTACAGGGGAGTCCGCTCCATATTGGTCGGTGGCAATGCCCCCATCATGAGAGCAGAGATTGCCACCCTGCTGGCGAAGGGTGCAATCGAGACTGTCCCTCCAGCCGAGATGAGGTCCGGCTTCTACAGCCCTTACTTCATTGTCCCCAAGAAAACCAGTGGGTTACGACCGATTCTGGACTTGCGCGTGCTGAACCGCTCCCTTCACAGGATGCCGTTCAAGATGCTCTCCGCCAAACGCATTTTCGAATGTGTTCGGCCCCAGGATTGGTTTGCAGCGATCGACCTGAAGGACGCCTACTTTCATGTCTCCATTCTTCCTCGACACAGACCGTTCCTCCGGTTTGCTTTCGAGGGGCAGGCATACCAGTACGCGGTCCTCCCTTTCGGGCTAGCCCTGTCTCCTCGCGTCTTCACGAAGGTCGTCGAGGCAGCCCTTGTTCCCTTTCGGGTTCACGGGGTTCGCATCCTGAACTATCTCGACGACTGGCTTATCCTAGCTCACTCTCGAGACCAGGTTTGCGAACACAGGGACCTTGTGCTCCGGCACCTAGCTCGTCACCTTGCGCAAGGTCAAGGAGGACGAGGAGCAGGTCCTTCTGGTTGCGCCGTACTGGCCCACCCCGACTTGGTTCTCCGAACTGGTGCTCCTCGCGACAGCACCTCCTTGGCCAATTCCTCTGAGGAAGGACCTCATTTCTCAGGGACGGGGCACCCTGTGGCACCCTCGTCCCGATCTTTGGAACCTCCACGTGTGGCTCCTGGACGGGACGAGGCAGGTTTGAGTACCCTACCACCAACACGCCTACGCGTTGAAGTGGAACCTCTTCGTCAACTGGTGCTCTTCTCGCCGAGAAGACCCCCGGAGGTGTTCGGTCAGTCTCGTGCTTTCCTTCCTTCAAGATGGGTTGGAGCGAATGCTGTCTCCCTCCACCCTCAAAGTTTATGGTGCCGCTATTGCCGCACACCATGACTTGGTGGAAGGTAAATCTTTAGGGAAGCACGACCTGATCGTCAGGTTCTTGAGGGGAGCAAGGAGACTGAATCCTCATCGCTCTCCTCTCGTTCCCTCTTGGGACCTCGCAGTGGTTCTAACTGCCCTGCAGAGTGCGCCCTTTGAGCCTCTGCAATCAGTGGAGCTTAAGTTCCTGTCAATGAAGACAGCGCTCCTGGTTGCATTTGCCTCTCTCAAGAGGGTCGGGGACCTGCAAGCATTCTCCGTTGACGAAGCGTGCCTGGAATTCGGGCCGGCTTACTCTCACGTGATCCTGAGACCCCGGCTTGGATATGTGCCCAAGGTTCCTACCACTCCCTTCCGGGACCAAGTGGTGAACCTGCAAGCGCTGCCCTTGGAGGAGGCAGACCCAGCCTTGGCACTGCTCTGTCCAGTACGCGCTCTCCGCGCCTAAATAGACAGGACGCAGTGTTTCAGGACCTCAGACCAGCTCTTTGTCTGTTATGGTGGGAAGCTGAAGGGAAAGGCTCTCTCCAAGCAGAGGTTGTCTCACTGGATAGTGGACACCATTGCTTTGGCATACCAGCAGCAAGGTCGACCGTGCCCCCTTGGTGTGACTGCCCACTCCACCCGGAGTGTGGCATCCTCTTGGGCTCTAGCGCATGGCGCCTCGCTAACAGACATCTGCAGAGCTGCAGGCTGGGCGACACCAAACAGATTCGCCAGATTCTACAATCTCCGAGTGGAGCCTGTGTCCTCTCATATACTCGCTTCAACTAGCTAGTACTGGACCCGCTCAGGTGTCTTCGCTTGCTCGCCATTCCACTCCACGGACTGATACGTGCGATATTCTCCTCAGGTGAGCTTCTCCGCAAGCCCTGAGTTCCTCCAGCACCCCTGATGCTAGCGCCAGTGTCTATTGCCTGTGCGTCGGCTAGGTGCCTCCCGTGTGCATGGTCCCTCCCCGGAGCTACCCCCACATGTGTATTTCCACTGTAAGCCTCTCTGAGCATGTGTCTTTCCCTTGGCAAGCCACCTTGCCACCCCTGAGGTTGAAATATTCCACCTGCGGCTGGACACCTCGGTATTCTCCATATGTTTCCTTCGGGTCATATGTGTATTTCCAAATGTCCCCCCCCCCCCCCCCTCTGGGTTGGTATTAATTGCATATTTCCTCTAACTATTGGATATGCTTCCCAGTGTACCTTGGTATTCCTGTGTTAAATAGGAGTCCTTCGTCCGTACAAGTCTCTCACAAGGGCTCAGATTTACACAGGGCACTGGAAGACAGCTGTGAAGGTGGCGTGATTAGACTGTTAACCCCATTTCGTCTTCATTCCGACGTAACTCGGAGTGACCACGAAAGGGAACGTCTCGGTTACGTATGTAACCCTCGTTCCCTGAGACGTTACGTCTTCCTGCCACTTCCACTGTACCGCGGGGATCGCCTGAGTTTAGTCTTGGCTCCTCAGCGAAGAAACATAACTGCATGTTGCCGGCGTCCTCCTTTTATACCCACGAGGTGGGGCGGAGTTACGTCATGCAAATTCCGGAGACCCATGGCATTTCTTTGCCATTGGCTCGTTTTTTAATATTCGAAGTTGATAGGCTTTCTAAGCAAAACCCCATTTCGTCGTCATTCCGACGTAACGTCTCAGTTCCCTACTCAGGGACCGAGGGTTACATACGTAACCGAGACGTTTCATATATGGTTAGCTGCAATGAGCTGAAAGTTTTCCCTCTGAGAAATGTGCCAAATCTGCAACACAGTATCCCAAAAGTGTGCACTGTGGCGAGTTTGGTTGTTTAGCAAAAGTACAGCAAAACCGATTGTTGGTGAATTCCATTTCACAGCCTGTGAATGTAAGGTGAGGAGAGATCGACTTATCACACATATACAAAAACTCCCTTCACTGAACAAATATACTGTAGCCTATATTAGACCTATTTTAAAATCACATTATTACAATACTTCACACCAATTTAAGGGGCGAAGGAACAAATATCAATACACATAATGTAATATTGTCTCTTGTATCATAGTCTTAGCTGAGAACTCGTACAACGGCCTTGTTTACTTTAATGATATGACAACATACAAAAAATCCCCACAGACAAACATTAATATGGCCTTCATACATCAACAGGGTCATAAGATGAGCTGCCTCATTCATCCCTTACCGAGACCAGTTGTTGTGCTGAGTGAGCAATGAGCATCGGCATGTCATTGGGGTTCTGAAGTGGGCACCTCTTTCAAAGGTTTCATCTAGTTAGTAGCCTATATGTTAAATACAAATTTGTGCGTGTGTGCATTTGTAGGTCTTTTTTTTTTTTTTTTATTGTGCTCAGAGAACATCATTATGATGATCACTTTTAACAAGTTTCAAACATGTTGTAGATGGAATTAAGAACCTAGCCAATGTACTTTCTTAAAGATGAATATATATTTAATCCTTCCCCAATTGCATTTGTAAAAGGTATCCTACTTTAAAAATGTATTTGTAGTGTACTAAGTTTGTGCTTGATGGAATCATGAAATAAATAGCTATTTACACTGTATTTTCAGATAATACGTAGACATGTCAATGTATTTTTAGTATACTTATTAAATTAATGTATTTAAAATACAATTAAGTACATTTATTTTTCACTAGTCATTGAATGGCAGTCTAGTCATTCAAGTCTTATTATAACTGGTAAAACCTGAAAGCCAAAGATAGAAAACATTGATATTGTTTATTTTATTATAATGTACAATATCTATAATTAATGTACAATACAATAAACAATATCACACAAGGCCTATAATTAAATACTACAACACATTTAATGGAGGTGGTAATGCGTTAAATTAGTCCTACCTGTCGCAACATTAATCTACTCTGCCTTCTCTTAAAGAAAGAACATTTTTATATAAATAAGATACGAACTCTAAATATTGTTCCCAATGAGAGTATATTTAGAGTAAAACACTGGAAAAGCTAACGCTGCGGCTTTGGCGGTATGCAGGGAAGGAGACAAGAGACCGTTTTTCAGAATGGATATCAATGGAGGAGAGGCTTCACTACGCTGAATAAACAACTATTGAAAAGAAATAGCTTATCATTTATTACAATACAGGAGGGAGCACGTTTTGCTTGCTTTCTGAACCCATATACTATTTGGGTAAAAGTTTTGTTTTCATGCTGCTCAGTTCACTGCAAAAGTTCTGGACTTGAAACGTACTTAAAGGCGTGACTGAATCTGAAACTGCAATTATTGACAGTGATATAATCTTAGCAACAGAAGGACAAAACAATCTGTGTGTCAAAACAGATGTGCATTAAGTCTTAGAGTGCAAATGCAAACTAATAGACAGCCACTTGTTATATGTAATGTGTATGCGTTTCTTTGTCATTCATTTTAGTACTATTTTTTCATTTTATCTTTCTATAAACAATGTTTACTTATGAACATTTGATGGCAAAATGCTGTTTAAATTTATTATTTACTTATAATTATTATCATCATAATAACCTAATTTAATATATTTTTAAATAGTTAATTAAATAGTAAAATAATTCCAACAGTTTTTGCTATGGTACCCAAATTGGTACAGAGAACCGTCAAATTTGACTGGTATTGGTACCGACTACTGGAATTTTGGTACCATGACAAACCTATTTGGAAGTTATTATGGACTTTGTTTATGTAAGCACATTTGCCTGCAGAGCATACATAGACTCATTAGACAGCCAATCCTGAAACAATAATTCCATTCAATGGCTAATAATCAAAGGAAGATGGTCTTAATCATATTGGTGAGTTACCGACAATACAACAGAGACGGTTCTGAATCTGATCAAGCTATTACTACAACCTCTAACAAAAAGCAGCAACAGAAAGACAGAGGTTAAGTACAGAACAAGGCATCTGATGTCAGATGCTATAGAACAAATGCTAATATTTGCACTAAGCTAAAGGTATATACTATTTTTTTATGTCAGAATCATCTGAACAACCAAGGCAAAAGCAAATTGCAGCCTTTCATATTGATCATCACCTACTTGATTAGGGGTTGTTGCCAAGAGTTTCATCATTTAATCCATTATTTGCCTGTAATAAGAGTGTGAGGCGGGGCGAATTTGCATATTTATGGGTCCGTGTACTAAATGAAACAAGGGTCTAGAGTTACATTCAAGCTATTTTAAAGCATGAAGACAATTTTTTCACAGGAAAAAAAAAACATATAAGGTGATCAAAGAAGAGTTTTAGGGGAGAATTACAGGGGGACTTTAATACCAGATGTTAAGAGGGCTTTAGGAGCATATGTCGCCCACATTTGTCAAAGTACCTCAAAAATACAATGAAGTTTGAATCACCATAAATTAAAAACAGTATCCAGGGACTGCTGCATAGATAATAGACGTCATTGTTTCTCTCTTTCAATGTAGCTGTATGTTTGTTAAATTGTGATCAACTAAAATAAAATGACAGTTCAACAACAGGAAACATCTTTAAGACAATTTGTTTTCTTATATAGACTACATCTTAATTTGTGTTTTAATTTGAAAAGTCAAACCTACAAAACATTTTGTAGGGTAATGAATACAAATGTTCTACACATAGCAATAGCTCTTATAAAAGCTTATATCACAACTTCATATTGTGGTGTTAATGTTACAATACAATTGCTTAAAGTCAACAGGAAATGGCATTCACAGCCCATTGTATTCCCATATTGTGATTTCCAGGATAATAAAGGTTTCTACATGATTTTCCAGAGGCAGAACAAGTTATTATGTTTTTATGAAATATTATGAAGACGTTTATGTTATATCTTATAACATGTTGATTACAATAAGACTCAGAATGTGTTAGCGTAAATAAACAGGGTCAGTATGTACCTAACTTTGTATGCAACTTTTCACCTCTGCATAGCCTTGCAAAGGATCTCAATGTAAGAGCTGTGACAGCAAATCAACAAGATTGAGAGGAATTGCTATTAAAAACGAGCATCATCACCGACTAATGCAGTATGGCAAGGAGAACCTTCATCATTGGCGTCATTTTACAGTATAGAAAAAAAGAAAAGTGCTTTTACAAATGGAAAGGGCAAGTTTAAACAGAGAAAAAGTATAACCCATTTTGATAAAAGCATGGGAGCAGCGCTTGATATTAAAAACTTCAAAGAAGGTCATAAGCATTTGGTTTCATGAGACAAGGTTGCTGTGTCATGTGTTTCGAGAGAGCATGTGCTGTTGATGGCAGTGACGGCTGGTAGGCTACAGGCTACTACTTTGCTCAGAATTGTTTATATACAAAAGGGCAATATTCCAGAGACAAGTTTATACACCTACACATTACAACAGAACACAACTCACTGCTTCTCTATACATATCCAATTGCCGATACACCGTGTTTGTCTATATTTATAATATCATTGTTGTCAGTCATTTACTGTACATCACTGTTTCAATAACTTGCCGTTTTAGGGCCAAATCATCATATAAAGGAACTGGATTTCCAGATCGAACAGAAACAGAGGATTGAAAGCCTAATCTCCAGTGAACATGCAGATAATTTTCCCGCATCAGCAAATAGCGCACATTATGCTCTTTACTGACTCCCACTGTAGCATGGCATACAGGAGGCACGCAAAACAAAATTATTAAAGTTCTGTCAATATTTAATCATCCTTTTGTCATTACATAGCCATCAATTGTGTCAAATGCACCATTTTTAAATCTGAATGAACATGTAAATAAGATTTCAGGCTTAAGCAGAGAGGAAGATCAGATTTCTCACACAAAGCTTTTTTTTTATTATTGTTTGACAGACACTGTCATGTCGGTATGAACTATCATTGCGTAGGAAAGAGCTTTATGAAGATTTTTCAAAAATTCTTCTTTTGTTTTCCACAAAAATAAACAGGGTTTTGAAACGCCATGAGGGTGAATAAATAATGATGAAAGGCATGTTTTTTTTATTTTATTTTTTTGTCATCATTTACTCACCCTCAAATTGTTCCAAACCAGTAACTTCTTTTCTTCTGTGGAAGAGAAAAGAATGTTGAAGGCTAGAAAACACTGGACCCCACTGATTTTCATTGAATGGACAAATCAAAAACATGTTTTAAAATACACTTTATGTTCCACAGAAGAAAGAAAGTAATAGAGGTTTAAAACGACATGACAGCATCTTCATTGTTGGGTGAATTATCCCTTTAAACAATTATTTGTTCTGAGCACTGCCAGTGTCTTGTATGCCTATAGCACTGTATTTCAACACAGAAATCACACTTTAAATATTACTGTTATAACTACACATAAAATAGTAATTTTCAATGCAAATAAGCAACGTGATCTCATAAGAATTATGTATTTGTACATGGTTCTACTACATATATTTACCTATTTGCATACACCCTGAAACTTACAATATTGACATGGCAGCATGCCAGCATCTAGTTATTTACATATGAACAATTTTCCAAAGGTACAAATGTGTACAAATTCATATTCAAGAATAGTGAAATCATGGAATGAATTATTTGATTCTATTTTATTCAATTGTCATGTCAATGACATTATGTTTTCAATCGCATTTTTTAAACAGTTTACTACTTAATATGAAATACGATTTCGTTTTTTGACTTCTGCTGCCAACTAATTTCGAAGGATTACATAATGTTAAACGAGTAGAATACACTTTCAAACCTAATAAATTACATTTCTGTAATGTTACTTATTACATGATTACTTATCATGTAATATTTATTTAGTTTGCCATGGGATACAAAAGGCATTTTCTCAGTAAGTCTGTATATGCTGTGATTGACAATAGAACCATAAAATACATTAAAAACGCAATATAGAATCACAAGTTAGCCTACAGTAATCAATTTTATTTGTGCGCTGTAATCCAAATCTTCAGATTCTGAGGAACAGACCCAAATTCCAGCCTTTATTCAGCGATCTTCATCTCCATTCTCAGCAGTGACCGCAAACGGTTATAAATTCAGAAATTGTCAGCTCAATAAGTTTTACGACATGACATGAGTTTTTTTTGCTTCGGGGTGCACACTGTGTGATTTATAATAGTCCTTCACGATTGTTCCTTGTAAGACTGTATGAACATGATCATCACTGTAAGCCATGTCACACTATAAGATCTCAGTTGTCATTAATGTCAGACTGTACGGCAGTCAGAACGCGTTAAAAACGGACTCACACAATACAACTCATCCAAAGTTTTACATCATCAATAAATGACACGTGGCTACAAAGAAATCTTTAATTACGTTACCAAAACTTTAATTTTGGTCATGGTGTCTTGAAAAACAAAGACAATTTGACGGTCGTCGTGCAGGAGAAGTCACACTGCAGGACTGCGAGTCAAATCTTCTGACACTTGCAGAATTTGTCAGAGGTAAAGTTTTATTGCAACAGTCATTAATCGGCTGTCTGTGAATATGTCAAACTAAATATATCTTGGGTTCTCACTGTACGATTTTGGTCACGATTTGGCCGTCTGAGACAAATTTAGTAAATTCTAAAAGATTCCTCTGATCCTAGGCTAAAATTTGAAGTCTTTAGTCGTTAGTTTGACACGTTCACCTACAGCCAATAATGACTGTTGCGATCTAATTTTACCCCATGCAGTGTGACTACTCCTACAACGACTGTCAAATTGTCTTTGTTTTTCGAGACAAGCAATGACCAAAATTAGCATTAGAGATTTGTAATTCAGCTCACGGTCCCCGAACGTGTCATTGATTAATGATGTAAAACTCTGGATGAGTTTTCCTGTGTGCATCTGTTTTAAACGCGTCTCGACTGTCGTAGTGTCTGACATCAATGACAACTCAGATCTACAGTGTGACATGGATCACACTGGGGTTCACGTTCATACAGTCTGACAAGAAACAATCATAAAGGACTATCATAAATCACACAGTGTGCACCCGGCTTTAGTCACAGATTGCGACATGCCGTGTTTCGGTAGATGTGCGTTTGAATGAGAAATATGTGTCTTCAGAGTGGATCAGAATAAGCCTGGATGCCAGCCGAACTTAACCCCGCCCACAACATTTGAAGATGGGAAGTTCGGTCTGGACTTGATCCGTTGTGAAGCAAGTATGCCTGAACCAAAGCTGTTCAAACCAATCAAATTGGCAGGGAAGGCTTTATACGATGATAGACAGATGATCAACAAAATCATAATCATCCTCGTCACCAAAGAGCACTTGGGTTGAATTCACAACCATTTACAACAAAGAATGAATGCCGCTGGAGAATTTAGATATGATGTAGACAGCGCATTCATTTTAAAAGAGGAACAGAGAACCACGATCAAGGCATTTGTCGATGGGAAAGATGTTTTTGCCGTCCTTCCTACGGGATTCGGTCTATCAAATTGAGTGCAGAGGCATTTTTTTTCCTGGTTCGGTTGAAACACCCCCCATAATCACAGCCCAATGGAGCAGTATCAGACTCACATTCTGACTAGAATCTGAGTATGACGACGTCAGGTGATCAGAATATGATTTTCAGCAATTAATAACTTAAATTGTGCTCTGTACCTCATACAAAACTATTATATACCACCGTCATTGGACTATGTTTGGTACCGCTTTTGACATTTCTGTAATAAGTTAATTATTGTGATTGCATTTGTCTGTCTGTTATTTGTCTTTATAGCTACATATTTGAAAAAAAATGGTTACGGGTAGGTTTAGGCAAGGTTAGATATTATGGGAAGAAGAAGGAGGGAACCGGTGAACAATCAACAGTTTTTAATAAATAAATAAATAAATAAAAATGAAAATAAAGAAACAAACAAAACAGAAACAAAACAAAACCTCAAATAAAATCCAGGCCTGGCCTCTCTTGTCCTTCACCGTCGTCACTCCTCCTTTTATGCTTCCGCTCCTCCGTGAGAGATACGAGACCGGCGCATCGCGCAGGTGTTACTCATCAGCAATCACGCCACCGGCCTCGCGCCGTTCTCCCACGGGCCTCGGCCTCGTCCTGCTCGCCACAATACTTTTCTTTATTCTATACTGTTACTAAAATTAAAATAATATAAAATATATAATTGAAATGTTTCTATAAAACGTAAAAGTGCAACTACATAAATATAAATATTCGTAAATATTTTATGTTTCATTAGCTGTAAATAAGTCATAATTTTTACATTTTAGATGTTGTCAATACGTCCATATTCTACATTTCAGAATCTATCCAATACAAATGCACGTTTTGTACTTGTAAGTGTTATGTACTAATAAACAATGAGACCAGGCTTAAATAAGAACACTGACACAACAGAGGGTTCTCAGAACTCTAGTGCAATGGGGGTACAGGGGAATCTTTTAGGGTTCTTAGTACAATCCCCATGTGATGTTCCACTAGATTGCTTCGTAAAGAACCTTTGCCTTATTTGGAATGATGTTTAACCAGAACTAAATTTGACCAAGGTGTACTTTAGGTTATTACATAACAGGAACATGCGTACACAAAAACTCTTTTCACAAGCACACCCCTCTCTCCCTTTTTGTCCCTGTTTCTTCAGACACACAAATCAAATATGTACAACTAACTCAGCTATCTTCAATGGTCATCCAAGCTTTGAGAGTTTGTCTTTTTATGCACCATCCATTCATCAAACTCACTGCTGCTTATTCAAATTATCAATGTTTAGAAAGGAAAAATCAACTTAAAATACAGTTGGTGGTCAAGCAGAAACCATCTAAAACTATTAATACTGTACATATGAGTGCGAACAATTCCTACTCAAATAAATACAATTTACCCCTCAAACTTCATTGTGGTATTAACAGACCACTTTTTCCGCCTGAATGTGGCTTCATGTTCTAAGACTCATGTTCAGAAGATTTATTATGTGTGATATCAGGTCAAGACCAGTGTAAAGTCTCTCACACTTTCACTCATTATTTGGGTCTGTGTGTGCCAGGTTCATGTTCTGGCTGGTGTCTGAAACTATATATTTTTTCCAAAAAGATCAAGTGGTGTTGCCTCCAATTCAAACCCCAAAGATGCAAAGGTTAAACACACAACTAAGCTCAAATTCCTTTCAGGAGAAAAAAAAACATACTGTAAACACTAAAACAGCCTCGGACAAAAATTGCTCTTGCCAAACTCTCGCTCAGATTCTTTAGACAAATACAGAGATATTGTTTCTAATTTTCTCGGTAAAGGTAGTTTCATTTCAGTCTCCCACATATTTTCTTATCATCGTCCTGCTTTTGTTCCAGCCGGCACAGGTCTGACTGAAACCAGAGGTTTTTTTTAGAACAGCTAAACTGTCAACTGTCAGCTTTCAGTCAAGTCAAATTAGATTTATTTACACGTATAGAGCATGTTGTAAAACCACAAATGCTGACAATTTGATATATCAAAACAACAACCTATTAAGGAAAAAGTAAAAAATGCCTAACCTCTCAGAGGAGCTTAAGCAATGAAATGTAGGTAAACCCTGTCAATTTAAAAACATAACCCGACATTTGGACCAGTGTGTCGGTGTGTGAATCAAAATGTGCTATTTCCATGAATAGTCTGTGAGTGATAAAATGCGTGAATGACTGAGAAATAGAATGAGAATACAGCGAAGTTCAATGATAGGAGTTCTGAGGCATTTGGACACAACCGTGTGGGGTTGCCTTGATGGCAGTATCCCTGGAACCCAGCAACCCTGAGGGAGGAGGCTGGCCTCTGTGTTAAAGACTCGGATACTGTATTAATGTGTACAGCTGTCTCTGTGTACTGGTTTATTGGCTGCAGACATAAAGAGAGGAGCTTCAAGCAAATTAACACTTCCTCCCGGAATTATACATTTAATTTCGTGCTAATGGTCCTGAGGATAACTGATCCTGATCCATTAATAGCAATCTTATAAAGAACATACAGAACTGAAACTTCACAAGAAACCAGTGGTCTGTGTGAACGTACTACACGGGGTGAAGATATTTAAAACAAAGACTTTTCTCTAAAGTATTGGACTACATGTCTAACTATTTGAATGAACATATTTAAACTAATATTATTCACAGCCACCCAGGGATCACAGCATAATATAATATAATATAATATAATATAATATAATATTTTATTAATATTTAATTAAAGTAATTAAATGTTATCTTTTTTTTTAGCTTTTCATACAGTGGTCCCTGGGTGGCTGAGAATCTGGATGGGGGGGGGGGGTTCCCTGGGTCTGTACAAGATGAAAATCCCTAAACAACTTAATTATATGCTCTCCAAAAAAGTTTTTCAAATTTCCCATACATCACGTGCATTATTTCTTGATCATTTCAGTTATGTGTTCATTTATCAACTTCAAATAAATATATAAATAATTTCTAAAAGTCGGACTAACTCTTTTATTGTCCTCTACGGTCGCATTGCGGGGTACAAAGACGCACGTGTTATTTGAGTTTATTGTTCAAACGCCTTTCAATGTCTATGTGCTATTTATTTACTTGCTCAACAAAGTTTATTGGTTGAAGCCAAACAAAAAAGAAAAGCAGTGCCCCTTCTTACCTGCCATCTGTTAACGACGTTACATCCAGCCATTCTCCCACCTCGTTTTTTACGCAGGGCACGTTATGGTACGGGGGACGGGCCAACATCCCGACCGGGTACCACTGTTCGGGTGGAGGTCGCTCCCGCGGAACCAGAGACCCGCTTTGGCCGTACTCGTATGGGTTACCAATAAACGGCGTTTCATGGCCAGTAGCGTAAGTGGTCCTCTGTTTTGGAGGCCCGTACTGGCCGTTAGACTCATCAGCGTACCTATGCGGGTACCCCCAGCTGTCATTCAGTTCACGGGGCATCATCTCTGCCTTAATTTTGACGTTATAGTGATTCGCATAATTCTCCACGGGCCCCGAAAACTCCCCGGACATCGCCGAGGGCTTCGCGAAGCTTTGGCCCGGTCCGTTTTCGAACTCCGGGTGGACGAAATGGGCCATGCTCGCGGGCAACAGTTGTTCGAACTGGCACGAAGCCGTGTGCGTCGCGTCCATATCCGATGCTGTCTTCGCTGCCGTGCCCTCTGAACTCAGGTTGGCAATGTCCCCGGACATGCTGGCGAACTCATGCACCTCCTGCACACCTGATGTTAAGTGTGATCTAGATGCGTTGCTGTACTGCAAGGTTGTCACCTCACCTGCTAGCTGCACCAGGTCACCACTTTTAAACATCCCGAGCACTTTGTCCCTGCCTCGCAGCTCTAAGCCTCTGTCTCTCTGTCCCATCGCGAGAGCGTACTCTCTGTCTTTCGCTCCTGCTTCAGGTTCGCTCACTGAGCAGTCGAGCAAAGGCAGATATATTTCATCACTACTTCTTTCAGTGGCCAGGGGCAGTGGTGGCGGTGCATGGTGCGGTCCCACCTCGCCTAGTTCGCTGGACTCCATAGCTAAGCCCAAAGACACGGACACGGCTTTGCACAGCTCTCGCGCTGTCTCTGAAATGGTGGTGCTGCTGCTGCTTGCGCGACTACTACTCGCCACACTTGCGTCACGGCCCGAGCCCAACTCGCGCTTGTGAACTTCAGCTGCACCGTAGCCCTTCTGTCCGCTCTCAGCGCCCCGTAGGAAACCTGCGCGACTGGCGCTGCTTTCGGTGGCGTCTGCGCGGCCCAAGCCGCTATATGACAGAGATGAGTCGCTTTTGCTTCCTGTTGAACTCTTGAGAAAATTAATACGGCTTGCCGCTGCCTGTATCACCGAACTCGTACTCTCGCACTCTTTTTCGGGGCAGCATATTATTCCTCTGCGGGGGGACAGCTTGCTTAAACGCATTTCCCTCGATGCGGTCTCCTGCAGGAAGCCGCACTTCTTGGAGCTAGAAATGTCCGAACTCTCGGTGTTACTCGCTCTCTTGACACGCACGTTTTGAAAAACTCTTTGGTAAGATCCGTGAAAAACTGCTTCTGGGGACTCGAAAGCCTCCATCAATCCGAACGGAACCTCAATAGTCTAGAAACAGAGTACAACACACAACCCGTGATGGTTTAAAGGTGACTCA
Source organism: Meda fulgida (assembly GCA_030578275.1). Lineage (NCBI taxonomy): Eukaryota > Metazoa > Chordata > Actinopteri > Cypriniformes > Leuciscidae > Meda > Meda fulgida. Next base: position 27,619,168 of record CM060620.1, read on the forward strand.
CCGCAACAAGTTCATCAACGAAATACTTGGAAAAAGTTCCAGTCAGACAGACACGGGGCTGCGCAGGGCGAGAGTGTGTAAGCAAAAATAATCAAATGAACGCTCGTGTAATCGCAGAGGACACGCATAGGCGGCTCTTAAAAAACGTCAGCGAGAAAAGTTTTCCGAAAATTCACGCGAACAACCGTTTGGGGCATCCGATCATAAGAGCGTCCAGTCAGACACGTCTTATCCATTAATGAGCGGATGAGAAAGTGAACCAGTCCGGGGCCCGGGGGTGGGAATTTCTCTCCGCTGCTCGAGTAGCTATTTTTCCGTCTACCTTGAGAACAAGCGATAAGATTTTGCGCTGTCTGTTTTCAATCATCAATCCGAGCCGAAGCGGCTGTTGCTACAGTACTCTGGGCGCATCATAACAGCCTACACTTTCCTCTTTTAAGTAATTACAGCCCCTTTTTTCTCGTGTCAGGTACTCTCCTGGGCACATTCACAGGTAATCTTGCTGTGTCACGGTGTTTTGTCTGGGTAAGCAGTAATTTTACGGAGAGTTTGCTCGGGAAAGTCCTTGATCGCTTTAACTGTCAGGACTAAATAATACAGTCACAGGAACGGCGCCAGTTATACGGGCAGCCTAAATAAGTGCTCACTGCAAGTAAGATCAGGGGATCACAATTCACTTTAAAAGTATTAAAATAAAACACTGATGATGTATAGCCTATAAATATCATAGGTTTAAAATAGGTGAAAAATAGGCTACAATTAAATCAATGAGCTCCACATTGCTCTATGAGAAACTGCACATGTGCGCACTTTATAAGGGGTCTGGGCCTTATTCTGTGGAAATGCTTCTCATGGCATTTATTACTGAGCACACACTAAATCCACAATGGGACTGTTAAGTCCACAAAATAAGCCACTTGAAGAGCAAAATAGATTGTTGCCTACTTTTTATTAAAGGGAGATGGCAATATTTAACCTTGCTGCAGTAAATGTTCCTGTCTGGGCATTTAATGTCAATTAAATTAAATATAAAATCACATGAAATTTTGTTTATGTGTGTAATTTAACGGACAGTTTTATTATATTAGGCTACAGAATTTAATTAGGATCATTTCGTTTTGTAAACATTTCAAATGTCATCAGAGTGATGTGAATTTTTCCAAATGAGATGGGAATTTTAAATATGGGAAATGTGAGTGACTCAATAAAAAATTATTTTATTGGATAAATTATCTTTGCATAGCCTATACATACATGAAATCACTATATTTTTGCTTGAACTGTTGTTCCTTTGATAAAGGCAAGGCATCACTCTAACGTTTTCATTCAGAAGATGTGAAACATAACATGACAATAATTAGGCTATATCTTACTGAAGGATAATGCAACTGTGGGGTCCTGAAGTGGCTTCTCATTCACATCCAACCATGAGGACCGGTTTAATCAAAAGACCATTGTACTACAAGTAATATTATTATTTTACTAGAACTTATTTGACTGCAAAAGCAAGGACATTTCTTAATAACCCTTTTATTCACTGTAACTTCCTGTGATCTTTTTTTTTTTTTTGCCAGAAGGTTCAGGGGATGTTAATGGTCCTCAGTGAAATAAGGCTATTCATTATTAATTCCTGTTGTCAACTGTCTCAAAACTGATCACATAGCAACAAAGGTCTCAGTCATGTCAAATGTTGTTACACAAAATTATTTCCTTGCATAAACGATGCCTTATAAGCAAGAGTTAAGAGAAGTCTTCACATAAGCGACGAGCGTGCCACGTATGCAGTGCAGGGAAAGGATATTGCATTTGCAGCCCTGAATTGTCATGAACGCTGTTTGATTTGGATTAGGAATGCTGCAGTGAAGTGTTTGAGGTTATTGAGAATAAGGGTCACATTTAGAATGAATTGCTTAGAATCTGTGGGAGGAGCTGAGACTGAGGGATGGAAGTTGAGAGGGCTGTTGTTCGGTTTGGTTTGGTTTTGGCCGGAGATTGGCTTAGTTGAAGGGAAAGTGCTCAGTTGTGTTGTTTATAAGTTGAGTCTGAACTGTTTTTTGTTTATCATGTCTCATCATCACATTCTTTTGTTTATCATTAGGAATCGGCATTCTACTTAATCCCTCACTTCTTTTTGCTCTATCCCACCCGCACTAGTGTGTCCGCATGTGTGTGTAGCACCTGTTGCTTAGTAACTGAAATTCCGGCTATACTCTGAGCATTATGGCAAAGTGCATAGGCTACCATTTATTATTAAAAAAAATCTTCTATTTATCTGAAATAGTTTTGAAGGTTATGGAGACCTGCTAATATAATGTTAAAAGAATATTCCAGATTCTGTAGGCCCCTACAAGTTAAACAGCACATGTGTCAGGTGTTGATTATCACACAAATCTATTTCAATTGTTTTATTATTATTATTATTTTTAATTAAAATTCTTGGTTACAGTGAGGCACCAGAAGTGAAAGGGACTGTAACGAAGTTTGTTTATTTGTTGGAAGAAGGAGGCACCCAGCAAACACATTTACGTTGTGGCAACGTCTGTGGCACGTTGTATGCTATGGCAACATTGTAACAACGCGACAGGGCTGTAGCAACGTTGCTGCGCGACATTCAGCAACTGAGAGACTACGTTCTGACAATTGTTTTTATTTTATTTTTTCTAGATATAGATATCCCCCATTTAGTATTTTATGTTTTGAAGTTAAAGGTGCTCTAAGGAACTTTTTGACCTTAACTGAACAGCTTCGGAGTCAGTGGAATGGTTATATTACTTATTTCGGGTTGAATGGTGGTGGTTTCGCACCCCCCTGGTGCCCAAGAGCGGAAAAATCTAACTTGCAACTGTCTGTAACGGGCTTACTAGTACGCTAGATACTATAACTTTGATGTTAGCATTGTCATTAGCAAACACATTTGATTTCTGTAGTTGTTTGACCGTTCCTCTGTCGGTTTTATTTGTGTAACTTAGTTCGCAAATAAATAGATATCAAATTCTTAAAATCAAGACACCGGTGTATCCTACCCGCGTCTAAATGGCTAGCGGAGATTTTGGCTTGATCTAGCTAGATGGATGCTGCCCTTCTATGTGTCTAATTTAGCTTGCACGTTGCATCCAGGTGTTACTTTAATTTTATTTGGCGCCGGTGTAGCTTTTTTTGCAGTTCACTAAATAGTGTAGAAGCCGATGGCTCACCGATCGCATTCTGTATTGTATTGATCCATAATATGACAGCTGATCAGCTGGGTTCCTCAACAGTTACAACAGTTCGTTTTTATGACAGTGTGTTTTAAAGCATTTACTACCAGATACTAGGGGGAGCTTTGTAGAGAAAAAACACTCAGGGTTGCCTGGTGTCCCTTTAATTTTATTTTAGTCAGATATTATATTATGTTTATCCTTATAATTAATGGGGCTATCAGTAAATTAGCCTAATTATAATCAACACCTGCAAGTGTAGCCTACACTTTGAAGAGTAAAAATGTTATCAAACTTAATTCAACTTTATTAAAATTGCATATGGTAATCAAATTGCAGTTTCAAAAGTCATACATTTGTAAAAATAAAAAACCTAAATAAACGAATATACACATTTCTTTTGAAGTATAATAAATAAAACATGAAAAGCAAAGATCAGAACATTTACTGAAAAAAAAACGGGCTCTGTACATGGCTGACAGGGGAGTGTAGTCGAAAGCCTGTTGATAAAGGTCAGTAAATGAGTCCAGGAAACATCAACAAATCATGAGGAGCAAAGAAATGATTGAGACTAAATGCAGACAAATCAAATGAAAACCTAAACAGTGCGAGCGAGGCTACATTAGTCAAATTAGAAAATGAAGTTGTAGGTTGTGTTTGAATAAACGTGATTTAGCTGAGGTAAATAAAACGCAATAGGCTACTTAGCCTACGTATCCTTACTCGATGAAGAATAAGACAACACAATGAGCCCAACGGGCGGTTGAAATTTAAAAGGCTAATTTTCGCGCTTCAGGGCCAACACGATGACGAATAGGCTAAATTAAGCCTGTTTTATGCTTCTGCGTCGAATCAACGGCGTACCCCCGCAGACCCCTCTGCGTCGCCACGAACCCCTCTCCGACCAATCCGCTGTAGCTCGACGTGCACCTCCAAAAAATTGTATCTACGCGTCGAGGCGATGCAGACCGCAAGGGCTGTGATTAGTCAGATTATACATCATTTCCGGAGTGTAGCTTTTCCGGTTGCCCCCTCCTGCTATACCGCCATTTTTAAAGTGACCACTGCACTGTTTGTTTCAACGATGGATCAAGTTGAGGACTTTTTGATCGAAGAAGTACGAAAGTACGACTACACACAAGCTGCAACAACATTCTCCCTCTTTCACTCGCCATTGTCGGAAATGAAAAAGCGGAACCGGCGCACAGAACCAAAACAAACTAGCAAAGAGATTCGTGTTCCCCTAGCATTCTGGCGGTGAAATGCACAGCGATGCAATGCAACCTGACACAGAACCATAAAACGGCCACGAAGCCGTAGGAGTGACGGCGTAGCTACACCGTGGAGTTGATGCAGAAGCATAATGAGGCCGTGTTGTTTAAACGTTGTTTGAAGGTTGGGTACGTTGTCCCAATGTTCTGTGTTTGCTGGCCAGGATCCGGCGAATGTTCACAAACACTTTATAAAAAAAACACAAAACGAAAGTAAATGACGGCCGCCCGACGACCAGTGTTGGGGGTAACTCATTAAAAGGTAACTTGAGTTACACAATCAGACTTTTTTTCAATCTAGTAAAGTAATGCATTACCTTTAAAATTTTCAACAAAATATCTGAGTTACAATTTCAAATAAGTAACGAATAAGTACAAATAAGGCGTTGTGTGTAAACATGATGGTTATAGTAGTTAAATGTGAGCGTGCATTTACTCGAATCACTTGCACAAAAAAAAGATTCAATATTCCTCAAAATGAATACAGTCAGTGAAATGCAGAATCAGAATACTATGCAAACCTCCAATAACTAAATAAGTTAAATCAAATAAAAATGTTATGCATTTAATCACACTTTATTGATCAATGTACTTGCTTCTGACCTTCGATGATTCAGTTAAACCATAAGCAAAAATGACTATAGATTTTTTTTTTTTATTGGTCAAGTAAGTGTTAAACTTTTTTCAATGTTTTTTCTTGTTAGACAAGACCAGACACCACCGGGCCTCAATCATACCGAAAGTACCTTCGCCTGCAGGGAAGGTACCTCCATATTATAAAACTTCATAAATGTGGAAGGCGGGGACCAGCCGGCCGCATCACAAATATCCTGAATGGGAAAACCAGAGGACCAAGCCCAAGACGGGCCATGCCTCTAGTCAAATGAGCCTTGATACCTATAAGGCAAACCTGACCCACTGAGGTATAAGCCATAAAAATGGCATCCACTATCCATCTAGACAGTCTTCGCTTAGTGACTGGATCACCCTTTGATCGGCCACCAAAGCAGACAAAGAGCTGTTCCAATTGTCTAAAAGTTGCAGAACGCTCCAGATAGATTCTCAGTGCTCTGGCAGGGTAGAGTAGATTAACCTCCCGTCCTCTGCAGAAGGGGTAAGGGCTAATAACGTAATAACCTGTGCTCTGAACAGTGTTGAGAGCACTTTTGGTTCATAGCCATGTCTGGGTTTGAGGATGACCCTGGAGTCATCCGGTCCAAACTCCAAAAATGAAAGGCTCACAGAGAGAGCCTGCAGATCTCCCACTCACTTGATGCCAGTGCCAGCAGGAGAGCAGTCTTTAGCGAAAGGTGAAACGTGGACCCTTCAGAGCCCCAAGGACCGTGGGGAGGTCCCAAGGCAGCACAGAAGGAGGTCTGGATGGGTTAATCCCCCTTTTCCGGACATTGCCAAAGAGGGTGAGTCTCGTGGGGGCGGGCCGGTGTGAGCTCGTTCGCTTTGGTGAAAATATTCATCAAAGCCAAGATCCGAACTCAGAAATGGCGCGAGAGTCTCAGAATCCACCAGAATCGAGGCTCGACGAGGGAAGAAACGGGGGGGCGAGGGGTGACGCACTTTGTGTGCCCGTAGGCCTCGTGCAGATGCATCCGCACGTGGCACAAGAGGAGCGAGGCATTTGGAACAACACCTCGCGCTCTTAAAATCACAGAATAGTTACAATAAAAAGGATATGCATCGACGCCGGATAGCCACAGGTGAACGGCGTCAGGAGAAAACGACTTGAGAGGCGTAGTCCGCTGAGTGATGCTTGCTCAGGCTGAAAGGGCTTGTTCGACGGGCAAAGGCTTTCAGAGATGTCAGAGACGTGAAGTTGTCACTGAAGGAGTAAAATCTGCTATAATGGCACTTTCAGGGGACTATTATAGGCTAAGGCCACATCCCCTTGGCGGGCTCTGACGTGTAATGACGTAATGCTAGCTCATTGGTGCACACGTCCCGTGGCGCCTGCGCCATTGGATGTGCTGTTGCCGCAGCACAGCCAATGAGCGAGCCAGACGCTCAATGTGCAAGATGTGCAGCTGGAAATGCTTTTTACATTATAGGCTTCAGTAAATCGAGGAATAGGAGTTTCCCCACTGCGTATAGCTACGCAATACGAAGTGTCCGTTCGAAAGGGAACAAGCCTATCCCAGGTGAAAAAAAAGTAACTTAACGCATTACTTTTCTAAAAAAAAAAAAAAGGAACTGAGATGCGCACTTAGTTACTTTAAGGAAGTAACACAATATTGCAATAGATTCTGTTTCAAAGTTACTTTCCCCAACACTGCTGACGACTGCCGCAGACACATAATAAAACAAACACTGAGAAGCGCAATTAGTTACTTTTTAAGGGAGTAACACAATATTGTAATACATTAATTTTCAAAGTTACTTTCCCCAACACTGCTGACAACTGCTGCACACACATAATAAAACAAACAAAACACAACGCACAGTCCAGGCCTGGTCCTCTCTCATCTTTCATTGTCGTCGCTCCTTTTATGCTTCCGAAGCACCTCCGTGAGAGATACGAGACCAATGCAGTGCGCAGGTGGCGCTCACCGGCGTCGCCGTTCTCTCACAGCCCTCAGCCTCGTCCTGCTTTCCACAGGGACCAATCAATAAACTTTAAAATACACTGTTTCACACAGACCAGCGATGAAGGCTTTGACCTGGGTGGAACCAGCAGCGAAACAGTCCTTATGCTTGGCAGGACCAGCGGCAAAGAAGGCTTTGGGCTGGACGAGACCAGTGGTGAAGAAGGCTCTGGGCTGGATGGGACCAGGGGTGAAGAAGTCTCTGGCTTGGCGGGCATGACATGAACTGTCTCTGGCTCGTTGGGCGTGATATGTACAGTCTCTGGCTCGGCGGGCGTGACATGACGCGCGGGCTCGGCAGGACCGACGTGAAGGCTGAACCACTCAACCACAGCACATGATCCACGTACCTGGGATCGCTGCTGCTGGAGCTTGCTGGTGCTTGCTGGTATAGATGATCGTCCAACCCACACCAAAAGTCTGACAGTCTTTTGGACGTCATCAGCCCAGCTTACCCCATCAGAGAGCTCTAGGAACTCTGCGACATATTCCTCGATGTGACGCCGTCCTGGAAACAGGTCAAAAGACGGTTTGTGGAGTTGGAAGGGGTGTTGAGAATGCCCATCTTGTCCCGTTGTTGTTGTCAGTTCTTCTGTTACTGTGCTGTGTAGGTAGAAGAAAGACTAAAAGGCAAAGAGCTCCAATACAAACTTTTACTAAAATAATTCCAACGAGTACAGACAGGCAGGAAGTACACACACTCTAAGTAAGACTAAGGGCCGACCAAGACAGGCTTAACTGAAAGGAACTAAATACAAACACAGATTAACAGAAACCAGGTGACACAGATGAACACTGATGGACAGAACACAGGTGATGCAGATGATGATGAGTGCTGGCAGGTGCGGGTAATGGTGAAGGAGTTGCAGGTGTGGGCCAAGGAGGAAGATGGGAACTGTAGTGCAGACGGAGACTAAGGGTGCTTTCACACTGGCAGTTTAGTTCAGAACGGGGCACAGTTCGCATGAAAAATCGCTAATGTGAATGCTGTCATGCGGACCGGGGTGCGCACTGGGGTACCGAAACCGAGACTACCTGGAGGAATGTGAATGTGAATGTGAAAGCAACACGGACTCGGGTGCGCACTTGTTCAGGAAGTAAAGTAACCTGCGCATGCGTTTTAGCTGATTATTATGTATTTAGTTAAATAAAACACATGTAAGGGATGATACTGTTGATGATTTACCTTGGATATGAGCGAGAGTGAGCCTGCAGTGTATTCGCGCATATCGTGTGGAATCAGTGCAACAAATTTGGAAATCCACTGTCTCCTCAAAAGAGTCCGTTTGCAAGCAGCAGAAAGCCACCTTATGCGACACACTCACAGTAAACCTGTTCTGTTCCTTCAGCTGCACATAATAGCACAAAAATGAATAAAAAAAAAACACAATACAATATATTGACCTGCATTCTGTTTCTATCATGCGCCGTTCACGAGTGCGATGATGTTATATGCACGCAAATGCACCAGGGTTCGACAGAATCAAGTTGAGTGTGAAACCAGCCCAATACTGCGGGGAGCGCCAGGAACAATGGTGTTTGGGCTCGGACCGCAGCAAACGAGCCCAGTGTAAAAGCCCCCTAACACATGACAGTGACGATGACAGTTAGATGGTGACTCTGACAGTGACACACGTTTTACCAGGAGAATTAATTTAAGTGATTTGATAAAAGTCTGTGTCTGTTTTGTGCTCTGTGATATAAGTGAAAAAACATTTAATTGAAAATCCTTATAGGTCAGATAAAATTTTGCATTACAAACTCATAGCAGACAGACAGTAAAGAGCCACTAAGGTGAATGTGTGTATGTGTTTTAGTGCCTATAAAGCAATTTTTGAGGTTGCTGGTGTTCCTTCATCCCCAAGGACCAGTCCAACGCTTACCTTAAATATTCTGATAAATGAGACAATCTCTGTATTTTTACATTTCACCACCTATACTAAGTAAATAGGCCAGTATTGTAGCAAGATTTTTTAAATCTTTGAACGGACTGGCGCCTACTTATCTGTCTAGCCTTTTGTCCATAAATAACCCATCGAGATCTCTCAGATCTTCTAATCAGAGGTTGCTGACTGTTCCTAGGGCAAGACTGAAATTGAGAGTGGATTGGACTTTTTCTTTTGTTGCCCCTAAACTGTTGAATAGGCTTCCACTGTGTGTTAGAACTGCTCAAACACTTTCTGATTTTAAATCTAAACTAAAAACTAATTTGTTATCTTTGGATTTTAATGTATTATAGAGATTAATAATCTGTTTTATTGTTTTGTTATGTTTTGAATGTTGTTATGTGTATCAAAGTAAAGCACCTTGGTCAACTTAAGCCGGGGACACACTTAACAACTGTAAGGTCAATAATGAATGTAATTTGATACTTATGACTGATCATGCCCAAACAGCTGAGTCAGAGACAGTTGTGTTCAGTCGTGTTTAAAATCTGCTCCAGTCTTTGGATGCGGTCTGTAAGTGTGTTCAGTTCAGTCTTAAAATGTTTCAGCTATTATGTTTCAGTCATTAAGTGTGTCCGTTTTTTTTTTAAGTGTCAGTTTTTGCATTAATTTTACTACAGTCAAAACTGAACACAGAGAAAGACATTTTGTTACACATAACATATATTGTTAATCAGGGACGTGCACAGGGGGGTTGCTCAGGTTGCCCGGGCAACTGCCCATATGCCCTTCTCGACTCGCGTTGCCCTTCCGAGAAAAAAAAAATCGTAGCTAGAATGGATGAAGAATTTCACGTAGGCCTAGATAAAAAAAAAAAAAAAAAAAAAAAAACGCAAAGCCTCATTCACTTCCATTCGGGCACCGAAAGTGAAAGTCAGTAGGGGAAGGGCAAACTCTGTTTATGTGGCTGCAGCGTTGCACGTCAGTCGATTCTGTTCCCTACCGGAATTCCTGTTCCCTTTACGCAATCATACTACAAATCATGCGTAGTTGCCCAGTTACCATATGTACCATCAGAACTGAATACGAGCAAGAAGCACAACTGAATTTTTTCATCTGTCAATTCAATCCAGATTATTTATTTTCAAATTAAAAAATTAAATAATAATAATAATAAAAACAGTAAACAATAATATGAGGAACTCTTTTTCTCATGTGTATTTTGGTGACATTCAATATATTGTTAATACATTTTCTATACTGTTTACAAAGTTGTATATCATAATCCTGCCATCTCTGACTTTTTCAATCTTTATAAATAATAATAAGACCATGAGGCATTGAGTTTGGACATAAACACGGTCAGATTTGTAAGGGCAAAATTCAACTGAATGTATTCAGACATAATACAAAAACTATGAACAAGTGCAAGATTAATTCAATTCACAGAAATATTACTGGAGTGTGAGAACCATTTTATTATGCTGCAGTGTAGCAAGACATATATTGTGTGTGTATATATATATATATATATATATATATATATATATATATATATATATATTATTATTATTATTATTATTAATACATAGGGGAGAGCAGGGGCGAAAGTAACATTTTTCAGAAAACATAATTTTAAAAGATGATGGTTTAGACAGAGATACATTTTTGATGTGGTCAGTCACTCACAAGTGTGGTCTATCAATACCAGGTGGTATTTTGTAAAAATGTAGAACAACTTAATTATAGTTTCACTTTGAACATAAGACTGCTCATGTTACTTTCGACCCCTTCAGTTGGGACGAAAGTAACACAGATGTGGGTCAAAAGTAACAACAATATACAAGCTAGATTTTTTTGCTAGATCTTTTTTCTTTTTTTTATTGTTTTTTTAGCCTAAATATAGGCCTACCTGAGTGACCTTGTTATATAACTGCAAACATATTTTGGCCTTTATCTTTGCAAAAGATAAAATAGCAAAATGGGTCATTTACATTTTCATTTTAAATTTCAGTTCAATCAGATGTTTCAAAAGTAACTGTTTTAATATTTTTTTAATGTCAATCCATTTTATAAAATGTTTTTTCAACATGAAAAATATGAAAATTAAATTAAATAAGCATAACATAACTTCTCAACATAATGTAACTATATGTTTTCACTGTAGCGGGACAAAAGTAACAAGTGTTACTTTCGTCCCGACAGGAACTCCTGACATTTAAACCCGATTTACTTTTATACTGAAAAACTCTGACAAGGTTGCTCTGACCTTTTTTCAGGTCAGAGCAACTGCCCCTCAAAATTCCTGTGCACGTCCCTGTTGTTAATATATTGCTGTTGTTGTGATTGTTGGGGGGATTATTACCTTTACTAGAACTACACTGATACTACCGGGTTGCCCATATACTTACGTCACAGAAAGGATCTCGTGTGCCTACACACAGCACTTTGTCGATGACTGTGTTGGGCTGTTTTGTATCTCGTTGTCTTTCTTTTGTTTTTGCGCTTTTTCTCTCTTCTGTATTGTATATGTGTGTCACTGATTTCTTACCTTGTATGTGTTACTGTTTTGTGAATTTGCAATAAAAAAACACACAAAAAAACACATAACTTCAAAATAAATAAAAAAAATGTAACAAGCATGAACAGAAATGCTATATCAGAGCTTAACCAACCTGGTATGCGGAAAGAATGAGTTTTTTTGGGGGAAAATGAAAAATACAGAAAGTTTTCTGTGATGGGTAGGTTTAGGGGTATGGTTCGTGTAAAGGGACAGAATATACAGTTTGTACAGCATAAAAAAACATTACGTCTATGGAGAGTCCCCACAGATATATTGAACCAGACGTGTGTGTCTGTGGCTAATCAAGTACATTATCTTTTTTTTTTTTTGGTCAAAAATGACTGAACAACACCAGAGGATTAAAATGTTCTTCACACTTTAAAAAACAAACAAAAAATAAAATCGTTCTAAGAGCTGTTGACCGAAAAACAGTTCTTCCAGGCATCCTTGCTAAAACCACTGTTTTGGAATCTTTATTTATAAGAGTGCTTTCACATATACACATTTATAACTGAAGAGAACTTTGAAAATGTTCACGAGTTCACACCTACAAATAATCAGAGTAAAGAGAATGCGTATCAGGCGTGCTGTCCGAGGAGAGGGCTCCGAGCTCGGAATTCGCTCCAAACCCAGAGTACTCCCCCGTATCCCTGGCTGGGGTAGTAACCAGCCGAGAGTGAGGAGTCAGGGTGATGGAGTGATGCAAAAAACTGTTGAGGAACATATGGTGAGTCAGCTATGTATATATAGGCTTCCTCTCGTGCTGATTCGATAGATCATTCGAATGTGTTCCTCCCGAACTTTGTTAATAAATCATCATTAAGTGAGTGTGAGTGCAAGAGAAAAAGTAAAGCAATGTTTCTCAAGGCTAAAGTGTGTATTCGAAGTCTCCATTTTCCAATTTAAGGTTACAAAAAGACAGCATAAAGGGGAGGGTGTGATATCATACTGCACGTTTAAGACTTTTTAACAGAGAAAGGAGTAAAGAACAAAAGACACATGATACACAACCACCTTTGGGCTTCTTTAACCCCTGTCCCTTTGTCTGTCCATAATGTCAAGCTTTCATTTACAAGAAAACACTTACACGTTCCAATGCAGTCACAGAGAGGAAAAGAGAGATAATTAGGCAGACTGAGAGACAAATGGAGACCCTAACAAGCTGCATAAAGTACATTATTCTCTCTGGTGTCAATGCCATGCCAACAACTGAGGTTTAACATCTGTCAGTGAGATGTGGTCTGCACTAATCAATGAGACTGGGTGTTTCATTACGTACATCCCGTGTGTGAGAGCATGTGTGTACGAGGCCTAAAACATTAATGCCCTTCTCCTTAAATAATTCAATTATAATAATTCTGATAGGTAAGATCTTCATTTCACTTGATCATATCATATCACTCATCCCTCTCTTAAGTCAGTAGACATTCTCTACATTTCTCCAGTGTGCCAGAGTGCGATCACTTCAACCTTTCTGGCTTTGATTCATGTGCGTTTGGGAGAGCTGTCAGACCGGGTGAGGTAAGTGACTGTTTATATTCTGGCAGCTCTGTGGTCAGTGGAAGTTATTGGCATAAGCTCCGCCCACACTTTCATGTCATGCCATTTGTTGTTGCTTAGTTGGAGTACAACAACTACTCTGAATAAGAGTTGAACAACTTCCTCACAATGCAGCAATACACCTGCAAGTGAACATTTTTGTGTGTCTTTCGGCTTGCACGAGCTGTTCAATAATTAAAGCTCTGCAGCCAATGCAAAATTTCCACAATCGGGTCACTTCACGGCTGTATTCACTTTACGGAGCTTTACGGTCATCAGGTTTTTTTTTTCTTTCTGTTGATCTCATCATATTAAAAAGTATGAGCTGTTGGCCACAATTGCTCGTTTTGACAAGTCAAACTTTTCAGTTAACAAAAACATCCAGTAGCCTAAGGCTGGTTTCAGTTATTTCTGGGACAGACATCGAGCAAGACCGAGGTTTTATATATCCATTTGGGTTTTTATTTAATGTTTATATAAAAAAATCCAAGGTTTTATATAATTTGATGTTTTTTTATGTTTATACCTTGAAGATATGTCAATTGAAAGGTTTCAAGTGAGACACACTCAAGTAAAAATGGCCTACACATGAAATCTCTTCGTCTGCGATTGAAATTGTGTCTATAATGAGAAGTAACTAATCCCTGTCATTATGTGAATCAAGACAAAACATTTCGTGGTGGAAATTCACACTCAATTATTGCATCAATTCTTACTCACCCCCTCATGTTGTTCAAAGCTTGTATACATTTCTTTCCTCTGTGGAATATAAAATATTATTTTAAAGCATGTTTCAGCTGTTTTTGAAAGTGGGGTCCAAAATAACATCGGACCCTATTGCCTTTCATTGTGTGGACAAAAAGAGAGAGAAATTAAATCTGAGACATTTTTCTTTACATCTTCTTTTGTGTTCCACGGAGGAAAGAAAGTTAGGTTTGAAAGTCAGTTATTGAGAGAGAGAAAAGCAGCATAGTAAAATGCTTAGTAAAAATAAAAGTATGCTTTCTTTATGGTCCTTTTTTGTTCAATGTTGTTTTGCTCATTATGGCTGCTGGTCTGAGGCAAATCCCTCTGGGAAGACTCTAGTTCTGTGAGTAATGCTGATGTTTTTCGGGGCTCTTATGCCACTTTTCATAGTTTTTCCTCTATCAACAGCAGGTGTATGGAGATGTCCCTGCGGCCGTATCAACTACTGTCATCAAGGATGAATTAGCTTTCCTATTCATGCCACTTATATTTTAATATGCCCTTGTAACTGTACTAACAGTTAAGATTCATAACTAGGTCTTCAGATGTCTTTCTCTCTCCAGGTGGTTGAAGTTTTCTTATCTGAACTATTCCTGATTCTGGCTGTTCTCTATGGCCTTCATTTTTAAAACTCCCACAAACACACACACACACACACACACACACACACACACACACACACACACACACACACACACACACACACACACACACACACACACACACACACACACACACACACACACACACACATTACATTTTCATTCTTGAAAATGGCAAAAGACTCAGTGTGGGTTGAGCTCAGGTCATTCCACCAGCTAGGAACAGTCAAGGTAAAGGTCTGTGAAAGTGATTTTGTGCCTCTTTGGGATGGCACCACAAGGCGCAGTTCACACACACACACACACACACACACACACACACACACACACACACACACACACACACACACACACACACACACACACACACACACACACACACACTAGGGATTGAGAGTCAGTGGCTGTTCTGTAGGCAAACATCAGTGCCTTGAATTTGATGCGAGTGGCAATTGGCAACCAGTGCAATTTTATGAGGAGAGGTGTGATGTGCGCTCTGTCCAGCTCAAATAGAACAACAGCTTGGACAAGGAGTTGTGTAGCTTGCTCCGATAAGAAGCGCCTAATGTTGTATAAGGCAAATTTGCAGGACCTGGCAGTTAGAAATGTGGTCTGTGAAAGGGTTCTGTATGTCCTGGGGTACATTTCCCAAAGGCAACTATGGTGGCAAGTTCCCTTGTTACCAATAGATTTCAATGGAACTTGCGACAATAGTTGGCTAATGATGCTTTTGGGAAACACACCTCTTGATAGAGTTATGGTTGACGAACTTAGCTGAATGGAAAAGTTGAGAGGAAGTATTGGGTTGGCTGGGACCACAATCAATTTTGTCTTTGCAAGGTTGAGTTGAAGGTGGTGGTCCTTCATCCAGCAATAAATGTCTGTCAGGCAGGCCAAGATGTGAGCAGCTACCGTCGGATGATCTGGCAGGACTGTATATGCTCAGACAAGCATACATGGCATGGTTCATTTAGGCATGGTCCAAAAATTCAAGCACTTTGGTGTGATATTTAAGTTTCTTTGCTCTAATCAGTCAAATTGTACTTTTGCTATCCTGTTGTCTGAAGTTTGTCATTATGGACTCTGTCTGGGATACCTTCATAGAACAACATCTGTCTTAGACTTAAATATAAGGTTAGACGTCAATGCGCATTTTAGAGGTCAGAGCAAATCTAGACTTCCGATAAGAATGTGTGTGAAGTGGAAGAGGACAGGAACAGGCTAAGATAAGATTCAGGGATGAGGTGATCACACATCTTTGTCCACGACAGCACTCATGAGTCCCAACAACAATGACCAAAAAATTGGTCTCCTTTTGACAAGTGAAAAGGTTCTGTTAATATAACACCATGTTGTTCTATTTGAGTTGCTTAAGATCGGTTAAGGGACAAAACAACCCATGCAAAACACTGTCTCTGACCTGATACAGTTCAGACAAAATAACCCTGGAAAAATATGTCATGCACTCTATCTGTTTTTTTTCTTCCTTTGCCAAAACTACTACGACTAACTATGCAAGGCTAAAGTGCCCTCCTACTCCCTCAATATCTCACACATACACCAGTTTCTGCAGTTATTTTTTTTCATTATCACATAGCACTTAAAACACTTTTCACTTGGCTTAGCATTTTTTTTAATCGTTCGTGTGTGATAATTGAAGAGAAAATTATCATAGGCACTGCTCGGGGGCTCGGGCACACAAAAATATGGGCGAGCACCCACGGAAAAAAACAAGGTATTCTCTATTCATTTTATCTAGCCTCTCTTGGTGGCTCTCACATGAGTTATTACCCCCTGGCGGGTCATAATACTCAAAATTCTATTGTTATATTTTAAATGACAACCTGACACAAATGCGTGTGCTTTCTGTTTTTTTTTTTTTTTTTTTTTGCACGATGATAAATTGCAATTGACCTAATTAACTCCAAAATCATCAGTGAGATAGCAACTCACAACAACACTCATGGATAGAGTATGTTTTTTTTTGTTTGGTTGGTAATGTTTTTGCAGTCCATTCATTTCTATTTGTAATACACAAATAACTTTTGTGTAATGAATTCATCAAGCGCACCCTCACACAGAGAGAAAGACAGTACTCTTGAAAAACGTACACATATAATTAATTGTTGAGTAATGAGCATGTTTTAAGGGGCATTTGCTGCGTACGTGTATGTGTCACCTTGCTTATCCCATTTTTTTATTTGCTCATGAATAAATCAGCACATATGCCTTCTATCTTCATATACAAATTAGTCAGGATAAACATGGCCTGCTGTGGTAGTGGTACTTGCCAACTGATCACTGAGTTGCAGTGTTCAATTTAAGGTAATGCAATCTAATAACATAATGCAATATATTACAAATGTAATGTAATGTAACTTAGTGCAATGTAATATAACGTGATGAGCAACAACTCTGAATATGATGTTCTAAAATTATGTTAATTGTTATGCATTTTAGTCTTTTCTTCCCTATTGTGACGTCTATCGGGAATTGATTGGATAGTGATTTTCTATTGCTGTGATCTCATGTGAGTGACAGTTTTTTCTCAGTAAACATGTCAGGAGAGATGTTGTTTCAAGATGGAGGGGACGTTATTTTGATTAAAGATCATGGGGGCACATGCTAATGTGAAAAATAAATGAATAAATGATGTGCACGGGTAAATCATTTATAATAAATACTGCAATATTCCATAAAAATAAGAATAGTACATTTTGTATTATACTGTATATATATATATATATTGTAATTAAGTATTTATACTTTAAGTATTATGTAAGGTCGTACGACTCCACATAAATTCATGATCGCCACCTTGCGTTCATAAGGGTTTGCTGCAGCGAAAGAAGCCATGAAATTGCTTCTTAAAACGAAGTAAAAGCTCTTAGAACACATTGACTGTGCCTCGTTACAAATAAACAAGCTATCAATTAGGTATCATATTTATTTGAGATTTTATCAGTCCTTAGCGAGAAATCATTTTGAATCGCAATTTCCGTTCAAGAGCATTTCTCAGGAGCATCCCTGCAGCGGGTTTCAGTCACAGCAGTGTGAACATGTCGGGACATGCCTGTGTGTCCCCGCGCGCAGTTCACTGTAACGCACTGGGCAAATGTGTGCCAGTCAACAACTTCAACAACTTAAAACACAAGCTAAACTGGACCGAATTTACCCAAAGCCACAGGAGACGGTAACTCCAATGGGACAGATAATTAAGTGACTGCTGCGCGTTGTTGCCCCTGCTGCAATGTAAGTGTGGTTGAAACTACGTGACTTTACAGAGATTCATGATGTAGCTGGTACACTGCTCTCTACTTTTGAATCGTAGCAGTGCGCTTTACTTACGTAGATCGGTTTGACCAGCTTTCTTGTATTTTAAGCCTCTGGAAAATTATTCCCAACAGATTATTTAAAGGAGGTATTTTTGTTTTAGATTTCACCTAAATGTGCGCTCTCTCTTGATCTGTTTCTCTGTGTTCTCGGTTTCAGAATGAATGAAAGTGGATGGACATAAATCTTTATTATAGAAATGTATATATAGCCTATTGCATGAAACCAGATAAACGACCCCCCCCCCCCCTCAACTTTTAATGTAAAAATTTGCATACCCAAATAATATCCTATGCGTAAAATAGTGGATATAAACAATGGAGTCTGTTCTAAAACTTTGTAAGTTTCAATTCGTGCTTTTTTCACTTATAAATATGGACTGTGAAATTATTAATCCCAATTAGTTTAGGCAGAATCTGTTCGATATTAAATCTAAAACGACCCTTTAATGTTCTAGCTAATCAGTTAGCTTAAATTTAATATGTAGCCTACATTTAATAATAATAATAATATAATTAAATTCATAAATATAAGATTTAATTCATATCTTGATCAAATCTAACCAAGCTTGTAGTTTTAAGCAATTTTGTATTGATTACTTAATCCTCTATGTAAAAAAAAAAAAATGGTGGAATTTAAAATGTTTAAAAACTATTAAAAACCTTTAAACTACACTGTAAAACAATCATGTTAAAAAACTGTCAGCTGTGGTTGCCAGAAATTGAATGTAAAAAAAAATATATTGTGACAATGCTTCAGGTATTACGGGATGGCATACTGTATTGGTGCCTGTATATTTTCTAATACTAAGTGGGTAATATCCCTCTACTTGATATCAAAATCTGCTTTTACCTTAAAATGTACTGAGATCCACCATGATAATAATACTGGTGGTCAAATAGAGCCTAACGCTTTCTCTCTCCTTCTCTTAGATTTGGAATGGATTGCTCGACAGACGAGTATTATCACAGTGGACAATGTCACAAGTGCCCACAGTGTCCACCCGGCCAAGAACTGAAAGAGGTGAGAGTGTGTGAGCGAGCCAGAGAAATCCCCTTCTGTGTATCTGCAATTTCAGGTTTATTGTAAAGCAAGTGTTTGAAAAGTAATTCATTTAAAAAAAAATTCTTAAAGAAATCAACATTTGAGAAGCCTAGGGAGAAGAAAGTAACACCCATAATTAATTGTCACTTATTTTTAAACGTTTGTAGATGAACTGACATGTTTTAAACCTCTTCAGTCAACATCATCAACCCTCTTTGTTTGATGTTTGATTATGCAGTTAATATATGTGACCCGTGCTGGCAAAATGAGTTGCAATGAACACATTTTCAAAAATGTGTTGTTATTTTCACATTCTTTATTAAAAAAAAAAAAAAAATGTAAATGATGTATGATTTGTTTGAATCTGACAAAAAAATGACACCTGCACCTGTTTGAAGTCGATAGAGTCAGCAAAGTGCTGGTGCTCAGTGGGTTTAGCTGGTCAGCAAATTGCTCGCCCAGCCTGACCAGCTAAAAACCACCCTAAAGACAGCCAAAAGCCCTGTCTGACTAGACTGGGAGAAGAAACTAAGACTATAGGCTGTTTAGCTGTTTTACAGCATGTTAATAATGCCAAATGTTCACGGATCACTTTTAATTTAGGCTATTTTATCAAGTTTGTAGTAACTGTTGGACTGTTGGTAAAAGACAGAAAAGGGAATACAACCTAAGAATTAATTTTTTCTATTTCTGATATCTAAGATATTCAATAGATATTCAATAAATTCAATAGATAATAGATGAAATAGACAAAGTGCAATTGTCTTCTGTTCGTAACTATTTCATATGTATAAGAAGATATATACAATTTATATTAATTGCAATTTAATTTTCTTATTTTAAAACTTTGAAGGTTTATTTTTGGTCTGTTTTATGAGAAAGATATGTATGAAGACATGTTATTAAAAATATGCTCCAATATTTGGAGTAAATATGTTGTAATATGACATGCCTGCCACCAGAGGCTTACACATGACCTTAAATGACTTACAAACAGGGCTAGGTTTCAAAAGCTGTGTCCTCAGAAAATGTTTGACGCATCCAATGCACTTATCATGTTACTGAGTGTGTTTGTGTGCGTGTGGGCTTTTAGGACTGTGGTTTTGGTGTAGGTGTGTCGGCAGTATGTGGCGTGTGTGACATTCGGTGGTTTAAGAAAGACTGGGGTTCTCAACCTTGCGCACTGTGCCAGAACTGCCGCAGACTTAACAGACACCAAATCAAGCACTGCACACACATCGACAATGCAGTCTGCGGAAACTGCCTCCCTGGGTGAGACACACACACACACACACACACACACACACACACACACACACACACACACACACACACACACACACACACACACACACACACACACACACAGATATATACATAGATGCAAAATAACCTTAATGAAACATGATGCTTATAGCTGATAATTTTTTTCAGTCCACACACAATAATAACGCATATTCACACCCAAATCAGGATATGCACACACCCTTGTATCTTGGTTTCTTACAAATTACTTTTTTTTCTAATTGAAGATTCTACAGCAAAATGCGATTGGACGGATTAGAAGATTTGGAATGCCTTCCTTGTGGCCCCGCCCCTTTCAGAAACATACTGTGTAGCCGTGAGTACCATACTGAAAAGTACAAATTACACCATCATGATTTTGAGTCAAGTTAAAGAATGTCTCTGGACCACCCCTGTGTTCTGTTCAGTTCTGTTACACTTCTTCCAATATTTTTGAACAAAATGCATTATATTTCATTGGCCCACAAGCAGCACTTTAGTGTTGGACTGTGCTGGATATGACACTAAATCAAACTAATTGCCTTAAAGGAATAGGTTACTGACAATGAAAATTCTGTCATCATTTATTCATTATAATGATCATAATACATTGATCATTATAATGTATATCCTTTTGGGTGAATTCAATAAAATGGGATCAAAGTAGCTAAGAGTGTCTGTAAAAAAGTATATGTGGTTTGAGGTTCAGTTTCTAAGTGCACTGGGCTGCGTTTCCGAAAAGCATTGTGAGACCAAGTTGATCGTGGAGACCATTGTCACCAATGGTCTCTACAATCCACTTAGCTCACAATGATTTTGAGAAACGCAGCCCTGATCAGGTTAAGTGAAAAACAACCATATATTTAAACTATCCACCTTAATTTTTAACGTAAGAATGGGCACGCCTGTTTGTATCTTAAATGTGCGAGGCATCCGGTGTCAGCCGCTTCTATTTATTTTGGCTGTACAACAACAGTCCATTATGATCCTTGATACTACAAACGATATTTGTTATTATATTGTCCAAATTTATTATCATAATCATTGAAATATTGATTTATAGCGCAAATTGTTTTACTGTTTACTGCACCTTGTTACAGTTATGTCCAAAGGCAATCATGGTTTGTTTATTGACACATGGCACAGGAACAATTGGAGCAAAAATTAAAGAATTTTACTACAGAACTGCGTCCGGCATCACACTTTTACCCAAAAGACAATGATTGCATCAATGCCCGTCGCCTGCATATTCAACAGGCGAGCATTTCCATTTTGCAGCCAATCATAGGCGATCAATATTAACAACCAATTACAATTTACTGACAGTTAAACTTGGAAATCCCCTTAAGTTAACATAGTATTTGTGTAATCTCAACAGCAAAAACACTTTCTTGATAAATAAACTCCAGCTATTTATTTAATAATAGTGGTTAAAAAGTGTTTAATAAAAGTGGTTACTGATAGTTGTTAATGAATCAAAGTGTCGCACATTCACAGTAAATAACTTATTTCTGCATTGAAAAATAAGGTAGTTCGTACAGTTAAATTGTGGTAGCCACCACTGCTTGCCTGTACGCCATCCAGCGTGTCATACTCCATCCTAGTAAATGGCAGAAATGTAATTTTGACACTCTTTTGATGTTTTAATGATAGTTGGCAACTCAACGTAAAAGGTGCATTTCTGCCACCTACTGGAGTGGAGTGTGTGGTGATCATATACATCATATAGGTAGACGCCCTATCGACCGCTACTGCCTATTGGCACGGACGAGAATTGGAGCCGCCATCTTAAACCGGTCATCCGCTCCGCTCAGTGTAATCTGTTTGGCAGGTGAAATGAGCTGTCAGCGCATTAAATGAATCATATCTCACTGAATACTGAACTGATTTTCACGCGTTTTTTTTTTAGCTGCAAATGTCATTCATGTAGCTATGATACAGGATACATGGTTCGGCGTATTTTAATATCTATAGTAGGCTTAACAGTAATATAGTATTCTGATATATGACATAAAGTGACCAGCCACAATATGTGTGATGAAGGATATAATGTATTTTATAAATCACACACTATAAATATAATAAATAATTAGAAACAGATAGTTGCAGTAAAGTAAGATATTTTAATAAGTTGCAGAAACAATTTATGATTTGTGACACGAACAGACACACAAACAAACACGAGCAGTCTCTCTCTCTCTCTCTCTCTCTCTCTCTCTCTCTCTCTCTCTCTCACTCACACACACACACACACACACACACACACACACACACACACACACACACACACACACACACACACACACACACTCTTTCACACACACAGAACGCAGCCACCGAATCCACCGAACGCAGTCACCTGTAATAAAAATTGAGAAGAAGCTTTTCAACGTGTTTGCGTCATTCATTTCCAAAAATTAAATTCGGACAACATTAAGACTATACCTTTTTTATTGTATGTGGATGTAAGAGGGGAAAATATCGAGAGCCCTATTCGGATTAACTTTACAAGGGTAGATGGAGTAAGTTAATGATGTAATTTTACCACAGGACTTCTGTAATATCAATAGCCAAATCGCATGGGATTAGATATAGGTTATCAATAAAACTTGAAGGAGTGGGAGGGGTAACTCAATTTGCGCATCGCTGTCATGCGTGTATTACATTGCTTCCCGATATCATGTGCGCAAACACAAATAACCTTTAGCCTACAACAGGGCAGTTGAATGCTTTTCTGATAACCGAGAAGCTCTTGTAATTATTACTTTAACAGTTACCCCACCTCTCCATGCCGGGTGAACACCGGCTGATGCAGTAAACAGCATTTCACAACTATTTCACTACAGTAATAGCAAATATCCTTGCTCCTTCTCGATTATCTGGTAATATTCTATTCACAAAATACAACCAATAGTATGGTAATGTTAAGACTTACTTGTGAAAAGCACTATTCTCGATGGTCCGGCGATTAGAACAGGAAAATGCTCCACAATGCTCTGGCATCTTATCTGCTGCCACGCAACGAAACTAGGAATACGACCGGTTCAAGATGGCGGCCGGATTTCTCGGTTTCCAGCGGCCAATAGGGCATCTAGTCTCTATATTATATCTATTGTGGTGATGGCATAGTGATGGGAGAAACAAAGCTTTTAAAAACTCTGATACAATTAATCATTTTATTGAAGCAACTGTTTTAATTGATTGATCAAAACACCACATGCAGGCGACACCTGCTGGTCAAAACGTGTAAATGCAATGTTAACATGGACGAAAAATGCAGTCATCTTTTATACAAACCAATTTCAAAGGTCTTTATGAAAGTGTAATCTAATAATCATTAAATACCATTAAATATGAACTTTTTTTATTTTGTTTTTTTATTTATTTAAAACGTTTGTTATGTGTTGTATGGTGTTTTTTAGGCAGGACTTGTCTAAATAAATTAGAAAGAATCAACTTTAACTCTCCTTTTTAATTATGCACATATTCATTAAAATTCCTTAAATTCATTAAAACTGCACTACATTATCAATCAGAACTGAGACCAGTTAAAACCATATATTAGACTCTGGTTCATAAGTTCACCAGATCAATGCCTGCGAACCATCAGAATCTCACAACGTTTCGAAACCAAGGTTCCAAACAGTAAGATGAAGTAACAAAGCCACAAATTCACAGAGGTTTCGAATTCACCCATCACAACTAGGTGCATGGTGAATGCCATGTTTTACCAGTTAACTTGCTTAAAAATCAGGTTAATTTCTCCAAAACCGATCAGAAAACTTTAAAATTATCAAAATGTACTTTTTTTGCTGACACTCTAACTCTTAGTTAGTGCATTGGTGCAAAAAGAGTCACAAATTCATTGCCATTATCAGTGGCGGAGCCAGGATTTTTTCATAGGGGTGGCCAGGCAAGGGTAAGCAAACAGTCTGGGGTGGCATATATATCTGAATTATTTTAACATAAAAATTAGTTTAAATAATGTATTGGACTGTTTTAGTGCCTTCCTGAATACAGTTCATTTGTACTTAATTGTAATTGAGATAGTAGTGAATTAGGAATCATGGAATACTGAGTGAATTTGATCTTTTTTTATTATTATTAGCTACTTACTACCTCTAGGCATATTAATAAAGAGTACACACACTATAGCTAAAGTTCAACTTGCTCAGTTAGCTTGGTTCTGGTTCTCAAAACCCCCAACATTGTTGCACCTTCATGGATGAGACATGCAGATAACTACTGTAGTTTGAAGATTATTTAACCTTCATTGAATTTTACATAATCAATTAACTCTTCAACTTTCTATATTAGTTGTCAAAATAAAGAATCTAAACCGTTCTATACCTAAATTAAAAAGGGGGGAAACATCTCTTTTGAATCCCTATGTGCAAGAATGTGAACAAGGTGGAAGTAAACAGCACAAAAATACCAGAATGTAAAATTAGTTATTTTATGGATTTAAAAATGATACATTTTAGTTTTTCCTTTACAAATTAACGCAAAATTACCGCCTATCTTCTAGTAGCCTACAAATCCACAGTGCTCACATTTATTTGAACATTAAAAAAGTCACATAGCCTATCAGTTTGTGCCTTAAATTGTGATTTCACATGGCAGAATATTTTAGTCGAGACATTTGTGACGCATATATAACAAATACATGCATGCATGCAGTTTTGACACAGATTTTATCACCTTTTTGATTATTTCATGAGTTAGCTAATTGACGACAGAATTACTGCTACAGCACGCCACATTTCACGTGATGTGCAAGTACAGTACAACGGCTGTCAGAACAAGAAAGTTAGTTTTACTGACATTTGTTGACCTTACAACATCTCATCTTACCGCAGATAGCCTAACGTTACTGATTCAGGACAACGCGCTTTTCTCCGCATCTGACAGAAGTGTCACAAGCTTTCACACAGATCTTTCAAAATAAAAGTAGATCAGACAAAAAAACGAAAAGAGAATTAGGTTGTTGTTTCTTTGACTGGACATATGTGACTCACTCAAAACGGTCTCGCAACCCACCAGTTGAGGAACATCGAATCTATATTTACTATGCTCCGATCACTGCTGAAGCTCATTCGGGACCCGGACATTTCCGCACTCGTTTGACTTGCGCCTAGCGCTGAGGTGAAGTTCAAGTGCGCGTCTGAAAAGTCTCACGTTTTTTGTGGTCTTAAAGCGACGGTTCTGTGTTTTTAAAACAAAATTCTTGTAAAAAATAAGAGCGAGACAGAAACAGCAGTTGTGAGAGGGGTGGCCAAAGGGGTGGCCAAGCTTAAGCCAAGGGTGGCCATGGCCACCCCTGGTCACCCCCTGGCTCCGGCACTGGCCATTATATAATTTAATTCACCCACCCTGATATTTATTAAGGGGAGACACAGGTGAATAGGGTAAATGTTTAACCAGCAGATATCACCATGAAACTTTACCAGTTGATTACCTAAATTAAGATGACAAAAAAATGTATTACAAGTTTTCTGTAATTTAATGTTTAAATATGCAAATTATACATTATCTAATTAAATATGTGCTAATTTGCATATATTAAAAAAAATGAAATCTGAGTATTGGATAAAGCCAGGTTCAAAATATGTTTTTCATTGTGTTCACACATTAGATGGGAAAACAATTACAGAGGGATTTATGGATATATACTTTTGTTATCCTGTAAATCAAGTGTCAATAGAATTTCACCATGTTTTTTTAAATAAAATGTTATTTAAATCAGGCTAGTAATAATATATTTACAAATCCCTCTGTAAATGTCTTCATAATATAGCTAGGTACAACACTGGACAGTTTGGTGTATATTGGTGCTACTGAAGTGGAGATTTCGGACTTGGAGAATGAGAGAAAAGTCATTTTGAATCACGTTGTCAGAAATTGGCATCAGCCAATGAGATTACGCATTTAGAGTTAAATCCCCCTTTTGCTGATAAAAAGGAAATGGCCATATTTGGATCCGACAGCATTGTACAGGAAAGAGAGAGCTTTGGTGTATGTGATGACAGGGTGCAGACAGCGATCGCAGAGCAGTGGGATGAGTAGCAACGCCAACTTTTGTTTAATTTATGTGAAATCTACAGACGCAAACAGACAAATTGTAGTAAAATAAAGACCTAAATGTGTATTTCATACTTTTTTTCACCACAAGTCTGAAAGACGACATGTTATTGAAGACAAATATCCCAAAATCTCAAAATTGACCAGTGAAAAAAAACGATGTTTTTGCCTGCCGTGTCTCGCCTTAAATTGCCTGTTCTACAGAAGAAAGGATCAGAGAAAGAATGTTATACAGGTTTTGAACTAATTAAGATTGAGTAAACGATGGCGACATTTTCACTTTAGTGTGAACTATATCCCTTATTGTTTATTATGAAAGATTTCCAGATCCTGTATCATAAACCCTTGTTAATGTACAGTTAATATTTACATGCACATTTACCTTTTAATTTCATGCTCAAAGACACACTTCCTTCATGTTTTTATCCTCTCAGTGCTCTCTTTACCCCTGCACACTCTCACTCTCACTGTCTCTCATGATCTTATCTAGTTTCATTATCTTTACTCCCTCCTCCCTCCTTTTGCACTGTATTATCTCTTTTCTCTTTATTCTCTCAATGTGATTACTGGTGAAGTA
Organism: Meda fulgida; assembly: GCA_030578275.1. Taxonomy (NCBI): domain Eukaryota; kingdom Metazoa; phylum Chordata; class Actinopteri; order Cypriniformes; family Leuciscidae; genus Meda; species Meda fulgida. Next base: position 27,645,889 of record CM060620.1, read on the forward strand.
AGAGTGGAGATATTTATCCAGCAAGGATCAGTCAATGCTCTGTTAAAGTGCTCAGCATAGACTGAGTGTCGATCCTCCCTGAACCCACTCCATCATGCATTGACAGGTGTTTTAGCATGCTGCTGATCAGATACACTGCCAGTAACAGGAAGAGGGATACGTTTAGAAAGAGGAAATGGAAGGCAACAGAATAAGGCAGCTACAGTTGTTGTGTTTTTTTTTAAGTGAGAATCATAGAGCTATTAACTGAGCTACTGATTCAAGGCCATTTACTTGATGATTACAGGTTCTAAAATCTTTGGAATCTGTTCATTGTGTTTTAAAATAATAGTTTACATACAAAAGCTCTTCATTGACATTGATGGTTCCATGAAGAACATTCAACATCCATTTTATGGTTCTCATTTAACAACCATGGAACATTTTTAATCCATAAAAGGTTCTTCACACTAAGAAAAAAAAAGGTTCTTTTAAGAACTGTTCACTGAAAGGTTCTTTGGAGAACCAAAAAGTTCCCTTTCGAGGGAACTCGAACTGCGTCGAATGACACTTTGGGGAACGCCCCTCAGCGTAGCGCCTCTGAAGCATGAATGAAACTAAGCCGATCTCCGATTGGTATAACGTAATGACGTAATGTGTGACGACACATAGGCGGAACTATAAAGGGACGCCGGCACACACAAAATGTCAGCTTTCTGTTCTTCAGCAAGCGCTATCTGTGACTGTGAGTCTTATTTATTGTTTGTCTGTCTCTGAGTGATCTCCGATCTCATGGCGAGTGCGAATTTCAGGAAGTGTGTGCATCCTTGCCCTCGTTTCATCACGGGTGGGGACACACACCGACTGTGTACGCATTGTTTGGGAATGCAGCACGCGCGGGCAGCTCTCGAGGGAGCTGCTTGCGAGGATTGCGAAAAGTTACCAATCCGTGTGCTGCGTTCCCGGCTGGCTATCTTCGATGAAGATGGCCGGCCTCGCGAGCCCCGTGGTGCGGGACCCGCGTCCGCTGAGGCGGCGCGGCAACGCTCTTCATGGGGCTCGCAATTGGATCTGTCGGGGGATCCCGAGGCTGCTCAGGCACCTTCTCGGGATTCCTCTGACAGTTCTGATGTCCTCGAGCCTCGCGTGGAAGCCCGCCCGGCGGCTTCTTCCGCGCGAGCTGAGGATCCGATGCTTGAGCTGTCTGCCTCTGAGGAGGTAGACGTGCTCAGTATCGAGGGCGGGGATTTTGGGGATGACTCGCCACCCCATGTCCCCGCATATGAGGAGTTGGTGGAGGTTGTTTCTCGTGCTGTCGACCGTTTAAACATCAGTTGGCCACATGAGAAGCAGGAAGCGCTTACTAAAAGCAAGTTGGACGAGCGCTTCCTGCAGCACAGAGAGCAACCTCATCACCGGGGCTTACCGTTTTTTTCAACGAGTTGTGTAAGTCGTGGAGCAGACCACACTCTTCCCGTGTGTCCAACCCCCCTATTCTTAATTATAGTAATATCATGGGGGCACGGGAAACCGGTTATGGGATGATGCCGCGGGTGGAACAGCCACTCGCTAGTTATTTACCCCCCGAGTCGGCATCATCCCTGGAAGCCCCGGTGCTGCCCACTAAACCATGTCGAGAGACATCGTCTTTGGTGGGCAGGGCTTATATGGCTGCGGGTCGGGCTGGTGCGAGCCTTCACACTATGGCTCTGCTTCAGGCGTACCAGGCCGACCTTCTTAAGGATATCGATGAAGGCGAGGGCCCAACTCCCGATGACGTCGCGGAGTTGAGGAGGGTCGCTGACCTGTCTCTCCGAGTCACCAAGGAGACGGCCCGTGCTATCGGCCGCTCCATGGCAGCAATGGTGGTCTCGGAGAGACACTTATGGTTAAATCTGTCGGGCATCAAGGAGAAGGACAGGGCCTTCCTCCTTGATGCCCCGATTTCGCCTTCTGGCCTGTTCGGCGACGCCGTAAATACCGTCGTCGACAGGTTTCAGGAGACGAAAAAGCAGTCAGCGGCCTTCAAGCAATATCTCCCTCGCCGCTCAAGGTCTAGGAAGTCTGCCCCTAGTGGGCAGCCGCAGCCACAGCCATCCACCAGCTCCTCCGCCTATAGACAGGCTCAAAAGGAGAGTGTCGCGTCTAGAGCCCCCCCTCAAGGAGCCTGGGGGCATAGACGGCGCTCTCAGGCGAAGCCTCAGCAGAAGCAGGGCGACCTGAGGGCCGTCCTGCAAGCTAAGAAGGCTTGGTCGAAGAGGTCCTAGCCCATTTAGGATCTCTGCGGGCGGCCCCACCCGTGGTGGAGCGACCGAGGTCGTCTCCTTCACGGAGCCCGCAGGAAATCGATGTTGCTCTCCCGTCGTTAAACACGCTTCGGGTCACATCGGTTTCCAGCGAACGCAGGTTGCACTGTCCGCCCCTCAGGCTTGCGGCCTGGCAGCATTCGCGTCCGCCCATCGAGAATCATTTTCGGTTCAGCCCTGCCGGGGATCCGCTTCAGGGGGCCGAGAACGAATCCCGATTAATACCCGAAGCCAGGCTCGAGAGCCTGGTTCCTTTGGTGAAGTATTTCGATGCATGGAAAAATCTGTCGAATATTTCTCCCTGGGCCCTGCGCACCATTCAAAATGGGTACAGGCTGCAGTTCAGTTTCCGCCCACCCAAATTCAACGGGGTGGTCTGGACTGTAGTCGACCCAGTGCAGGGTCGGGTGTTGGAACAGGAAGTAAACTCCCTGCTGGTAAAGGAGGCTATAGAGCGTATTCCTCCTCTGGACAGGGAGTCCGGGTTTTACAGCCGCTACTTCATAGTTCCCAAGAAGGATGGGGGGTTGCGTCCAATAATAGATCTCAGGCACCTGAACCGCTCTCTGAGGAGATTCAGGTTCAAGATGCTCACTATTCCCATTATCGTGAGTCAAATTCAATCCGAGGATTGGTTTGTCACGATAGATCTAAAGGACGCATACTTCCACATATCCATCCTTCCATCTCACAGGAAGTTTCTGAGGTTCGCTTTCGGGGGCGAAGCGTACCAATATCGGGTTCTTCCGTTTGGCCTAGCTCTCTCCCCTCGCACATTTACCAAATGTATGGATGCAGCTCTGGCACCCCTGAGGCTTCAGGGCATCAGGGTGCTCAATTATATCAACGACTGGCTGATTTTAGCACAGTCACAAGAGCTGGCGATTCGGCATCGAGATGTCGTCCTCGCCCACATCCAGAGCCTGGGGTTGAGACTCAACACGAAAAAGAGCGTGTTGACACCAGCCCAGAGAACCACGTTCCTGGGAGTGGTGTGGGACTCGGTCACGATGCGGGCACAATTGTCTCCTGCTCGGATCGAGTCCATACTGACCACAGTGTCCGGGATACAGCTAGGCCAAGCCATCACTGTGAAACACTTCCAGAGAGTGTTAGGGCTCATGGCAGCAGCGTCCAATGTCATTCCATTCGGCCTGCTGCACATGAGGGCCCTTCAGTGGTGGTTGAAAACCAAGGGGTTTTCCCCGAGGGGAAACCCGTTCCGCATGATCAGGGTTACGCGCAGATGCCTTCGTTCCCTATCTATGTGGAAGAAAGCTTGGTTTCTCTCCCAAGGCCCTGTGTTGGGAGCGTCATGTCGCCGGAAAACCGTTTCGACAGACGCCTCCCTCACGGGCTGGGGCGCGGTCATGGACGGCCGCTTTATGACAGGCCTATGGCAGGACCATCATTCCTCCTGGCACATAAACTGCCTGGAGATGTTGGCGGTGTTCCGAGCTCTGAGGAGCTTCCTGCCGGACCTCAAGGGCTATCATGTCCTTGTGAGGTCAGACAGCATGTCGGTAGTGGCCTATATAAACCATCAGGGGGGTCTGAGATCTCGCCCTCTATGCAGACTGGCGCGTCAGATCCTCCTGTGGTCCCAGGAGAAACTGTTGTCTCTAAGAGCAACGTATATCCCGGGGAGTCAAAATCAGGGAGCAGACATCCTGTCGAGACAGGGGCTGAGGCCCGGGGAATGGAGACTCCACCCCGAGGTGGTGGAGTCAATATCTCAGAGGTTCGGCCCAGTGGAAGTGGACCTGTTCGCGTCTCGAGAGACGACCCACTGTCCCCTGTGGTTTTCCCTCACTCATCCAGCCCCGCTGGGGTTGGATGCCATGGTGCAGACGTGGCCGAGGCTACGTCTGTACGCTTTTCCCCCGATCGCTCTGCTCCCGGGAGTTCTAGAGAGGGTCCGTCGCGACGGGATCAGTCTACTGCTGGTAGCCCCGTTGTGGCCTGGCCCGAGTATGGTTATACGACATAATTTTGCTCCTGGACGGCCCTCCATGGGAGATTCCCATCAGGAGGGACCTGCTGACACAGGCAGAGGGCTCAGTATTTCACCCTCGACCCAAGTTGTGGAAACTGTGGGTCTGGCCCCTGAGGGGGCACAGTACCTAGAGGCCGGCCTATCAGCTGGAGTAGTGGAGACCATACTCAGCTCTAGAGCTCCCTCCACGAGGAAATTGTACGGCTTGAAGTGGAATGTCTTCACCATTTGGTGTAGAGAGCGTGAGGTGGACCCAGTTAACTGCCCAGTGGCTTCAGTGCTGGAGTTCCTCCAAGATCGCTTCTCCACTGGTCTTACCCCGTCCACACTCAAGGTGTACGTGGCTGCCATTGCGGCTTTCCACGCTCCTCTGAGTGATGGGCCTCTGGGGAGACACCAGTTGGTCGTACGTTTCCTCCGTGGGGCCTGGAGGATGAGACCTGCGGCTCGTACCAGGGTTCCCACTTGGGACCTGGCGGTGGTTCTTGAAGGTCTGGCTGAGGCCCCCTTCGAACCGCTGGAGTCGGCTGAGGCCAAGAACCTGTCGCTGAAGGTCGCTTTTCTGTTGGCCATTACTTCTCTGAGGAGGGTAGGAGATCTCCAGGCGCTCTCCATATCTAACGAGTGCCTGTAGTTTGCTCCAGGCAACATTAAGGCCATCCTTCACCCTAGGCCCGGCTATCTGCCTAAGGTGCCGTCCAGTGCGGCACGGGCTACGGTTCTGCAGGCTTTTCATCCTCCACCTCACGTGACGACGGATGAAGAGAGACTTCATGTGCTCTGCCCTGTCAGAGCACTGAATATTTACATTCAGAGGTCCTCTTCATGGCGGAAGTCGGACCAGTTGCTGGTCTGTTTCGGGTCGCCCAGGAAGGGGCTTCCCGCTTCAAAGCAGACCATCAGCAACTGGATTGTCCAGGCGATTTCCACGGCCTACCAGGTGCGCGGTATGCCTTGACCTTTGGCCGTGAGGGCTCATTCTACTAGAGGCATGGCGTCCTCTAGAGCCCTTCTCGCGGGGGCCCCCATCCAGGAGGTCTGCGATGCAGCAGGATGGGCTACCCCTCATACCTTTATTAGGTTTTATAGTCTGGATATTCCGTCAACACCCGCCCCTGCGCTCTCGTCCTAAGTGTGCCTGTGAGCAGCTTCACACTAGGGCAGGCAGGGCTCGTTGTGGCGTAGTGGGCACTCGTTCCCCAAAGTGTCATTCGACGCAGTTCGAGTTCCCTCGAAAGGGAACGTCCTCGGGTCACGACTGTAACCTTTGTTCCCTGAGAGGGGAACGAGAACTGCGTCCCTTGGCCACGCCTTCCCCTGCCTGGGAGCGCTTGCTTCATCACAGAGGCTGACATTTTGTGTGTGCCGGCGTCCCTTTATAGTTCCGCCTATGTGTCGTCACACATTACGTCATTACGTTACACCAATCGGAGATCGGCTTAGTTTCATTCATGCTTCAGAGGCGCTACGCTGAGGGGCGTTCCCCAAAGTGTCATTCGACGCAGTTCTCGTTCCCCTCTCAGGGAACAAGGGTTACAGTCGTAACCCGAGGACGTTTTCTTTTTTTGAATGGAATTGCAATGAAAACCCCTGTTCAAAACCTTTATATTTAAGAGTATAGACAAGAAAATTAATAATTTATTCATTTTCATTTCATTATTTACCAATATGCGGTTGATGTTCTGTGGAACACAAAGGAGTATTTTTTATGAATAATAAATTAAGCACCAATATGACAAAAAAGCACCATAAAAGTAGTTTTTTGACCATTACATTTTTTCAAAGAATCGTTTCTCAAATCTAACTGAACAATTCACATTAATCAGTCTGATCAGTCTGAAAAGACCTGAAACATACAACCTTCAAAATATTGAATGAACTGCTCCATAAAATAAAGAATGCACAAATAATGAATGAATTTATGAACAAAAGTTGGTCTTGGTAGTTTGCGTTCTAACTAATTATTCTGTTTTTAGGAGGAGAAGGGATTGATGTGGCAAAAGTCCAACCCTCAGCCCCTCCTATCCAAAATGTTTCTTCCATAGTGACCGCTTGTGCAGCAACAGCTGTATTAACAACTGTCCTGTTTGCCATTTTGTGTGTCACCTACCAGACACGGTCCTCACTCAGGAAAACATGCAAACGTATGAATATACATACTCACAATAAATATATTTAAAAAATCCGCTAATCCACTGAGTGTGGCTTAAAACATACATTTAACTACCTTTTCATTCAACTCTATTCTCAGGTTGTTTATCACCGGTCAGCAACAGTCACCACGACAGTGATGCTGCCTCGGTTCCCATGCCAATCCTACACACACTGATGCAGAACACAGAAGTGGACAGATCAAGTGAGTGTGCATGACACAATGTGACTGCAAACTTTGCAGTGCTATCTGCAACTTATTATACACCACATGGCAAAACATCAACTTCAGAAAAAGAGAATCCAGAGTCTATTTAAAACAATCCTCTCAGCATGAAAATATGGTGTTTCTAATAGGGGCCCAGTGCACACTGATTAGCAGTGTTATCCCATTATTATTACTATAGATATGAAAGAAACTATACCCTCTGTGTTTTTGTGAATTACCCTTAATATGGTCAATTAATATTAGGGTCAAAATCAGTTCACAATGGAAGGTAATTTCGAAGCATCGAAAAATGGTTTTAGTTTCAGTGCTGAGAAAGAATATTGTATGTAACATTGATAACATTGTTTGTTACATACATAACATTGTCTACATTGCAGAGAAATACTAAACCATAATAATGAACCTTTTATTATAAATTAAGCATTCAAGCGCACCGGTAAAAGTATTTATAATGTGTCTGAAAAACAGAAAGCAGACTGTCTGGACATTTTAATAATTTATTGATAAAGTCAGTGTTGGCTGCAAAGATAAAGTTGACGATGCTGACTCATCAACTCCACAGTACAGTGGATGCGCCTATAGAGAGAAATGCACATAAAGTTAAACATGCCATGTAGTAAGCCTGGTACTAATTCAGCTTCCACACTCCTCATGAATTCTTGGAAAAATGCCTAATAATAGCATGCATATAGGTTAACATTAAGGTTAGAGCGAAAGGCCTTGTAAAATGGCTAACGTTAGGCAACTATGTACGTTTCAAATGATAAGTCAAGTTTGAGGTCGATGAACGTTTGGATTTCCTGCCCGACGTCATTACCAGCCATGTTTCTGTCTGTCACGGCCATGATTTCTCCAATTTCTGTGGAGTTTTTATTAATGGGCAGCCCTATAATTTATCAATGGGTAAAAAAAAAAAAAAGATTAATTCACAATATATTTTCTGAAAACAGTACTTATTTTGATTCACAAGTAAATGTATCTTAAAATTTGTATATTAGACCTTATTTATTTAGAAAATTATTTTTGCAGTTTATTGCACCAAAATCATACAGTATGTGGGGGAAGGGATGTGCTAATGCTATACCAGATATGTACAATAACAATCAATAATACATTGAAAAATCAAGTTTAATGCGATAGTTTAATTCTTACATCTACTATGATTCAAGGCTTTTATGTTTGCAAGCACACATATACATATGTGAGTATGAACATGATGAACATGCTCCTGAATGCAAAATTTTTCTATTATTTTCATTGGATGCTAATTTTTGACCAATATAAACTCAGATCAATGAGGCCTACAATCAGTCAGTTTCATAAAGAAATACAGAACCTGTCCTAATTGAAAAAAAAAAAAAAAACAAGTTGACAAAAACATTGAATCCAATATTTGGTGATAATATAGCATAACGAGATTTATTTTGTACGCTGGTTATTTTTGACCAGAAACACCGCAAGTAACAAGGTGGGGAAAAAATCCCCCAAAGTACAGAATTTATCCCAAAATATGATAAAATAGTTATACCATTGTGTGAGCTAAGTCAGTAAGTTTTAGTCCAATGTGATAACATTACCATTTTCGGGAAAAAGAACGTCCTCTCTGGGTCATGTGACCCAAAAACATCAGAGAAAAAAAGACATTCAATGACTGTGTGCCTCTCTTCTGTGGTCTGTATCCTGTAAGATCCTTGCCTGCCATTGAAGGACCCCTGCATGCTTGATGACATCACCACCACGATAACCTCTGATCTTGGCCTGCATGAGTGTGAGTTTCTTCCTCTGGTGCGAAGCTCAGCCTGCACTGATCCAGCAACGGGAGTCATCATGCAAGCAACAGAAACACATGATGTTTCTTCTTTAGACTCTGCCCTCTACAGCCAGCATGTCATTCTCACTCTGGCAGGAGGACAGTCTACAGTCAGACCTTGCTGTGCCGTAGAGCAGCAGACAGCCTGGGGGCTTCATGCTCCAGTAGAGTGTACTGAACTGGACCTTCAGCACCTCTCCATCGCCTCAGAGATCCAGACATTTAAAACTTCAGACTTCATAGCCAGAAATATCCTACAATGTATGGGCTCAGACTCCACTCTGCCCTCAGGCCTGATGCCGCGAAACCTGGAGAGAGAAAGAAGAGAAGGCGGAAAAGGAGATTGTTAATGTGAAGAGAGATCACAGCTGTGAATATATGGTCACGGTAATTCGACACAAAGACGCAACATACACACTCAATACAAACTTATGTAAAAAATTCGGCCTGTGAATTTCTTTCAAGTGTGTTAAAACCTGTATGACTCAACTAATGACAGTTAATGATGTCTGATTAAGATGTCTGAGGTTTCTGTAATGTGAGTAACAGGTGCTTAGGCACAAAAGAGCATTAGAAGGAGACACAACTTATTCATTTATTTACCTATTGTTTTGCTTCAGTTATCAGAAGTCACATTTGATAAGAGTGCATTGATTCAGTATATTCTGTAAGTCAATGTATTGCAGTTGCAGTGAAACAGAAGTATTGGGACGTACATCTAAATTAAATTAATTATCGAAAGAAAATGTAGAGCGGGACTTGGTTCTATCCATTGAAAAGAGCTAAAAAACAATAAATGGAACAACATGAGAGTGAGTAAATGATGGAAAGTTTTAATTTAACCGTTCAAAAGTTTGTGGTCATTAAGATTTTGTTTTCTTTTATTCAGCAAGTATAGTAAAGATATATTGTATATATTGTTACCAAAATTCTATTAATCAAAGAATCAGGACAAAAAAAAAAACATTCAACATTGATAATAAGACATTTTTGAGCAGCAAATCAGCATATTTGAATGATTTCTGAAGGATCATGTGACACTGAAGACTGGAGTAATGATGCTGAAAATCCAGCTATACCATCACAGGAATAAATTACATTTTAAAATATATTAAAATAGAAATGGTTATTTTAAATTGTAATATTTTCTCACAATATTACTATTTTGACTGTATTTTTGATCAAATATATTCAGTCTTGGTGAGCATAAGTTCGGAGCCCCTAAAGGGACCTTTGCAAAAATAAAAATATACAGGCTGTTGTACTTATTTCATGCTCACGAGAAACTGTCACGTGCTCACGAAAAACTGTAACGATAGATTTCTCGTGAGCACGTGAAGGTCTGTATATTTTTATTTTTGCAAAGGTCCCTTTAGGGGCTCCGTACTTCAGAGACTTCTTTCAAAAACATTTAAAAAATCGTACCGACACCAAACTTTTCAACGGTAGTGTATTTCTTTAAATTTTGTACCTTTAAAAAAAATATCTCTGTTCAATATAAGTTCACTCCTGCTGTCTTCAGTAAAAGTCCAGGAAATTGATCATTACCTCCTGAAGCTGAAAACTATTGACACTGGTACTACACCTCAATGATGCGGGTCATGTTCTGCATTGGTCATAACATGTTTACTGCTTCATGTGTGCGGTTAACTATACCAGACCTGCTATACAAGGCTTCATAAACCCAAGAGACTGGACTTTTTGCTAATCACTGGATTTATAACTAATTCTGTCAGGACCACTATTCAATTAGCATACAGTTGGCGGTATGGTTCTGTTCTGGGCGAGAACTCCCTGCGTATCCATGCAGCCCAGCATAGATAAGAGCTGAGAGAGCATCAATAACCGCCCTTAGGGTGAACAGAACAGAACCAACATGAATGTTTTGCAGATATCATTAATTCAATATTTTAATGTGCAACATAGTTTGAGAATTTAGTCTGATTCAAGGGGAATCAGAATGCTAATTCCTGACTGAAGATAGGAGGAGCTGGGGAGGGAGGAGGGTAATTGGCTCCTGAGAACGGGATAGCTGTTGATAATACTGAAGGAGCTTATATATGTATACAGTGATAGGCGTCCTATTCCTATTGGTAGACGTGGATCAGATGAGAGTCAGCTGATGAGAGCTTGACTAACGTGACCTGCCAGAACTGACGCTATGCTAAAGGGTTGTACGCTACCAAAGCAAACCAACTGACTTACGCCTAAACCGTGTCATATTATTTTACCTTGGCACTGCATAACTAAAAACCAGCAGAAGATGAAAAGCTTTTAATTTATTGTACATTACAGTTCACTGACAGGTCTGTGTAAAAGTTATGCAGAGCAAAGGAATTCTGGACATCAGTTGTTGTTGTGTGACCTTACCTTAAGCTTTTTTCCTCAAAACTTTAGGTTTTAGATATGGCTGAATGGATTAGCAAAATTAACTAGCAAATAAAACCAATAACTCAATTACACAAATTCATCCCTTACAACCACCAACACATAGGAAATGAACTGCAGAGAGAAGAGATCTTTTTAAAACTTCTGAAAACATAATTTGGTAACACTTAAGAATAGTTCTACTAGAATGGTAGAGTAACTACACAGGAACAAATGAGTCATGCAATATTAACATTCTAGTATCTACCATTAACTAACAAGAAACTCTGATTAACAAATTAGTAAATAATAGCGCTCACTTGAATGAGGTAGTTCACAATTAGCCGATCAATAACTACTGTGTTTTTTTTTACATACCTCCCAGAGGACTACTAGCCTACTATACCGTATACAGGTTCATAATTAATGAGTGTAATGCACAATGTATAATTAATTCTAAAGTAAAGATCATGGTAACCAACTAGTAATTACACAAGTATTACCAAATACCAAATTACCATGATCTTAAGAATTAAGTATACACGCATTATTCACATTAACTATGGACCTGTATATAGTAGTTCTTATAAGTCCTCTGGGAGGTATGAAACAATAGTAGTTATTGATTAGCTAATAGTGAACTACCACATTCAACTTATTGTTGGATAGTAATTAGAGTTTCTTGATAGTTAATAGCAGTTACGAGAATGTTAATGTTGTTAAAATTACTCATTTGTTCCTGTGCAGTTATACATTAATGAGGGAACAGTATTCTAAAGTTTTACCCAACATTTAATCCCATAACAACCAGTTTGTGCAAACCTGTCTTAAAACACATGCATTACAGTTCTTTGAAGAAGACTGCAGTTAGTCAAAACAAATGGGAATTAACACATCACGTGTTGTCGTGTGGGTTGACGCCAGCATTTATGTCAGCAGGTGTGTCTATGAATACACAAAGATGTGTTTGAGGTAGTGTGGTGGACCGATACAGATGGGATGCCACAAAAATATTATATTGCAAGAAATATTTGAACCTAAATGGGTTTTCTTTTACACCATATGTACCGCCCTCTGATTGGCAATGGCATCAAGCATCATTAGTAGGTGTTAGGTTCATTACATTGAGAGCTCACACCAGATCATTCCGAACTGCCTTCCAGAAAGACTATAAAAAAGTGCACATGCACAACACTTTCCAATAGACGCTCCCTGAAACAGTCCCATTATTCACTTCATAGGCTTTGAGTATGCAAGTAAAATAAAAAAAAATTCGATAAAATAACGCAAAAAAAATAAATATATATATATATATAATTCCAAAATGAACATTGTGATTCTTCTCATTTATTCTAGTGAAGTGAACTTCAAAAACACTGCAGTTTATTAGGCCTATTTCCTGAGTAGTTTCAGAGTTGGCATTTTAAGTTGCCGGGAATTAAGCATCAAGATGACCTCTTCAAAATGGACTGTACCCAAAAAGGCATTTAAAGCAATTGTTCCTCTTTTTGCACCTTAGATAAATAATGCTTTTCATTTCTAAAGTTAATTTAAAAGCTTGAACATTTTAATGTTAATGTTCTTTTTTATGTTCTGTTAAATGGTGCTAGTTCCTTTTCTGTATATGTTGCATATTTGTAGCCAAAATCTTTAATACTGTAAGTTTAACTGCATTTTGTTGTACTAATCATTTTGTGAATCTTGTGTATTAAAAAAAACAACGACCAAAAAACACATTAGCCCCGCACATGATATTAGGAATTTGTTGTCCCGTTTTACTAAATCGTGGCCACCTAATTCGTTCCCTCATTTTAATTTAACTAACGTAACAAATTATTACAACTTAGCCACGTTTTACTTAAAATGAGAGACCAAATTAGTCACATGTGCTGATGTATTAGTAACTCATAGGAACGAATTGCTCATTTGTGGTGACTATATACTTTTTTGTGTGTGCGCAGGGCTCCATATTATGTATATATCAGAGTTTTTATTTTATTTTTTCATAGAGTCTCATAAGTGTTCAGTGTGGCATACTGTGTTGTATTGAACAGTAAAAAAAGTAATGTTTTTTTTTTTTTTACTAATTTGTTAAATTGTAAATTGTTTTTATTCAGTGGATTAGGAACAGTGTTTTAGGGGGGAAATGCAACAATGATATTGTTGTCAGTATTGTTTTGTTTTAGTATATTTCAAATAAAATTGTTTTTCTACCTTTTTCTAATTATTTTAATGTCACATTTTTATTTAGTTTGCAATTGCATCACTACACAGGAGGAAATGTGTCACTAATCTATTTTACTGCTGTATAAAGCATTTTTTAAAACAGTTATTTGAGTGATGACATTTTTCCGAAATAAAAGGCTGACCTTAAACATTTTATACATCAAACAATGAAAGAAAAACTCATGTTAAGATGTGACTGCCATCTATGTTTGTGAACACTGAATGTTCATATTTAGCAGCATGTGACTCCAGTGCCTGTTAGCTGAAACTTAAGGTAATTTAAGCTGTTTATCTCTTTTCTCCTCAGATGTTTGTGTCAATTTACTTTTTTTTTTTTAAGGTTAATAAAATGGTTATGTGTGGTTTACCTCATGTCATTGTCATATTTGGTGAACAAGTGGTTTTCTGTGAATCTTACTTAAGTAGAATCAACAGTACTAATGTGTCTGTTCTATAAGCAATGCCGATAACCTGTACAAAACAGGGTTTGTAGAGCCCCCTACTGGCTCAATCGCAAATCATTCCAGCAAAAACCATGGCTGCAAAAACATTGTTGACAAGTGCTAGTTGAGATGACAAAGAAGATTAGACACTGGTACAGAAAAATCATTTCCACGTTCTATTACATATTAAATGACACTTAGCTGTGTCATACACTTTTAGAAGAAAACGTTCTATATATAGAACAGGTTCTGTCAGGTGCTTCACATACAGGATAGAACCTTTTAGACCGGGGTTCCCATCATTGGATAATGTTATGGACTTAGTTTTAATTAATCGATAATTTTTATATTTTAATTACAGTTTATGAATTAAGCAGCTCGTAAACAATTTATCACTAGAAAAAAAAATTAAATAGCCTGTTAAACCAGTATAATATAGTAATTTAAGACATTTCTCCGTATATAGAACTTTTTTGGCATTACAGGTTCTTCAAAATTGAGTCAAGAACCCAAGAACCTCTAAACTGTAGTGTTTTTTTTTAAACTCCACGCCAGCTTCTGTGGCTATTTTCATGGTGAGGAAAAGTTATGGTAAAACTACAGTAGTCAACATTTGAAGTGGATCAAATCCTTTCATCAAAGTTATATATGCATTTTGAACAATACCAGTTCTTGCCTTAGGACAACTTTGATGAACTTTATCCGCTTCAAACGCTGACTACTGTAAATCAGGTTTTTACAATCTATTTTTGCTAAAATACTTAAAAACTTTGGTTTAACTTTGTTAAAAGTTTCTTCCAAAGTTTCTCTTACAGGGTTAAAACCAGCACAATCTACTAAAATATGCTTCAGGGATAAAGGGTTCCATTTCGAAGTGGAACTCTACACTGCTTCGAGAAGTTGACTGTAAGCTATGATATGGGAATGCTCCTTGTGAACCGGGAAGCGCGTGTGCTAAACGGCAATCTTGATTGGCTACCGCAGTAAGGTGACATCATAGGCACGTCGGCAGACTATATAAGGAGCACCTACAAAACACGTCATCAGCTTCATTGCCTATAGGAAGTAGTTTGATTGTGTGTGCATATGCTGTAAATCTGTGTGAAAGAAACCCAAAAAATAAAAATTAGCGCAGACAGATTTAGAAAGTATGCACGTCCGTGTGACCGCTATATCACCCCAAATGACACACACAAGTGGTGTGTAATTTGTTTGGGAATGTAGCATGCAGGGTTAGCCCTCGAGGGGGCTAGCTGTGTTCACTGTGATAGTGAACACAGTGAAGAAGCTCCATTCCGCAAGCCTTGCCTTTCTCCCAGACTTTCACCATGAGGTCTGTTCTCTGCCCGAGTTTTTTTTACCCATTAAGCAAACATCAAGGGGTTGGAGGACTACAGGTATGTGATTATAGCTCAGATGGAGGAATTGCTAGTTGGTTACCTCCCATCAGACGTGGCATCTTTATGGTAGACTCCCGTTTTGCCCTCAAAACCCTGCCAATTTACATCTAAGCTTGTGGGCAAAGCATCCAGCATCAGGCATCCTGGCCAAATTTGACAGGATAACATAGGTTACACCCTTACTCACCCCTACCAGTACATCCTGGGATTTTTAATGACCACAGAGAGTCAGGACCTAATTTTAACATCTCATCCGAAGTACGGTGCTCTTGACAGTATAGTGTCCCCGTCACTATACTGGGGTGTTAGGACCCACATAGACCACAGGGTGAGTGCCCCCTGCAGGCCTCACTAACACCTCTTCCAGCAGCAACCAGGTTTTCTCAGGAGGTCTCCCATCCAGGTACTAACCAGGCTCAGCCCCGCTTAGCTTCAGTGGGCAA
The DNA here is from genome assembly GCA_030578275.1 of Meda fulgida. Classification (NCBI taxonomy): domain Eukaryota; kingdom Metazoa; phylum Chordata; class Actinopteri; order Cypriniformes; family Leuciscidae; genus Meda; species Meda fulgida. The sequence continues at coordinate 27,661,239 of CM060620.1, forward strand.
CCAGTCTTGGGCTGCAGGGTCATATGGCTGCTGCCTAATGACGCAGTGCTGGAGCACCGCCTTACCACCAACTTTGCCTTCTGTGCCACCATGCAGGCGGCCCATGCCATCGGCCACTCTCATGCTGTCCTGGTTGCCATGGTGCGACATCTTTGGCTTAGCCCCCTGGGGTCGGCGGTCACGCCGGCGTGACCAGCTCACTTTTTTTCTTATCAGTGCAATAGAGACTCAAAAATTATTTCGATCTTACATCTTACATTGATCTTACATTGATAAGTGTTATACATGATTCAATCCCGTTAAGTGTCTATTTTTTTGTGTATACTCACAATAAAAAAAGTGTTGTGCTTTTTGCCAAATAAAGAAAAATAAATATGATGCGAGTTCTGCCTTCTCTCTGTCAGTGAAGTTCATTCTGAAATGCGTCCGAAAATGAACTGTAACTCAGAGAATACTCAGTCACACAGGCATGCAAGCACACATGCATAAAGCTTAAATTCTCTTCTTTTAAATTAAGTAATTTATATATATATATAAAAAATAAAAAAAATCTCAGTTTATGTAATCTGTATGAAAAGAGAGAGAGATGTCAGTCGTTCTCATTTCAGCTCATTATAGCTCATTGAGTGCTAATGTGAACACGCCCACGGAGAGCGCGCGCTATTAAAACGCAAATGATCTGAGGCAATACATGCAAACGTGTCAACGCCCACATCAACTCAATATATATGCGCAGTTGTAATTCCCTACAAACCATGCCTAAACAAACTACTTGTCTTTATTTTATCACTTCGGGGTAGGTATTTCGAATCGAATTCCCCCACAATGCTGTAGAGTGGTAAAGGGATCCTTCATAGGGAGAGGCTAGTTGACTTCAGCACTGCATTGTCATCGGGTCCAGGCGAAGGTCCTAGTCAGATCTGGATATGGCCTGGATCCGGCAGGCTGCAGGAAAACCTCGGGATAAACAAAGACACTAAAATTAGCGTAGATGCCATTCTTCTTATGATGTAACCAGTATATCTCTTCATTTACTGCTACAAACTGATAACGGTCAGATAAGTATGATTTAATCCATGCTAGTGAAAGTCCACTAATGCCAACATAGTTTTCTAGTCTATTTAAAAGAATGTTGTGGTGAATGGTGTCAAATGCAGCACTAAGATCAAGTAACACTAATAGAGAGACACAACCACGATCGGATGATAAGAGCAAATCATTTGTAACTCTAATGAGAGCTGTCTCAATACTATGGTACGGTCTAAATCCTTGCAGATATAATTTCTTTCAAGAAAGGAACACAGTTGTGAGGATACTGCTTTTTCTAATATCTTTGATAGAAAAGGCAGATTCGAGATCGGTCTGTAATTGACTATTTGTAGGATCAAGTTGCGTTTTTTTAAAAAGAGGTTTAATCATAGCCAGCTTCAAGGTTTTTGGTACGTATCCTAGAGACAAAGATGAATTAATGATATTTAGAAGAGGATCTATGATCTCTGGAAGCATCTCTTTCAACTCAGTCGGTATAGGGTCTAACATACAAGTTGTTGATTTAGATGAATTTGCTAAATTCTTCCTCTCCTATAGCAACAAATGAATCAAAATTTTCCTCAGGGAGACTACAATGCACTCCCTGATGTTAGTTTAGCCACTGTTTCAAATAAATACCTAGGATTATGTTTATTTTCTTCTAAGAGGGTTAAAAAATAAGCAGATCTAGCAGCTTTTAAAGCCTCTCTGTAAGCAATCGAGCTCTCTTTCCATGAAATCAGAAATACCTCTAGTTTTGTTTTCTTCCAGTTGCGCTCCATTTTTCTGGCTGCTCTCTTAAGGGCCTGACTGAGTGTGTTCGTTGTACCACGGCGTTGGACTATTTTCTTGAATCTTCTTTAAGCGCAACGGAGCAACTGCGTCTAAAGTGCTGGAAAAGAGAGTTAAAAGTTTCTGTTGCAATATCAAGTTCTTCTAAGCTATCCGGGATGCTGAGATGATGAAACTGATTAGAAAGATTATTGATAAAGCAATCTTTAGTGGCAGAAGTTATAGGTATAACATATTTATAACAAGGAGTCGGCTTTGCAGCCTTGGCTAAATGTAATTTACATGAGACTAGATAATGAAGTGAGATGTCATCGCTCTGCTGCAGAATTTCAACGGCATCAACATCTATTCCATGTGATAGTATTAGATCTAGAGTATGATTACGACAATGAGTGGGTCCTGACACGTGTTGTCTAACTCCAATTGAGTTTACAATGTCTTTAAATGCCAATACCAATGCATCTTTTTCATTATCTCTGTGTATATTAAAATCACCAACAATTAGTACTTTATCTGCAGCCAATACTAATTCTGATAGAAAGTCCGCAAATTCTTTGATAACATCTTTATGGTGCCCTGGTGGCCTGTATACAGTAGCCAGGAGAATTCTCAAATGTGATTTAACGTTTACACTATTCAACACTTCAAAAGAAGTATATTTAAAACATTTCTTAGTGGTTTTGAAAATATTACTATAAATTACCGCAACTCCTCCCCCTTTGCGTTTCAGATGAGGTTCATGTTTATAACAGTAATCTTGCGGGGTGGACTCATTTAAAGTAATGTAATCTTTTGGTTTTAGCCAGGTTTCTGTCAAACACAGCACATCTAGGTTATATTCTGAAATAATATCATTAACTATGAGCGCTTTTGAAGTAAGGGATCGAATATTCAGCAACCCAAGCTTTGTTATTTGCTCATCTGTATTATGTCTGTTTTTATATTTGTTGAACATCAATTAAATTTTTAACCTTAGATGGGTCTGGACCTTTTTTTGGATTTCCAAATTCGGGGAACAGACACCGTCTCTATATGATATTATCTAGGTGAAAGAGGCTCTATGTGAAAGAATGCCTCGTATCGGGGAATAGAGTTTTACAGGATTTTTGTTATTTCATAGACAAATGACAGATGCTGTCCTCAGAAGAAAAAATATAACATATTAACCATCTGGCCCTATTAGAGATCCATACCCAGCTTGGCAGTGGTTATCAGCGAATGTGAATTCCTCTGATGCAGGGAAGTGCTAGGGAATTATCAGCAATTGTCACTTTGAGCTATTAGGCTTGTTCAGCTTTAAAGTGGAGGTCTCCATTTCATCGCCGTTTAGCCATCACCCTCCTTGAGGGGATTGTGATATTTATGTGCAATAAGCATTCAATTGCATTTACTATGTGGTGACGAGGCTGTGCGCTTCCCCTGCACTTACAATACTATGCGTAAAGGGATATATATTTACATTTTCCCAAACTGCCTTCTTGATATGATGATTTACGGGTAGGTGCTTGTTGGACAGGAAAGGATACTCCTAGGCTCTAGTCCTACTTGTTAGGAGGATACACCCCTTAGTGTCGGTCAGGACACAAATAATGAGGAGGCTGGTGCTTCTTTCCAAGGTGTATTACAAATGTGGCTAAAATAACAAAAACATATTACATTAGTTAAATATAAGCATAGTTAAGTATAAATGTGTACTTAAAGCTCAAAATATGCAGAGGATGGGCGATTGAAGACAATATAACTATTGGTCTGGTCACAAGAAATGACTTTGGCATTGATATGTGTTATTAATGAATCCAGATGCATCAACAAACAATCTAATTTCCCAAATTAGCACAATGAAAGGGAAATAATACTCGATAATCCTTCTGCAGAATAATTAGTTAACATATTACAGACATATACAACGTAAACTGTCACATTTGATTATTTATCTGCCAAACGATCGCACATAAATCGGTACATGTCCGAGCATGCACATTTAAGTGCACAAAATAATCACTTAAAACATGGTTAAAACATTTAGAAATCAGAGAAACTTACTTAATGGTCATGTACTAATACTTTTAACACCAAAACGCCAACGAACATCCAAATAACTGGCAGGAAGAAACTTCTAGGTGCGCAACTGGAAGCATCGGGTATCTCGCTCTAAAATAACTATCAAAATAAAAGTCCCACAACAGAAGTCTTCTTTCTCGGGGAGCCTTTTATGCAGTGCTTTTAGGGCCGATTGACTGCTGGGTAGCGTCCCGCTCCATCTTTCAGTTGATTACAGTCCTGGAAGGGGTTGAGTTTTACTTAACCTGCTACTCGCTCACTCCCAAGAGAAAACAGTTTAGGAACGGAACAGCAGACTGAGCATAATTGTGGTAAGGAATGTAGATGAAGAACATGGGCAACACTTCTTGTGTCCCACTTCTTCATCTATCTATCTATCTTGACTAACTAACAAACACTTACATGAACCTGTGATAAATGTTGCATACACCTGGCAAACTGAACTGTTTGCATTTAAGGTGGACTAGACTGTAATACAAACCGGTATGCACTGTTGTGTTACTGCAGGTATTTTAAACAATGCAACTTGTACAAAAAAAGGTGTGCAGACCCTTCAGCCACTAGGGAATTAGTAAAGCAATAACTGTTGAATTTAAATAAAAAAAACATGTAGTCTTACATTAAAATAAAATGTAAAATTTAAATTAAATAAAACATGTACTCTTTAAGTAAACAAAATGTGCTACAGTTTGCTGCCAACAAAAAGGACAGTGAAGAAATGTCAGCATTTTTGCTCAGGAAGAGGAGCTGATCTACATGTTCTGAGCTTAGAGTGCTCCTTTGTGCGGTGACGATGTCTCCAGCCGTCGAGAAGACTCTTTCAGCTGAGACGCTAGTCCCTGGGATACAAAGGTATCTTTTTGCCAGCTTGGCCAGGAAAGGATAGACTCGCTCATGGGATTTCCACCAGCTTAGTGGATTTTCTGTGAGGGCCAGTGGTGTGACCCTCCTGGCATCTTTTCACTTCCTCCTCGGCTATGGCAGATAATGAATTTTGTTGGGCTTCAACATCACCATAAGTCTGACCAAGTAAGTCTGTTAGCCCACGTGACTTCCTCATCTTTGCTGGAATGTCAGGGGGTCCGGGATCCCCTTCAGTGTAGCCAGGTTCCTCCTGATGCTCCTGGACGTCTGGCTCAGAGATAGTCTGCTGCCTAATTTCTTCCTATTTTTTATCTTTACTAATATGACTACAATATTAGCAGAGCAATGACATGTGGGTTAAAATGTATGTAATGCTTCTATTATTTAAATGTTTGATTACCTGAAGTGTTACAGCCTCTGCAAACACTCTGGCAAAGGTTTCCTGTCTCTCCTTCGAGGACAGGAATGGCAGGGTTTTAAACCGGGGGTCCAGGGATGATGCTGTGTAGAGGGTGTTCTTCTCTGCTGCACTGGCAAGATCTTGACTGATGCTTTGTTGGTCGTCTCTGATCAGCGCTGTGTCACCAATGGTGTCCAGTGTGTCATGCAACAACTGTGCGAGCAGCGGTGCTACAAGTGAGAGAGTAGGATTCTTTTCCTCAGTCATCAAAGTGGTCGCCACTTGTATCGACTTCAGACTTGTGCTACTCTTTCTTACTTCAGGAGACAACAGTGCTGCACAAATAGCAGTCTGCTGTTCAAGAAACCGCAGTAGCATTTCATAAGCACTGTTCCATCTCGTACTGACATCAGTCTTCAGTTTATGGGTTGGGAGCTGTAACATTTTCTGTTTTTTCTCCAAAGCGTGGTTTGCCACTGTGCTTCTGTTGAAAAAGACGGTTATTCGCCATACTCTCCCCATGAGCCTGGCCACTGTTGGCAGATTTAACGCCCGCTGCGACGCCATATTAAGCATGTGCGCGAAACACTTCACGTGGAGGTGTCCCGCTAACTGAATGGCGACAGCCATATTAGAAGCATTGTCGGTGACAACCACCAGGTTTTTGTCTGAAATCCCCCATTCTCATCCTGCATTTTGTAGGAGGTGAGCAATGTTAGCCCCGGTGTGACTTTCGTGTACTGCTCTAGTTTGGAGAACGTGAGACCACAGTTGCCAGTCTTCTGTAAGATAATGAGCTGTAATAGTCACATAGGAATCCACTGCCCGTGACGTCCATGCATCACAAGTCATTGCAACACGTTCTGCCGTTTTTCAACTTTCCTGAACTTGAAGTTTTACTTCTTTGTAGAGCTTGGGTACTGCTGTATCCGTGAATAAACGGCGACACGGAGTCACGTACCTCGGTTCCAGTGTCTTAAGCAAGTGACAAAAGCCCTCATTTTCCACAATGTTGAACGGGCGCAGGTCTCGAACATGAAGTAGGCGATGGCTTGAGTTCTTTTCTTTGCTCGCTCTGAATTGGGAGGTAGTTTTGACAAGCTAAGTGTGTCCAGTGTTGGTTGATTTTTCGGCGGTTTAGCATTAGCGTCCTCGGCTAACGCTGACTCTGGATGGTGGCTTGTGAAATGAGCCTTCATGTTGGTGGTATTCCCAGAGTATTTTATTTTCATTCGACACTCCTTGCAAATCCCATGTTTCATATCCATCTCAGTTGTCCCCTCCTTGTTCAAAAATCCGAAGAAAGTCCATACACTTGATTTAAACGCAGACTGTGCATTTCTGATTTCTTTCTCTGATGCTGCCATGTTTATTTTATCTACGTCCTCCTGCACGCTGACAGTCAACCCGCTGACCTCACCAGAAAACAAACAGCACCATCTAGAGGACTGAATGACCAATTGATTTTTAGCATTCTACTACCAAAGGTAAATTCTCATGTGTAATTTAAATAATAAAAAAATCGATACTTTGCGGCAGTGTATAGATACAGTATTGCCACAGAAAATATTGCGATACTATGCTGCATCCCTACTACTTACACATGTTTGAGTTCGCGGGTGCTGATGCATCAATGACCTCCATCCTCCCCACCACCACCCGGATGGTCCTGTCCAAACCTCCCATGGGGGGTCGGCTGCGCCCCTGCCTTCATCTTCAGGCAGGAAATGCAGATCCGCTACCCTCGGATTATGAACTACAGATGGGACATATGCCAAAGAACTTTATAAATAATTGCTTGCTGGGCTGTCAATAAATTAATGCTTTGTTACATCATTTTTATCTCCCGAGTATTTCTGGTAGAACTATTAAATTATTTAACCTGTGAACAATAAAATTTGTATCTGCACAAATTAACTTTATGCACAAACCGTATATTATATTAGAATATCCTAAAGATTATAAACGTCAGATATGTAGATTATCTCTTTGTATTGATGTTTTTTTAAGGGAATTAAAGTTGAGCTTATTTCCCCTGGGACAACAATTAAAATGAATTAATGTAGAGAATAATAATGCAGATGGAGTTGAAGTGGAGGAGGGATAAATTGTAACAGGAGTGAGGCTACTTATATGCTATTGTGATTGACAGGACTAGATGAACAAGCTCCTCCTAAACTTTCATTTAGGAAACAATTTTAGCGAATGGTATACAGGGATAATCTTTAAGGCTGAATCAAGTGCCCAGGGAATAAGAGATGAAAGACTGATGATGAATGACAAAAGGGAGTTTGCCAAGGTTAAAATAATGTTTATGGGACATTGCTTTATCTCAAATGGGGGCAGATGCAGACGGCTATTCTGAAAATCCCAGATCACAACCGTCTCTTGAAGACCTTGGCAAATTACTTAAGGAAGTAAGACACAAAACTGCACAGAGACAGGAAGCCGTGTGTAATGCTAATACATAGTGCAAAATGCTTTAGCTGGCAACAGGTTTTTACAGTTCTACTTATAAGTTTGCATACTTATACTGTATGCATTAAGAGCTGCAGTGGGTGTAAACTTTTTGAATGGGTTGATTGTGATAATTTGTAATCTTGTAAATTTGTCTTTGGGGAATCATGTAAATACCTCATAGCTTCTTAAGGGCAGTGCTAAATGAAATAATTTTTACACACCCCCGTTCTAAATGCACCATTGTTTATTTTATCTGTCTAACTGAAGGTACAGAATAACGTTGGCTGATAATTCACGGAGTTTGCTATCTTGTGTAAATTATAGTACTAGTGTATGCTAATGTTAGCTATTTCTTTTAGTATTCAGATATCCTTTAATACTTACCGTTAGGAAAAGTGTTGAACATCTTCTGGTCAGGTATGACAAATATTTGAACTTTATGCCAAAAGTTATAAGCCATAATGATGTTGCTATATTTCTTTTAGTATTCCGATATCCTTTATTCCTTACCGCTTGGAAAAGTGTTAAACATCTTTTGGTAAGGTATGACAAATATTTTAACATTATGCCAAAAGTTACAAGCCATAATGAAGTCATAATTACTTGATGAGTAATTAACATTTCAGCACTTCTTGAACAGAGAAGCGACGCACAGAGAAAAAAAAAGTTTGTAACTGTTTGCACACCTGTTTATTTTTTCCTTTGATTTGTCTGCTATTTAGTCTCTTTCGTTTCTTTGCTCCTCTGGATTTGTTGATGTTTCCTTTACTGATTCCGGTTACTGACCTTTATCGCCCGGCTTTCGACTACGCTCCCCTGTCTGCCTTGTATAGAACCTGGTTTTGTTCATGAAATGTTCTGATCTACCTTTGCTTTTTATGTTTTATTTATTACACTTAAAATAAATTTGAATATTCGTTTATTTAGTTTTTTTCTTTTTTCACAAATGTATGACTTTTGGAAGTGCAATTTGATTACCATGTGCAGTTTTAATAAAGTTGAATTAACATAACCTTCTGTCATTTTTACACTTGCAGGTGTTGAAGCAACTACAGCTGGTCCAAAACGCTGCAGCTCGAGTTCTTACTAGAACCAGGAAATATGACCATATTAGCCCGGTTCTGTCAACACTCCATTGGCTGCCTATTAAACATCGTATACATTTTAAAATATTGTTGATTACTTACAAAGCACTAAATGGTTTAGCTCAGCAGTACTTGAGCGAGCTCTTAACGCATTATAGTCCTTCACGTCTATTGCGATCTCAAAATTCCGGCCAGTTGATAATACCTAGAATATCAAAATCGACTGCTGGCGGTAGATCCTTTTCCTATTTATCAAAACTTTGGAACAGTCTTCCTACCATTGTCCGGGAAATAGACACACTCTGTCAGTTCAAAGCTAGACTAAAAACATCTCTTTGACCTAGCATACACATAATATATTATAGACTTCTATAATTCAATGTTAGGCTGCATAGATTAGGTCAGCCGGAACTGGGAACACTTCCCTTCCTGATGTACTCGTTACATCATAAGAAGAATGGCATCTATTGGTCTAATTTTAGTGTCTGTTTATCCCGAGGTTTTCCCGCAGCCTACAGGATCCAGGCCGTATCCAGATCTGACTAGGAGCTTTGCCTGGACCCGATGACAATGCAGTGCTGAAGTACCAACTAGCCTCTCCCTATGGAGGATCCCTTTCCCACTCTACAGATAAAACGTTGTGATTCCGGTTCGCGTACCCACCCCGAAGTGATAAAATAAAACAAAATTCTGTATCAAATTACAGTTACTGTAAATCCGGCCTCTAGTTCATAAACGCCAGTCACCTTTTTTGTGTCACCTGAGTCACCTGATGGAGTTTTAGGACACCAGTAGGTCACTTGATGGAGTTTTTCGGTTCCTTGCCACTGTTGCCTTTGGCTTGCTCAGTTGGGGATATTCAAATTAATTAACCAAGCATTAATACCATTGATCAGCCCTACCAAACGTGGATGTTTTTTCCACTAAGAAACAAACATTGTTATGTTATTTGATTGATACTGTGAAGCTGCTTTGATGCAATTTGTATTGTGAAAAGCGCTATATAAATACACTTGACTTGATTATAATTAATTTACTGTTGGTCCCATTAAATAATAAGGATAAACAATATTTAAAAAGTATATGATTATCTAACATCTGACTAATTAAAAATGAACCTCAAAACATACCATGCTAAATGGGGGATATCTATAGGCTTATCTAGCATTAAAAAAAAAAAGATTGTCAGAACGTCGTCTCACAGTAGCCGAATGTCGCGCAGCAACGTTACAGCCATAGCATCTTACAAGTCTACATTGCCATAGTAGAAATACAACGTGCCACAGACAGGGCTGAATTACTGGGTACTAAAGCTCATGGGCCCCCCTCCCCTACCTGACAACCACACCCTCCAAAGGAGGCGATAAAAAATATAGTGACAACCAGCAAAGTGCAGTTAGCTGACCTTCGCACCACCAGACCCACTCCACACATGCAAACACACACACACACAAACAATACTAAGGCCCACCAGGAGTGGGATTTGACATGCCAAATCACTATTGGTCAAAAGCTGAATGACTAGTTCACAAGACACAAGACAATGATACAATGCATAAAATCATCCCAAGGCAGTGTATGGCTCAAGAGACTATTTATATGGCATTAGTGTTCACTAAAACTCACCAAAGCAGAAACCACAAAAGTAATTACGAAACGTGATTGACTGAAGATACAACAATCCCGTCACACAACACAGCTATGTGCAGAGTGCAAAAAGAACAGTGAGTCGGGCAACTTCACAGTCTGCAAAAGCAAACAGATACTGCACTTTACAACTAAGTCTCAAACAGGCCTATAGCAGCATATATAATTTCCTCCCGGGCGCTCTCTGCAATCAGTCCCCATAGTGCAGGGTCTACAAAGAGGATGGTACCTGAGGTGTCATTACCTTGTTCTGTTTGCTGATGGTGACCAGCTTCATCTCTGTCTTTTTCCACAACAACTTCCTTAAAGCTAACGTTATCTACCGTTAGGTGGCTGAACGTAGCCTGTAGAGGGCAGCGATTCTTCCAAGCTAACGGTGGTTAGCTCCTTGACATCCGATCCTCTTCATTATTCTTAGCTCTTTTAAAAAAGTTATTTATTTACGGGACATTTTTAATAGCAGCCACTTCTTTCTCTTCCTTTTCTTTCTTTTTTTTCTCTTAGCAGCCCCGCTGGGCTTTTGGTTGCTGTCCATTTTTTGCAAACTTTCCGATAATTTCCCCACACTTTTACTCGCTGATACAACCCAATCTGACCGTCAATCTGTTACAAATTAATTACACTCTTTTAATCTTGACTCGTTCTTTAAAAACTGATCTTGAATCAGTACGATTTAAACAGCCTGCTCTGTGCCCGCCCACCTTTATCATTAGCCAATCTGCACCGTGCATGCGGCATGCTTCTTATCATCACCTGTCCAGCACATCCAACTGACATATAAAACAGACAATCAAAAATTGACAACATCTATCAGTCATTTTCCTCTCCTACCACTACCCCTTCAACTCCATATTTGATTGGTTGTCCGCTAGACACTTTTTCACTCACAAATACATATGTGGTTGCAAATATGATTAACAAATCAAACTCAACTTCCTGTACACTTGATCCTATTCCAACGTACCTGTTAAAAACTCATTCCTCCTTACTCATTCTACCTATTACCCACCTTATTAACAGGTCTCTTGCCACTGCCACTGTTCCACTTAATCTGAAAGTAGCAGCCATTACCCCAATCCTTAAGAAGCCTGGTCTCGACAACGCCACTCACAGTAATTATAGACCAATATCAAATCTCGCTTTCGTTGGCAAGCTACTTGAGAAGGTAGTTGTGGCGCAGCTGCAATCACACTTAGAGAGACATAATCTCTTTGAACCCCTTCAATCCGGTTTCCGTACACATCACAGTACAGAAACAGCACTCCTAAAGGTATTAAACGATCTCCTTCTGGCTTCTGATTTGGGTGCACATAGTATCCTGGTTCTCCTTGACCTCAGTGCAGCATTTGACACTGTGTGCCACTCTACACTTATCTCACGACTGTCTGAAATAGGCATCACGGGTGCAGCACTTCAGTGGTTGACCTCATATCTATGCGATAGACAACAATTTGTTAAGATAGGCAAAAATCGCTCACTGTCAGTTTGTGTTTCCCATGGTGTACCCCAAGGCTCTGTACTTGGCCCGCTTCTATTTCTAATATACTTACTACCGTTAGGCCAGATCATCAGGCAGCATGGCCTCAATTTTCATAGCTACGCTGATGATATTCAAATCTACTTCACGATACTTCACATTAGTCAGACTGTCAAATCATGCTTCTTCCACCTGCGGAATATTGCTCGTATTCGCCCCTCTCTTACCTTTACAGATGCGGAAACTGTTATTCATGCTTTTATCACTTCCAGATTGGACTTCTGTAATTCATTATATAGCGGACTACCCACCAAAGCAATACACCGCCTCCAAATGGTTCAAAGCTCTGCTGCACGCACCCTCACGTATAATAAAAAATCTGCTCACATCACTCCTATCCTTCAACAACTGCACTGGCTTCCTGTCAGACACCGCATCCAATTCAAACTGTTAATCCTAATATTTAAAGCCCTACATGGCCCGGCACACGAATACCTTGTGGACTTGGTACAGCCATATGTTCCAACTCGGGCCCTCAGATCAAGCACAGAAAATCTTCTCGTGGTACCCCGGGTCAGACTCTCCACGGTGGGCGGAAGGGCTTTTAATGTTGCTGGCCCTACGCTCTGGAATAAGCTGCCCCCGAATCTTCGTGCGAACGACAACATCCGGTCGTTCAAAAAACATCTGAAAACGTATTTTTTCAAGCTTGCCCAATAAATCATCTTCCTTATCACTGTTTTCTCTGTTCTACACTTTTCCAACTCTATCTGCTACATTATCATAATAGCATATTCTGATAAATAATGCAATATCTCCTTCTTTTCATGCAAACCAGTGTATGCTTTTTTCCATCTGTTTTGTCCCTCGTAAGCAGATGGCCTTTGTATTTGTTCGCTTGTTGTGTGTTTGCTATTTGTTTTTTGTATTCCATTGTGAAGCGACCTTGGGTTCTTGAAAGGCGCTATAGAAAATAAACATATTATTATTATTATTATTATTATTAAAATAACTCATTTTTTGTAAACAACTTTTTTTTTATTCTGATTGGATAATTATCAAGATCGAGGCCAAGCCTTGTGTATACTATTTTTATGTAGCACAAAAAAAAACTGCCATCACCGAGGACCCCTCTCTGCTCAACGTAAATGTGTTTGCTGGGCTGTGAGTTTTCTGTAATGTTTATGTGGTTAATAATTTATTCATATATTAAGTAAAGTATTTATCTTCTAAATACCGAATATATAAATCTCTTCCACTTCTGGGTTAGGGTTATCATTTTATCTTTTCAAACGTTTCAAATGATTTTTTCAATGAAGGTCACAGAAAGAATGGTTGATTTTGGCAAAGAGGGGGCTGGAGGGAGATCAATAATATTGCAGCTTGTGAAGCCACTGTGCAGTCAGTATCTGTAGGAAGAGCAAAACCTAAGAAAACGGCATAACAGTCAGCATTTTTGGCAGTCAATGTGGAAAATATTTCAACAAGTGATAGCTGCTGTTATATCAGAGATTTATCCCAGGGGATGCTGTAAATCCGCTAAATGGGACTTGCTTGAAAATAATAAGTATTCCTGATATGGTAATTGGAAAAACAGCATCCTAAATCAGTCTGTTATGAACACTAAAAGCAAGATATTTCCTTTGCTCTTTAAGATGTCCTCTAATAACAATAAATAAAATCCTGGGACACACAAATTTGAGAAGAAAGTAAGTCCAAGTCATACAGGTTTGGAACAACTTGAGGGTGAGTAAATGATAGCAGAATTTTCATTTTTGCTTTAATTTTCATTTAAGCATCATCGCTTTAAGGTTTGTAGCCACTAGAAGGGGATTTAAATAAATAGTGACACTATCCTGTTTCTCTCCAATAGGTGGTCTCAAATAATGTATAACTGACCATCAGTGTTTTTTTGTTTTGTTAAGGTGCATCAATTTATCCATATGCACAATGCTGATGAAGAAGACATTGATAAGATTGAGAAACAGAGGAAAAATAGAGTTATATAATCAAGACTAATGTACAGTGCAGAAGACACAAGAAGTGGTGCAGGTAGACTTGAAGTTAATTACATAAGGAAAAAAATGCTAAAGTGGTGGGTAGGACTGCGTTAGAGTCAAAAGAATTGCTCAAAAAGTTAAGCGAAGATATCATCGGCCTTCACAAAAAAAGGAAATGATACAAAAAGATAGCAAAGGCACAAAATGTTCCTAGAAACACCGTTGGAAGCACAGTTTGCAAGTTCAAAGTTAAAGGAACAGTGGTTACACTACCTGGATGGGCAGAAAAGGGAAGCTATCAGAGGCTGCAACCAGATTTCTGAGAAGGCAGGTTAAGAAAAACCCTCGAGTGATTACAATTGACCTGTAGCAAGACTTGGTGGCAACAGGAGGTTTCATGAGAAGAAGAATGAGACATATACTGAAAAAACACTCTCTACAGTTAAGCATGGTGGTGCTCGGTGATGCTCTGGGACTGCTTTGCATCCTCTGGAACTGGAAATCTGCAGTGTGTGGAAGGCAAGATGGATTCATAGAAGTATCAGCAAATCTTAGGAGACAATGTCATGCTTTTAGTAAGGAAGCGTCATTGGACCTTCCAACAGCAACAGGACAATGATCCCAGCAAGCCTCAAATTCCACGAAGGCTTGGTTGCAGAAGAAGTCCTGGAAGATTCTACAGTGGCCATCAGTCACCTGACTTGAACCCCATAGAAAATCTCTGGTGGGTTTTGAAAAAAGCATGCTATTCCAAGAATATTATTGAACTGGAGGCCACTGCTCATGAGGAATGGGCTAAGATTCCTCAGAAGCTGGTGTCTGGTTATACATCTTGTTTGCAGCAGGTCAGGACAACAAAAGGGTTGTAAGTACTAAACTAAGTCCTAAAGATGCTTGCCATAAAGGGGTTGAATAATTTTGAGACTGCAGAAGTCATTAAAAGTTCCATTTTCAGTTGAATTTGGGGAAAACACTTGAAACATTTGTTGTGTTGAGCTATTTCAATTACTTTTCTTTGATTTGTTCATAGCAAACAGCTGAAAGTCTGTAAATTTGCAATGGGGGTTGAATACTTTCGAATACAACTGTAAAAAAAAAACACTTGGTATGCCATAACGTAGTAGGTATTTTGCCATTGACAATATGCAGTATTCCACTTATTTATATATCACAACCAGCTAGTTTCCGACCATAACATAAAGAGGTTTACACATACAAACACAAACGGTTGCATTGCAAAGCTTATTTATTTGGAACAAAAATGATCTGTTACAGAAATATAACACAATGTTTAGGGATTTAAATAAACAAGAGAAAATAATAATCCAATGTGGGTAATATTCAAGATTCAAGATTCAAGATGTTTATTTGTCATATGCACAGATTTACACCATGCAATGAAATTCTTAAGTTGCAAAAGTTTCCCACAGTATAAAATGTACACAATATACACACAATATATTTAAAAGATGCAAGTGTAGAATTGCATTCGGCAGAGAGACATTAAAAGTGTCTATAATGTATGTTGGTAAATAATAGACAAACTAAAATAGAACCAATTGGAGCAAACGACTTCTCTGGAGAACTACGTTCCACCAGAGGAAGTAAGGTTGGGTAAATCAGTCCAAACATTTATACTCTCCACCCATCAATTATACAATTAACAGTGACGTCACAGTTGGATGTTATACTGCCACCATCAAGTAGAGAATAATAAGACAGGGTCGTAACAATATATATATATAGGAATGTTCCCTGTAGGTTATTTTTAGGTTTACTTTTATTACCTAAGGAGAACGTTCTGGGAATGTTCCCTGTAGGTTATTTTTATGTTTCATTTTATAACCTAAGGAGAACGTTCTGGGAATATTCCCTTTAGGTTATTTTTAGGTTCTATTTTTATAACCCAAGGAGAACGTTCTGGCAATGTTCCCTGTAGGTTATTTTTTTAGGTTCTATTTTTCTTAAACAAATTAAAAGGTTGAAAATGTTTGCTTTAATAGCAGTGATCAAATGCTTAATTACATGACCATTATCAGGCAGTAGAGAGCGCTCATTGATTGGCAGTCTTTTTTTAGTTAATTAAATATTTGTGCAGCCAAGTTTTCTTTTTTTAAATTTACTTTTGAAAACAAGAGCTATAATTAAATAAACAGATTATTGCAAAGATCGCTTTCAAAACTTTTTTTTTTTGCAGATCTCAAAATTAATAGTTATGACATTTGACATTGACAAAAATGTAGTTTTTACTGTTTATTTTTTTAAATAGTGCAAGACATAAAGGATGGTCATGCACAATGTTTTAGTGTTGCCTTACCATTTTCCTTGAAGTTCCCCAACATTGCGATCAGGTCTTAGCAAATTGCCAGTCATTTAAAGAGTTGAATCAGGGGCCTATAGCATGAAGCCGGTTTAGCTGGCTAGCTAGGTAAGTTTGAGTTTGTTTGCACCAATCTTGTACCATGAAAGTGGCTTGGCTAGCTTCATTCATTGCCATGCCTGCTCCGGGGCAGGTTATGTTTTGAGTTAGATCACAAACTGAAATTGGACCCAGCAGATAAGCTGGGGTCCGTGCCCACCGCACGCACAACCTGTCTAACCTTTGAGTGACATCCCAGCAGTGCGGTTTCCTGAGGTAAATTACTTTTTACTTAACCAATTTAGTTAAATTAATTTTTTAAAGTACGGTCTGACCACAAAAGTAAATGACATGTAAAACTATGAAGAAAAACCAATTGAATTATAATAAGTAATTATAATAGCAAACGGTCTTTAATAACATTAAATTATTATAAAATTAGACTTTTTTTTACAGTAAATGTACCACATCTCACACAAACAGCGATTTTCCGTCTCTTTGCGAAAAGAAACAACAATAAGTCGCACAAAACAAACTTAAAATTCTGACAGCGATCACGTCCTCGCTCTCTCTCTCTCTCTCTCTCTCTCTCTCTCTCTCTCTCTCTCTCTCTCTCTCTCTCTCTCTCTCTCTCTCTCTCTCTCTCTCTCTCTCTCTCTCTCTGGAGAGGTTTGGGCATCTGAGGGTTCCCACGTGGAGAGGGTGACTTATTGGGCTTTTTCTGTCTAATACTATAATTTTATTTCTTTTTTTTCGGTGTCTATAATTTAAAAAAAAAAAAGAAAAGAAAAAAAGTTCTTTAATTTCAATTTGTGTGAGGTACTTGTGGAGTTTTGTTCGGGATCAGGATGGCGTCCCTCTTCGTAGGGGTAGCGCCACCTGTTTCCCTTCGTCATGGCGTCAGGTGTGTTCCTGTAACCGGTGTGACTGTGGAGGATGTGCTAATGGCTGTTGGAGAGGAGATCGGGCATGAGAATATTGCATCGGCTTCACGCATGAATAAAGCCGTGGTCGTTTTTGTGAAGGAAGAGATTCAAGTTAGTCGCCTGATAACTAATGGAATTGTGGTAAGTGGAGAATTTGTTATTGTTTCGCCGCTTGTTGCGCCAACTACTAAGGTAACCGTATCCAACATACCTCCATTTATTCCGAATGATGAAATTGAGCGAGGGCTTTCACGTTACGGAAAATTTGCTAGCGCGATAAAAACCGCTACCACTCGGCTGTAAAAATTAAGCATTAAGACATGTAATGTCTTTTAGAAGACAGGTGTTCATGTTTTTGAATGAACCAAATTTAGACGTGTCTTTTAGAGTGTTGTACGAAGGAAAGGCATATATGATTTATGCTAACACGGGAATCATGAAATGTTTTGAGTGTGGGGATGTTGGTCATAAGAGACTGGCATGCCCACATAAAGTTGGGAGTAGCGGGACTGGTGTGGCGAGCGCCGGGACTGGTGTGGCGAGCGCCGGGACTGGTGTGGCGAGCGCCGGGACTGGTGTGGCGAGCGCCGGGCCGAGTGCTGCGGTGATGGCGAAGGCCTCAGAGGACGCGCTGCCTCAAGTTGTAGAGGAGCTGGATGCTCGAGTTGTTGAAAAGGCTGAAAGCGTTACTGATAACGGTCAAAATGAGAAAGTGGTTGCTGAAACAGAATCAAGTGAAAATTGTGAAATGAACGATGATCTGAGTGACCAGATATAAGGTTAAGTGGCCAGTGCTAATGTTGATGCATCAAGGCATGAAGAAAGTTGTGATACAGAGTTAAAAGATGATGATACGCTTTCCGAGTTTTCTGATATGGGCTCACAGATAGTAGGAGAGGTGTACACTTTACAAGAGATAAATGACTTCCTAGATTCGACTTTTGGTAAGACTGTTGATGTGACAGTTTTTTTTTCCGGACTCCGAGAAATTTAATGCGACAGTGTTGTCGTTGCATAGAACGGTTAGCTATGAGTCTTTGGATAAGAAGAAAAGATTTAGACTGAAGAAGATGGTAACAAAACTGCGAAAAGATAAATTTGTTTCTCAAAGACATCAAGATGAATAAATCTCAAGTGGTGGCGTTTATACTTTGCTGTTTTTCTCTGTCTCTCCCCACTCTATATTTCTTTTCTTACATGGATAGTTTGAGGGTGGGTTCTCTAAATATTAATGGGGGAAGAGACAGGGGTAAATTAGCAGTGGTTACAGAATTTCTTAAAATTAAAAAGATCAATGTTTCTTTTTTACAAGAAACACATACAAATAAGGATAATGAAATTGAATGGGGTATGTGGTGGAAAGGCAAGTTTGTTTTGAGCCATGAGACATTTAATAGTGCAGGAGTGGCTATTTTATTTTCTGCAAACATGAATCTTAACATTTTAAATGTGGAACAGATTGTTGAAGGTAGAGTATTGTTAATAGAAATTGAGTATGAGGGAAATAGTTTTGTGTTTGTTAATGTCTATGCCCCCAATAGTGGTCCTGAACGACAAGATATTTTTTTGAAATTGAGAAATGCCATCCAGAAGTATGATGATAGTGTGTGTCTTGTAATTGGAGGGGACTGGAATTGCACAACAGATTTTACAGTGGATAGAAATGGAGAAGAGCCGCATAGTCAATCAAGTAGCACACTGTTAAAAGTTATGCATGAGTTTCAATTAACAGATGTATGGAGAACAAGAAATATCGGGGTGAAACAGTATACGTGGTTGAAAATGTGTGACAATAGATTTTGGGGTGCAAGATTGGATCGGTTTTATATGACGGAAATGTGGAATAATAGAGTAATTGATGCTTGTATTTTTCCAAACGGGGTTTCAGACCACCATATGATCACGTTGGTTTTAAATGTAAAGAAGACATTAAGATCTAATTATTACTGGCATTTGAATGTTAAATTATTACATGATGCTTTTTTCTGTGAGAGTTTTAAAGTGTTTTGGAGTGAATGGAAGTTGAAGAAGCTTTTGTTTGAGAATCTTTGTCAATGGTGGGATGTGGGAAAGGCGAATATAAGATTATTTTGTCAGAATTATGCTTTTCATACATCTACTTTTGTCAAAACAACAGTAAAAACTCTACAAAAGGACATTGAGTTGTTGGAAAAAAATCTTGTAACTAATAATGAAGGTGTACATTGTGATGGTTTGAAAAGGAAAAAACAAGAGCTTAATTCTTTTTTACAAGAGCAGGCCAAAGGAGCACTGATACGGGCAAGATTTTGCACTATCAAAGATATGGATGAATCTTGAAAAAAAATATACTAATCAAAAACAGATGTGTCATCTTCGCCATCAGGATGGATCAGTAACATCAACTCCAGTTGAAATGAGAAAGTTGTCAAGAGATTTTTATAAACAATTATACAGTGCTGAGAGCTGTGATACTGAGAGTGTTCATGATTTGCTTAAGGAATTACCTCAGCTTGGGGATGAACAGAAAAAGGCTCTGGACAATTTGATCACTTTTAAAGAACTTACAGAAGCAATGCGTCAGTTGCATATTGGCCGTTCCCCTGGAATTGATGGACTACCTATAGACTTTTATCAACAGTTCTGGGAAATAATTGGACAAGATTTGTATGAAGTGTTGCTGGACTGCATTAGAAGTGAAACCCTTTCCATAAGTTGTCGTAGAGCAGTCTTGTCGCTGCTTCCAAAGAATGGGGACTTGGGACTTCTCAAAAACTGGAGACCAGTATCTTTATTATGTTCTGATTACAAAATATTTTCCAAATGCTTATAAAATAGACTTAAACACTGTTTAGACTTGTTGGTTCATAATAATCAAACGTATTGTATAGCTGAAAGATCTATAATGGATAATCTTTTTTTATTACGGGATATAATTAATATCAATAATTTTTATCATGTTGATCTCGGAATTCTCTCCTTAGATCAAGAAAAAGCTTTTGATCGGGTTGACCATCAATATCTTTTTAATGTGTTAAAGTATTTTGGGTTTGGTGACAGATTTATATCCTATATTCGGTTGTTGTATTGTAATGTTTCTGTTAGGGTGAAAGCAGGTGGTGGGCTAAGTGAACCAATATCTGTGTCGAGAGGCATTAGACAAGGATGTCCACTTTCTGGGCAATTATACAGTTTGGTTATCGAACCTTTGTTGTGCAGATTGAGGAGGTATCTTGAAGGATTTGTAATTCCTAATTCAAATGATAATTTGAAGTTTTTTTTTATCTGCGTATGCAGATGACATTAGTGTTTTTATCACAAGTCAAAAGGATATTACAACCTTAAACAAAACTATTGAAATCTATGAAAAAGCCTCTTCTGCTAGAGTTAATTGGTCTAAAAGTGAAGGGTATATTATTGGTAGGTGGGAAGGTTTTGGGTTTCCTCAACTCCCGGGTGGGTTACAGTGGAGACAGGACGGATTGAAAACACTAGGAGTTTTTTGGGGGAACGACCAATTTCAAAAGAAAAATTGGGAGGGTCTGCTGGAGAAGGTGTCTGCTAAATTGTCCAAATGGAAATGGCTATTGCCACAATTGTCCTATAGGGGGAGAACTCTGGTTGTCAATAATCTCGCTGCGTCTATGTTGTGGCACAGGAGTATAACTATGGAGCCTCCTGAAGAGCTAATTTCAATGATACAAAGGACATTTGTTAATTTTTTCTGGAGTGGACAGCACTGGATCCATGCAGCTGCACTTTACTTACCAGTTCAAGAGGGCGGTCAAGGCTTGGTAGATGTGAGGAGTCGGATCCGGGCTTTTAGGATTCAAGCTGTGCAGAGACTTCTCTACAAAACAGATGTGGTGTGGGCCAAAACTGCAAGTGTGTTTTTGAAGCGGGCAGGAGGACTTGGATTTGATAGACACTTGTTTTTAATGAGACTTGAGGAAGTAAGTCTGTCAGAGCTTCCACCTTTTTATAAGTCTATGCTGCAGACATGGAGAACTGTTTTAAGAGTGGAGCGAGATATGGGTGACCAAGGACATTGGACTCCAGAGGAACCGTTGTTTTTCAACCCAATGGTCCAGACTAGACTGTTGTCCTCCGTGAGCGTGAGGAGATGTTTGTTGAGGAATGGTGTTCAGAAACTTGGACATCTCCTGGATGAAAGGGGCTGGAAATCCATTGAGGCACTTCAAGAGCTGACAGGGTTAAAGTCCTTGCGTCTTGTTTCAAAATTGAAAGAAGAAATCTGTAATGCACTTACAAGCAGCTGCAGGACTTGGATAGGACTGAGACAAACACAGGACATGAGAACTGGTCAAGATTTCCCAGAATTAAACATTTCACCTGTCATAAATGAAGAAGAGGAAGGTGAAGTTGCAGACTCGATTTTATCTTTTAAGACCCCTCAGCTGGACCATTTTAAAAAGGTGTCTAAGAAAGCAATATACTGCACTACAGTTAAAGTCACACATCGAGATTCATTGACGAGGCAAAAAGCTTCTAGATGGCCAGAACTGTTACAACCAGACTTGCTCGTGCGGGACAGGTGGCGGACCCTGTATAAACCCCCTGTAGAGAAGCGCAGCGCTGATCTACAGTGGCGGATTATTCACGGGGCCATAGCTACGGACCGACATGTGGCACACCTGAATCCGGCAGTAGTTGGGGAATGTAGATTTTGTGGGGAGCAGGAGGATCTAGAACATTTGTTTTTAAGGTGTAACAGATTACAAGAGCTTTTTGTTTTGCTTAAGACTTGGTTTAGAAGTTTTAATGAGTTTTTTTCCGATGAAGTTTTTATTGGGGGAATGAAGTATAGTTTTTCAATGAGGAGGAAAATATGTTTACTAAATTATTTGATGGGAACAGCTAAACTTGCAATTTGGAAAACAAGAAAGAACAAAGGTTTGCAACTTGCTACAACAGATTCTGAAATGATGTTTAGAGGGTTGGTAGAGGGAAGACTGAAAATCGAATTCGCTTATTATAGACTTACAAATAATGTGGGGTTTTTTTGTGATGTATGGTGTTTTAATGAGGTACTATGTATAGTACAAAATGATCAGCTGATTGTGAAGTTTTAATTAAGTAATTTATTTTTTATTTATTTTTTTAATAATTGACAGTAATGTAACGCGATTTAAGGTTCAAAGAATAATAAAGTGCTTGTTAAACCTCTCTCTCTCTCTCTCTCTCTCTCTCTCTCTCTCTCTCCTTGAATGTAGTTTCCCTGTCCCGTATAAAATAAGTTATATATGCGGTATCTCCATACGCCTATCACTAAAACAACACACAGGTGTTTGTCATTTGCACTTAACCCAATTACGCTACACCCGTCTCCCGATCATCTCTCCCGGCCGTCACAGACTTCGCTAGATCACGCCCCCTTGCCACAGAAAGGTAAGTGTTATTTTAACCCCACTTTTAAACAGCAGCTAGCCGGGAGGAGGGGGTTTCGGAGTCGCGAGGTGGGAGAAGGTAGGTTGGCAAACACTGGGCAGTGACTGGAGCGTTGATGGAAGGAAGTGACGGTAGTTCCGGAAGTGATCCGGAGATGGAAGAAGATACTGGCGGTGGGATTAAAGGTTGTAAACAAAATGAATGGAATTTAGTAGAAAATCGGAAAAGGAAGAAGAGTGTTAACCAAGTATCGGGTACGGATAGTGAGAGAGAAAACCATATGACGAGAAGGAGGAAAGAGGAATATAAGGTAATGATACAATTCATGACAGGGGATATAAGCTCTTTGAATCCTTTAAAACTGTCAAAGTCGTTGAAGGAAATGATTGGAGATATAGAGAATGCTAGGAGATTACAGGAAAGTAAACTGATGCTGGTCTGTAAAGATAGCAATCAACAAAAGAAAGCTCTAGGGCTAAAAACTTTGATGGGACAAAAAGTAAATTGTTCTGTAATGGGAGAGAAAAAATGGATGAGAGGAGTGATCACAGGAATTCCAACTAGTATGTCTGAAGAGGTAATCAAAAAAAGCATATCAGGCGCCTCAGTGATTGAAGTCAAACGACTAAAGTACATTAATAATAAGCTTAATCTTATAATAGCTTGTCGGTGATGCTGAATTTTGACTAGGTTAAAATGCCAGAAAGAGTGTTTCTAGGATTTATGAGTTATTCAGTAAGACTATACACTCCTCCTCCATTGAGATGCTACAAGTGTCAAAAATATGGACATGTGGCATCGGTGTGTAAAGGGAGACAACGGTGTACAAGATGTAGTGGTAATCATGAGTGTGGGAAATGTGAAGAAGGAGCGAAACTAAAGTGCTGTAACTGTGGAGAGGAGCATAGTGCGGCATATGGAGGTTGTCCGGTGAGGAAGAATGCTGTCAAGATACAACATGTTAAAATTACAGAAGGAATAGGTTATGCTGAGGCCATACAAAGAGTCAAAGGAACAGAACAAAGGAATGCACAACAGAGTGAAGATGAACAAAGAATACAGAGGCAGACCCAAGAGGAAATAATTAGACCTACTAACTTTATCAATGTAGACAAACTGGCACTTATCACCTTTATGGCGGATGTAATAAATTGCTCCGCACAAACAAAAAGCCGAACAGAGAGAATAAGAATAATAATTAGAGCAGCAGAAAAGTTCTTGCAGGCAGAGGGATTAACAGTTAAACAGGTAAATGAGAAGTTAAAAATGCAAATAACAAACTCGCAGGCGGCATGTGGAGATGTATAATGGTACTGATAATATTGCAGTGGAACGCAAGAAGCTTAATATCAAATGGGCAAGAATTTAAAAAATATATTGATGAATATGAAGAAAAACCTCATATTATTTGCATACAAGAATCTTGGCTAAAACCTCATTTAAAATTTGTTGTTCCCCAATATACAGTATTACGTAATGATAGGAAAATAATAAATGGTGGTGGTGTAGTAACTCTAATTAAACAAGAAATCGAATTTCGGGAGATAGATGTGAATGGAGAAGTTGAATCGATAGTGGTGGAGGTATGTACAAAAAATCAGAAAATACGAATAATTAATTTTTATAATCCATGTGATAGGCTTAAAGAAGATTTAAGACAAAAAGCTTGTGGTGAGGGAAGTTTTAAATTAGTGTGGTGTGGTGACTTTAACGCACATAATACGATGTGGGGTATTGAAGTTAATAATCAAAATGGAAAAATAGTGGAAAATATTTTAGATGATAATGATCTAGTGTGTTTAAATGATGGAAGAGCAACTAGTATAGATGTTGCAAGAGGTCATCAGTCAGCAATAGACTTAACTATAGTGTCTCAAAGTCTGGCAAGACAATGCAAATGGGAAGTGCTTGATCAAAATACAATAGGGAGTGATCATTACCCCATCAGATGTGTAGTAGGTATAGAAGTGGTACAAAATATAAAACAGGAAATCCCCAGGTGGAAATTTAAAACGGCAGACTGGGAAAAGTTTAAGGAAGTAAGTGAGGCTAAAATGTTAGGAATGGTAATTGATAACCAAGAACCAGAGGAATTAAATAATACAATTATTGAGATCATTTGTAGTACATCTGAGGAGGTAATTGGGAAAAGTTTAGGAGTAAAAAAAGGAAAAAGTGTTCCATGGTGGACAGAGGAATGCAGTGAAGTAATATCAGTTAGAAATAAAGCGTTTAAAAATGTCAAGAAAACATATTCATTTCAGGATGTAATAAAATATAAGAGATCTCAGGCAGCGGTTAGAAAAGTAATTAGATCTGCTAAAAGAAATTACTGGAGACAATATTGTGATGAAATTGGGGAGAGTGTAGATATAAGAGAATTATGGGGTATGATTAGGAAAATGGGAGGGAATACATTTAATAGGAATATACCTGTAATAATAGATGAGGATAAATGTATAACTATTGAAAGTGAAAAAGCAGAGGTATTAGCAAAAGCATTTGTAAAGATTCACAGTAATTGTAATATATCAGAGGAAATGAGAAGGATAAGAGAGCAAACAATAAGAGAAAATCCTAATATCATGGTCCAAAGAAGGCCCTCTGAAAGTACTATGGAGGAAGTTTTTACATTGTATGAACTAAAACAGGTACTTATAGGTTTAAGAAATTCATCTCCAGGAAAGGATGAAATATGTAATGAGATGATAAAGAAATTATCAGATGTATCATTGAATTTAATATTAAACTTGTTCAATAAAATATGGGAGACAGGAAAACTCCCTTCTTCCTGGAAACATGGAGTAGTTGTTCCAATAGCTAAGCCTGGGAAAGATCATGCCAGAGCAGTTAACTACAGACCAATTGCACTAACATCAAACTTGTGTAAAGTCATGGAAAGAATGGTAATAGCTAGATTAAATTACATAATAGAAAATAAAAATCTTTTATGCCCACATCAAAGTGGATTTAGAAAGGGTCGTAATACAATGGATGCTATCATATGTCTAGAATCAGAAATTAGAAAAGCCTTTGTAAATAAAGAAGTATTGGTTGGAGTGTTTTTTGATGTGGAAAAAGCATACGATATGTTGTGGAAGGAGGGATTATTAATTAAGTTGGATAAAATAGGTATTAAAGGAAGGTTATATAATTGGATAATGGATTTTCTTTTCAAGCGTACAATACAGGTCAAGATCGGTTCAAGTTATTCAAAAGTGTATACAATAGATAACGGTACTCCTCATGGTAGTGTTTGTAGCCCCATTTTGTTTAATATAATGATTAATGATATATTTTCTCAGGTAAGACAAGGAATAGGTAAATCCCTCTATGCAGACGATGGAGCCATGTGGAAAAGAGGACGGAATGTTAAATTTGTTGAGAAAAGCATGCAGAGAGCAGTAAAGGAAGTGGAAGATTGGGTAAACAAATGGGGTTTCAAATTGTCAGTAGGAAAAACACAAGTTGTTTGTTTCTCAAAAAAGAAGAGTAGCCCACAAATAAAATTAAAACTATATGATCAAACTTTGGAGCAAGTATCGGAAATTCGATATTTGGGGTTGTGGATGGATTCAAAATTGAAATTTGACAGTCACATAAAGAAAATAATTGATAAATGTAAAAAGGAATAAATGTTTTAAGATGTCTGGCAGGGGTAGATTGGGGTGCAAGTCGGCAATCATTAAAAAGAATATATTGTGCAATAATCAGACCAGTAATAGATTACGGTTGCATAGTATATAGCTCAGCATCAGCATCCAGGTTAAAGACAATAAATATTATCCAGTCGCAAGCTTTACGAATAAGTTGTGGGGCATTCAGAACATCCCCTATTCCAGCAATGCAGGTAAAAATGGCAGAAATGCCTCTGGATGTTAGGAGGGTACAATTAAAAATGTCATATTGGAGTAATATAAAGGGACATAAAGAGAATCATCCAGTGAAAAAGGTCCTAGAAAAGTGCTGGGAGTATGGAAAAGGAGAAATAAAAAGTTTTGGATGGAATGTAGAAAAAGAAGCCCAGAACATAGAAATAAGTAATATAAATATTAGTCCCACAGTGGTAATACCTTCTATACCACCATGGCTTTTCCCTAAACCATATGTAGATTTTACATTGAAAGAAAAGATGCAAATAAAGGAAATATACATAAAAAAGAATATAGTGGTGAAACAGCATCTAAATCAGGAATATTTCAATAGTATCCAGATATTTACGTATGGCTCTAAGAACCCAGACACTGGACATACAGCTGCAGCAGTTTACATTCCCCATTTTAAATATAGTATTGAAAAGAGAATTACAGATTATGTTTCGGTATATACAACAGAAATGATTGGGATTTTAATGGCACTTCAATGGGTGGAAGAAGTTCGTCCAATGGATGTAGTGATTTGTTCAGACTCCTATTCAGTTTTAATGAGTATAAATAGTGGAAAGTCAGCCTCTAGGCAGGATATTTTGTATGAAGTGTTACAAAACCTGTACAGAATATACAGAATAGGAGTAAGTATTTCATTTCTTTGGGTTCCAGCACATGTGGGAGTAGAGGGTAATGAGGAGGTGGATCAGCTGGCAAAGAGATCTTTAAAACGCAATGTAATAGACATTAATGTATCTCTGAGTAAAACTGAAGTTAAAGTATTAATAAAATCTGCTCTAAATAAGATCTGGCAAGAGGAATGGAATAAGGAGACAAAAGGTAGACATTTGTATAAAATTCAAAACAAAGTTGGGGTTGAGAGAAAGAAATACGGAAGTAGAAAGGAAGATTCTATTATATCTAGGCTTCGAATAGGGCATTCAGCACTTAATTTTTATTATTGGGAAAAGAGAATCGGGAAGTTGTGATAAATGTGGATTGTCAGAAACAGTTGAACGTGTTGATTCAGTGTTCAGGATACAATAGAGAAAGAAGCAATTTAATTGAAACATTAGAATACTTGAATACGTTGACATTAGATAGCATATTTCAAAACGCACAGAAAGAGAAAAGGGTGTATAGTGCTTTAATAAGATATCTAAGGGAAACAGGATTGGTTGACAGGATATAGTTAAATAGATTTTTTTTTTTTGATAAGTTGCTTAACGCTATTGACGCTTCACACTCCTGTCCAGTTGGTGGTGGTAAATGCACCTTTTAGCTGGTTTGCCAACCGCCATAAAACTCTTAAAGAAGAAGAAGAAGCTAGCCTAACAACACAATGCAATGTCAGCACAAGGGGTAGCTAAATCATCTTTTCGCAACAGCGAGCAGCTAGCGTTAGTTCGTTAACAATATATTTACATCCACTCACCACAGACAAAATGAGCACTGCACAGACGAGTGTTTGCAGTTGGTGTCCAGTCTGCGCTCTTGATGGTTGCAAGCCACTGATGGCGTCTTTTTCGTCCTGAGGTAGCCTGTAAAATGATATTTTGGGGTCTCCTTTTTTGTTGCACAACATATTGAAGGCGTATAGCTAGCTCGTTCCTTTGCGACTGACGTCAATTAGGTAACGTTACTCTTCTTTGTATTTTTTTAATTGCGCTTGGCAAACAACTTTTAATGCCCATTACCGCCACCTTCTGAAATGGAGTTTGGATCAAAATAGCCTACTTTACTCACCACTAATTAAATAAATAAATGCATAAAAATCGAATGAAATTATTAATATTAATACATTATCATTCACATCATTAGTAATGCAATTTTAATAACAACTAAACTCATATCCTTCTAATGAGCCCAGTTTTTTTTAACTAAATATTGCTCTGTACCCTACATGCCCTGAACTCAGTTGTAATATTTCCTTCATTTCAAATCGAATTTTTTCTTTACTTAGCCTAACTTTCAGAATCATTCTTTCCTGCTTATACCTACGAAAATTAATAATTACATGTTCTAATGTTTCATTACTGTTACACTGCTCACACAACCCAGTTTCTGTTTCCCTATTATTTTAAGCATACTATTTAATCCAGTATGCCCAAATCTCATTCTCGAAATAATGTCTTCTTCCTTTTTATTCCTATTATTTTCTCTCATTCCTCCTACCTTCTTCTGGATACTGTAGAACATTCTCGCCTTTGTTTCCATATTCCACTCCTCCTGCCACTTCTTTTTCTATTCTGCTTTGATTATGCTTTTAACTTCTGCCTTACTATAATTTACTGCCATATCTAAATCAGGTACTCAAGATGGCGGCAGACAAGTTTAAGAAGTGAGTGACGTCAGTGAGGAGACGTTGTTGACATCATCTGATATTCATTGTTTATAAAGTCCGCTCATCAGCGCCGATAAACACCGTTAAATGAGGTTACATCGGTGTGACGTCATTGCTAATGGAGCCAATCCACTCCGTTTGAGAGACGCTCTTTCGTTTGAGAGTTATCTGTCATGATAACGTTCCTTTAAAAAAGATAAATTACAACTATGCTTCATAATATCTTTAATTTGTATGGAAAGTATTGCATTGTCACAGGTTTGACTGCGAGCGCGTGAGCTCCCTCTCCCTCTCTCTCACACACACGCTGGCACCTAGAGAGCGAGAGAGTGACAAGAGGCTCATAAACCTTCTATAATGAAATCGATCATATCTCATTTTGTACAACAACAACTATAATAATAATAGTTATTATTAGTATTGTGGTTATTATTCTCAAGAATGAAAATGCATCTTAATGTGGATTATCTATTCATCAGAGCCTTTATAAACTTTGAAAATGTATACCATGAAAATGATTATTCTCTTCTCTCTTTGTTTTTCTCAGTGTCGATTGCCATCTGATTGTTGTAAGCATTAGAAGTCAACCTACATCTCTGATTTGCCAGATTCATCATAACATGCTAATTGATCAATAGATCAATTAAAGCAACATAATGTGCCAAGTTATAATCTTAATGAAGACATTAAAAGGATAATTCTTGAAATACATAAATGAATAAATAGAATGGAATCTCTGATTTGTCAGTTTTATCATAACATGTGAATTAATAAATAATCAGTGATGGAACTGAAAACATTTGAATTTGTACACACATACTTTACTCATATTTATCATATATCATACTCACAGGGGGGTGGGAGTGCGTGCGTATTACACGCTATAAAGTGCGTATCATATGCACGCAAAAACTATTTTTGCCGTATAAATGGCAAGAGAAATAACATTCGTTGTATAAATACGCACTTTCATGAGATCGGGCTGAACTATCAGATACCTCTCAGTATTTGGGTTTAGATCAGTCAAAAGCAACATCATACAGCATGTTAGTAATGTCTTAATGAAGACAAGGGACAACTCTTAAAATGAATGAATAAATAAATAGAATGGAATTCTACATCTCTGATTTGCCAGTTTCATCATAACATATTAATTAATAAATCAGTGATGAAACTGAAAACATTTGAATTTGTACAGACATATTTTACTCATATTTGGTCTTTTCTCCTTGTTTTTAACTGCTAGGCACATTCTTATAATTTTACTTTAGATGTAACTTTGATATCCACGATAGCATAATTTGCAGCATGCATACAACATTTGTAATGTTGAGTACTTTAATGTTTATGAGTAATATATTATCTTTTTTTATGTAATAGTTTTTGCATCATCTTCCACTGTCTCCCCACCTTCACATTTTTGTCTTGCCACATTCAGGGTAAGTAATATTCTTTATCTTCATGTTAAACAATTAGTTCACTTTTTTTTAAAAAACTTTTACTGATAATTTACTCGCCCCCATGTCACCCAAGATGGTCATGTTTTCCTTTCTTTAGTCGAAAAGAAATTAAGGTTTTTGATGAAAACATTCTAGGATTTTTCTCCATGTAATGGACTTCATTGGGTACCAAACGGTTCAAGGTCCAAATGACAGTTTCAGTGCAGCTTCAAATGGCTTTAAATGATACCAGACGATGCATAATTGTCTTATCTTGCGAAACGATCGGTCATTTCAAAAATAAATAAAAAAGTTTAAGTTTTATAAGCACAAATGCTCGCCTTGCTCTGTTCTGTGATGACTCTGTTCTATGAGACACGAACGCGCATCACAGAACAGAGCAAGGCGAGCATTTGTGAAAGACATGGACATCTTGGATGACATGGGGTTGAGTAAATTATCAGCAAATGTTTTTTTAAAAAGTGAACTAATCCTTTAAGGTGCTCTCCATAATGTTTGTTTAAATAAACATGCATTCATACATTTAAGAAAACCATGTTATGTTTATATGTTAAATATAATTTAAATTATTTGTATATAAATTTATACATGTAAATATACTGTGCACACACACACACACACACACACACACACACACACACACACACAAGATTCTTGAGGCAATCATCACCATTATAAAAAAGTTAAATTGGCTGTTTCACCATTGTTCTGTTCATCTCAGTAAATGAATGGTGGATGAAACACCCTTGATATCACCACCAGAATATCTGTTGTCAAATACAATGTCAAACCAGCATAACAGTACCACAGACAGTGAAATTTACTTTACTTTTCACTATAAAACTGGCTTTCTTAATAGTAACAATCAGATTCATGATATTTTTTATATTAATATTATTATAATTATTATTATTGATATCAGAAATGAACATTTCTACCAGTAGCAATTCAATTCTTGATATCAAGTATAAACATTTGCACTAGTAACCACGTGATTACTGATACCAAAAATAAAGTTTTTACTAGTAAGAACTGTATTTCGGATATGGGAAATTGAAATTTCAACTAGTAAGAAATCACATTTTGATATAAATAACTGAAGACTTTCTGCTAATAGATATAGTGAAATATTGCAAAATATGCCAGTACTACATTTTCAACAAGTCCAATATTTTGGATGGATTCAAAAACCAAGAGGCAACGCTACACAAGGCCGTGGAAATATGCACGGAGATCACTGCATGAATGGTGTATTGGAGAGGAGTCATCAGTTCATCCAGTAACACTTCAAGAAAGAATAAATGAAGAAAATTACACTGATGAAGACATCTCAAGTGTAGAAATTGGGGTCAGTGGGGAGGGCTGCAGTTCAGGACCTCACAGTGTGGCCGATGGGTCCAGTGTGGGAAACAGCAATTCAGAACCTGAGGATGAAAACAAAGTGGCCCTAACTTCACTCTCAACATTTTTACAAGAATGGGCAAAAAAACACCATCAAGCATAATGCCCTAGATGATCTCCTGAAAGAACTTAAAAAAAAATTGACACCCAGAGCTCCCATCAACAGCAAGGACACCGCTGAAAACTCCGAGACTCATTAAATCAGTGGCAAAATCAGGAATGGAGTGTGTCCATTTTAATTTAAGAGAGAGCGTTCTTGAGCAGCTGCAGCGCTATCCAAGAGATATTGCAGAAGGAGTTAGTACATTGGAGCTATCATTTAATATAGATGGCCTGCCTATTTTTAAAAGCAGCAGAGCATGTCTTTTGCCCATCCTCTGTGCCATTTCTCTGCCACCCATCAGTGTCTTTCCTGTGACACTGACACTCGGTCCCACCAAACCAACAAATTTGGATTTTATTGCAGAAGCCATAAAAGGACATCCAGGAGCTTCTGGACAATGGTTTGGATGGAAAAGAAGTCAAAATCAGATGCGTTGTGTGTGACGCACCCGCAAGAGCCATGGTCAAAAAGATCAAACAATATTCTGGATACTATGGGTGTGGTAAATGCACACAGAAGGGCACATGGGTGGATGGACACGTGACCTACCCAGAGGTCGATAACCTCACTTTACGAAGCAATGACACGTTTCGCGCTGAAATGACCAGACGTCAAGAAAATAAGGACACTCCTGTGTCCCCCTTTCTGAGCCTCCCACTGGACATGGTAGAACAATTCCCAATTGATTACATGCACCAAGCTTGCCTGGGAGTGATGAAAAAACTAATAACAGTGTGGGTTAGAGGAGACAGGAAAGTGAGAATGTCTGCTGGGCAAATAAGCAATGTGACCCAAAGGCTGCTGTCACTTCAAAAGGTCATCCCCAGATGTTTTGCCCGGAAACCTAGAAATCTGGAAGACATTGACTGGTGGAAGGCAACCGAACTCCGCCAGTTTGCTGTTTACACAGGAAAGATCGTGCTTAAAGGAATTCTGGCTGACCAGCTATATGATCACTTCATGGTGTTCAGTGTTGCCAAGAGCTGATGAAATACTTTGTTGGAAAAGCAGGAGAACTATATGGAGACC
The DNA here is from genome assembly GCA_030578275.1 of Meda fulgida. Classification (NCBI taxonomy): domain Eukaryota; kingdom Metazoa; phylum Chordata; class Actinopteri; order Cypriniformes; family Leuciscidae; genus Meda; species Meda fulgida. The sequence continues at coordinate 27,693,930 of CM060620.1, forward strand.
ACTTCATGGTGTACAATGTACATTCAATGGTGCATCTACCAGAGGAGGCAATGGCTTTTGGCAGTCTTGATGCTTGCAGTGCGTTCCCTTTTGAAAATTATCTTGGGAAACTGAAGCGACTTGTAAGGTCAGGAAAGCAGCCACTTACTCAAGTGGTCAAACGGCTAGAAGAGATGCCAAAATCCCCATTGTCTGTGGAGGCCTCTCAGCCCAAATTCAAAAGGCCTAATAATGCCTTCATACTTGATTAGGGTAAATGCTGTGAGGCCATTGAAGAGAGAGAAGAGTCGGATGATGGTTCCCAGATGCTGCTGTGCAAGCTTTTTGAGAAAACAGAACAACTTTTTGGAGATCCATGTGACTCCAGAATTGTTGGATGCTTCAAAGTGCAATCAAGTCATGCTGTTATGAAGCTCATACCAAAACGGCAACTGACAAGAAAAGCTATAATGGTGGAAAAAAGAGAAGAGACTATTTTCTTAGCAATCCTGCATGTTCACAGATAATGCCCTAGGAGTCTCTCTCTCACTCTCTCACACACACACACTCACACACACTCACACTCAGACACTCTCACTCACACACTCACTCTCACTCACACACTCACTCTCACACACTCAGTCACTCACACTCTCACTCTCTCACACACACTAACACTCAGACTCACTCACTCTCACACACTCAGACACTGTCACTCACACACTCACTCTCACACACTCAGTCACTCACACTCTCACTCTCTCACACTCAGACACTCTCACTCACACTCTCACTCACTCACACACTCACTCTCACACACTCAGACACTCAGTCACTCACACTCTCACACTCTCTCACACACACACACACTCAGACACTCACACTCAGACACTCACACTCAGACACTCACACTCAGACACTCACACTCAGACACTCACTCTCTCAGACTCTCACTCACACTCTCACTCTCACTCTCACACACAGACTCACACACTGTCGCTCAGTCACTCACACTCACACTCACACTCTCTCACTCTCACTCACACTCACTCACACTCTCACTCACACACACACACTCACTCTCACTCTCACTCAGACACTCACACTCTCTCTCACTCTCTCACTCACACACACACACTCACTCACACAGTCACTCAGTCACTCACACTCTCTCAGACTCACACTCACTCACGCACTCACTCACACTCTCTCTCTCACACTCTCTCTCACACTCACTCACTCACTCACGCACTCTCACTCAGACACTCACACTCTCTCTCACACTCACTCACTCACTCACTCACACACTCACCCACGCACTCTCACTCAGACACTCACACTCTCTCTCTCACACTCACTCACTCACTCACTCACTCACTCATTCACTCTTATGTCCCTCTCACATTATTATTATTATTATTATTATTATTATTAATATTATTATTATCTCCCTCTCACTTTTGCACCTTTGCACTTTTATTGCAGAATTTGTTACCTCTGAATAATAAATGATAAAAGCCTTTTGGGCTAAATTTGGGAGTGCGGATCTCCATCTTTATAATTCATAATATAAAATACACACACACACACACACACACACACACACACACACACACACACACACACACACACACACACACACACACTCAAAGAGACTGCCAATGCATTAATGTTAAGATCTACTGTTAATTCACCATTTAAGGACATTCAGAGAAACCAAGGAGGACAAACAGTGAAGGTCATTAAAATCAGTTATTATAAGCAAGTTATTGAATAAATATAATACACTGTGTAAATGATCTTTATTAAATATTTCCTTCTGTATATATTTTTTTCTCAACAGATGGACATCAAAAGTTTTGCAGTTGTGGAATTTGCTGAGGATAGTGCTGTTGAAATAATTCCAACGTCATGGTTGGAGGAAACCAAAGAGGTATTGTTTTGTTTTCAATAAGTTTTCACATTCGTTTACATTATTAAATCAGTTCAAGAATGGTACATCTTTTTTTGTCAGGGAATGTTCTGTTACTGGACATTTACGAACACAAGGAAACTTGTAAAAAACTGCACTCTGCCAGACAAAGCGAAGTGGAGGCGATGTCTATTAAAAAAAGTTTGGCTAAGAACAGGTAATGTAGTTTTTGCATTATTTAAATGAATCTACTATTATACTAGCTAATTTTTTTCAATATTTAATATTTACTGTATTTTCCAGACTCTTACACTAAAGGTCTTCAGAAATGCCGGCGTGTAGTGGAGACCTCGAATGTTGAAACGGAAGACTGCTCCACAGTGAACAAAAAGAGGGCACATAAAAAGCCACCAAGATTTGTGTCGGAAATTGATTCTTCCTCAAATGGAAATTATTCAAATCACTTCAAAGAATTGTATATTAATATTCTAATATTAGAATTATATATCCACTGAAAAAAAACGGAAAAGAGCCAACGTAATTATAAATAACAGTTTGTGAACTCTATTTTGAAGCATGTTTCCATTTCAGATGATGGCAGAGTTTTACCAAAGGACAATACAGATGTGTCAAAACCTCATCCACCGAAATGTAAGTTGTTAACACATGAGTCAGAGAATCACGAGTCATTCTATAATTTGGGGTACATTTGACAATTTAAAAACTTTTGTTTTACCACAATTATAGTGTGGCCCACATGACTATTACCCAATGTCTCCATTTATCTTCCATTCAATTTTGTATTTACAGATTCATCCTTCTCCAATATTTATCCTCTAGACAAGGGTTTGTATAATATACAAGTATGCTTTTATGGACAAACACATCTTCCCATCTCTCTCTCTCTCTCTCTCTCTCTCTCTCTCGGCAAAAAAAGGAATTTCAACACTGTGTTTTTTTTTGTTTTTTTTTTCATGGTTAATTATAACCTGCAACTCATTCATTAATGCTGAATGGCCTGGTTTCACAGACAGGGCCTAAGCCATGATTAGGTCATAGTTAAATTAGGACATTTAAGTAATTTTTTTTGTAAACATGCCTTAGAAAAATCATTACTGGTGTGCATCTTAAGACAAAACAAATGCACTGACATGTTTTAAGATCAGTCAGTGCAAGTTTCTTTCAGTTGAAATAGCTCAGATTTAAATTTTAGTCTAGGACTAGACCAGTAAATTACTGTAACCCTTGTCTGTGAAACCGGGGGTTAATGTGGCTTTTGATTTCCACTTTCCTGCAGTTTAGCTCCAACCTTGATTAAACTCACCTTCCTTTTAATTATCAATTAATTTAAATAATTAAATTATTAAATTATTCAACATTGATTAGCTTAATCAGGTGTGCTAGATTAGGGTTGGCGCTAAACTCTGAAGAAGAGTGGTGCTTGAAAACCAGTTTGGAAATTGACTAGTCTGTTTTTATTTATACAGCAGAGGATTCGGTGCAGGAGTCCCAACTGTCAAGCATATCACGGCCTCTTGAAGGTATTTTTCTAAAATTCTATTCTAAAATTCAGAATATTATATTCTAAAAATCAGAATATTATATTTATTGTAATTATTAATAATTTTAGTTAGAGTGAAATTTTGTTTTATGCCACAGTTGCTTCACGGCTCCTCATAGAAGAGCCCCAATATTCTGACTCTGCAACAAAGAGTAAGTCAATTTTTGATTATTCACACTACAGTAATACTGCACATTCAAGGAGCTTTATGTAATATTGCTTCACAGGCTATCGCACAAAAGTCTTCCAAAAGCTACAAGAGATTGTCGAGAACCAGCAAGACATCCTGGCTATGCAGAGACAGTTACTGGCTGCAGTAGCTGTGACGGTGACAGAGGAAGATGGGGAATTCCTGGAAAATGGGCCATGCCAAACAGTGGATGAATTGCAGGTCCTTGACAGGGAATTGGAAAACAAAGAAAAAAGTGCCAAGATGGTAATCATCCATACATCCATCCATGTGGTCTGTGTAAATATTTCTAGCTATTAGTAAAAAATAAATTAAAAAACATTCTCCAACTCACACATTATTTGAAGTTTGTGGTAATCAAGAAGAGTTTTTTTTTCAGATATAATAGTCTTTGAATGCAGTATATACTTATTATTATTTTTAAACTACCTAAATATCCTAATTGATGTATGGCTTAATCCTGGATTAATCAAAAGACCTGTCTGTGAAACCATGCCAAGTTTTTTTTTTTTTGTTTTTATAAATAAATAAAACAGACAGATAAACATTTATGCATATTGTATGCATGCGTATGCTTGCATTTATGGAATTATAGTTTTTAAATTAATAAAAGTAGAGTGGTTTCAGATGAAAATGTGTTCACATATGAATGTGGAACAACACATCAATCACAGCTTGAACGGTTTCCATTCAAACAACAAAAAAAGTCTTTCATCTGCTGTCATGATGCCATTTTCTTTTTTCCTCTAAACAACGGTCTTTCTTTTAAACAGAAGAACTACCTTCGTTCCCTTGGGGGACCAAACCCAGGTGCAACCTTGCGCAAAATATTGCGCAAGGTTGCATCAAATGAAGTCCTGGTTGCCTACAGCCTGAAAGGGAAAAAAGGCAAACTACCCTTCCAACAGACAAGGATCTGTAGTATTATCATAGGCAAGTTATCAGTCATTTTAAAAAAAAATATTTATAGCCAATTTTTTTTGCACTTTGCATAAATTGTTCTGGTAACATTATTTTAAAATAGTACCATACCTCAAATAGCTACAATGTTTACATAATATTATTCCTACATCTAGGGGCAATGCAGAAGTCCTACAGATCTCTGAAGGCCAGTGAAATTGAAGATCTAATTTCAATGGTCCTAAAATATGCCCCACACAGGCATTTAAAATGGTAAGCAATCGTGTCCGTTTTGTTTTAATTTTCAATGTACCTGATGCAAAATCAATTTTTCTCGTGTCACTTCTGACATGGTTTATAGACTGATATTGGTTTTAATAAGGTTTGTAACTTTACAGCGACATCTACTGATGAGTGGCCTAAAATCTAAACTTTTAACTTGTATAATTACTAGATGAGTGTAAAAAGTATTTGTGCAGTGAAATATCATAATATATTATAGAAATGTTTAGTAACTGTTTTAGTAACTGCCTTGCAAATAAATAAATAAAAACCTGGCCAGTAATTTTTTTTTTTTTAATAATAATTATGGCTGCTAAATTTAACACACCGGTCAACGGCACACAATCCTTAACTGCACTACAATTCATTTTTTTAGGCCTATAATTTCTATCTGACTCATGCCTTTTTTTCCCCCCTTTGTTTTTGATTTGCAGCTGATGATCAAGTGAAGACATTGAAGTTCACGGGTTTCATGTTCACCGGTCACGGTTTCATGTTTCCCATACACCTTGTCACTGTTTCATGTTCACCATATCCCAGTTTCATGTTCACCGTGTGTAAATTTAAAATGTAGATTTATGTAAATTTTGTTTGATATATGAATAAATTGTTTGATATATGAATAAATTGTTCTTTAATATATGTTCATATCTCATTTCAAAGATTGAGATTGTATGTTTTCTGAACAATAAATTATGTAGAAGTGGCTTGTTGACTTATTATTTATGTTCAGACATCAGAATGTAGAGGTTAGGAGAACGTTCTGGGAACCTTTAGAGAACTTTCTGGGAACCTTCTAGGAACGTACCCTATTGGTTATCCAGGAAAGTTTTCTTAACGTAAATAGAACGTTCCCTTAAGGTTCCTGCAACGTTCTTGCAACATGCTTAAGGTTAGGAGAACGTTCTGGAAACTTTATGGGAATGTTCCCATAAAGTTTCCAGAACGTTCCCCTAACCTTAAGGGAACGTTCTATTTACGTTAAGAAAACTTTCCTGGATCACCAATAGGGAACGTTCTGGGAACCAAAAACAGAACGTAAAATTGTTAGCTGGGATAATCGCTCTGAGCATAAACAGCTGTTTTCACAGCTTTGTCGGTTAGGTGGGCGTGACAATTGAGAGTGAATGCTCACACAAGGTTGCATTTCTGGTGTGTAGCCACGGCTATCTCCCTGTGCGTTTCAGTACCTCAGAGCACTTCTAAAAGAGCTAACACGATCTGTCTGCATCTTTTTCAAGATGTCATTCAGATCATGTGTTTCTTGATGCGGCCAATGTTTGACTCAGGCTAATGGGCATGGCTAACGCTTCCCAGTCCGTCTCGCTGGCTCATCCGTACCATCAGACTCGGCTATGCGATTCAGTTCGGCACATCAATTGCCTCGAGTTTCTCACAGTACGCCTTGTGCTGGGCCGCCTCAAAGGGACGCTAAATGGCAAGCACGAACTGGTCCGTACGTACAACACTGCAACCGTTGCGTACATCAACCGCCAAGGTTCTCCTATGGAGTCAGAAGCATCTGAGGTCACTTAATGCCATTCACGTCCCTGGCGTGCTCCATATTGCAGCCGACGAGCTCTCACGACATACTACGTTTCCGGGAGAGTGGGATCTTCATCCCCAGGCGGCCCAGCTGATATGGGACTTCTTCAGAGCCACAAAGATAGATCTGTATGCCTCTCCGGACTCGACCCATTGCCAGTTTTACTCCCTAACCGACGGAACCCTCGGGACGGATGCACTGGCACACAGCTGGCCCCGGGGCCTGTGCAAGTATGCGTTTCCCCCAGTGAGCCTTCTCGCACAGACACTGTGCAAAGTCAGGGAGGATGAGGAGCAGGTCTTGTTAGTTGCGCCATATTCCCAACCGGACCTGGTTCCCAGAACTCATGCTCCCCGCGACAGCACCTCCTTGGTCCATTCCTTTGAAGAAGGACCTACTTTCTCAGAGACGCGGCACTCTATGGCACCTGCGTCCAGACCTCTGGAAACGCCATGTCTGGTCCCTGGATGGGATGCGGAGGTTCTAGGTGACCTACCCCAAGCGGTGGTAGACACCATCACTTCTGCTAGAGCCGCCTCAACAAGGCGCCTCTATGCTCTGAAGTGGAACTGGTTCGTTGAATGGTGTTCTTCCCACCGGTAAGACCCCTAAAGATGTCCAAATCAGAGTCATGCTTTCCTTCTTGCAAGATGGGTTGGAGCGAAGGCTGTCTCCCTCCACCCTCAAAGTGTATGTTGCCGCTATCGCCGTACTTCACGATGCAGTTGAAGGTAAGTCGTTGGGAAAGCATGACCTGATCGTCAGGTTCCTGAGGGGAGCGAGGAGACTCGACCCCCCTCTTTACCCTCTTGGGACCTGTCTCTGGTGCTCAGTGCACTGCAAAGACCTCCCTTTGAACCACTGCAGTCAGCTGAGTTAAATATCCTGTCACTAAAGACAGTGCTCCTGACTGCTCTGGCTTCCATCAAGAGGGTAGGGGACCTGTAAGCATTTTCATTCGATGAATCGTGCCTAGAATTCGGGCCGGCCAACTCTCACGTTGTCCTGAGACCCCGGCTTGGATATCTGCCCAAGGTTCCTACCACTCCCTTTAGGGACCAGGTAGGGAACCTGCAAGCGCTGCCTTTGGAGGAGGCAGACCCAGCCCTGCCTTTTCTCTGTCCCGTCCGCTCCTTGCGGTTATACGTGGACAGAAGACAAAGTTTTAGGACCTCAGATCAGCTCTTCGTCTGTTACGGAGGCCAGCAGAAGGGAAAGGCTGTCTCCAAGCAGAGGATGGCCCACTATAGCCCACAGGATAGTGGATACCATCACCCTTGGCTTACGAAGCCCAAGTGTTGCTTCCTCCTGGGTGCTGGCTCAAGGCGCCTCACTGACAGATATATGTAGAGCTGCGGGCTGGGCAACACCTAACACGTTCGCTAGATTCTATAGCCTCCGTGTAGAGCCGGTATCTTCCCGTATACTCGCCCCCAGTGGCCAGTAGCACGAGGGACCCGTTCTTAGTGTCGGCTTGCAACGCCACTCCCGCCCCATGGGCCGGATACGTGCGTCTATTTTCTCCAGTAATGTTCCCCAGAAATGGCTAACCCTGTGAGTTCCTCCGCCACCCCTGCAGCAGTCAGACGTTGCGAAGCGTCACTCGTATGCTTGTGGAACCTGTGTTGGGCTGGGTGTCCATATGTAGCGGTCCCTGCAGTGACCCCATATGTGTATTCCTCCACGATCAGCTCCTCTGCGGACAAGCCTGTGTCTTTCCCTTGACAGAGCTCACTCTGTCGTCTCTGCTGGTTTTCTTTCCCCCTATAATTAGGCTGGAACCACCCCAGAGACTGCCATATGTTGTACTACTCTGCTTGGCTAGTCCATATGTGTATCCATCACAGTGCCTCCCTCCGGAGTAGGATGTGGCTTCCGCTGTGTTCCCTTCCCCAAGGGCACGCTTTCCGAACGTTATCCAATAAGTCACACTGAGTGTGTCTTGCGGAACAGCAGTGACTGATCTTCTCTGCTTAGAGCTCCTATTTCTGCCCAACACTCAGTCAGGCCAGGAGGCTCAAGCGGAGCGCTGGAAGGGCCAGCAGCCGTGGCGTTTTGGTAGATCTGACTCATGTTGTAGTGATCTGATGAAGGGGAACGTCTCGTTACGTATGGTAACCTTCATTCCCCGAGGAGGAAACGGAGACGTGAGTCCCCTCGCCACAGTTGCTGAGCTTCCGCTGTACGGCCGAGTCAAGGGTCCGGGTCCTCTGCGGAAAAACAAGGATGCAAACGCAGCTGGTCCAATTATCGAATGCCAATATGCATTGGCTCGTTTTATTTCACTCGAAGTAGATAGGCTCTCGCAAGCGATCCCCATTCATCAGAATCACTTCTGACTCACGTCTCCTTTCCCTCCTCGGGGAACGAGGGTTACCATACGTAACTGAGATGTTTTAGCACTAAAATGCTTTGTGAAATACTCTTAAAGCACAACTTTAGGAGTCCTAAAATTAGGAGTTTCTCCTAAATCGGTTTCTCCTTAGCCTTAAGATGTTTTTTGAATACGGCCTGTGAAGAATAATTTGGGTTGAAAAAGTTAGAAAACTAATTGTAATTGTAATTGCATTAATGGAGTCGATCATATGGCAAATGATTTCCATCTTTCTATGTCCTGGTTTAGGTTGTCTAGTAAACCCATAAATGTAATTGAAATAAATCTTTTGGATTCTTGGGGACACAACTACGTGAGGTATTTTATCTTGTCTAAAGCCATTTTAAATGGCAGGCTCTTTTAATTTACAGAAGAACCAGAAAAGCTGCAGTTGAGTTAAAAGCTGAGTTAAATAAAGCCAACAGAGGGGGAACAAAGCGCTTGGGATCTAATAGGTACAAAAAACATCATAAGCATAAAGAGATATGATATGCTCTACCTGACACTGATGATGGGTTAGGTTGTAATGCATCTGTGTAGACATGGTATAAATAAATATATGAGATATAACTAGAGTGCGGTTTTTCATCTTTATTTATTGGCTATTTTGCCAAAGGTTATACGAAGGCAAACAGCAGGGGTGAAAGTGGACACCCCTGTTGTGTGCCCCTATGCAACTCAAATTGTGGCGATCTATTGAGATTAGTTAGCACCGATGTGCAGGGATTGTGATACAACATGCTGATCCAGGAAGAAAACCTAAATTAATTTCTTTAATAGTGGATAAGATGTAATTCCATTCAACTTTATCAAAAGCTTTTTCTGCATCTAATGCAATAATTGCCATTTTAGAGTGAGATTTTAGCTTAGAATATTATAGATTATAGATTATTATATTTATAAATCATCTGACCTTAAAAAAAGAAAATCTTTTAGGGACAAAGCCAAATTTGTCGGGTGAATAATTGTTAAAATACATTTGTTTAATAGTTGCCAAAATTTTAGTGAACACTTTCAAATAAATATTGAGAACAGCAACTGGACGTTAAGAAGACGCGTCCAGAAAAGAAATATTGAAAACACATCAACTGACCACAGGGGTTCCACAGGTATCAGTTCTTGGACCCCTCCTCTTCTCCATTAACACCACATAACTGGGACCCATCATACAGGCACATGGTTTATCTTAACATTGCTATGCTGATGACACCCAGCTCTACCTCTCATTTCAACCAGATGATCCCACAGTATCTGCACGTATCTCAAGCTGTCTGGCAGACATCTCGGCATGGATGAAGGAACATCCCCTGCACCTCAACCTGACAAAGACTGAGCTTCTCGTCCTCCCTGTCAATCCGTCTCTACAGCATGACTTCACTATCCAGATAGATTCATGCTCAATCACCCCATCAAGTTGGGTCAGAAATCTTGGAGTAACATTTGACGATCAGCTGACCTTCACAGACCACATTACAAAGACAGCTCGACCGTGCAGGTTTGCACTGCACAACATCAGGAAGAATAGGCCTTTCCTAACTGAGCATGCAACACAACTTCTCGTCCAGGCCCTGGTTATCTCTAGGCTTGATTACTGCAATGATCTTCTGGCTGGACTTCCATCATGTGCAACTAAACCTCTACAAATGATCCAGAATGCCGCAGCCCGTCTTGTCTTCAACGAGCCTAAAAAGGCCCACGTCACTCGGTTCATCTCACTGCAATGGTTACCACTCGCTGCTCGCATCAAATTCAAGGCTTTGACGCTTGCTTACAGATCTACCACAGACTCAGCTCCGTCCTACTTTCACTCACTCCTACGAGTCTACACCCCTACCAGGACCATCCTACCAGGTACCATCAAAGCGAGGCACAAAATCACTCTCCAGAACATTCTCATTCACGGTTCCAAGCTGGTAGAATGATCTCCTTACCCTCATCTGGAATGCAGAATCCCTGACAGCATTCAAAAGACAACTGAAAACTCATCTATTCCGTGAGTACTTAACATAAAAAAATAAAATAAAAAAATTTCCTTCTCATTTAAATCCTCCTTTGTCAGGTTTTTGCTACTCTGAGCAATGCCTGAACTTGGTATTTTGAGCACTTCTTGTGTTGTTTTTTGCGTCTTCACGATGACTCGCTTGCTTTAGTCCTCAGTTGTAAGTCGCTTTGAATTTCTGCTTACTAAAGGAATGGTTGAACATCTGTGACATAAGGGGTGCAATTTTATCTGCATATTTGATACAAAAGCCACCAGGGCCAGGGGTCTTCCCATTAGGGAAGGCATTAAATGCATCTGTTTTCTCTTGTATAGTAATATTAGCATTCAAGACTTCCTGGTGAGCTTCACTTAATTTTGGAAGGGGAAGCAAATGAGAAAAGTCTAAAATCACCTTCAATTAAACAGACGTCTTAGATTCATACAACTCTGCATAGATTATTGATATCCTTTGGATTCGTCAATAATTTATCACCCTTGTTTTCAGCAATACTATGAAATCTTGAAATGTTTCTGCTTAATATTTAATAACATCCTATTCACCTGGTCTGAAGTGATCTTATTGTATTCATATTTAAGTGACCTAATGTAATTTTGAGAGTCTGCAATATCCCTATAGTTTTTTTCCAATTGGGTAAGACAAGCATCTATCTCCACTAAGCATTTTTGTCTGAGTTTATTTGATACTGACTCGTAAGAAATTATGTGTCCCCTCATCACAAGTTTAAAAGTTTCCCCATAACACAGAATTGGAATCTCCTTTATTGTTGATCTCAATAAGCTGTCAAGGAATCCAATATATGTTGGCAAAATTTCACATCTCTAAAAGGAACTAAGTATTACATTTACAATTATAACTTGGCTTTGCCCAGCCAAAATCAAAAGAAACCGTAACAGCATGATGAACAGAGATCAGTATGTTATGAGATGTAGAGACCAGAAAACCGAAAATGTTCCACCATTGACAGAATTCATGAAGCCGTTCATTGATTTGATAGCCTCCATAATGTCAGCAAGATTGACAGGGTCCGTGGAGTTGGCAACCGCCTGGGCGTCGTCTGACTTACAGACGGCTTTTTCACATGCATCCTCTGCTGATTTGTCTCCTTTCTTGGATCTTGGCTTTGTCATGTTGTCTGCGATCATAAGGAATGGTAATGACTAGAGTTTAACTCAAGCTAACCCTTTGGCAGGAATAAATCCTGCTCTTTGATTTGATCTGTGGATATGGCACTGGAATTCCAATGGAATTTACATGTCAAATTAGAGGACATGTATAGTGGAATACATTAGTGGAATGCATATATCAGGGACTTCTTGAAAGTTTTGAAATGCATTAACAAGTTATCTCTTGACAAACTTGTTTTCATTACTGTAAATGTACGCTGTATGCTTGTGTTCCCTGAACAAGCAAAAATAGTGAATAATCCTTTATTATAATTCACCAAAGTGCTATGTGGGGAGCAATATTAAAAATTGAACTGTGATAGATGTCCCCATGTTGGCTATATCCTTAATTAAAAATGCCAGTTTAAGGAGAAGGCTTTTTGGCACCGTGAAGGTGAATGATGCTGTGCATCCAGACTTGTTGACTTCACGGGTAAGGTTTAGCAAATTCAGTGTCCTACCAAGTCATATTTGAGATGGAGTTTCTCAAACCACCAAGCATATTTGTTGGCTGCTTTAGCTCTGCTGACTGAAATTAGTGTCCTTGCTGGACAAAAAAAATGACATCATATCTGCCAAAGCTTTTAAGTGCAAATTACCACTGATCTGTCTCCAGCTTCAGTGCCATGGCCTGCTTTACTTCCCAACGATGAACTTGAGCCAAGTCAAACCATTAAAGCAATTAAGTGTATGTTAGCTTGATGATCACTTGACAAACTTTGAATAGGCTGTGCCTCTGATATTGACATGTTTACCATTTTAGTACAGAAAAAGAATTGGACTGGACTTCAAGCTGGCCACACTCGCAGACTTTGACTGTCATTTTAGCAGTGGACTTATTATTATAAAACATATCATTGTTATAAAACATATGGTTACTTCCACTTGGCTCAAGGTGAAGCCACATAATAACGGTGAGGCCACACATGGAAATCAATTTAACAAATAAACATTTAATGGAAAAATCAATAATACCACAGCTCAAGGAAATAAAGAAAAAGAAGTCAAAAGAATGTGGAAATGAAGAGGAAAGATGAACGGCTCAGTCCAACTCTGTCATTCCTTTTGTACTGCTTTCTTGGCGCAAGCGCAATCACGGTAACCCACCACATCTGTTCCTGATGCTCATTCCAGAACACAGAACAACGCCACCTGGTGGAAAAACACTGTATGCCGTAACAATATCAAGTATCCTTTATCCTTGATAAAGGGTTAGTTCACCCAAAAATGTAAATTCTGTCATTAATTACTCATCCTCATGTCGTTCCAAACCCGTAAGACTTTCGTTCAACTTCTGAACACAAATTAAAACATTTTTGGTGAAATCTGAGAGATTTCTGTCCCTCCATTGACAGCCTACGCAAACTACCACGTTTCAAGATGTTCATAGAGAGATCATATATAACTAATCCAAATAGAAAAAAGTGACTTTAAATTGCACAAATATTTCATAACATTACTTGTTCAAGTAAATGCAGCCTTGGTGAGAATAAGAGAGAAACATTTAAAAAATCTTACCAACCTCAAACTTTTGAATGCTTTAATATATAATTACTTCAACATAACATTATAATGTTGCTATATTTTAACTGTTCAGTAAGTTTCCATTGGAAATACCGGTACTTCAAAATGCACCCAAGGCAGTAACATGGGAATTTACCAACTGTAATAATTATGTTTGTATAGAATTTTTTTTTAATGAAATTAAAGTTTAGGTTGAATAAAAAAATGAGACCTTGCAATTGCAAGTGTGATTTTAAACTGTCTGATTATTATAAACCGAATTAACTTGATGTTCCTTGGTATATCTGTACTTATTTTAGTAAGGACATTTGAAAATCTGTTAAACTGTTCTTCAGGGTGAAATACGATACAATGTTAGACTTTTTTACAGTCTCAATCTTACTGTCATAATGGCCTAATTAACCCGGGATTCACCTTATCAATTGTCTCTATTTACTGGGATGGGCAATGAGGTCCCAAATATGTAATCCCAGTGTCTGAAGTAGGGTGCGAAGTTCCCTTTAAAGTGCTGATGGTGAGCCAGGTGGTGCGGAGCCCCACCAAAGCATGGCAGTAACCGGTGCAGTGCCCAAGGAAAGTCATATCCACAGTGGTCCTCCACTGCCATCCAGGTGTTAACCAGATGGAAAAGGATTTCGCTAACAGGGTGGCAGCCCACCAGTATGGCACTGATAAATGCAAGGGTTTGTAGAGACAGCAGTTCAGAAATACTGGAGTCTTGAGCTGCCAGAGCAAAAGTGTCCCTGTTCAGATGGTGAATGCGGTGGATGTTGTGGTACAGCCAAGGAATTCTGGGAAAAAATAAATAAATTTGTTTTAGTTTGAGATATATATTATTGCGTGTTATAAAATGTTATTTAATTTATGCTGAATCTACAAGTGGAGAAAATAAGTTGAGTGAGATATATCATAATGACATCAACAGATAAAAGATGAATGGGGGAGAGTGATTTTTCTTTTTTTCTATATGAAGTATTTAGCTATGCACATGATCTTTGTTCCTTATATTTGTCATTTTAAATGTAAGAAATAAAAAGAAGAAGTTGGCACATCACAGCTCCATGAATAGAACAATCATGTATTGCATATGTTCTCTATAGAACATGTTTTGTTTTTTGTTTTTTATGGTTGAGCACCCTCATTGAGCTTTTTGTTTGCTGGATGTGCACAGTTTTTGTCTAATTATACAAAGTTATGTCATGAAACTCAAGATAACTTGAAATCACATCATTCTCTATAGGGTTCAGCAGATTGGTTGCTGTATTAGTGTAGTAACCTCACCGCCTGATGAGGGGAGATATATGTATTAATAACACATGACACAGAGCTGCTGCTGCTTCAACCATCAGTCTGTGTATTGTTTTTATACAACCATTCAAAATTATTCAAACACAATTCCACCCGTCAAATGACAGAGCATCACTTCAAGAGAAGTCACAATATCCAATTATAACATATAATTTACATATTACATTTTCCATGTTTCCCGTGTTCTAAACTCGAATGAACCCTGACAACGTTTAGTACAAACACACTCACATACACTCATGTTCACAGTCACATGCAAACTCACAACCTGCAATCATTGCATATTCCAAACAAAATACATAATATTTATGGATTTACTCTAATGTCGGGCCAGTTCTCTGAGACCGCATGGTCTCCATCACTAGCATTAAATGCGCAACTAGCACACGCGACAACACAGACGTAACTTGAAGCGAACTTTTACACCTTAGTGTTAACCAGTGGCGGGCCATGCATTTCACACCTAAGCCTTTAGTGGTGTCCTACCAGAATTAATAACTTTTAATAGTGTAACTGAGACTGAGTGTCTGCTCGAACAGAAACAGTGGACACAGCGACAGTCACCGCAGAACATGATGATGTGTAGGCTACAGCTGCTCCGTGATCTCAAACAAAGTTTTGAATGAAATCAATGAGATCAGCAGGACTTTTGCCTTCAAAATCAGACCTGCCATACATTACAGTCGGTTCTGTTTTTAGTTCTGAATAAGGGATGTTTTCTGGTAGGTTAGAACCTGCTGGGGTCGAGGAGGGAAAGAAACATAAATTTGTGGGTTGCAAAACTATTAAATCTACAGGAATATATTTTAGTTTAAGCAGTTCGCTACAGATGCGGTTAGCTAGCTCCGACTACCAGTAATAGTACGCGGCCACGCGCTCTGACCATCCAATCAAAGGATGTGAAAATGCAGACATTATAGACCTTTCACACAATAACGTCCTGGTTGCGTATGCAACTTACCGTTCCCTGAAGGAGGGAACAGAGGACGTAGTTGACGTCGACTAAATGGGGATCAAGCTAAGGGAGCCTGTCTTCTTCACACTACTATTTAATCAAGCCAATTCAATACCAAGCACCGCAGCGCGGGTATAAACACGGAAGTGGACGTACGCACCAGTTACTTTTTCTCTGAGGAGCCGATCGGCCCCTGGAGTCAGCGGTGGTCCAGCAGTAGTGGCGAGGGGACTACATCATCCATTCCCTCCTTCAGGGAATGGTGGGTTGCATACTCAACTAGGACGTTCCTTTTCAGTCTAGAACTTCAGACGTAGTCGACCGAATGGAGATCTATTGAAAACGCCACTAGTGCTGCCACCTTACAGTGCCTAGACAGAAGCCTCCTGATCCCCACGCGATTTAAGGCGGAAAAGGGACAGGGCTCTAGGCCAGGGAAGGGTTCCTACAGGGGTTCCTCCCAGGATTCCTACAGAACCGCTGGGAAAGCGTTCCCTGTACATGGAAGGAAGAGACGCTGCGGAAGCCACATCCTGAATACACATATGGACTGGGCAAATTGACGGGCAGTACAACATATGGAATTTCACTGGGGAGGCTACAGCCTATCATGGAGCTACTCACCAGACAGTGACGGCAGAAAGTTCTACCAAGGGAATACACAGGCTCGCCGCAGGGACGCAGGGAACAGTATGGAATATGGAATATAGAATACACATATGGGATCACCATAGGGATCACAACATATGGACCCAGCCTAACACAAGTTCCACAATGCATACGAGTGGTAGGCCTGGCTTCGGACGTTCGACACTTCGAACCAGATTCACAGTGAAACTGGCTTCATGAGAAGGGAGCCCACGGGAAGCGGCAGTTCGACATTAGGTGTTGCCCAGTTTCCAACTCTAAAATATCTGTCAGCGAAGCACACTGTGTCAACGCCTAGGCGGGAGCACACACTCTTTCAGAGGAGCTCACCTCCTAGGTGGACACGTGCATCTTGGGATTTTCACCAAATGAAGGCAGCCACCATTCAGTTAGCCAACCTGGCTTGAAAACAGCCTTCCCTTTCTGCTGATTTCCATAACAGACAAGAGCTGGTCTGAGGTACTAAGGCTTGCATTCTGTGCACATATAACCGCAATGAAGCAGACGGACAGAGAAAGCCAGGGCTGGGTCTGCCTCCTCCGGGGCAGCGCTTGCAGGCTCACTACCTGGTCCCACCTTTAGGGAGAGGTAGGAACCTTGGGCACACATCCAGGCCGGGGTCTCAGCTTGTGAGAGTTAGCCAGCCCGGATTCCAGGCACAACTCGTTGACCGAAAGCAAGCAAGTCCCTACCCTCTAGTAGAAACCAGGCGAGCAGGAGAACTGTTTCTTTAAAAACAGAATTTTTGACTCACTACCTGCAGTGGCTTCAAGGGCAGTTTCTGCAGTGCAGTGGCACCAGAGGTAAGGCCCAAGGGGGGGGGGGGGGGGTAAAGAGGGGCGCAAGGCTAGTTTATTCATTTCCCTTGCTCCCTCAGGAACTTGACGATCAGGACGTGCTTCCCATGCTACTGCATCATGATGTGCGTCAAAAAAGGTGGAGGACACAGCCCTCACTCCAACCCATCTTACTGGAAAGAGAGCACTGAAATGACCGAACGCCTTCAGGATCTCCTCAAGGAGAGAAGACTCACTCAACGAATAGGTTCCACTTCTATTTGGCGTAAGCAAAACGTCCTCTTAGGGGGTGCTCTCGCAGAAGTGATACTGACTACCACATAATTTTCCTGCGGTAGCTACCTGAACCTCCGCGTCCAATTTTAGGACCAGCCTGAAATCCCTCCAGGGGTCTGAACGCGGGTACCATCATGCCCCGTCCCTGAGAATGTTTTCAGGGGAAAGTCAGAAAGCGCTGTCAAAAGAACTAGGTCTGATTGGGCCAATAAGGGGCAACTATAAAGACCTGCTCCCCTCCTGACCTAGCACAGTACGTGCAAGCGACATGCGCGCAAAAGACAGGACCACTGCTCAACACCCGGTGTGAAGAAATCACTGAACTTGAGAGGCGCCAAGCAACAATGAATCGCTTAGCCGCTTTTTTAGAAGACTCACTGGGGAACGCATTTCTGCGGGGCCCAGGGGCCAGCTTAGAGCCAGTGTCTGTCCAAGGGTTGTCCGTTCAGACACAACTGGCATAGGAACAATTCCAGAGCGGCAAACAGATGTAACTGTGCGGCCCCGAAGTGGTCGCTACCCAGCTGGACCACTTGGGGATGGAGTCTCCACTCCTCCTGGCCATAGGCTGTTGTGAGGCTGTCGTCGGCGGCACGATTGAGAAGGCCGGAAGAAATAGTGGAAAGACAAGTTGTGACATGCGAGGGAAGCTTACCGCAATGGTCGCGATGCTGTCTTTTCAGACCAGTACCAGCTTTCAGTTTTCAGCGGTGGCTCAAAGCGAGGAGAATTGCAACAACTCGAGGCACGAATGCCAATTCAGTCAGAGGTCGCCCAGGCCTTCTTCAAAGCATGCCCTTTGTACATGGCCCCTCAGTCGGTGAGGTTTTGGCAGTAGGCCGGGGTGATCTGTTGTCACACATGGCATGCCGCTCTGCCACGGTCACCTCGGGACTCGACCATGAAGCCAGTGCTGAAGCGTTCTTGATATGGAGAAAGCCATACGGCTTCATCTACTATATGCCCCAGGAGCCTCTGAAAGTTCTTTCAGTGGGACCCTTTCTCATTTCTGTAAAGCACCGACCGGACACACTCTCTTCTTGTAGAGGCGTGTTGTACTGAGTCCATCCCATACCGGAAAAGAGATACTCAGCCCGTGGGCGAGATTACTCTCTCCTAGTTGACCTGGAAACCCAACTGGCTATGGGGCACTCGAAGGGTAGGACTCTGTACTGATACTTTGAACCCTAAAACGCAACACGGAGAATGGCCTGTGGTGCGGAAGGTTAGAGATCTGAAGTACATGTCATTAAGGTCAAACGCTGCAGACCAAGCTTGGGGCGGGGCTTTATGAAAAATGCCTTTCTGTGTTAGCAACTTGGACGGAGGTTTTCGAGAAAGGGCCCGTTTCAAGTGACACAGGTCCAAGATGGTCATGACCCACCACATACTAGGTACTATGAAGAACGAGTTTATAAAAACTGGCCTTCATAACGGCTGGAGGGAGCGGCTATATCGCGTATTTCGCCAGTAGGACAGTGACATGCACGGACAGACAGGAGCACAGCTCAACACTGGGTGTGATGAATATCACAGAGCTTCAGGTACATATCTGCCTGGAACGGGCTGGGCGGCCCTTCTGCAGTCAGCTCCACGCAGAGACCTGGTTGGAGGCTGCTGCGATGGTCCGGCGGGAGGGGAGGCGGCTGCAGGCGGACGCCCTCGGCGACGGGCAAGTGGAGGATGCCCGCTGCTGCCTTCACCCGTCTGCCGGGGCAGGATGTGCCGGATGGCCTCCGTCTGCCTCTAGGCGGCAGAGAACTGTTGGGC
The DNA here is from genome assembly GCA_030578275.1 of Meda fulgida. Lineage (NCBI taxonomy): Eukaryota > Metazoa > Chordata > Actinopteri > Cypriniformes > Leuciscidae > Meda > Meda fulgida. The sequence continues at coordinate 27,713,118 of CM060620.1, forward strand.
AAAATTCTCCACTGCGTCACCGAATAACCCAACTTAAGAAATGGGTCGAACCTTGTCCGCTTCTCTCATGTCAGCCAGGTTGAGCCAGAGATGGTGCTCCTGGATCACAAGGGTGGACATTGCGCGAGCTGCAACCTTCGTGCCCCTGAGGTAGAGGTCGGTTGCAGTGCGGAGCTTACCTATGAGCTCTCGGTCCGGACTACCCTCATGCATGTTCATGAGTGCCTGTGCCTGGTGTACCTGAAGCAATAGCATGGCATGCAAAGAGGAAGTGGGTTGCCCACAGGCTTTGTAAGCCTTGCCCGTAAGAACGGACGAGAACTTACAGGCCTTAGATGGGTGACGAAGATCACCTCTCCAAGAGGCAGTGGCCGCCGGACACAGTTGCATCTCGACAGAACGCTCCACTGGAGGGATAGCCTCATAACACTTTACCACTCACCCTTCAAGGGTAGTGAGGGGGGAAGAGCTACTTAGGCGGTTTCTGGCAGAGAAAGGTGCCGTCCATGCCCTCGTAAGCTCCTCATGCACTTATGGAAAGAAAGGCACCCGGGCGGCGGGCTGAGAACCAGCCTGGCCCGCCCCGAGAAACCAATCATCCAGCTGAGACGGTTCGGGACACGGTGGAGGGTCCCGTGCAAGCCCTACCGCCTCGGCTGCCTTTTTCAGCATAGCTGTCATCTCTGGATCTGGCTCGGGCAACGCTGGTCCCCCAGTGGGAGGCAGCGCAGCCGAGTCATCATCTCCAGAGCCCAGGTCCCCCTCCGATGCTGCGATGGACATCCTGTCCTCTGGAGGGGCCCCGAATGAAACAGCTGGTCGGTCCTCCCCAGATCACCTAGCCCAGATGGCACCCCAGCCTTCTTCTAGGAAGACCCTCGCTTTTGACAAAGGCGAGTCTCGATCTCAACACCGAGATGGTCATATTCCCGCAATGGGAACATGAGTCATTCACAAGAGCTGCCTCAGCATGCTGTAAGCCCAAACACGTGATACAGTTCTCGTGACCGTCAGAGGGGGACAGAGCCCTACGGTACCCAGAAACGCACGGATGGAATGGCATCTTGAAAAAGACACACTCACACCCGTGTTGCTCTTTTAGGTATAATGACAGACGATACCAGCTCACTTTTTTTTTGTCAGTGCAAAAGAGACTCAAAATACTCTGTTGATTTTGATCTTACATATAAGTGTTATACATCATTCAATTCTGTTAAGTGAATATATTTTTGTGTATACTCACAACAAAAACAAAGTTTTGTGTTTTTTGTCAAATGAAGAAAAATAAACATGATGCGAGTTTTGCCTTCTCTGTCAGTGAAGTCCATTCTGAAACGCATCCGAAAATGAACTGTAACTCAGCGAATACTTTCCTTCTGGGGTCTAAGGTGTTTTGGGGGTCCTTGAGATGTTTTGACATGCCCTGACATTTGTGCTTTTTTCAGTTTTCTCATAAACATATTAGGTAACACTTATAACACTTAGAATACTGTATCTTACTTACTGCATAACTTATAAGGAATTATTGAAGAAATAGTAGGTAATTCTTCATTAACTACTTCTTCATTGCCGTTAACTACTAAGGAAGGTGTGTTAACTAATCAGTATGTAATAGAATTTTATGATTGTGTTAAGTAACAGGAAGCTAATCAATAACTAATGAATTATGTCATACCTCCTGAAGTATGGAAGCAGAATAGTCTCAATTATAATTCACGCAAAAAACATCATTCACACATGCTTAGACAATTTCACATGCATGAAACCTAATTCACATACAGACAAAAAAAAATTAACGTGCGTGAAAAAAAATGTATATTCACAAAAAGCAATTCACATGCGCAAAATAAAATTATATATTCATACAAATACATTTCACAAATGCAAAACACAATTCGTAGATGTACAACTGTGCACAAAAACCTTTGAATGTTTAAAATGTACGAGTATCGCTGTGTGTGTGTGTGTGTGTGTGTGTGTGTGTGTGTGTGTGTGTGTGTGTGTGTGTGTGTGTGTGTGTGTGTGTGTGTGTGTGTGAGAGACTTTCCTGGCAGCACTCTCCTCCTCAGAAGTCGTACTCTTTAGCAAATCTGATTTAACCTTATCAATCGACCAATCAGTATCATGTGAGGGCGGGCCTTCTATACGTCATCAGCTTTCGACTACAGTTCATAAGCAGAGGTATGTTTGATAGGTTCATTTTTGTGTGTTTACTGAAGTTAAATAAGTTCGAGATTAGTTGAAGCAATAGTTTATGAACTATTAATTGATGTAAGCAAGGGCTGTGGTAATCAGATGTCCAATATCGTGTCAGAAATGAAGAGGAATGATGCTTGTTTTGTTGTGTTTTAGCTGCAGGACAGACAGCTCTCACAGCTACAACAATCACGCTAATGATTGCAAAACAATCTGGTGTCAGTATCCATCGAGATTGTTCTTTAAATAGTGAATATACCTATTTTAATGAGCACCCATTGTTTATTTGTGCAATTTGTGTATGTTGTTAAATTATTAAACACCTGTTGTTTCCCTGCATTTATCAGGATTACTCACCTTTGGCATGACATCTGGATAGCAGTCACAAACATCTTAATTCATGTTGTTTCTTTATTCTCTTTTATAGCCTACTTTTTTTTTTATTAATGTCTTAATTGGTAACACTTTACAATAACGTTTCATTAGTTAACATGAACTACATGTACACAGAGTTTATTATTTTTTGTTAATGTGAATTTACTATTACTTCATTAAAATCTTGTTAGCATTAGTCAATGCACTGTGAACTAATAATGAACAGCTGTATTTTTAACTAACGTTGACAAAGATTAACAAACACAGTAACAAATATATTGCTCATGGTTAGTTACATTGACTAATGTTAACTTATGAACCTTATTGTAAAAGTGGTAGCAATATATTCAACATTCATTTCCTTATGTTTTGTGCTGTATTGTCATCTCAAGATTTTTAGTGTCACAGGACAATGTTGTGAACTATTAATTTTAGTTTGCCTAGTAAAACAGGCAAATCTGATTTTATGCTGATCAGAAAAATGTATACTTATGATAGAGGGGCAATTAAGATCATGTAACTAAGAATACTCAGTAAACTCTATTCAAATACCATCACTTAATCTCCCAAATCCTCTGTCTGCACCTCTTGTACTTTAGGTTTTTATTATTTTAAATATCAGACCAAAATCTGATATGTCCTGACAGAGAGGTCTACTGATGACTGGACTGAACACAATTCATTTGTTAACATTTCACTTGATGTATTGCACTTATATACTTTAAAAGCAAAGAAGACTCTGACTGGATCTCACAACTCTGGAAGAGACGTATATTTCTCTGTACTGAATGTTGTGCTTCATGCTTAAGATTGTCAGTTCATGATCTTCATATATAACAGGAACATTAATCATGATCAGGTCATTTTATATGTATTTTATTCCCAAATGATTTAGAAACTTTCAAATTAATAAAACGTTTACATCACATGTAACCATGTCTTTGAATCTTTTTATTCTGAAAAGAACATTTAATAATGCATGCATAGCAACCTCTAGTTGAAACAACTGTCAAAATGGATGACTTGCAACATAACTGTTTTGAAAGAATTACAGTAGGAATGGTAAGATCACAGTACTGGTTGTCTGCAACTTTATACATTATCCGTCTCGGAAATCTGAAACAATAAAACTACATAATATGGCAGCTTAAAACAAAACAGATGTATTTTATGCACGTCATTAAATAGGCTACATTATAATCAGTTGAATGTGTGGTGGAGGACATGAAAATCCATCAATACTAAAAAATAAATGTTTATGTTCACATGTGGACTACACAGCAGTTCATAAACTATTGCTTCAACTAATCTCGAACTTTTTTAACTTCAGTAAACACATAAAAATGAACCGATCAAACATACCTCTGCTTATGAACTGTTGTCGAAAGCTGATGACGTAACATGCAAGAAGGCCCGCCCTCACGTGATACTGTTTGGTTGATTGATAAGCTTAAATCTGATTGGCTAAAGAGTACGACTGCTCTGTGTAGGAGGAGAGTGCTGCAAGGAAAGTCTCAAACACACACACACAAACACAAACACACACACACACACACACACACACACACACACACACACACACACACACACACACACACACACACACACACACGAATCCAATGCAATACTCGTACATTTTAAACATTCAAAGGTTTTGTGCACAGTTGTATATCTACGAATTGTGTTTTGCATTTGTGAAATGTATTTTATTAATATATAATTTTATTTTGTGCATGTGAATTGCTTTTTGTTAATATAATTTTTTTTCACGCACGTGATATTTTTGTGTATACGTGAATTAGGTTTCATGCATGTGAAATTGTCTACGCATGTGTGAATGATGTTTTTGCGTGAATTATAATTGAGACTATTCTACTTCCATACTTAAAAACTAATTATCTACTAATTAAGGTTCAAGAAAATAACTAAGAAGTAACTGATACAAAACTAACCTCAGATTAGTTTTTATATTTTATATACAGTACTGTGTGTGTCTGTTTTCCTCAGCATAGAATGCCATTGAGTAAATTCATATATTTTAGGCAACAACTGAGGGGAACTGAAAATATAGGGAACTTATTAGTAATTAATAAAGAATTATTAGATAATTCTTCAGGAATTAGTTATAACCTGGAACAGTATTCTAAAGTGAAAATACAGGAAACCCATTAGTATATAATAAATAATTATCCAGGAATTAGGCAACTTATTAACCTGAAACAGTACTCTAAAGTGAAAATATAGGGAACTTATTAGTAATTAATAAAGAATTACTAGATAATTCTTCAGGAATTACTTAGAACCTGAAACAGTATTCTAAAGTGAAAATATAGGGAACCAATTAGTAATTAATAAAGAATTATCAAATAATTATCCAGGCATTAGGCTACTTAGAACCTGAAACAGTATTCGAAAGTGAAAACAAGGGAACTTATTATAATTAATAAAGAATTATTAGATAATTCTTCAGGAATTGCTTATAACCTGAAACAGTATTCTAAAGTGAAAATATATAGTGAACCCATTAGTAATTAATAAAAAATTACCACATACTTCTGACCCAAATAAAACATACTGTAAAAAAACACTGTTAACGTAATCATCTTTAACCTTTGTAAAATACACTACAATGACTCATTTAAGCTACATGATATCTTCCTTTATTTCAGATGATATTTTGTTTTAACATGTATACTGCCTACATTTAAACTCATTTAACAAACATTTTAAAATCAAAAGTTAAACCTTTAAAAGTAATTCAAGTAATCAACTGGTCTCGTTTCCACATACTATATAGAACTTACTTTTTAGTGGTCGTGACTCAAGTAATTAGCCTACTTAAAATAAGTAGCTATAGGCTATGCGATTTCGGCTGCAGCCATTTTTTTATTTTTTATTTTAATTTAATCAAGAAAAAGATATTCTTCAGAATGTCACAAAGCAGGCTCTATAACCAAAATATATTTAATATAGCGTTCAACCGACAAGAGAACAGAATTTTAAACTTTGTCACTCCAACTGTGCAACAAGGAAACTCCACTGAGATTAGAGATATGTGTCCTGCTTACTTGTGGATGGTATAATGAAACATGAAGAACAGCGTATCGAAGATGAGCATGCATGAGACACATTCCCTGAATGCATGAAATGAGGATGGTGCTCTCTCCGGGAAATGCGTGCGCCGTACCGACAGGAACAACGCGGTTAACGGTAAAACGCCAACAATGTATTTCCATAAAATTCGAGAAGCACATCGAAACCACTGATGCAAGCCAACGGCTACACTGCGTATCCTGTACTTATTAATCCACCTCACGTTTATACTGAACACATCCAGAAGCATGAAGGGAGCAGAGAAGATGAGATGAGTGCTGAAAGCTGCGGACACGCTCCAGTAGGGTGACGTGAGGAGAACAAGACGTTCCTTATACATGAAATCCCAAATCCACTGCAGTAATGAATCGCCTCCGAAAATCAGTAAGACGAGAGCAATCATTCTTGTAAACTACTGTTGTTTTTACATAATCGCAAAAGGCAGCAACAGCAGCTTTAGAGCGATGATGTCTGAACCGCTCTCTCCGGTCTTCTGATTGAAGACGTTTTCAGTACAGTGTGAAGCGTTGCCTATTTTTATTCTGAGTCGGGGTGAGAAATGCTGCTCTCCTCCCACCATCGCAACTTTACCAACTCAAAAACAAGATCACCCGGCCTGTTTGAACACTGATTTTTAACTTTTCAAAAATTACAGTTAACACAATAAAAATAAGAGTTCCGTTGTCTTCTGATAGGCCATTCCTGCCCTGTTAAAATATAAACAATTAACACCTGTTTTAATTTCATCTGTAAGAACAGACTGCATTAAAAAGAGCTCTGCATCCAATTAAAGAAGGTGATCTAAATGTAGGCTACTAGATTTTATTACTGTTGATTATGTATTTAAAAATAAATGGAAACTGTCATGGCTTGAACAGAGGACCCCAAAGCAGAGGTGAAGTAATAATAGAGTTTATTTCTCTGTAACTTGAAACAAGGAGACTCTGCTGTCAACTGACGCAGATCTGTTCAAAGCGAAAAAAATGATGCTGTGTAAGTCAATAGTTGGTTCAGCACCGGCAAGGAGACGAGCAGCAACTGAAACTTCTTCCCGAGCTCAGTGAAGGAAACTCACAGGTGGCAGGCTAGCAGGAAATCCTAAGACAGCAGGTGAACTGGGTAGAGAACAATGATGAATCTCCAAACAAATCACATACACCTCGACAGGACAGGACAGGACGCTGTATATCTCGTGAGAGAGAATACTGGTAGGTCTTGCAAATGAAGAGACAAAGCGAAAGCTCACCTTAATCCACCTCACGTTTATACTGAACACATCCAGAAGCATGAAGGGAGCAGAGAAGATGAGATGAGTGCTGAAAGCTGCGGACACGCTCCAGTAGGGTGACGTGAGGAGAACAAGACGTTCCTTATACATGAAATCCCAAATCCACTGCAGTAATGAATCGCCTCCGAAAATCAGTAAGACGAGAGCAATCATTCTTGTAAACTACTGTTGTTTTTACATAATCGCAAAAGGCAGCAACAGCAGCTTTAGAGCGATGATGTCTGAACCGCTCTCTCCGGTCTTCTGATTGAAGACGTAGACGAAGACCCTGTACAAGGTACAAGGTTAAATACATAATTAAGGTACAGTAATAAACTGACAAGGAAGCAGAGAAAACAGTGACTAGAAGTAGTCGAGTAAATTAGCCCCCTGCAAAAGCCAGACTCGCTGTCCACAAACGTACCTGGGAGCCTTTACGCGACGACGGTTAGCGGCTAAGCGGGTGCGTGCCTTAGTACGACAAAGGGCAGTTCTCACTCTCTTCCAGGTGCGACGGCACCTCTGAATTAACACCTCAACAGACGGAACGGAAGCCTCAAGTTCCTGTGAGGGGAAAAGCGGAGGTTGGTAGCCGAGGGAACAATTAAACGGGGAAAGCCCAGTGGCAGATGACGGTATAGAATTGTGTGCGTACTCCGCCCATGGCAACTGTTCGCACCAGGACGAAGGGTTTTGGAACGCAGGACTGCAGAGCATTCTACCCAAAATCTGATTAGATCGTTCAGCCTGCCCGTCAGTCTGGGGATGGAATCCCGACGACAAACTGGCAGTGGCACCAATCTGTCGACAGAATTCTCTCCAAAACTGAGAGGCAAACTGTGGCCCCCTATCCGAAACAACGTCAGTAGGAAGGCCATGGAGCTTGACGACATGATTAACCACCAACTGAGCCGTCTCTTTAGCGGAGGGTAATTTAGGAAGTGGAACGAAGTGAATGGCTTTAGAAAATCGATCCACCACAGTCAGAATAACGGTGTTCCCCATGGATGGAGGAAGACCCGTAACAAAGTCTAAGGCTATGTGTGACCACGGACGTGACGGAGTCGAAAGGGGTCGGAGTAACCCGGCAGGTGGCGAGTTACCCGACTTAGTTTGGGTGCAGACAGGACACGAAGATACGAAACGGTGGATATCACGCTCTCTAGTGGGCCACCAAAACCTTTGACGGATGACGGCCAGTGTACCTCTGATACCAGGATGAACGGCTATTTTGGACGAATGACCCCAACGAAGAACCGCTGGACGAACGGATTCAGGAACGAATAGTAATTGTTTAGGACATCGTTGAGGAGTAACAGTATGGTTCAGGGTCTGTTTAACCACTCGTTCGACCCCCCAAACAGTAACCCCAACCACACACTTCTGGGGAAGGATGTTCTCCTTGGTAGAGGCGTTCTCTGAGGAGTTGAAAAGGCGGGACAGGGCATCAGGTTTTAAGTTCTTAGAACCGGGTCTATAAGAAATAGAGAAATCGAAACGGCAGAAAAAAGTGCCCAACGAGCCTGACGGGCATTAAGTCTCTTAACGGACCGAATGTACTCAAGATTTCGATGATCCGTCCAGACTGTGAACGGATGCGACGCCCCCTCCAACCAATGACGGCACTCTCCAAACGCCAACCGAATGGCCAACAACTCACGATTACCCACGTCGTAATTGCGCTCAGTAGGCGAGAGACGATGCGAAAAGAACGCGCACGGGTGAACCTTATTGTCCAGAGGAGAGCGCTGCGAAACCACCGCGCCTACCCCCACGTCAGAAGCGTCGACCTCGACGATGAACTGTCTCTCGACATCAGGTTTAATAAGGATGGGAGCGGTGGTAAATAAGGTCTTCAAGCGGTCAAACGCAGCCTGGGTCGCCTTGGTCCAAGCAAAACGGGACTTGACCGAGGTGAGAGCAGTAAGAGGAGCGGCTACCTGACTAAAATTCCGAATAAATCGTCGGTAAAAATTAGCGAAGCCAAAGAAGCGTTGGAGAGCAATACGAGAATCGGGCACAGGCCAATCAGTGACGGCTCGAACTTTAGAAGAATCCATACTTATTCCATCAGCGGAAACGACAGATCCCAGAAAAGTAACGGACAAAGAATGGAAAGTGCATTTCTCAGCCTTAACAAAGAAGCGGTTCTCTAAGAGACGCTGAAGGACACAACGAACATGCATGACGTGCACCTGGAGAGAGGGTGAGAAGATAAGTATGTCGTCGAGGTAAACAAACACGAAGACGTTAAGCATATCTCTCAGAACATCATTAATCAAAGCCTGAAAAACGGCTGGGGCATTGACCAGCTTGAACGGAAGGACCGGGTATTCAAAGTGCCCGAGGGGCTTGTTAAATGCGGTTTTCCATTCATCTCCTTCTTAAATACGCACCAAATGGTACGAATTACGCAGATCTAGTTTTGTGAAAACCTTCGCCCCCAGCAAAATCTCGAAAGCAGAAGACATGAGAGGCAAAGGATACCGGTTCTTTACCGTGATGTCATTCAACCCCCGATAATCAATGCAGGGGCGTAAGGACCCGTCCTTCTTTTTCACAAAAAAAATCCAGCGCCAGCAGGAGAGGAGGAAGAAAAGATGGTACGATAGACTCGGAAATATACTTCTCTAATGCCTTGCGTTCGGGGGCTGATAAGGAATACAATCGTCCGCGAGGGGGAGTGGTACCGGGAATGAGATCGATAGCGCAATCATAAGGTCGATGGGGAGGGAGAGAAGTGGCCCGGGAGCGACTGAACACCGCCCACAGATCGAGGTACTCCCCGGCACTCCAGAGAGATCCCCAGCCTCCCCCTGAAACACAGAAACAGAAGAAACAGGAGAAACAGCAGACACTAAACTCTCAACATGACAAGACAAGCTCCAAGATAGGATAGAACTGGTAGTCCAATTAATATGGGGATTGTGTTTAGCTAGCCAAGGACGGCTTTAAACTATGGGTGTAAAAGGGGACTGAAAAAGAAAAAAAGAAATTGTCTCTTGATGGTTTCCTGATATGGTGAGACTCACCGGCTAAGTGGTACGACGAACCTTTGAAATTATGCTACCGCCCAGAGCGAACATAGAGGTAGAGTCTTTAAGGTCACCTCTCGTCGATAAAACTAGCCTCAGCACCAGAGTCTATAAGGGCCAAACAAGATGCCGAAGAGGATGACCAGCAGAGAGTGACCGGAAAGGCGGTGCGTGTCCCGGTCTTGGATGTGGGGAAAAAAGTAGTTGCGCGCGCCAGTACTCCCCTGATCACTGACGAGCTCTGGCTTTTACTGAGCAGGAAGACACAAAGTGGTTATCCAAACCACAGTAGAGGCAAAGACGATTAACTATCCGCCATTGACGTTCAACCATCGAAATGCGGATGCCTCCCAGCTGCATAGGCTCAGTATCTGACTCACCGTGAGTAGCAATGGAAAGAGTGGGCGGGGTTACAGGTTGTTCAGACTTCAAACTCCGAGCGCGGCGACGCATCTCGAAGCGCTTGTCAAGGCGAATAGCCAACTCAACCAGCTGATCAAACCGGTCTGGAATCTCATGGGCATAAATCTCGTCCTTAAGGCTGGGGTTAAGTCCTTCTAGAAAATGAGCAACAAGAGCAGGTTCATTCCAGCCAGACGAGGTGGCCAGGGTGCGAAACTCTATAGCATAATCTGCAACGGAACATCCTCCCTGTAGCAGTACTGCAAGCACACGAGAAGCCTCTTGTCCGTGTACAGAGCGATCGAATACCTTGATCATCTCCTGTTTGAACAGCTCAAAATCCTCAGTCAGGTCCGAAGCCATCTCCCAGATGGCGGTCCCCCACTCACGTGCCCTTCCCGTTAGTAGCGAGATCACGTAGGCGATGCACGCACGGTCCCGTGTATAGGTGGTAGACTAGGGAAAACACCACCTCACATTGAGTGAGAAAAGAGCGGCATGCAGTTGGCTCACCGGCATAGCACGGAGGGTTGATCCTGGGCTCAACTGGGATGTCACGGGAAACAGGTGCCTCAAAATGATAGTGGTGAAGACGCATAGACAACTCGGTAACCCGAGCAGCCAAACTCTCCACGGCAGGACGGGTCCCTGAGATCTCTTCGTCGTGTCTTCCCAGCATAGCTCCCTGGGCCTCGATAGTCGCACGAAAAGGTGCTTCCTCCGCTGGGTCCATCCTGGTCAGTTTATTCAGTCACGGCTTGAACAGAGAACCCAAAAGCAGAGGTAAAGTAATAATAGAGTTTATTTCTCTGTAACTCGAAACAAGGAGACTCTGCTGTCAACTGACGCAGATCTGTTCAAAGCGAAAAAAATAATGCTGTGCAAGTCAATATTTGGTTCAGCGCCGGCAAGGAGACGAGCAGCAACTGAAACTTTTTCTTCTAGCAGGAAATCCTCAGACACCAGGTGAACTGGGTAGAGAACAATGATGAATCTCCAAACAAATCACATACACCTCGACAGGACAGGAGAGGACAGGACAGGACAGGACAGGACAGGACAGGACAGGACAGGACAGGACAGGACAGGATGCTGTATATCTCGTGAGAGAGAATACTGGTAGGTCTTGCAAACGAAGAGACAAAGCGAAAGCTCAAAGTACAACAATAAACTGACAAGGAAGCAGAGAAAACAGTGACTAGAAGTAGCCAAGTAAATTAGAGAGAAAGCGAGCACAGGTGAGACAGGATCAGTATAAGTGTTAATTACTATGGGAAACAGCTGCGAGAAGAGAGATAGGGGAAAATCATGAATGGGAGCGACTAAGTGTGTGCGCAGCGCGAAGGCTGAGATAATGAGAAACAGCTGGGCGTGTGTAAACAAACTTAAACTTAAAATATAGAATATCATCCCTGAGTTGATTTTTGGAAAGTTGGGAGGTTTTGAATTTTTTAAGCTATTATTTTGATGTAAATATAGGTTCCGATAAAGCTTTCTTGTTTTCATAAAGTTTTTTTTTTTTATGGATGTTCATTTTTAAGTTGGCTATATTGCACACAATTGTATAGCCCTGTAGTGCGTGTCGTCATTGGGTGATCACATGACTGCTTTGATGGCATTCACCTGTGGAAGGAGAAGTACACAAAAGGATTTTTAAAAAGGGGCGTGGGGCAAGCGGGCTAGTCTCTGAGGTGGTAATTTGTGGAGAAAGTTTTTGCTGTCTCTCAGGGAATAACAAGGTCCTCTGGAGATAAAGATAAAGTTAGCTGCCTCTGGGTGAGAAAGTGGAGTTAGAGGCGTGGAAATTATTATAGTGTCACCAATTACCTCAGAATCCTGCTCGGCTGTCACCCATGCCACTGAGACTCTGAGAAAGAGAATTCTCTGACGCGAACGATGAATTGACTTGGTGAATGAACTTAAACGCCGCTCCGGGATTGTGGATAGGCGTGCTTGGCTGAGGATACGGGTTGCTGCCTGGCCTGCACTATTCATCCCATACGGCTTATTGGCCCTTATCAGAGGGAAGTGTTTTTAATCTATTCATGCATGTATGGACTGTTTTGATTGTGTAACGGACAGCGGGTCAGGGAGGGAGGTCGGAGAACTGAGACCGGAGAACACTTGTGTTCACTTGTGTGCTGTGCAGGCTGGGGAGTTACGTTGAGTATAAAACACAGTGTGATGTGTTAAGCGTAATACTCACTGTGTGTAGATGAAGTGTGCTTTGCGGGTCTTCCCCTGTTTCTCTTCCCATTCTCCGTATCTATAGGCTACCTGTAGGCCTACTCGTAATTATGAGTTTTATCTTTTCTATCTGAAATAAAGTGTACTCCCTTTTGATCAAACCGGCTGGCTGTTCATGTGGTTTATTACAGGCCTATAGGCTATGTTTAAAAACAAGTCCTCATTTTACAGAAACTATACGATAATGGTATAATATTGGTGAGACAGTTATATAAGAATAAAGGACATCTACTTACTGCAAATTCCTTAAATTATAAGATCCCTGTAACTGCTAAAGAGTTTGCAATAGTATTTGATGCCATATTGACCTTATTCTGTTCTGACTTAAGTCTGGAGTTTATAGGCTACATAAATACTGTCTTGTAGGGGCAGATACAAGCTCACACATCACTGATCTGCTGACATAATTCACTCATCACCGACACACATGTATATAGGACATGTCTGTCACGGTAGACGCGTTCTCTGTTCCTTCTCGTCTCGTGTTTATGTTGTGGTATGAATGCAAGTGTGTAGTGGGCGTGAGTGTATGACATCACCTGATCCACTTCAGCTGATCCTCATCCACTTCACCAGCTGCAATCAATCTCACCACTCTACTTATACTTACCGCTGTTCTATCATCTTTGTCAGATCGTTGTTTTATGTCGTTCGTGTTGGTGTCCCGGTGTTCAGTCCTGCCTCGTCTTCCTGTTCCTGTTCTTCTTCGTTGTCGTCACTGGGTTCGTCTGCCGTCTCACCATCATCACCGCACCTCTTCACTTCATCGGATCCTGACCACCGAAGTCCCTGCGTTGCCGTTTACATCTGCCTGTACTGCCCATCATTCACAATAAACCTTCTGCACTTGCATTTGTTTCCCGTCATTTATCAGCGTCATGACAATGTCCCCTTTAAGAAGACGTTCATGAGAGTTTGGGGTGGGTTAATGCGTGTTTTTTCTGACTCATTTGTTCATTAAAAAAACACAACTGTTGTTGTTATGACACTGCAATCCTGCCTCCGTGTATTTTTGATAGCATAAAAACTACACTGGTGACCCCGATACAGAACAATTAACACACGATGTCGACGAATGCTGTATCTCTGAAGCTGCCGGAGTTTTGGGAGCAACAAGCGACCGTGTGGTTCGCTCAAGCCGAAGCTCAGTTCGCATTGCGGGACATAACTGCGGACGACACGAGACATTACTATGTTGTTGCAGCCCTCTGCAACTCCACGGCCGCGCGAGCGATCAGCATTCTGGAAACCCCCCCGGATCTGCATAAATATGATACTCTAAAGGCATTTCTGTTGAAGACTTTCAGTTTATCAGAGACTGAAAGAGCACGTCGTTTGCTCTCACTGCCAGGCCTCGGAGATTCCCGGCCATCAGAGTTAATGGATCACATGCTAGCGCTGCTAGGTGAGCATAAACCATGTTTTCTGTTTAAAAAGTTGTTCTTACAACAGTTACCACAGAGCGTTCGTACCCCTTTGGCAAATAGTACAGTGACTGACTACAGAGAACTAGCACAACTGGCAGATGTTTATCAGGCAGCATCACACAAGTCTACAACCGCTGACTTAGTGGCTGCTTCTGTATACCCGTTTATGAGAGCTGCAGCACAACGTTCAGATGAACGACCAGCTTTTGCTGCGCGGCAATCAACGGAACAAGGAACTATGTTACTTTCACGCCCATTTTGGGGCGAAAGCCAAAAGGTGCCGTCCACCATGCACGTTCAAGGGGAGCCATAACACACCTACTGTCAGTAGAATAGTAGCTAACGACAACGCTTACTTACTGTTCGTCACTGACTCATTATCTGGCCGACATTTCCTGTGTGATACAGGGGCGCAGGTTAGTGTCCTCCCCGCATCCCCGGTGGACAGACGCTTGGGTGAAGCTGGCTCACAGCTCGAGGCGGCCAACCAAGGCAAGATACGCACCTATGGGAAACGGCTAATACCAGTGTGCTTCAATGGACAACGTTTTACATGGGAGTTTGTCTTAGCGGATGTGAGTAGGCCCCTCCTGGGTGCAGACTTCCTGTGCACTAATGGACTGTTGGTTGATGTCAAAATTTGCTGTTTAGTCACGGCGGAAGGTTTTAATGTCTTACCCTGTTCGAGGAGCACTTTTTCCACAACCACCCTGTCTAGCGCATTGGCAGGCGAGTGCGTTTTGCCCAGCTGCTCATTGAATTTCCCAATCTCACCAAGCCCACTTTCTCCTCAGCACTGGCCAGTCATGGGGTCGTATATCATACCTCTACATCCGGGTCGCCAGTTCATGCCCGGCCCCGTCGATTAGATCCAGTGAAGCTAGCAGTTGCCGAAGCAGAGTTCACAAAGATGGAAAAACTGGGTATAGTACAACGCTCCAACAGTCCTTGGGCCTCACCCCTCCAGATGGTTCCCAAAGCAGACGGCGATTGCTGCCCTTGTGGGGATTATCGTCGACTCAATGAAATCACCACGCCTGATCGATACCCGGTTCCACACATTCAGGATTTTTCAGCCCGCCTAGCTGGGAAAACTATTTTCTCAAAGGTGGACCTTGTTCGTGGATACCATCAAGTGCCAGTATTCCATGACGACCTCCTAAAAACAGCAGTGATAACACCATTTGGCCTTTTTGAATTTTTTGGATGCCGTTTTGTCTCAAAAATGCGGCACAAACCTTTCAGCGCATGAACTCAATCCTACGAGACCTGGATTTTTTATTTGTATACTTGGATGACATTTTAGTAGCCAGTACCTCTAGATCAGAGCACCTGGCGCATCTGCGATTGATGTTCGCTCGCATCAGCCAGCATGGCTTGATAATTAACCCCACTAAGTGTCAGTTTGGCCTGACTGCTATCGACTTTCTTGGTCATCGAATCACCGGCAAAGGGGCAGTTCCCCTACCAGACAAAGTCAACGTCATTACACAGTTCTCTGTTCCCCAGACAACCAAAGGACTACAGGAGTTTGTGGGGATGGTGAAATTCTATAACCGTTTCATTCCTCGGGCAGCCGAGCTCATGCATCCTTTGTACAGGGCTCTCAAAGGACATGGCAAGAACAAAACGATTTCCTGGTCAGAGGAGATGTCTAGGTCATTAAAAGACGCTAAACTCTCTTTGGCACAAGCCACCTTGCTGTCCCATCCAGTTCCAGGTGCTCCCATTGCCCTCCCTTCTGATGCTTCAGACCGCGCTGTCGGCGCTGTACATGAACAGCTGGTTGGCGGTGTTTGGCAACCCCTTGCATTTTTTAGTCGCAAGCTACGCCCAAATGACCAGAAGTACAGCACATTTGACAGAGAGTTGCTTGCACTGTACCTTGCAGTAAGACACTTCCGTTTCTTTTTGGAGGGCCGTGTTTTCACAGCATTTGTAGATCACAAACCCTTGATTCATGCCATGTCTAAAGTTTCTGAACCCTGGTCGACACTACAGCAACGCCACCTGGCTTTCATATCCGAGTTCACGACAGATGTTAACCACATCGAAGGAAAAAGCAACGTTGTGGCCGATTGTCTTTCCAGGGCCACAGTGCAAGCAGTCCACTTGAGTATGGACTTTGTTCGTTTAGAAGCCTACCAGCACTCTGATCCCGATGTACAGGCATACAGGACAGCTGTCTCAGGTTTGAAAATAGCAGATGTTCACTTTACAGAGGCAGGAGTTACACTGATGTGTGATGTCTCCAGGGGCTACCCTCGTCCAGTGGTACCTGGACAGTGGAGGCGAGCTGTTTTTGACAGAGTCCACGGTTTGTCACACCCTGGACGGAAAGCTTCACAGAAACTGGTCTCTTCAAAGTTTGTGTGGCATGGATTGAAGAAGGACATCCGAAACTGGGTCTCGGCTTGTATAGCATGTCAGTGAGCTGAAGTACAAAGACACGTCAAGGCACCACTGGAAAATTTCAAGGTACCAGAGCGACGTTTTGACCACGTCAACGTCGACCTGGTGGGACCACTGCCACCATCCCGGAGGTTTACTCATCTTCTGACTATGGTGGATCGAACCAGCAGGTGGCCGGAGGCAGTACCTTTGACCTAAACGACAACAGCAGATGTAGCACGGGCCTTCATTGACACTTGGGTTGCACGTTTTGGCACACCATCAGACATATATTCAGACCGCGGCCCCCAATTTACATCTGATTTGTGGACAGAGGTGGCTCGGATTCTGGGAGTGCAGCTGCACCATACTACAGCATTCCATCCAAAGGCAAATGGCCTCTGCGAAAATTCATCGCTCTCTTAAAGCTGCACTAAGGGCCAGTTTGACAGATGACAGATGGACCGAGCGGCTACCCTGGGTTCTGCTGGGCCCGCGGACAGCTCCCGAGGAGGATCTACAAACTTCTTCAGCAGAATTGGTATACGGTAAGAGTCTGCGGGTCCCGGGAGATTTCATTCTAGACAGCACAAAACCCTGGAGTCCATCTTCTGAATGCACTGCCCTCTTAGACAGGATCAAGGCTTTCAAACCTCTCCCTACCTCTCAACATGGACTGGCAATGGCTTGGGTACCCAAAGACCTTTCTGAGGCTAAGTTTGTATTCATTCGTCATGATGCTCATCGGAATTCTCTGCGACCTCCCCTACGATGGCCCGTTTCGGGTTCTGGACGCTGGAGCCAAAACCTTTCTAGTCGATATAGGAGGACGCCCAGAACGAGTCACTGTCGATCGACTCAAACCAGCTCATGGGGAGCCGGGTCAACCGATGGTTCCGGCGCAGGAGGGGTCGTCCAGCCACGAACAAGGAAGCAGCCTCCAAAGCAGAATCTCAGACTGCGCAAGAGGTTCAAGCTGCTGCCGATTCGCGTCACTTCACACGTTCAGGGAGACAAATTCGAGCTCCAAGCAAGCTGCTGTTGCCAGTGTTGGTGAATTCTGGGGAGACCTGTGTATGGGGCAGATACAAGCTCACACATCACTGATCTGCTCACATAATTCACTCATCACCGACACACATGTATATTGGACATATCCCCTTTAAGAAGACGTTCATGAGCGTTTGGGGGTGGGTTAATGCGCGTTTTTTCGGACTCATTTGTTCATTAAAAAACAACTGTTGTTGTTCTGACACTGCAATCCTGCCTCCGTGTATTTTTGATAGCACATAAGCTACAGTCTCACCAATAAAGTTAAAGTTAAATATAAAGTTATTATTTTGATTTACCCAGTGAGACAATATTCTCAAGATTTTTTTAGAGACATGGAGACTTTGTATATTTTATAACATAGAGGAAGAATCCATAAAACATTTATTTATGAATGTGTATTGTAACGAGTCAGCTCCAAAGGGAAATATTAATAACTCATAACTTGTTATGATTAATTATGAATATTTGGGTCAGTTAATTGGATTAACTTAACGTAGCTAAATTAAATTAATTTAGATTAACGTAGCTTACAATCAATTAATCAGTTCGTCCAACGAACTCTTTTGATTATTCATTTATATTAAGAAAAGGGTATCTTTCATGGCCACAGAAAAAGTTATTTCAGAGCATGTAACAAGATCAAGATCGTAACATAGACTTTGTTTGCAAGCAGAAAATCAGAACCAAATGCATATTTTGCACAAGTTTTATTAAAGCAACACCATGTAGTTTTTCAACCTTCATAATATATTTCCAAGATCCTTGTGATGGTACATCGACTTACAAAAGGTTGAATGACACGTCTGCTATAGCCTGACGGGGTCTGTATCGCTTTTACTGGCACTACGGAACTTCGGGGTTAGGGTAGTAACCCAAGCACAAAAATAACTACAAAATTTGACTGCTTTACAGCATACCTCACTTCCCACACTTCCTCAAATTCAGATATGAGAGCCCAACTAGCGTTTGTTTGCCGGCTGGTATAGTGTCTATGTTGTTGTCATGGCCGAAGCAGCAACTAAACCGAAGAAGGCAAAGGTTTTGTCGGAGGGGACTAGGAAGAGAGAGAATGATAAATGATAAAAAGATAAGAGGAGAATGATAAGAGGAGAATGATAAAATCAAAGGCCAGACGAGGATCAATATTGGTCCAGCTAAAGGAGGAGGAGGGGTGCCCGACTGATGCTGACCTGGCCGTCATGCTGTTGGACTAGTAAGGCTTTGTACAGCCTAATGTTGGAGTTGTCTATGCCTAATGTAAGTCTATGTCTAAATGGCGTGTACAAGTTTGGTAGGCGCTACATTCTCGCAAGTAAATAATACACGATTAGACGGACAGAATCATCTTTTAGGATAACTATCCTAATGACTGCAGGCTGATAGTCATATTTGTTTATTTATTTTTCTGGTGAAAGTGTCTTGCCTCAGGCTATAATGCAAATCGATTTTTCAAATTTGCAGATTCATCTATGGTAGCTTGACATTATAATATTGACGATATATGGCTATTACCTACCACACAAACATTGAATTGAATTAGCATATCCATTATGTAAAACAGTAGCCAATAGGCAACTATAATGGCGCTGGCTTGTAAACGTGAGCTACGTGATCTTTTGGCGTTTGAAAAAAATAAAACCCATTGTAGGATTACAAATTTATTAAAATGTCTAATTTAGGTTTAGATGGTGATGAAATCTGGCCAATCCTGTTTTTCTGTACTGGTCAGATTACAGAAACTCTTAATTGTTTTTCCTGCCCTTCCTTTTCACATGTCTCTGCGGGTGGGGATGCATGCTGGGCCGGGTTTGAACCCCTGCTACTTTATTACTAAGCTGGGAATTCCTGTCTCAGTATGTGAGGTCCTGCTGAGCAGGTTCCAAAACCTGTATACCTAATTTACATGCTTTGTTTTCAGAAGTGTCTTCACCTCTAGGTAACCCCTTCCCCTTGTAATGTATATAAACAGTCTGTATTTTAGTTTAGTCAGACTTGGTTAAGACACGAGCTTGGAAGACTACAGCAACCAACAGCTCGTGTTCTCAATAAAGAAACCTTCTTAAGAGATAATCAAGTATCCTGGTCTTCACTTCTGAGTTCCTACACTTTAGAAGAAAAAGTTCACAACAGATGGTGCCGTGAACCCGGATAGAGATACTCACCAGAATCCAGATTTAAACTTCAAGCTCAACAAAGAATCTCAACAAAGAATGAACTTTCTGACTGAATTCCAGAACTGAATCTCAACAAAGATCTCAACTTTTCTGACTGAGTTCCAGAACTGAATCTCAACAAAGAATTAACCTTTCTGACTGAGTTTTCCAGATGGAATCTTTCCGTACAACTAAAGATTTGCTGAGTTTCACTCTATTCAAAGAACGTCTCAGTTTCGTATGTAACCCTCGTTCCCTGAGTAGGGAACGGAGACGTTACGTCGGATGATGACGAATGGGGTTTCGCTTAGAACACCTATTGACTTCGAGTATACAAAAACGAGCCAATAGCAATGGCATTCTGCGGAATTTGCATGACGTAACTCCACCCCACCTCGTGGGTATAAAAGGAGGACGCCGGCAACATGCAGTTATGTTTCTTCGCTGAGGAGCCTAGACTGAGCTCAGACGATCCCCGCGGTACAGCGGAAGTGGCAGGAAGACGTAACGTCTCCGTTTCCTACTCAGGGAACGAGGGTTACATACATAACCGAGACGTTCCCTTTCGTGATCACTCCGAGTTACGTCGGATGAGGACGAATGGGGTTATCAGTCTAATCACGCCACCTTCACAGCTGTCTTCCAGTGCCCTGCGTAAATCTGAGCCCTTGAGAGACTTAAGTACGAAGGACTCCTATTTAAAACAGGAATACCAAGGTACACTGGGAAGCATATCCCATAGTTAGAGGAAATATGCAATTAACACCAACCCAGAGGGGGGGGGGCATTTGGAAATACACATATGACCCGAAGGAAACATATGGAGAATACTGAGGTGTCCAGCCGCAGGTGGAATATTTCAACCTCAGGGGTGGCAAGGTGGCTTGCCAAGGGAAAGACACATGCTCAGAGAGGCTTACAGTGGAAATACACATGTGGGGGTAGCTCCGGGGAGGGACCATGCACACCGGAGGCACCTAGCCGACGCCCAGGCAATAGACACTGGCGCTAGCATCAGGGGTGCTGGAGGAACTCAGGGCTTGCGGAGAAGCTCAGCTGAGGAGAATATCGCACGTATCCAGTCCGTGGAGTGGAATGGCGAGCAAGCGAAGACACCTGAGCGGGTCCAGTACTAGCTAGTTGAAGCGAGTCCATGAGAGAACACAGGCTGCACTCGGAGATTGGAGAATTTGGCGAATGTGTTAGGTGTCGCCCAGCCTGCAGCTCTGCATATGACTGTTAGCGAGGCGCCATGCGCTAGAGCCCAAGAGGATGCCACACTCCGGGTGGAGTGGGCAGTCACACCAAGGGGGCACGGTCGACCTTGCTGCTGGTATGCCAAAGCAATGGTGTCCACTATCCAGTGAGACAACCTCTGCTTGGAGAGAGCCTTTCCCTTCAGCTTCCCACTATAACAGACAAAGAGCTGGTCTGAGGTCCTGAAACACTGCGTCCTGTCTACATAGGCGCGGAGAGTGCGTACTGGACAGAGCAGTGCCAAGGCTGGGTCTGCCTCCTCCAAGGGCAGCGCTTGCAGGTTCACCACCTGGTCCGGGAAGGGAGTGGTAGGAACCTTGGGCACATATCCAAGCCGGGGTCTCAGGATCACGTGAGAGTAAGCCGGCCCGAATTCCAGGCACGCTTCGTCAACGGAGAATGCTTGCAGGTCCTCGACCCTCTTGAGAGAGGCCAATGCAACCAGGAGCGCTGTCTTCATTGACAGGAACTTAAGCTCCACTGATTGCAGAGGCTAAAAGGGAGCACTCTGCAGGGCAGTTAGAACCACTGCGAGGTCCCAAGAGGGAACGAGAGGAGAGCGATGAGGATTCAGTCTCCTTGCTCCCCTCAAGAACCTGACGATCAGGTCGTGCTTCCCTAAAGATATACCTTCCACCAAGTCATGGTGTGTGGCAATAGCGGCAACATACACTTTGAGGGTGGAGGGAGACAGCCTTCGCTCCAACCCATCTTGAAGGAAGGAAAGCACGAGACTGACCGAACACCTCCGGGGGTCTTCTCGGCGAGAAGAGCACCAGTTGACGAAGAGGTTCCACTTCAACGCGTAGGCGTGACTCGTGGACGACGCTCCGCTGGTGGTAGGGTACTCAAACCTGCCTCGTCCCGTCCAGGAGCCACACGTGGAGGCTCCAAGATCGGGAAGAGGGTGCCATAGGGTGCCCCGTCCCTGAGAAAGGGGGTCCTTCCTCAGAGGAATTGGCCAAGGAGGTGCTGTCGCGAGGAGCACCAGTTCGGAGAACCAGGTCCGGGTGGGCCAGTACGGCGCAACCAGAAGGACCTGCTCCTCGTCCTCCTTGACCTTGTGCAAAACCTGTGCAAGAAGGCTCACTGGGGGAAACGCATATTTGCGGCCCCGCGGCCAGCTTTGCGCCAGTGCATCCGTGCCGAGCGTGCCCTCTTCAGGGAAAAAATACAGGTTGCAATGGGTCAAGTCGTGAGAGGTAAACAGATCTATTTGTGCGTCCCCGAACTGGTCCCAAATCAGCTGAACCGACTGGGGATGGAGTCGCCATTCTCCAGGGAGGGGCTGAAGCCGTGAGAGGTCGTAGGCTGCACAGCTTAGAGCTCCGGGAATATAAATGGCTTGAAGCGACCTCAGATGCTTCTGACTCCATAAGAGGAGGTGGCGAGCGAGTTGCGACATACGGCGGGAGCGTAGACCACCTTGATGGTTGATGTACGCTACAGTGGCGGTATTGTCTGATCGACTAGTACGTGTTGACCCTTGAGCAGCGCCCGAAAGCGGTGCAGGGCAAGGCGTACTGCCAGCAACTCGAGGCAATTGACATGCCATAGGCGCTGGGGTCCTGTACAGTAGCCCGCGGCAGCATGTCCATTGCACATGGCGCCCCAGCCCGTGGTGGAGGCATCTGTTGAGACAACAACATGCCTCGACGCTCGTTCCAGGGGGACACCAGCCCTGAGAAAACTGAGGTTCGACCACGGGGTGATGATCTGATGGCAAGTCGGAGTAACTGATACTCGGAGCGTGCCTTGTCGCCATGCCCACCTCGGGACTCGGTCGCGAAGCCAAAGCTGAAGCGGTCTCATATGAAGCAATCCGAGCGGCGTCACCGCGGCTGCAGATGCCATATGCCCCAGGAGCCTCTGAAGATATTTCAGTGGAACCGCACTCTTGCCCTGAATTTGTCTCAGACAAGTCAGCAGTGACTGCGCGCGCTCGCTCGTAAGCTGCGCGGACATGGCGACCGAGTCGATGTCCATACCGAGAAAAGAGATCCTCTGCATAGGGCAAAGTTTGCTCTTCTCCCAGTTGACCCGAAGGCCCAGACGAGCTAGGTGCCGGAGCACAAGGTCCCTGTGTTCACAAACCTGGTCTCGAGAGTGAGCTAGGATAAGCCAGTCGTCGAGATAGTTCAGGATGCGAACCCCGTGAACCCGAAGGGGAACAAGGGCTGCCTCGACGACCTTCGTGAAGACGCGAGGAGACAGGGCTAGCCCGAAAGGGAGGACCGCGTACTGGTATACCTGCCCCTCGAAAGCAAACAGGAGGAACGGTCTGTGTCGAGGAAGAATGGAGACATGAAAGTAGGCGTCCTTCAGGTCGATCACTGCAAACCAATCCTGGGGCCGAACACATTCGAAAATGCGTTTGGCGGTTAGCATCTTGAACGGCATCCTGTGAAGGGAACGGTTCAACAAGCGCAAGTCCAGGATCGGTCATACCCACCGGTTTTCTTGGGGAGAATGAAGTAAGGGCTGTGGAAGCCGGACCTCATCTCGGCTGGAGGGATAGTCTCGATTGCACCCTTCGCCAGCAGGGTGGCAATCTCTGCTCTCATGATAGGGGCATTGCCACCGACCAGAGTGGAGCGGACTCCCCTGTAGCGGGGAGGAGACCGTGCGAACTGAATCGCATAGCCGAGCCGATGGTTCGCGCGATCCAGCGAAACAGACAGGGAAGCTCTAGGCAGGCTCCCAAGAACTGTGCCAGCGGAGTCAACGAACCACCGACGTCCCCTTGGTGGTGCAGCGAAGCGGAATGACCGGCCCAGAGGTGGATGGCATAGCGGCCCAGAGCGGGGGCACGGTCATAACAGCACCCTGACAGAGGAGGCCAGGGAAGGACCAGCGTTCCGCGGGGGCCTGCTCTGCCAGGGGTCTGGCGACAGAGGGGGATGAGAGCGGTACAGTCCAGGGACGGCACACACTGTCATCCGGCTCTGAGACAGAGGGGGACGAGGGGTGCACGGCTCGGAGGCGGCGCACCGTGTCGTCCGAAACTCTGTATGCTCAGAGACGAGAGAGCCAGTTTTTTCTGAATAAGGATTCTTCCCCAGCCCTCCACCGGGGAGAGGAGTGGCCCTGCTACCAACTCCTGGAAAGAACTGAGTCCCATCTCTGAGCAGCCCATCTCAAAAGCGCCGCTTAACCCGGCGTTTAGCGGGGGGCGGGGCTGGAAAGGGCTGAGGCATCCCCCCACGGTCTTCCAAAGCCAGCCCAGGTGAACGGGCGGGGTTGGAACCGTGGGAGGGCGCCTTCGGCGGTTGGCAGACTGAGGGACCTGAGCGGACGGCGGGGCCATCAGCAGAATAACCTCAATCCGCTCACGGGCGGTTGAGAACTGTTGGGCAGAAGTACTCAACCGCACCGCCGAAGAGGCCGACCTGGGATATGGGGGTGTCGAGCAGACGAGTCCGCCGACATCCTGCACATCAGACCAGTCAGCCCCAGAGTGGTAAACATCACCTGACTCGGAGAGCGCACGGCCACCTTCGTCGCTCGGAGAGCAAGGTCAGTGGAGGCGCGCTTTTTGGTAGCTCATTAAAGAGCCTCGAGTCAGTCCGGCCCTCATGCATAACCATGAGCATCTGGGTCAGGTAGACCACAGAACGGTCATGGGATGCAGTGAGGCGACTGCCTGTCCTGTGGCACTATAGGATTTCGCCACAGATTAGTGTAGACGAAAAGAACTACAGGCTTCGGACGGGTGCTTAGGATTGCGCCGGGAAGCACTCTGAGCCATCCTCTCTAGCTTTCAAATGAAAACACACGGGCCACCCAAAGATAGACGTGTGGAATCACCTGATCGCTAGCGGGCACCGTCATTGAAGAGGGGGGCTGGGGTCACGGACACAGAGTCGGCGCCTTGTTCCAGACCATCACCCTCAGGTCACCCTGGCCACCAGCCGAAAATCGGGGGGTGGATGAGGGGACTCTCACTCTTGCGAGTTCACGAGTCTCAACCTAAATGACGCGATGATCATGTTCCCACAGAGAGAACATGAATCACCCACGAGCGCTGTACAAGCATGATCAAAGCCCAAACACACTGGGTCTGCCGTGGGTCTGCGGAATTTGTATGACGTAACTCCGCCCCACCTCGTGGGTATAAAAGAAGGACGCCGGCAACATGCAGTTATGTTTTTCGCTTCGGAGCCAAGAGTATCTCTTCACTCCACAGCCATTTCTGACTTCGCTCTACGAGACGAGCCATTCTGTCCGGTTTTGGTGTGACGGCGATCTGCAGCAAGTTCACATTGCCTGCTGATCTGTGCAGTGCTCTGCCAGTGAGTGTGTTTCTCCCTGCTCGCTTCAACATCGCAGAGTTTTTTTTTTCTCCTCATAAAAGAACTTGCACGCGGCACGTCTTTTTAAAGCCCGTGCATTTCTGGTTGCGGCAGATTGGTATCGGACTCTGATGGGCACGAGCGCTGTCTAGTGTGTTTGGGCTTTGATCATGCTTGAACAGCGCTCGTGGGTGATTCATGTTCTCTCTGTGGGAATTTAGGTCGAGACTCTGTGAACTCGCAAGAGTGAGAGTCCCCTCATCCACCCCCTGATCTTCGGCTGGTGGCCAGGGTGACCTAAGTGTGATGGTCTGGAACAAGGCGCCGACTCTGTGTCCGCGACCCCAGCCCCCCTCTTCAATGACGGTGCCCGCTAGCGATCAGGTGATTCCACGAATCTACCCTTGGGTGGCCCGTGTGTTTTCATTTGAAGCTACAGAGGATGGTGCTTTGTCTGTAACAGCATCACTAGGTGGGCTTGATTCTTCTGGAAGTGACGACTCGTCACAGCTGCCACCTTCTGGTGTGCTATGGCTGTGCCTGAGTCTGATCCGGAGATGACGGCCATGCTTTCCCGGGACGATTGGTTTTTGGGTAAGGCCGCCGACCCGCGTCCACGGCAAACCCCAATATCTTTCTTCCCGGACGTGTATGATGAGATCTCAACGTCCTGAAAGACCCCCTTGTCTTCTCAGGACCGCTCGTTGGTCTCATCCGCCTTTCCCTCCCCTCAACGGGGCCGCTGCCCATGGGTACACTGGGGTCCCCCCGGTTGAATGCTCTGTTGCGATGCTACTGTGTCCTCAGAGTGCTTCCCGGCGCAATCCTAAGCACCCGTCTGTAGCCTGTAGTTCTTTTCGTCTACATGAGGGCGGGACTGACTCGAGGCTCTTTAATGAGCTGCGCGCCACCACTGACCTTGCTCTCCGAGCGACGAAGGTGGCCGTGCGCTCTCCGAGTCAGGTTATGTTTACCATTCTGGGGCTGACCGGTCTGATGTGCAGGATGTCGGCGGACTCGTCTGCTCGACACCCCCATATCCCAGGTCGGCCTCTTCGGCGGTGCAGTTGAGTACCTCTGCCCAACAGTTCTCAACCGCCCTAGAGCAGATTGAGGTTATTCTGCCGACGGCCCCGCCGTCCGCTCAGATCCCTCAGTCTGCCAACCGCCGAAGGCGCCCTCCCACGGTTCCAACCCTGCCCGTTCACCCGCTTCCCTGTCTGTTCCGCTGGGTCGCGCTAACCATCGGCTCGGCTATGCGATTCAGTTCGCACGGTCTCCTCCCCGCTTCAGGGGAGCCCGCTTCACTATGGTCGGTGGCTAATCCTCTATCATGAGAGCAGAGGTTGCTACACTAGTGGCGAAGGGTACAAAGAGACTGTCCCTCCAGTCGAAATGAGGTCCGGGTTTTTGGCCCCTACCTCATTGTTCCGGAGAAATCTGGTGGGTTATGGCCAATCCTGGACCTACACATCTGAACCGCCCCTTCACAGGCTGCCGTTCAAGATAATCCTGACCGAACGCATTCCAGATGTGTGCGGCCACAGGGTTGGTTTGCAGCGATCGACCTGAAGGACGCCTACTTTTATCTCTCCGTTCTCCTCCGACTCAGACCATACCTACGGTTTACTGTCAGGATGTGGGCATATCATTACGCTGTTCTCCCATTCGGGCTAGCCCTGTCTCCTCGCGCCTTCTCAAAGGTTGTCGAGGCAGCCCTTGTTCCTCCATAGGAACACGGGGTTCGCATCCTGAACTATCTCGGCGACTGACTGTCCTAGCTCACTCTCGAGACCAGGTTTGCGAACACAGGGACCTTGTGCTCCGGCACCTAGCTCGTCTGGGCCTTCGGGTCAACTGGGAGAAGAGCAAACTTTGCCCCGTGCAGAGGATCTCTTATCTCGGTATGGACATCGACTCGGTCGCCATGTCCGCGCAGCTTACGAGCGAGCGCACAGTCACTGCTGACTTGCCTGAGACAATTCCAGGGCAAGAGTGCGGTTCCACTGAAATATTTTCAGAGGCTCCTGGGGCATATGGCATCTGCAGCCGCGGTGACGCCGCTCGGATTGCTTCATATGAGACCGCTTCAGCTTTGGCTTCGTGAACGAGTCCCCAGGTGGGCATGGCGACAAGGCACGCTCCGAGTATCAGTTACTCCGACCTGCCGTCAGACATTCACCCCGTGGTCGAACCTCAGTTTCTCAGGGTAGGTGTCCCCCTGGAACGAGTTTCCTGGCATGTTGTTGTCTCAACAGATGCCTTCACCACGGGCTGGGGAGCCATGTGCAATGGACATGCTTCCGCGGGCTCCTGGACAGGACCTCAGCGCCTATGGCATGTCAATTGCCTCGAGTTGCTGGCAGTACGCCTTGCCCTGCACCGCTTTCGGGCGTTGCTCAGGGGTCAACACGTACTAGTCCGGTCAGACAATACCGCCACTGTAGCATACATCAACCATCAAGGTGGTCTACGCTCCCGCCGTATGTCACAACTCGCTTGCCACCTCCTCTTATGGAGTCAGAAGCATCTGAGGTCGCTTCGAGCCATTTATATTCCCGGAGCCCTGAACTGTGCAGCCGACGAGCTCTCACGGCTTCAGGCCCTCCCTGGAGAATGGCGACTCCATCCCCAGTCGGTTCAGCTGATTTGGGACCAATTCGGGGACGCACAGAGAGATCTGTTTGCCTCTCACGACTTGACCCATTGCGACCTGTATTTTTCCCTGACTGATGGCACGCTCGGCACGGATGCACTGGCGCACAGCTGGCCGCGGGGCCGCAAATATGCGTTTCCCCCAGTGAGCCTTCTAGCGCAGGTCTTGCAAAAGGTCAAGGAGGACGAGGAGCAGGTCCTTCTGGTTGCGCCGTACTGGCCCACCCGGACCTGGTTCTCCGAACTGGTGCTCCTCGCGACAGCACCTCCTTGGCCAATCCCTCTGAGGAAGGACCTCCTTTCTCAGGGACGGGGCACCCTATGGCACCCTATGTGGCTACCATCACTTCCTCTAGAGCGTTATCCACGAGACACGCCTATGCCTCTAAGTGGAACCCCTTCGTCAGCTGGTGCTCTTCTCGCCGAGAAGACCCCCGGAGGTGTTCGGTCGCTGTCGTGCTTTCCTTCCTTCAAGATGGGTTGGAGCGAAGGCTGTCTCCCTCCACCCTCAAAGTTTATGTTGCCGCTATTGCCGCACAGCACGACTTGGTGGAAGGTAAATCCTTAGGGAAGCACGACCTGATCGTCAGGTTCTTGAGAGGAGCGAGGAGACTGAATCCTCCTCGTTCTCCTCTCGTTCCCTCTTGGGACCTCGCGGTGGTTCTAACTGCCCTTCAGAGTGCTCCCTTTGAGCCTCTGCAATCAGTGGAGCTTAAGTTCCTATCAATGAAGACAGCGCTCCTGGTTGCACTGGCCTCTGTCAAGAGGGTAGGGGACCTGCAAGCATTCTCCATTGACGAAGCGTACCTGGAATTCGGGCCGGCTTACTCTCACATGATCCTGAGACCCCGGCCTTAGTATGTGCCCAAGGTTCCCACCACTCCCTTCCGGGACCAGGTGGTGAACCTGCAAGCGCTGCCCCTGGAGGAGGCAGACCCAGCCCTGGCACTGCTCTGTCCAGTACTCGCTCTCCGCGCCTATGTAGACAGAACGCAGTGTTTCAGGACCTCAGACCAGCTTTTTGTCTGTTATGGTGGGAAGCTGAAGGGAAAGGCTCTCTCCAAGCAGAGGTTGTCCCACTGGATAGTGGACACCATTGCTTTGGCATACCAGCAGCAAGGTCGACCGTGCCCCCTTGGTGTGACTGCCCACTCCACCCGGAGTGTGGCATCCTCTTGGGCTCTAGCGCATGGCGCATCGCTACTCGCTCTCCGCGCCTATGTAGACAGAACGCAGTGTTTCAGGACCTCAGACCAGCTTTTTGTCTGTTATGGTGGGAAGCTGAAGGGAAAGGCTCTCTCCAAGCAGAGGTTGTCCCACTGGATAGTGGACACCATTGCTTTGGCATACCAGCAGCAAGGTCGACCGTGCCCCCTTGGTGTGACTGCCCACTCCACCCGGAGTGTGGCATCCTCTTGGGCTCTAGCGCATGGCGCATCGCTAACAGACATCTGCAGAGCTGTAGGCTTGGCGACACCTAACACAATCGCCAGATTCTACAATCTCCGAGTGGAGCCAGTGTCCTCTCATGTACTCGCTTCAACCAGCTAGTACTGGACCCGCTCAGGTGTCTTCGCTTGCTCGCCATTCCACTCCACGGACTGGATACGTGCGATATTTCCTCAGGTGAGCTTCTCCGCAAGCCCTGAGTTCCTCCAGCACCCCTGATGCTAGCGCCAGTGTCTATTGCCTGTGCGTCGGCTAGGTGCCTCCCGTGTGCATGGTCCCTCTCCGGAGCTACCCCCACATGTCTATTTCCACTGTAAGCCTCTCTGAGCATGTGCCTTTCCCTTGGCAAGCCACCTTGCCACCCCTGGGGTTGAAATATTCCACCTGCGGCTGGACACCCCAGTGTTCTCCATATGGATCCTTCGGGTCATATGAGTACCCCCCCCGGGTTGGTGTTAATTGCATATTTCCTCTAAACTATGGGACATGCTTCCCAGTGTACCTTGGTATTCCTGTGTTAAATACGTCCGTGCTAGTCTCACAACAAGGATCTCAGATTTACGCAGGGCACTGGAAGACAGCTGTGAAGGTGGCGTGATTAGACTGATAACCCCATTCGTCGTCATCCGACGTAACTCAGAGTGACCACGAAAGGGAACGTCTCGGTTACGTATGTAACCCTCGTTCCCTGAGTAGGGAACGGAGACGTTACGTCTTCCTGCCACTTCCGCTGTACCGGGGGAATCGCCTGAGCTCAGTCTTGGCTCCTCAGCGAAGAAACATAACTGCATGTTGCCGGCGTCCTCCTTTTATACCCACGAGGTGGGGCGGAGTTACGTCATGCAAATTCCGCAGACCCATGGCATTTCTTTGCCATTGGCTCGTTTTTGTATACTCGAAGTCGATAGGTGTTCTAAGCGAAACCCCATTTGTCGTCATCCGACGTAACGTCTCCGTTCCCTACTCAGGGAACGAGGGTTACATACGTAACCGAGACGTTACCCTTTAAAAGTTTTCTTTTAGAGATGAAAGTGTATCCTCTGTTTCAGGCAGGGAAGATTAACATTACATGTTAATATTTGTGAGCCTCTGCTTTGCCAGGGAAGTGTTTTATCCTCTGTTTCAGGCAGGGAAGATTAGCATTACGTGTTAATATTTGTGAGCCTCTGCTTTGCCAGGGAAGTGTTTTATCCTCTGTTTCAGGCAGGGAAGATTTAGCATTACGTGTAAATATTGGTTAACCTCTGTTCAGGCAGGGAAGATTAGCATCACAAGCTAATATTTGGTGTTGAGTGTACCCTCTGTTGATCAGAAAAGTTTTAGTGTGTTTGATTGTGTGATATCAAAGAAATCCACAAAATGTTTAGAAGGAATGCTAGGCTGGCTCCAACTACTGAGAAACGTGGACTAGCTAGTCCGTTGTGGTCAGATAGTGAATTTAAAACACTGTTAGGAGAACAAATGAACCTAATAGTCACTGAGAAAGTTAGAAAAGAACTAACGCAGAAATATGAGATTCATCCAGACAAAACTTGGTCGGTAGATGAGTGTAAAAAAGGCCTAGGAGCAAGTATTCGCAAGAACAATGTGAAAGGCATAATCTGTTGCCATAGAGAATTTGGTTTAGCACTAGCTACAGAATAGACTCAGCATAACTCAGAGCTAGAGAAAGAGAACAAAGAGCTACGTGCTAGAATTTCTTCTTTGACCAAGAAATTGAACCGCAACAAAGCTATTGGAAAAACTGATGTAGAAGAAGTTAGTCAGCCGGATAACATTTACCCTGACTTACAAGCGTTCTTTGAAATAGATGTAGCTCTCCAATCAGTAACTGATGTGCATGTAAATTCAGTGAATGTGTGTGGTGCTAGAAGATCTCAGGGATTTGAATGAAATGAAAGTGTTTCTACCAAACCCTCCTGTTGTCCAAATACAAACTGTCGCAAAAGCACTTGGACCTAAAGATATCGAGCGACTATCTCAGAGCTTACCCTCAGCACGCACACAGTTTTCTGAATTTAGAAGAGCATTGATCAGCAAAATGCGTCTATATGACATGTGGTTAACAGAAGTCACACAGTTAATGTCACAAATTTTAACTGAATCTGAATTCAACAGTTTTGAATCTGCAGTGACTTCAGAACTACAGCATGCTAGTAGAAGTGATATGAGAGAACATGTTTTGAAAATCCTAAACAATATCTTAGGACCCAAAATAGATTGGTCTAGAATTACTAGCTGTGTACAAAAGAGAGAAGAAACTGTGAGTGAATTTACTGAGAGGCAAGGGCGCAGATGGCACTAGGGAGGGGGGAGGGGGGGACATGACCCCCCCCCCCCAAAACCGAGGATTAGCCAGTGGTTTCGCTATGTATATTTTCCAAAGTAATGTCCCGGCCCGCCGCTGCTTCAGAATTGCGTCGGGGCAGACGCAGGCTGACACACAATAATAATCTACACCGGTTACCATTACTTTGTACACGTTATTCTATTGTCAATAGACACACAATGCCATCATGTCATCGACGTTTACATTCTCGCTGTGTGTGTGTGCTACGACTCTCTCTGAGTGACATCGCCGGGGTCCTATGAGGAGCTGGTAGCTGCCTCAATCGTGCCTGTAGGAGCCCACCGGTAACCATAGTGATGATCATATACCATCTATGACTGAGCTGAGTCTGTGATTTTCTGAACAGAAAAAATGAAGAGACAAAAAACAATCACCTTGTTTTTTAAAAAAAACAAAACAATGTAAGTATCCTATGCCTGTTGAATTTCCCAGATGTGGCAGATTAGATTTGTTAAGGGGAATAGCTAGTCTGACAATAAGGCTTTTGCACTTAGTAAACACAGCAAAATGAACAACTATGCATTTAGGTGAGTGGACAGAGGCAAATAATGGATGAACACAAAAAAAATGTTTGGATAAATCAAACTATTTATTGTCGTCAGGATATGATAAGATATATATTTTTTATTTTATCATTTAACCCATTGTACTGTATAAATTGACTTAGGTATACATGCATGTTCACTACAGGTCATGTAAGCCACTATACAAATAATTATAATAAGTAAATTTGTGTGGTGCCTGGTTTATGCAAACAAAAAATAAAGGCCTACATTGAAATCCTATAGCAGGAAATCATGTTTTTTTTTGTACTTAACAATAGAGGATATAGATTCTTAAATTATGGGCTATGAAAACACATTTTCTTAATATGTCATACATCATTTGAAAGATATTTCTAATATATAAATTGCAACAAACTTGTAATCAACACTTACATTTAAATTTTTTAGTTATTCTTAGACATTTTTGAAATAGTAGTTTTAGCCATTAACTATCGTATTTCACATTGTTGTGAAATTCTATAGAGGTATAGAGGGTGAAATTATGAGATTTAAAATGTTGTCCTCCTGGCCTGGAGGCAATTTCTGATGACAGTAAGGCAGGCCCTAGTCAGTCAAGTGAGGATCTGCAGAAGGGCAGCCACAGTAGAAAAAGACAGCATGAGGAAGGAGAGACAGTAGAATTACAGACAGAAGAAGCAGGGACAGAGCAACAAGGACGGACTGTAGGCAACACAGAGGGAGAGGATGTTGACATGATAATGACATATACAAAGCCAAATCAACCTGATCCTAAAGTTTTGCAAAAACAAGTGATGAAAGACCAGACACTGACATTTCAAAAATCATGGTATGAGAAGTATCTTTGGCTGCATGTTAGTATGAGTACAGATGGTGTTCTGTGTTTTCATTGCTCTAAGTACTTCAAGACAGGGAAACAAGCACAAGCCAAGAGTATAGATGCAGCTTTTGTCAGGACTGGATTTAAAATCTGGAAAAAAGCACTTGAAAAGTTTTCCATGCATGAGAAATCAGAGGGTCACAACATTTCTGTTACAACTGCTGCCTATGAAAACAGGCCAGTTACTACACAGTTGAGCAGTGCAGTCAGTACACAGCAGGCAGAAAACAGAGCTAGCCTGTTAAAAATAACAGGGGGTGAGATGTCTCTGGCGAGGCAGGGATTGGCCTTTAGGGGGCATGAACATCATCAAGGTAACCTTGACCAGCTTTTAAAATACAAAGCTGAAGATGATCAATCATTCACTTGGTGGTTATCTGCAAAGAGTGGGGTGCACACATCTTGGGATTGTCAAAATGAGCGTATAAATTTGATGAGTACATCGATTATCAGGACAATTGCAGATGAGATCCGGTCCCTTCCAGTGTTGCAGTATTCGATAATTATGGATGGGACAAGGGATATCTCTGGTGTTGAGCAGGAGGCGCTGTGCCTACGTTATGATGACACTGATTTGCTGGTGCACGAAGACTTTATAGGGATGTATGAAACAACTTCTACAACAGGTGAAAACCTTGCCAGAATCATTTTGGACATTCTGTTGAGACTGAATTTTCCAATATCTGGGCTCCGAGGTCAAGCATATATGATGGGGCTTCAAATATGTCTGGAAAGTACTCAGGTGCCCAGGCTGTTATTCAGCGAGCACAGCCACTAGTACCATATATACATTGTGGAGCACACTGTGTTAATTTAATTACACAACAGGCTTGCTCAGCCTCCAGTGTCGTGCGAAATGCTTTTGACTGGATACATGAACTGGAAAAGATTCCAATTCCTCAGTTAACCTCAAGAGCTAGGAGGTCAAAACAACACAGGAAAAGAGAACACCTGCTGAAAAGAAAGAAGTAAAGAAAGCAAGCGACCGTGCCCGTAATAAAACCAGGATCAACATCGGATCGGCATTTGAAAGGTGGAGAGATTTACGTGATTTAATTTGGTTCAAGCTGGATGCACAGCCTTCTAACATTTCTTCTCGACAGGTAATTGTGCTTTATCAACCAGTTACTTTATTTCTTAGTGTTATGTTAGTAATCTAAGTATGTTTCCCCAAATGTGCTGGTATGGATAGCTAACGTTAGCACTTGTTGGGCAGGTTCGTTTGCTCTAAAATCCGTGTGAACGTAAGCTCATTTACGTTAGCAATTGCAATCTATCGGTAGATTAGCCAGGGCAGCATACCTCCAAATACTCCATGGTGTTGATGGATGCTGATGAGACGGGCGCGTTCACAGAAAATCTGGAGCACACACACTGACGAGCACGAACTCGGTGGGAGGGTATTCGTTGATAGTGGGGGAGGGGCATTAGAGTTGGAAACATTCAAAATTTTGCCTACTCAATCTGCCAGACTTGCCGACTGCAGCTTTAAGACTTTTTTTTATACCATGCCACTTATAAATACCTTTTTTTTCAGAGACCTAAACAAAATCCAAACATTAATCAACTCATTGTAAGACACTTCAAAAGGGATATTCAAACCTTATGTCCATTCGTAACCTGTATGCGTTTTGTTTTTTCTGCGGTACACAAAAGCAGCTATTTTGAAGAATGTTGGTAACCAAATAGTTTTGGCTCCCATTGATTTCCATCGTATTTTTTTTCAATAATTGGAAATCAATGGGAACCAAAACTGTTTGGTTATACCAACATTCTTCAAAATATATTATATGTTCCACCAAAGAAAGTCAAACAGATTTGAAACTACATACAGTGGTGGTCAAAATTAATGGCACCCCTGGTAAATATGACCAAAAATGGCTGTAAAAAATATATATCTACATTGTTTATCCTTTTGATCTTTCATTAAAACAAAATCACAAAAATCTAACCTTTCATTGAAGTAAAATAATTGAAAGTGGGGGGTAAATCACATTATGAAATAAATGCTTTTCTCCAAAACACGCTGGCCATAATTATTGGCTCCCTGTTATTAAATCCTTTTTGCAACCTCCTTTTGCCAAGACAACAGCTCTGAGTTTTCTTCTATAATGCCTGATGAGTTTGGAGAACAACTGACAAGAGATCAGAGACCATTCCTCCATCAAGAATCTCTCCATATCCTTCAGATTCACAAGTTCATGTTGGTGCTTCTTCTCTTCAGTTCAGCCCACTCATTTTCTATAGGGTTCAGTTTAGAGAACTGGGACGGTCATGGCAGAAGCTTCATTTTGTGCTCCGTTACCCATTTTTGTGTTGATTTTGATGTTTGTTTTGGACCTTTGTCCTGATAGAAGATCCAACCACGGCCCATTATAAGATTTATAGCAGAGGCAGTCAGATTTTGATTTTTTTATCTGTTGGTATTTGCTAGAATCCATAATACCATGTATCTGAACGAGATGTTCTAGGACCTCCAGCAAAAAAATAGGCCCACAACATATAAGATCCAGCAAAACCGTAGGCATGGGGTACTTTTTATCCGTTTGCCTTTTTTTTCATCTGACCATAGAATCCAGACCCTTTTGAAGTTCCAGCCATGTCTGACAACTGAATATGCTGGAGTTTGTTTTTGGATGAGCGAGGAGGATTTTTCTTGAAACCCTCCCAAACAACATGTGGTGATGTAGGGGTTGTTTGATATCTTTTGTAGGCTTTCTGACCCCCAAGACTCAAATAATCTCTGCAATTCTCCATCTGTGATCCTTGGAGAGTCTTTGGCCACTCACACTTTCCTCTTCACCGTGCATTAAGACAATATAGACACACATCCTCTTCCTGGCAGATTCATAACATCTTTAGTTGATTGGAACTTCTTAATTATTGCCCCGATGTTCAAAATGGGGCTTTTCAATTCTTTAGCTATTTTCTTATACCCACTTTCTGTTTTGTGATGCTCAACAATCTTTTGATGCACATCAGAACTATATTCTTTGGTTTTACTCATTGTAATGGATGATTAAGGGAATTTGGCCTTTGTGTTTTCTTATATTTAAACTTCTGTGAAACAAGAAGTCATAGCTAGACAATTGCATGTTCCCAGTCACCCTGGTGTGCTAAAAATTGTAAATATTAATGGGTATATACTTCAGAGATATTTTACCCGTAAAATATTCTAGGGGTGCCAATAATTTTGGCCAACATGTTTTGTAGAAAAACATTTATTTCATAATGTGATTTTCTTTTACTTCAATGAAAGGTTAGATTTTTGTGAATTTTTTAATGAAAGATCAAAAGGAAAAACAATGCAGATATATTTTTACAGCCATTTTTTTTTTTATCATTTTACTAGGGGTGCCATTAATTTTCATCACTACTAAGTAAATTATGTCAGAATTTTCAACATGTCCAGACAACATCTCTTTATTATTAGATTATGAAACCATCTGGAAATGCTGCCAGTGTCTGAAAAAATAATTCAGGTTTCGTGCAGTTGTTTCACTTCAGCATTAAATTGAACAGCTGTTCTCTATTATCATGTTCTATATTATCGTTGTTCATTACATCACATCATCAGGAAATTGCACAAGAAAGCATTACTCATATGTATTTTCCTGCAATGTTCTCACTGCAAGTTCCCACAAACTGAACTCCAGGTATTTGGACAAAGAGACAACATTTTCTTTCTAAAAAAAAAAAAAAAAAAAAAGACCCTATAAAACAGCACCAGTGAACGCGGTCATACTCACAATGGTCTACCAAGTGTTGACAAAAGACTTCTAAAAGTCAACCAACATTTCACAAAGTCAATGCAAGAGTTTATCTGACAGTTGAAAAGTTGAAGAACACATGAATCTTGAAATCTTGAGTTGCCTTTTTTTTCTTAAAAGATTTTTCCATCAGCAAATGTATTAAACCTCAGAAAAATACATATACACCTTTCACATAGGATTAAAGTGTTAATTAAGTGTAAAAGTAACACTGACCTACCTGTACCAATCATGTTTTTGAGGATGTCATCTAAATATATCATAAAATCTGAACAAAGAAAAAATTTAATGTATAAACAATTACCCACCCAATACATAGACAACTTTTTAGTACTGTTGAAAATAAAATACATGAAATAAAGAAACTGAACTTGACAAACTAAAAAGAGGCCGTGATTCTACACGCACTCAGTGTTCCTGCAAAAAACAGTAAAGGTCTTTGGGAATTTCTGATGAGTCTATTTTAGAACAAAGTATTATACAATCTGCTAAAATGTTTCAAACAAAACCCTCTGCCTAAACACAACTGTTGAACTGAAATAAATAGTCACACTAAAGTTCTCACTAAATTAAAGCTGTCCCGCTTTCAAAGACAGTAACACTAATGAGATTAATATATAATTTCAAATGTACAAATTTGAGATATGCTGTTCATTTTTAAGAACATTTAAACGCATATCAGTGACAAAGTTTTTACTTCCTTCAAGTTCCAGATATGTATGAATGTTAACATACCTGACTTCTAACTACAAAAGGAAGCAAGCTATTGATCCAGATGAGTTGATCCACTAGTTGGTACTATGAGATATACTGAGATATATTGTGCATGATCTTCATATGTAACAATTTTAGACAATGAACAAAAAACAATGCCTTGTATATTTTGTAATAGAACTTGAGCTTAGGAGAAATGGAAATTGTTTATGGAACATATTCAAAACAAAACTAACCAAGAAATGAAAGTAAAATAAACATTCCATGAGTGAGAAACAGCCCACAGACATACTACATTTTTCAAGGTCAATGACCAGATTGAGACAATGACTCATTTCTGTGTCAACACTCAAAACCTCTGAAATGTGAAAGTAACAGAAGAACTGGAAGGTTTATGAGATCACAGTCCTGCTCTGGGCTTATCAGTGCTGCATGCGAGCTAGAAAAGGCACAAAACGCCTGCCGATTTAAAGGAGGACATCGTTATAGTGTACTGTACACTGCTTAAGAGAGAAAATTTCTTGCTGCATTCAAAATACTAAAACTGCACACAATTTATACATACAGGTCCTTCTTAAAAAATTAGCATATTGTGATAAAGTTCATTATTTTCCATAATGTAATGATAAAAATTAAACTTTCATATATTTTAGATTCATTGCACACCAACTGAAATATCTCAGGTCTTTTATTGTTTTAATACTGATGATTTTGGCATACAGCTCATGAAAAACCCAAATACCTGTCTCAAAAAATTAGCATATTTCATCCGACCAATAAAATAAGTGTTTTTAATATAAAAAAAAAAAGTCAACCTTCAAATAATTATGTTCAGTTATGCACTCAATACTTGGTCGGGAATCCTTTTGCAGAAATGACTGCTTCAATGCGGAGTGGCATGGAGGCAATCAGCCTGTGGCACTGCTGAGGTGTTATGGAGGCCCAGGATGCTTCGATAGCGGCCTCAAGCTCATCCAGAGTGTTGGGTCTTGCGTCTCTCAACTTTCTCTTCACAATATCCCAGAGATTCTCTATGGGGTTCAGGTCAGGAGAGTTGGCAGGCCAATTGAGCACAGTAATACCATGGTGAGTAAACCATTTACCAGTGGTTTTGGCACTGTGAGCAGGTGCCAGGTCGTGCTGAAAAATAAAATCTTCATCTCCATAAAGCTTTTCAGCAGGTGGAAGCATGAAGTGCTCCAAAATCTCCTGATAGCTAGCTGCATTGACCCTGCCCTTGATAAAACACAGTGGACCAACACCAGCAGCTGACATGGCACCCCAGACCATCACTGACTGTGGGTACTTGACACTGGACTTCAGGCATTTTGGCATTTCCTTCTCCCCAGTCTTCCTCCAGACTCTGGCACCTTGATTTCCGAATGACATGCAACCACTGAGCAACAGTCCAGTGCTGCTTCTCTGTAGCCCAGGTCAGGAGCTTCTGCCGCTGTTTCTGGTTCAAAAGTGGCTTGACCTGGGGAATGCGGCACCTGTAGCCCATTTCCTGCACACGCCTGTGCACGGTGGCTCTGGATGTTTCTACTCCAGACTCAGTCCACTGCTTCCGCAGGTCCCCCAAGGTCTGGAATCGGCCCTTCTCCACAATCTTCCTCAGGGTCCGGTCACCTCTTCTCGTTGTGCAGCGTTTTTTGCAACACTTTTTCCTTCCCACAGACTTCCCGCTGAGGTGCCTTGATACAGCACTCTGGGAACAGCCTATTTGTTCAGAAATTTCTTTCTGTGTCTTACCCTCTTGCTTGAGGGTGTCAATGATGGCCTTCTGGACAGCAGTCAGGTCGGCAGTCTTACCCATGATTGCGGTTTTGAGTAATGAAACAGGCTGGGAGTTTTTAAAAGCCTCATGAATCTTTTGCAGGTGTTTAGAGTTAATTAGTTGATTCAGATGATTAGGTTAATAGATCGTTTAGAGAACCTTTTCATGATATGCTAATTTTTTGAGACAGGAATTTGGGGTTTTCATGAGCTGTATGCCAAAATCATCAATATTAAAACAATAAAACACCTGAAATATTTCAGTTGGTGTGCCAATGAATCTAAAATATATGAAAGTTTAATTTTTTTCATTACATTATGGAAAATAATGAACTTTATCACAATATGCTAATTTTTTGAGGACGACCTGTATATATGTAGTACTTCTATATTTAGCAACAAATGCTTTATGCTACACTGTTATCACATGACCTTACTCTGCTGTTGGTTTACTCAACTATCTTTTCACTAGAAATTCTTACCTCTCTCAAAAGATTTTCTCAGTACTTAGCCAAATGTCCCCATTTTTCCCCCATTGATGGAGCTAATTTACAGAGTAAGTGAAAATGCAAAACATATGGCAAATTTTTTAGAACATCCTACTCAAAAATCATACGTTTCATTCTGAGGGGGTTGTAGAAGAAAAAAAAAAGTTAAAGTAAAGCCAATAAAATAATCCCTGAGGTATAAGAGCTTTTAAGATGCAAAGATGTCTATTAAGTACATAAACTAATCCCTCAGTGTAAAAAAACAACAACATAAAATTGAATGACTGTTTAAGTTTATAAACGTTATATTTTAAAACATGCACAAATCTTGTGCGTACATTGTCACATTCAAATTAAACTGCCACATTCCGTTCTATTGAAAAGTATAATACTCTGTTCAAGCACCACTGGCTTGTGATCAAGTCACCAGGGTACAGGTAAAGCACCGTGTTACTTTACTGAAGTGGTTTCAGCTGCAGATTGTCCCAATGCAGTCTACAGACAGGCTATTAGTCTTTCATTACCCGTTAATTTATTCTCAGAGCTAAAACCCAGAGTTCTACCCCATCTCTTGTCATTCCAAGTCCAGTATCCCCTCTGTGAGGGCGTCTATGGCTTTGGAAGCAGCGGAGGAGCTTCCTGGTCCTGAGTCCATAAACATGTGAGGGATCTCACTTCCAAAGTAAATCTTACTATTAGCTGCGATTGCCTTAAATTTCATCAGCTGGAGATATTCAGGGGTCAGCTTGAGCTGTGAGAAGAGATGAGATGAGAAAATTATCATTAATAAATGAGCACATTATTGATGAGGTACAGTTTTAATTGTTTACCTTATTGGCCTCAGCTGCTCTCTGTGCGGTGTAGAAATCTGCATCTGCTTTTGTTTTCTGCGTGGCAAGGAAAGCGCTGTCTATAAAATCAGCAAAAAAGAGTGAAACAACAAAATGAACAACAAATCACAGCAACATTCAGTCAGAATTGTGTGATGAAGGAGAGTCAATGCAATTTAAATTCATGCTAAGCATCTCATAATATATTCAGATGGTTCACCCAAACCTCTGAAAATTCAGAGTTAACAAGTTGTAACTATAAGTTAAAACTATGAGTTCGTGACTGCTTTTTACAAGTCGTAATCTTGTAATTACGGTAATTCTGACATAGTGTGAAAGCATCTTAGTATCTCAATATGTTGGCCGCCATGAGACGACCAGCTTTCGCGTATAATAAAGCAGACGACTATTAGATGACTGGTATGTCTGTCTACATGATTCTTTTTTTTTTTTTTTTTTTCAAAAGTACTATTCATTTCATTATACGTAATAAAATCTTTTAATGTGGGGGAAAATGACTGACTTTGTTGTACTCCTGCCAGATTAGTCCCTAGTTTTACAACCAGCATTCAAAACTCAGTTGAGAATTGCTAAGACATTCTGGGCAGTTTCAGTGCCGCTGGAAAGACCAGTACAGCGGATATCCAAGTATTACGAGACAGTATACTGTATACAGCAGCCCTTTTATAATGGTTAAGCAACCCTGTCAGAGATCAAAACATGAGGCCTTCTTTTTATTATGATTAACACATTTGATCAGCACAGCAACTTTGAAGCCTCAAACAATTTCGTAATAACCCATTATATCTAATGTACTAGCTAACACTTTAACAGTGCCACACATATTTTGTCATAGTGTATCTTATTGATTATTTCATTAATTATAAAGTTCATCAAGTTACATAAAAACAGTTAAAAATGCAAGATATAACATATGGTATAATTTGTATAATATGCATTATAAATCCATTAAAATAACTTAGCCTTGAAAACCACAATGGGAAGGGAGCAGTGAAAGTGACATGTACCCTTCGCTAAAAAACTTGTGGTAGAGCTCTTCGTGAAAGGATTTAGGTCTTCACTTTCATTTGGAACGCCCCTACAAATGGCGTACCATTCCCGAAGTGCCAAGAAGTGCTTCAAGGAAAACTCTGTTTGGAATTTGCCTAATATATATTGTGTTATAATGAATAACGGCATAATAATAAACTATTATAAAAGTTCCAAAGCTTGTTCAGAACAAACAGTCCTTGCATCTGCATTTACAACACCATCATGCACAAACATTGAGAAAATAAAATTTCTGTCATTCTACCCACTTTTTAGTTTCACATTAGTTTAGACACTCCATAAAAACTTCCTAACAAATGTTCTCATAAAATCATAACACTGTGGCTTTTGGCATGATTCAGTCCATTTTCTCTCGAAAGTCATTTTCCCAGTATTACAGTCACAAGGCAAAGAACCCTAACCTTAAAAAAAAACATTCCAAAAACTGCATAGTTTAAAGCATACAGAAGAGTAGGCTGACAATTTATAAAACTACTGATACAGTTAAGTTACATATGTATATATATATATATATATATATTTGGGGGTTTTTTTATGCGCTAGTTACATAGAATAGTTAACCAGAATCTTGGAGAAGGTCAGTGGGAAGTTATACAGTGAGGAAAATAAGTATTTGAACACCCTGCTATTTTGCAAGTTCTCCCACTTAGAAATCATGGAGGGGTCTGAAATTGTCATCATAGGTGCATGTCCACTGTGAGAGACATAATCTAAAAATAATGCACCTGTTAGCTGTATAAAGACACCTGTCCACCCCATACAATCAGTAAGAATCCAACAACTAACATGGCCAAGACTAAAGAGCTGTCCAAAGACACTAGAGACCAAATTGTACACCTCCACAAGGCTGGAAAGGGCTACGGGGAAATTGCCAAGCAGCTTGGTGAAAAAAGGTCCACTGTTGGATCAATCATTAGAAAATGGAAGAAGCTAAACATGACTGTCAATCTCCCTCGGACTGGGGCTCCATGCAAGATCTCACCTCGTGGGGTCTCAATGCATGGCACGGCAGGTTCCCCTGCTTAAACCAGCACATGTCAAGTCCCTTCTTAAGTTTGCCAATGACCATTTGGATGATCCAGAGGAGCAATGGGAGAAAGTCATGTGGTCAGATGAGACCAAAATAGAACTTTTTGGTCATAATTCCACTTGCCGTGTTTGGAGGAAGAAGAATGAAGAGTACCATCCCAAGAACACCATCCCTACTGTGAAGCATGGGGGTGGAAGCATCATGCTTTGGGGTGTTTTTCTGCACATGGGACAGGGCGACTGCATTGTATTAAGGAGAGGATGACCGGGGGCCATGTATTGCGAGATTTTGGGGAACAACCTCCTTCCCTCAGTTAGAGCATTGAAGATGGGTCGAGGCTGGGTCTTCCAACATGACAATGACCCGAAGCACACAGCCAGGATAACCAAGGAGTGGCTCTGTAAGAAGCAT
Source organism: Meda fulgida (assembly GCA_030578275.1). Taxonomy (NCBI): domain Eukaryota; kingdom Metazoa; phylum Chordata; class Actinopteri; order Cypriniformes; family Leuciscidae; genus Meda; species Meda fulgida. The sequence continues at coordinate 27,756,254 of CM060620.1, forward strand.
ATCAAGGTTCTGGCGTGGCCTAGCCAGTCTCTAGACCTAAACCCAATAGAGAATCTTTGGAGGGAGCTCAAACTCCGTGTTTCTTAGCGACAGCCCATAAACCTGACTGATCTAGAGAAGATCTGTGTGGAGGAGTGGGCCAAAATCCCTCAGTGTGTGCAAACCTGGTGAAAAACTACAGGAAACGTTTGACCTCTGTAATTGCAATCAAAGGCTACTGTACCAAATATTAACATTGATTTTCTCAGGTGTTCAAATACTTATTTGCAGTTGTATCATACAAATAAATAGTTAAAAAAAATCATACATTGTGATTACTAGATTTTTAATTTTTTTTTATTATGTCTCTCACAGTGGACATGCATCTACGATGACAATTTCAGACCCCTCCATGATTTCTAAGTGGGAGAACTTGCAAAATAGCACGGTTTTCAAATACTTATTTTCCTCACTGTATATATATTCTGGTTAACTATTCTATGTAAATAGAACATAATGAATTAATACACAAAAATGCACAATTCATTTTTGTAACAAAGATAGTATGTCAATAGACACACTGGTTTGATTTGTAGATGCCTTGCACTAATGACAATGACTTGCTTTTGAATTTAATTTCATATTTAATTTATGAAATAGGTATATAATGCTGAGGTCATACCCTGACCATTGTTCATTTTATATTTTGATCAAATCAGAGCCCAAATGCCCATATGGTTAATCCAACCTGTTTTTATTCTCCTACATTGCAGTCTTGATCCTCTGAGGGAACATGAACACACATTCACCTACCTTCAATTTCTGATATCTTTTTCTCTGTTTCTTTTTCCATAACTTTCTGGCCATATTTGATTTCAGCGACCTGTGCCACCTTCTCTGCCTCTGCAGACAGGAAAAAAGTAAAGAAACATTCTTTTAATTTTAAATAAGCAACAACTTCACCGGTATTCAATCCACACGACCAAATATGCCAATCAGCGGAGTACTAAGAAAAATATCTTTGTTCACCAATGACAGCCTTTTTCCTCTCAGTCTCTGCCTCCTTCTCTACCACCTTCTGTGTCTGAGCCGCAATCAGTAACTTTGTTCTCTCACTCTCCCTGAGAAGACACACAAAATAAAGAAAAAGTGAGATTCTGTTTCAATCAAGCTCAATTGATAAAGACTGCCTAAATATTCTTACTTTAGACCAAAATACAGTGTTGCAGTTTAGATATAGAATGACAAGTTATGCTGTAACCAGGGTCCAAAATGTAGACTCATATGCAAGTACAAAGTTATTTGCCAACTGGCAACATTATACATTCTGTCTGAGCCTAATGGTGAGAGTTACTCAAATATATAAAAATACACAAATGCAGAAAATACATACATTTTTCCTCCTGTACTGTGAGTGGTTCATTTGTGTATGATGCTGTGAGTAACTTAACAACCTGTGTGTCACTAATATGCAGGATTATTAATTAATATAAAATAAAAAATAAAAATGGTAAGAAAAATAATTCCTTTGTCATAGAGGCATGATATAAATCATGGCCACTTAGAAAAAGTATTACCACTACATTCACTCACTGTGCTAGTTCATTTTGGCTCTTGGTTGTAACACAATAAGATCATCAACAGCTATTTCATGCAAAAGGTTCTCATAAACTCACATTAATTCATAGTTCCTGCGAATGCTTTCTGGAATGTTTGGTTTGGTAACACGGACTGCCTGCTTACGGGAGAGGAACAGAGGAGAGAGTAAGAGAAAAAAAGTTAAAAACAGACATCCTTTTTGTTAATAAACAAAATCTAATTAGATATTTGACTTTCTCTCATCTTCTTTTTTTTCTCCTTTTTGCTGCAAGGGCCTTGAGACTCGGAACAAATGGTTCTCGGAACAAAATTAGTGGACATGTTTACATACTACTCATGCGACTCACAGCTCAAGTGAATGACACATTACCCACAAAAGCCCCATTAGAATATTCAGGTTACAAGGAAGCATGAATCAGGTTACTAATGATCTTAGTGTTGTACCAACAAGCTGATGACTTGCACATTTTAGTGCTAATAGATGAGAAACAGTAACAATGGAAATCTACTGCTTGCACAGTTTATTACGAGGAAGGCTGTTTTAAGCGTCTTTGCTTGAGTCTGTGAAAACTTGAAGGGATTTGATGAAGGAAATCGGATTCATGCCAAACCAAAGCTAAATAATGTAAGACAAACACATGCACAAATAGGTTATAGAACAGAAGATAGAATGTTAACAAGAACAGACCTCTGTGGATTGGAGCAGAAAACAGACTAAATTACCAAAAATCCCACCTGAATGATGAGTCCAGGTGCCATGTTGGTAAGATCCTCCTGTAGCGTGAGCTTCAGATTCTCATCTATTTGATCTAAGGCCAGAGAAGAATCAACAGGTCACTTTAAGAATGATACACAGAACTCATAGTCATAACTCATTTTCTCATCACAACACAACTGCAAATATTTACTTTCTTTATGATTTAATGTCATATCAGCAGCAATGGCTATATATTCATGGCAAAATCAATAGTATCCGAATTTTAAAAAATTATTATGATTATATTATAATTACCATTGAACAATTTTCACAACTGCAAATAAAAAGCACTTGAGAAGCTTAAAGGGATAGTTCACCCAAATATAAAAATTATTTATGTACTACAATACTATTTGGGTGAATTCTAGTCACATGTGCAACACCGCCACATCACCACTAGAGGGCTGTAATCCCCACACCATTGTGAAGTGCATTTAGTTTAGAGATCTAAAGCCATTAAGCACTTCTCACACTGCAACATTTTTAACATGCATTTCTAGAGCTAAAAAAATTTCAAATTAATTACTGTAAAGGTGTTTCATTATGACAAAAAATCATATTTTCTAAACCTTCCTATTATATTGCGCATTCAGGGTGTCGACATTTTAGTAGAGAAAAATATGCATACAATTATTTAAAATCACCCATCAGTTTGAGGGGATAAAACAGCATTTACAGAAATGCACTTTCAATGAGAGTATTTTGTGAGGCAGTTGCTGTCAGCTGCAAGGAAGAGACCCTTGCTTTGAAAAAATGGGTCTTAAAGCAGCAAAATATTAACACGTTTAATTATATAAAATTATTTAACACGGTATAGCAACACAACAACACTTACCAAATAGACCTATGTAGACCTCCTGAAGTGAGTGCACACTACAGAACTGATTCAGCTCATGGTGAACCTTGTTGAAAATCAGGGCTTTGTCATAGTCAGCAGTGAAGTTTCTCACAATGCCATAAACTGCAGCAGAACAGACAATGATGTTAAGAAAGAGATGAATAGGGCACATAAAATAAATGACAGTTGTAGTCTGACTCGTCACGTAAATGTATGGGGAGCGGGTTAACATATTTATGAGCAAGCAGGCTATGCCAAAAAGGCTCTTTAGTGGGCCCTCCCATGTTACAAGCCCAGGAAAATGTTTCCAGTTGTCCATCCCCAACGACACGATTTTATGCAGTTCTACATTATAAATGACAAAAAAATCATTTTACCTGCTGAGGGAACAAGGTAGTTCACCACCTCAATCTGATCAAAAGAGATAATTACACCTCCACTGCAAAGCAAAACAACATGTTGCCATATATGAATGAGTGTGAAAATCTATTTCTAAAATAAATCTCACACAGGGTCTCCCTCACAACAGCATTTGTCTGAGATTCAAGCGATACAAGACTGACAATCTGTTTTGTGAACTTGTACCTTTACTGTATTTTTGATTAAATAAATGCAGCATTGGTGAACATAAGAATCTTCTTTCAAAAATCTTAGTGACCCTGAACTTTTGAACAGCATTCTTTATAGAAACATATGATAACACATTTACCCACATTAAAGTTGCAGTATTTGAAATCGACACCCACACAAACACACCCCTCCCTTCATTGCTCCGCCCCCAAAATAACAAACACACTATGTAACACAAGCAACCACTAACAGCTGACGCATCAGACAACTCGCGCAAGTCTAAGTGAATCAGCTGTGATTCAATAACAACAACAACAGCAGCAGAATATTACTCATGTATGGAGCAGAAACAAAGCTGAGGTTCAGCATCCACTTTCAGGCCTTCCCGCTCTCTAACATCTCTCTAGTGCTGGAATTTTTTCCCCCAATATTAATGCGTATCCTAGCTCGTCTGGTCATTCTTCCAATTATTTTGCTCTGACCTTTTCTTCTTTGGAATTATCTCAGCCATCTCTCTTTAGTTTATACAGTCTTTCTACATATGTCCCGCTTGGATCGGTCCAATCTACTTTGTTTTTTCTCACATTTACAGTACTATGTACAAACACATTTTTTTAGCACACACACAGAACAAATATCTAGCAAATAAACAAAATTGTTTGTTTAAGCATTGATTTAATTTTCAACAAAATTTCTCAGAAATCCCTTACTGCACCTTTCAGTAAATATAATAATCAAATACAATAAATATATTATTCATTAATTATGTTCTAGCACAGTTTCAACCTTCAGTCTAGGCAGGATTCTCCTGAACTGCTGTGGAGCAGGAGCCTCTATTAAGAGGTGTAAGAGACTGTATAAAAGTGACAGTCGTGACTGAGGTTATTAGATGTTCTGCAGGCATCTCGGCTTTGTTGTCTCCACCAATAAAGTCGAAGTTTGGACATCTGGAACTCCGTAACTCGATAGATTTCTAACAAAGAGAAGACTTTTTCCTCGACACTATCCCCTGGTTTCACATACAAGTCTTAAGCTAGTCCCAGACTAAAATGCATGTTTGAGCTGTTTTAACTAAAAGCAACTTGCAATGACATATTTAAAAATACATATCTTAAAATAACAGGGTACCCCCAGGATCCTCCAACTTAAATTCAAGGCTTTTTAAGACCTTTTTAATACCATTTCAAATGAAATTCAATGCCAACTTCGTACCCATTCCGACAGAAGTATGAGGGGAAAATGTCAAATCTGCATAAATTTTAAACCCTAGAAAATAATTATGTACAAGGAGGTTACTTGAATTAAATATATATTGAATTATATATCAGTCATATTTAATACATACGCAACAGCATTGTAGCGCGCACGTGTGTTTAGGCCAGTGTTAATTTTGGCAGCCATTTTTGATTTAGTCTTAGTCTTCAGACGAAAATGCTTATTGGTCTTAATCACATTTGAGTCATCCTGTTTTTTATAGTTGTAGTTGACGAAAAGTCTTTGCATTTTTTGTCAACTTTTAGTCAAACTGCAGTTACTTTACTAAACTAAATAAGACCTTTGTAACGAAATCCAAGACTTTGTATACTAAATTCAAGGCTTTTAAGGCCTTAATTTGAGATGATCAAATTCAAGACTTTTTCAAGGCTTTTAAGACCCGCGGGTACCCTGAATAATATTTGTTTCAAGATGCACACCAGTAATGTTTTTCTAAGGCACGTTTATAAAAGCTACTTAACTGCCCTAATTGAACTGAAGGCCTGATCCTGGCTTAAGCCCTGACTGTGAAACCTGCCTATATGATATTGGCTATACAGAACTGCAGGCCAGATTTCAACAAACAAGAATTTGGCATGTAGCAATAGAGAAAACCAAACGCCTACACTAACCCTGGCTTTCTTGCTCTTGCTTTGCATGCGCATGATTCTGATGAATGAACCATTAATCTCACCTTGTGCCGCATGGAACATTCTTTACTTCATCTGTTTGTAGGGTTGTCTTTACGAAAAGAGAGAGGATGCAATAAGAAAAAGAAAACTGAGTTTAATTATACATAAAAAGTCTGCCTTTTACCTGTACAGATTTGAATGAAGTAATGAACGGCAGCATCAGATGAAATCCAGGTCCACTGGTGGCGGTCAGCAGCGCTCCACCTCTGAGAGGAGAGAAGCACACAGTTATACGAGCCATAGAGTAGACACTGACATGCTGTGCAGCATCTGCTTGGTTCTGGGGGCAGATTATTGGAAAATCCTGAGCAACTGACCTGTAGTAAACACCCACATGTCCTTCCTCAATCTTATGAAGAGCAGAAAACATTGCGGCTCCTCCTATGGCGAGGATCACAGAGGCAATCGCTCCCAATGTCATTCTGGACAAAAAAGATACACGTTAATAGTTAACCTAATAAAGTACATCTCCAAGCTATCAATAGTAAACAACATGTAACGTATCTAATGTGCAATGTATGCATTATTTACCATTAATAGCCTCAAACAGGAAATGTTTAGTATTGTATTGTATTTTAGCAAACAAAGATGAAAACAGATCCCAGAACAACTTGATAATAATAATTGTTATTGTATAGCCTACATGTAATGTTTTGTTGTAGCCAGCAGATTAAAAATGCCTAACCTGATTTGCTGTGCATCAACGATTAAAACGATTATTTTGTGTATTTTATGGGTAACAGCTAACAACATTACTAGTGTGCAAACTACCGAGTTCATGACAGATTGATAAAGCATGTGGAACACTGACATTGCTGTGACTTTGTTGATAAGAGGATTGAGGAAACCAAACACAACGTTACCTGAATGCAAATGTCAGTTGTATTGACTATATTTTTGGAAAATACCACAAACGAAACCATCAGTTTAGTAAGCACTAGACAAGAAAGTTCAAAGCGAGTGTTTAACGGTTTTAGAGCCAGAATAACATAAAGGAAGTCTGAATTAGTCCACGTTAAATACAATTACTTGATTGTCCAGAAGTTTCTCTTGGTGGGCTTTCTCTTGGTGTTACACAAACTAATCGATACAGTTCTACAAATTAGTTACTGTTGTGTCAAAATCACAATATTCTCTTGGCGACAAGATGCAATCTAACCAATAGAAAAGATTACTAACGTTAGCTAGCTTTAAAAAATGTGTCTACAAAGAAAATACTTGAGACATCCAGTCAACGCGATTACAACACAGAAAAAACTACTTTGTGGATGAATGCGAACTAAAAGTGATGTTACCTAAATAACTTACGTGCTGTTACTGCTTCGCGGTGACCGGTAGAGAGACACCTGCGATCGAGGAGGAAAATACAGCGACGCTCCTGAGTAGTATGAAGCAGACTCGGAGCCTGCAGCTACAGTCCCGCACCCAGAGTCCCGCATTCTCAGACCCCTCGTTTTTCGAGACAGCGCCTCCTATCAAATTGGATCGGATAAACATGTGAAGAACTTAAGCCGAAACGTGAGTATCGTCAATTTTATTTAGCGAATCATGCTCATTCGATTTATTTTAATTTCGAGCTTCTTTATAGCTCATCGATACACCCAACATATGAACAGTCCATTTAATATTTGTAAAGATAGTTTGTAAGAAAATTTGAGCCGTTAATGTATGTTTTTTTACCTTTCCCCCAAAAAAATATTTTGATAGCTAACGTTAGCCTTTAACCTTGGACTTTTTGTAGATAAGCCTTTGTAAAAATTTGATTAAAATTAGTTGACCTTAAAGTAGACCAATTAAATACATTATAAGTGTATTAATATCAAAGAATGCCATCATTAATTATTTAAGAAATTTACTGTTTGACCTTTTTTAATTACCGGACCTTTTCTCCTAAAACTATAAATTGAATTAATTAATGCCGGGGTAATTATTTTACTTTATAAAATTTATGTATTATACTTGAATTAGTTCTTATAAAACGTAAGTATTAAAATGAATCAATATTAATTTAACTGTGATATGAAGTTGTTGCCAGTCATTTACAACTCATACAATTGCCTAATAATCAAATTTAATTTTCCTTCACTATGTATTAACCAGTCTATGGTATTAACATGTGAGCTAGAATGTGTCATTTGGCCTTTTGTTTGGGTTCCTTGTTTTAATTTGTATCGACTGAAATTTGACTCTATGGGCTCTGTGGGGTGGTCTTAAAATTTGAATTTGAGTTTTGACTCTCTCTTTTTTTAAAAGATGGATATAACAATTCAAAGGGGGAATTCACTTATTCACTTATCACCCTAGGTATGCTTGTAATTTGGATTTGCAAAAAAATATTTTTGACAATAGCATTCATCTTTTATTTTAGTGAAGTCGAGGAATTTGACAGAGCGATTGCAAAAAGAAAGAAAAAAGAAGGAATATTCGCCTTACCAGAAAGTAATTATTTTACCTTATTAATTTGCATTACATTTTACATTTATTCATTTAGCAGAAGCTTTTATCCAAAGCGACTTATAAATGAGGAGGAATTGAAGACGAAAAGTAAAGTCACTAACACAATTCTTTCTTCCTTTTTTCTTTGCTTTGTCCTGTTTACAGCAAGATGATGTTTAGGTGATCATTAAATAAAGTACAGAATTGTTTATTATTGGTGTTTTGTCTATTCTTATTTGAGTTTTGCTTCGCATTCATAATATAAAAAAAACAGGGTTTGTAATCTTAGCATGGTATAATGTTAATTAGACCATTATAGGTTGAACTGAAAGAAAAAAATGGAATTTGAATAAAAAAAACATTGTAGCAATATTATATCACATAATATTTTTCAGAAGATAGTTCAATCTGTAATTGTATCCCTTCCATCAGTAATTTTTACACCCACGCACAAAAAAATAACAACTGGATAATTTATTAGTCAGAGAATGTTTTTTTGACACATGCATTAAGCAGGGAACGCAAATATTTATTTGGATAACTTTAAATAAAACAAGATAGTAATATTGCATCCTATTGTTTTCAATGGCATTTGGATAAGAGTGTTACACGAACTTCTCGAAATAAGAGGGGTCTGAGAATGCGGGACTCTGGGTGCGGGAATGTAGCTGCAGTCTCCGAGTCTGCAGCTTCATAATATTGACGCTCTTTTGCGTCTGACGTCACCACAGTTTGACCTACTTTTCAGCTGTTGTTCGAGAATCACACCACTAGATGGCGACAAATACCTTCCTATCAGAGCAGGCATGTAAAGTGATAAAGACGAACTGATGAATAAGCGGAATTATCTACTTTTCTTTATTTGTCTCAGTGTTATTTTACTCTTATTTATATACTGCGAGACAAATGTGTGTAAGTGTTAATGTATTCACGTGTCCTGCTGTCCTCAGAAATCTCATGTACAGATGTATGTGTAGACTAGCAGAGTCTCATAACAGCATCATCGCAACACTAGTGAACCCTGCATTGAGTGCAGTTAGGTTCACTTCGGGTTTGTGGAATCACTGGCGCTTTAGCATATATGCCAATATTTGAAAAAAAAATTGTGTGTATTGTGGAATTTTGACTCTGTAGTCATTTTTTACATTTTTTTCTTTTTTTTTTCTTTTTTTCTTCTGTTTTATATGTACTTTATCTTGTATGGTGCTATGGACCATTTTATATATGTCCTGAATAAAGAAATTGTGATGATACTATTATAGTATTTAGACCTATTAATATTTTGAAAATATTAGCCCTGCAAAGTTTTGCTCCAACCCTGATTAAACACATCTGAATAAACCAATCAAGGTCTTAAGGGTTAAAAAAACTGAATGTGAATTTTTGTGCAGGTGAATTTTTATCGGGGTTGGAGCACAACACTGCAGGATTGTGGCTCTCACGACCGACGTTTGCCATCCCTGCACTAGCGGCCCAAGATTGTTCCATTTATTTACTTTTAATCATGCAGTAATTTGACAGTTTTTTCGAGAATGTACAGTGTAAGCTATTTTTATAATTTCTACAAAAATATTCCTAGGCTATTTACTTTTAAATACATTTTCACATTAGAGTTTAAGCACAACAGTTCACACAAACCTGTGGCATCCTATGACATGAGATTCAACAAATTTAAAAGTTGAATGATGTCCACACATACACCATCACATAGCTTTAACATGACTTACGGCAGGTTACTTTCAATTCTCTTTTAATGAGTGATTTCTTTTAAAGCAGTCGTCCCTTTTGACACCTGTGTGTGACTATGATCTGTTTTTATCAAACCCTAAATTTAAATGAAGATTCAAGATAGACTTTGCTCTAAAACCCAAAGCAAACCCAAACTTGTTTGATTTTAGCAATTCACATAAGATACATTTTTAACTCGATAGCTAATGATTCATGGGCCATTAGTGCTTGGACCCCAATGGTTGCTGCTTACGGCTATATTTACACTATGACATGAGATTTGTGTTTGACTCCAAATAAATTAAAACTTATAGCTTTTTTTGCAATGATTTCTGATCATCAAATGATGTTTATTGCAGACACAGTTCAAACAAAGTTCTTATTTTATCTTCAAGGTGAACAGAGGTATTATAGGGCTTAATGTCAGTCACTTTACATTGTAGGATCAGATTATATACGTATAATCTCTTTTTATTATTATGAATCACATAACTAGGGGGCATAAGAGTAAAAAAAAATGACACAGAACAAACAACTGTGGAAAATGGAAACTTCTTGTTCCCTATATATATACAACATGATTCATGTTTTGTCCTTCGGTTTCACTATTTGTTTTTGAGGTTCAGTGGGATGATGATGGTTGAAAAATGCGCATCTCATTTGGCGTGTTTCTTGTAGATGGAGATATACTCCTGCACATCATCAGGGGAGCCCAGCACTACAGGAACCCTCTGGTGGATTGAGTCAGGTTTGATGTCTAGAACATTCATGGCTCCTGTTGTTGCCATACCTCCGGCCTGCTCCACGATGAACGCCATGGGGTTGCACTCATACAACAGCCTCAGCTGGAGCCAAGAAAAAAACATGAAATCAGTGCCTCAAAATACATTTTAATATGACATTGATCTTTTTATAACACAAATGCCTTGTGATACTGTAGTTAGCATTTCAAAGTGTTCCATGTATTTTTCTCACCTTGCCCTTGGGGCTCTTGACATTAGCAGGGTACAGGAAAATTCCACCATAGACCAGCGTCCTGTGCACATCAGCTACCATGGAGCCCACGTAGCGTCCTCCATAGGGTGAGCTGCCATCCTGCAGGTCAGAGCAAGAACATTATCTTCACGGTCAGTGAAAGATGTTATGTTGGCTAAAAAGATTCACTGCTGAATTTGACAAACTTTCTATATAATGTTCTATATATACTGCACATTCAAACAAGAAAAGGGTACTGAGAAATTATTTCAGTCCGAAATTTGCATTTAAATTTTCCGAAAACTTACTTGAGTGAAAGTAAAAATTAATTTTCATTAACTTTGATGGACTTTAGAAATGAGAAGAAATTAACCATTTTATTCAGCAAAGACCCATTAAATGAACACAAAAGATTTCAATTTAAGTATTATGTATTACACTAAGCAGCACAACTGTTTTGAATATTCTTGAGCATCAAATCAGCATATTACAATGATTGCTGAAGGATGATGTGACACTGAATCCTGGAATAATAGCTTCTAAATTAGGCTTTGCCATCATTGTAATTCATTTAATTTTAAAATATATTGAAATGGAAACATTTAATTTAAATTTAAATAATATTTCACAATATTGCTGTTCTGACTATAATTTTTGATCAAATAAATGCAGGTTACTAAATAGATTCCATATATTTATTGGATGTCTAGCTCGGACCCTTCAGTGAGATATGCTCAGAATCTGGGGGCTCTTACCTCTGGGAATTTCTTCTTTTGCAGATATTCTGTGACATCTGGGTAAAAATGCTGTGCATAGCCTTCATTGAGACTGTATATCTTTCCCTTCTTCTTAATCCTGACATTCTGGTCCACAAGTATGAACTCACCGATGGCCTAATGATGGAGGAGGAAAGAATCCAGAAGATTAGACTTTTAAGACGTAATGCATTGAAAGTATATATACTTCAGAATATAAGGTATGTAACATAATGCTGACATACAGGATCAAGCATAAAGCAGTTGACTCCCTGGCCTGTGGAGAGAACCATCATGGTAGCACTGCCATAGAGAGCATACCCTGCTGCCACAATGCTTCTGCCGCTCCGCAAGGCATCCTTCTCTGAGGGCTCATCATCAGTTTCCTGGAGATCATGTGCACACAAACAAACTGTAAAGATATATGTTTGTACTGAAGTGGATCTGAAAGTCTGGAATGTACCTTTCTGTAGATTGCAAAAATGGTTCCAATAGAAGCTAAGCAGTCAATGTTTGAAGAGCCATCCAGGGGGTCAAAGCAAACCACGTATTTGCCCTGGGCGAACGAAAGGACAGCGTCATGTAGTTTATTGGCCGACACAAATGCATTAAAGTAGCTAGTTAATACTGATGGATTTAATGAAGCAACAAACAAAATGGTTCCACAGACCACAATAGACCATAACAAAAGTAGGATAATTCACATATTACTTTGGCTAAAAATGCAGACTAAAATTATATTAACACACAATTCCTGCATGTTATTAATTAGTTTTTAATTTTAAATGTAATTTTACTTTTAATTTAAGGTTGGTCAAAAAACAAAAACAACAACAATGACACACCCTTTTCTCTGGTTCTACAATGATGGCCTTCTCATCTTCTTCAGACACCAAAACACAGGATGTGAAGGAGGATTTAATCATGTTTATAACAAGATCATTGGACAGGACATCCAACTTTTTCACCTGGTCACCTGTAACATTTGTGCTCCCGGCAATTCCATAGCTGAGAAAGAGAGATGGAGATTTATAACAGTGATTGATTCATGCAGAATTGTGTGGCCTTTATGCTTTTCCTCTTACACTGCTGATAACGGGATTGAGTCGACCTTTGCCCCTATTTCAACAAGAGACAAAGTCTGCAGTGTGTTTGCAAAGTAGCTGAACTGAGCCTCTACAACAGTTGACATTTGACATACAACAGTTGACATATAATGAATTTACATTTAGTGTATATATATATATATATATATATATATATATATATATATTCAATTGTGCAAGATGCATCCTGAAAAAGTGTTTTGCACAACTGAAAATTAAGGCTTAAACTATTGAAAAGGTTCTAATCAATGGGACACCAAACCGCATTGTATATTCTGAAATGGTAGTGTACATTGAATACCACACTTTTTTGTACTATGCAAAAATTATAGAAACAGTCTAAAAATGCAGTCATATACTGTTATTTATCATGGCTACAGTTTCTGTGAAAGTCTACATGTTTGCATGGTGAAGATGCAACAATAGGCTACTCACAGATTGGCAATCCCTGCTTTTCTGACAGCTGTGGAAATGGCTTTGACGGCTGTGCACATGGAGTTGAGAAGGGTTGTGAGCTCCCCCGTTCCTTTGGCTTTTCTGCCTTCTTCCAAGACAAACCTAGTGAGGGTCACCACATTGGTATCAAATGCACCTCTATCTGACATGATGACTGACTGCTGGAGCGTGAAACCTCCTCTGAGTTCCTGCAGATTCCTGTCAGAAAGGATGTATTAGAACTTATTCTAGATATTTGACTGAGTTTAAAGGGGGAGTGATGGTAGTTTAGCCAATTGCAGGAAGGATTAGAAGGGAGGAGTGTTTTTTTTTTGCACATGTAGTTAATGGAGGTGAGCCTCTGGCCGAAGTCCATAGCGTTTATCGCAGATTTCACCCTGAGTGCAGGGGGACAGTCAGTCAGTATCAATGGAGCTGATTGTATCAGTTTGACTGATTTGTGATTGACTGTTTCACTTTTTGCTCTTCACATCTATGCAGCAAATTTGATCTACTGTAGGCCTACAGTAGATCTTAGTTTTAAGATCTGTGCTTGCAATGAAGTATTAAAAAGGATGGATGATGAAATCACTGAATATAGCTATTCTACTCTACAGACATTATTTTGCAACATTCATTTATCTGTTTACCTAAAGATCCACATAAGGAAGAGTTGTTGTGACTAATGATTGATCAGCAGTTCAGAACTGTCAGCAAAAATAGTTCATGTGCACAGGGTGTCCGTGATCAATGTGCAGTTCAAAGGTTAGTGTGCTTTGAAGGTTAATTGGCCGCATAACAGTGGGGCAGTGGGATTCTCAAGATTATAACAAACTTACATAAAAAAATATCAGGTTCCTTAATGTTTCTTCTCTAATCGTTGCTGCACTGACTTCCACATCTATAGGTCAGTTTGAACAAAGGGCTAAACATGATGGTAATATACAATAATGCAAATGATGCAAATAACCATAATAATAATAATAATGATGAAAAGATAATTAAAAGCATGTTTTACTATAAGTGTGGGGGGGGGGGGGCTACAAAATAAATGGCCATTTTTTTGCTACCACATTATATAAATAGAAAACAACAACAACAACAAAAACAGGACTAACAGAATCAGCCTTGCGTTTCAGAGGGTTGATTGATTCTCAAATGTCTCTTTACCTTTAAGAGAGTTGTACAGTACTTCCGGGTTAGAGGGCGGAGTGGACAAGTCCAAAACATTCGTAAGTAACTCGTTGTTGCGACAGAACCACAATCTGTCAAGTGATGCTGTCGTGAATTAATTGCTATTTATGAATCAGGTTTGGCTTTTTACAACTTGTATTTTAACGTATGTTTTCAGCCCGCACGCGCAAACATAATCATTCTTCAGAAAACTGACTGCGTAAAGAGCTTTATGTTTAGCCACCGCTTTGTGTTTTTGTGATTCAGACAGTAACGTTATATGAGTGTGACTGTGCAGCTGTAAAACAGCCATGTGTTACTTCAGCTGCAGACTGTTGTTGGCTGTATTACAAGTGCACTTGACCTTATTGCAGTTACAGGTTCAAACGAGACGACTGTACCTAGAAATTTTACCGCCGAATTAAGCCATTATTAATGCAAAGAAAATCATTTAAGATGCATTTATTTTAAAACGTTCTACAACCTTTGTGTGTTGATTGATTTTTAAAATGTTACTTTACTTGGGTAATTTTAAACCACTTTAAAATAAATGTAGAAATAACCGTATAATAAATCTTTAGCCTTAACATTTCAACGAAACTCATTCAGTCTATTTCTGTTCTTTGATTTCAAAGGCAAAAATAGTTATACAATATAGCGTTGTTCATATTTGATTTTTAAAGATGATTTTTTTTTTGTCAGAGCCTTTGCACGGAACAAGCTGTGTTGTATTATTATAATATACTCTTTGAAATCAAATCACGCAAAGATCTTACAAAATAAATAGGTCTAAGGCGTGAATTAGGTACCCAAATTATATTGTATATAATACTAATACCTTCCAGGTTTGGCCTCAGAATAATTTTAAATGTCCTTATTATGTCTTTTACTGAAACCGTATTCCTAAATGATACGTTTTGGTAATGACACTAATATTACTAAGATAAAATGTGTAAATGTGCCTCATGTAGGAATGTGCGTGCAATAACAGAACTTCTTTTGAGTTACAATTGGCAGTGATTACTTTTATTATTAAAAAAAAATTGAAACTGCATGGCTGTTCTGTTAATCGTTAGATTTTAACATAGTATTCACATTTGTCAGTTTCACAGCAGCTGTTCCTTTTTAATTGAAAGAAATGATTTAATAAATGAGTGATTGTTTGTTTTGTCAGGATGGCCTCCTTTGGCTGGAAGCGTAAGGTGGGGGAGAGAGTTTCCAAGACGACGGTGGAGAAGTTTCAGCAGGACTCAGAGAAGGTGGATGATGAGGGTGATGTGGAGAAGGAGGGTGTTGATTGGTTGCACGTGATCAAACGGCGGCGAGAGGTGCTGCTGGAGGATTGTGCTGCTAAGAGCAAGAGACTAAAGGATGAGGGAACACTGCTCGCCGAGCAGGGCAGGTAGGTGTTTGTGTGCTTGTTAAATCCAAATGTCTAATTCCAGCAGCCTTGTGTTTTTAAAGTCAGCGGAAGCGGAAGTGGCGATTGTCTTTTCTTCCCTATTGTGATTTTATATTCGAGTGAATCGGCTTCTTGAACAAGAAAAAATGTAGGGTGGGACTTGATTGGATGGTTGGATCATTGTGGCTTGCTTTTTGCTGTGATCAGATTTGAGTGCCGAAGAGTAGAGAAGTCATTGCAAGTGGGAAGGGAAGTTATTTTGATTAAAGACAGTGAGGGCACTTGGAAAAAAAAAAAAAAAAAAAAAAAATTATATATATATATGCAGTTTTTGCACGGATAAATCCCTAATAATAAAATCTATAATATTGCATAAAACATAAGAAGTGTCAGTTTTGACTCCCTTGCTAGTATATACTGTATACGGGTCAATGACATGACGTGCATATTGTTGTCCAAGTGCATTATTTCCTTTGAAATTAATTAGACAAATTCATGACATATATCACTTTATTCTATAAAACCTATTTAGTTTTGAATTCATTTTTAGTTCATTTAAACAATATTATTATTGTTTAAATAAATAATATAATATAATTATAAAATAATATAATTATTGTATTATATTATTTTATGTTTTGTTAAATCTTAAAGGAGTAGTTCACTTTAAAAGGAAAATTAGCCCATGATTTACTCACCCTCAAGTCATCCTAGGTGTATATGACATTGTAAGACTGGGAAAAACTAGAAGGACTTTAAGAGAGGACCACTCTCTGAGAAAACAAAGGAAATTAACATTTTAACTCCCCCTCATGCACTATTGAGACGAAGGTCTCACCTCCCTCCTCCTAATCTACATTTCTCTCCCCCATTCTTCATCCTGGCAGAGATCTCTCAAACTCACACAAGAATCTAAATGGTTAATTGTGAATGACTATCATACATGTTTGGTATTATTTGAAATGTCTTGGTGCGACTGGTACAAATGTCTCATTCCCAAAAGAAGTAAACCAAAAGATAATAAAGTTCTTAGGAAGTTTAGAAATATCTTCCACACCGGAGGGTGTGTCTTTGAGTTAACACCTTCTGACCATTTGACTGAATGCTAATTTTCCACTGCTAGCAAATGGTGACTTAGAGGTAAATTTCCACTGTGGATGATGCTTAGATTTGAAAGGAGGTCTGGGTATATAATGAAACGCAGCGAGAGCTCGGGCCTTTTCTGTATTTGAGATCGGCCCGTGAGGCTGAGAGTTGCGAGACTCTCAGCCTCACGTATTTCTTGTCGAGTAAACTTTTTCCTCTTTGTTCTAGAGCATTTGATGTTTTGAATTGATTATGAAATTGTAATGATACATTTACCTGACATATTAAATTGTAAACGTTTGATTTTACTCTGATTGACTCTGAGTTTGTTCTCCCAAGGAGATTATGGGATTCGTATGCTCCCGCTAGACTGCGTCAGATTGGCGACGGCTAAACTTTGTCACTAGTTCAAGTGTACTTGTTTTGTAGAGACGGGGCATTCCGTTTAGGGTAGCTAACGTGCTACTTGACCAACCTAAATTCGGGTACGTCTATTTTACCTCTGTCTTAATTTAAAGTAACTTTAGATAAGTGTACGTGAGAAATCACGGGCTTGGCCAGTCTAAACTATTATGAGGGAAGTATTGTTGGTCAACTCATACCTATAATAGGGCCAAAACCTCTACTAAAGTATAACTATTAAATTATGTTCACGTGTATGCAATTCAAGGGGACTAATCGAAAAGTATCTCTGATTGTGTTTTGGGTGAATCCGACCGTCTGAGATATTAGTCAAAAACCTCTGTTTAGTGACGAAACTGACGAGATTGTGATCGTGAGACCCGCAGAAGATGCGAGGACCTCTAAGCGGCATAGTTTCCTAATCTGAACGGGTAAAACATAATTAAAGAGTTTCAAAAGAATAATCAAACATTCGCTCACTTTTAATGATACCCAGATATCATTAAAACCCTTTTCATTTATGGAGTCAGATGAAATAACGAGTAAATACATAAGACAAAATGAATTTAACCAAAATACTTTGCCTCGAGAAAAGACAGTAACACGCAGAGATCTTCTCCTGTATTATTGGAAACCCTCATTGGACCAACAAACAGGCTTACAACATTCTTCTTTCAGACGAGTTATATTAAAAAAATATCCTCTTCCCAGCTTGATAATGGCAGTGAATTGCAACCAACAGTTTGAAGATCAAAAAAGTGAATCCATCCATCATAGACAAACTCCACATGGCTGCTTTGGTTAAAGGCCTTATGAAGCAAAGCGATGAGTTTGTGTTAGAAAAATATTCATATTTAAAACTTTAAAGTAAAATGACTAGCTTCTGAAGCCAAATTTAAATTAATCATTTGATACAATGCACGTTTTGTGTACATGTGTTGTACATTGTACTTATATTTAAAAAACACCTGCATGTAATAACATCTGTAATTAATTTCTGTAATGACATCTATAATTCCACTGTTGATCCTTCCCTTAACCCACCCTTAAACCTAAGCGTACCTGAATCACACCTCAATAACAGCAAAAGTGTTTTGCAATACAACATGAACACAATAAGTACATTGTACCTGTTTTTTTTCATTGTATTTTTTGTAATGTAAGTACATAGTAGTTAATGACACCTAATATAAAGTGTGACTAAGCTATCTGCTTGATTTAAAATGATAGGTCCCATTTTAAGATACACGTAGGCCTGTGAGAAACTCCTCTCTTGTCTTACCGTATCTGTTTTTCCACACTCTATAGGCAAGTGCCAGACAAAACCCTTCCAGGAAAACAGACTGACAGCTGCTGTTTCACCTTTTATGGTTACCGTATTCATCTGTTAGTTATTTAAGCAGGTCAATGCATCGGCCAGCAACATGACACTGCAGTTATTGTTAATAATATAAAACAGAGTTTGAATTCATAATTTTTTTCACAAGAGCCAGTTATTATTTTTTATGCATTTTTTAAAAGAGCTATAGCAGAAACTAATATTTACTATTATTATTTTACTAAACACTTTTTTCAACCACTTTTGCTGCAAACCCCTGCTGTGTGAACTGGACTGGACAACAGTGCAAAAGAACCGCTGTGTGCTTCATTTTCTTTCGGTAACTTACAGAGATGGAGATATGAGCTGTGTCTGTCATCTGAAGGTTTCAGATTCAGTCTCTATCTTCCTGCTTCGCTCTCCACTCAGATATAAAAGCTGCTCTCGGGTCATTTAGATTTGATGAGCCCCATGATTTTGGTCAAAGGCCACTGGCTCTCAACCACTGGTCTTAGGTTAGTGATTATACAGTACCACATTCATCCAACTGATGGGGCTGTGGGTTCACTATGGACTTACTGCATGTGGATGTCACTTGTTTGGTTCAAGGAATTTACTAAATGTACTGTCTCAAACAAATCTATCAAATGGCTTCAGAAGACTTGAAATACAGTGTAGAAGTTAAATGGAGTATGATACTTTTCATGGTGACATTTTTGATATTGACAGACCAGATCCTCATTCAAATTCCTTTTTTTTTTCCACAACTTTTTTTAAATGTAAATTTAAATGGATGGGTGATCTTTTGAGATCAGCCAGCTTACTTACATTATCCATCCTGAATGAAACCATAGATAACTCCGATTAGTAAGTATAAAGATGTTTAATATATCACTTTTCGAAGCAAATCTTGTACTTTATATATCTGATGTTGAAAAAAAATTACATCCGTGTACTGTTAATGACTTACATTCTGTCAATGTTTTTGGATATCATTTATTAAGCCTGACACCAGTTGAAGAGGCCTAGAGAGGAGTTCAGTGCAGCTCGTTTGAAGCTGAACATTTTAGCACTCAAATGGGACTTTCAGTTTTAGCATGTCTGTGAAAAGCTCAACCGACGGTCATGAAGCAAGACTGAGTGTATTGCTGAAAGGTAATACACTCCAACTTTAGTTATTTATTTTATTAGATACAAGAAATTATGTCATTGTTTAATATGCACTCTGTTCCTGAGGCAGCATTTCTTGTATGAATCAGTGTAGCAGGTGTGTCCGTATAAATATTACTTTAGTCCTCATCACTTTAAGCTGAGTGAGTGTTACAAAGGACGTGACTGAGGAAAAAGGGATTCTTTCTCAAGTTCCTCATCCTTTTACCACTTAATCAGAACAATAAGTCAAAATAGGCCACTTGTTTTCTCAGCGTCCAAAGAAAGGCTATAAACGTCATAGCCCGCAAGCGCTTGGAGAGGATAAAAGAATAGCTTGAATTTACTGGAAGATGGTTTAGAGACGTGGATTAAAAACATGCTGCCGTTATTGCGGCCTTGTTAAGCCTCAACAAGTCCATGAGAGGCCAGGGTAGAGTGTCACTCTTCAATTTTACAACCTTTTAGCTCCTTCTTTTCTTTTCCATAGCTCTCGGTCTTCAGATTCTTTAAGACTGTACTCTGAAATGTTGTTTAATGGCATGACTAGTGTGCTGTAGGTCACTGCCGCTCGTAATGAGATAACTGTTGCACACTGCCAATATTTGTTGCACCTGTTTTTCAGAGGAATTAAAGGTGTTTGTCAGAAATGTGATGATGTCTCTAAGGTGTTGATAGCAGCTGGTCTTTGGTGGGATGTTGAATTTATTTATTGCCAGATCAAGTGAAGTAAATGACAGGGCCACTGGTTTTAGTGTTTATGTAGCCCCTGCAGATCTCATTTGCTAAAGGACAGTTTGTCCCTGTAGTGATCTTTGGCTGCAGATTTATTGTTTTGCGTTTGATCAAGACTTGATTTTAAACTTGGGCTTATAATGTTGTCTTAACACAGCAGGTAACTCTGCAGTGTAGTGCTTTGAGTGCTGAGAAAAAAAAGTGTTTTGATTTAGTGCTGGGCAACGATTAATCGCATCCAAAATAAAAGTTTGTGTTTACATGATATTTGTGTGTGTACTGTGTATAATTATTTTGTATATATAAATACACACATATCCATGTATATATTTAAGAAAATTTGTAAAATAAAAAAACATGTATATATATATATATATATATATATATATATATATAATATAAATTATGTATTATATATACATGCAAATATTTCTTAAATATATACATGCATGTGTGTGTATTTATATATACAAAATAATTATACACAGTACACGCACATATTATGTAAACAAACTTTGATTTTGGATGCAATTAATCGTAACATTGAAATTGGTAGAGGATCCATAAAATACACACATTCACGTATAAACTGTACAGTTAGATTGTGGAAGTGCTCGCAGAGTCAATTTATGTTTTTAGGAAAAATAGCATCATTGAAGATAGTATTACTCTAAGAAGTCCATCTATCCCTCTGAGATTTTTATTGTAGAAATGCAGTGTCTTTCAAGATCAATAAGGTGCATATTTGCAATAGAGTAGTAGAGATGCTACTGCTGGTAACTTGAAGTGACTCATTTACATTCTTTCGATGCCATTATGGCTGGGGTCAGTGATGATACCCCCTTAAACAATGATCCTGGCTAATGCTTTACACCAGTAAGTGAAACCCCAGCAGCCCCTGAAGAGGCGTGTTGCCCCGGCGACTCTTGTACTCAAGTTTTTTGGAGAATAAGTGGATTGTGATGAGGAAATTACATGGAGCTGGAGGACAGCGGGTGCAGGTCAGCACAGTGCTCTCACTATGAGACTGCATTTAAAAACTCGTGTTTTTATATCTTTTTGCTACTGCATATAAATGTTGTATTGGTGTCCAGCAGTATTACCATGCGTAGAAGATGATTTTTCTTTCTTATAAACTTCCACTCAGTTAGAGTTCAAGGCTTAGACCATAGTTACTGAATATAAACTGTTGCATAGTGTAGAACTGCAGTTCTACGGTAACTTGTTAAAACAGCACTACCATTTTAATATGTGAAAATAATTTGGTGTCTGACTTTTTGCCATGTGACTTCAGTGTGAACAGTTAGGTTGGAAATGATTTATGTAATTTGTTCAAATTTACATTTTATTTGATTTACATTTGGTCTGAAATGTTGTGACACTTGCGTCGAACATGTGTCAATAAAAGTTCAAATGTTCATGCATAATCTTAAGACTGGAAGGTTTTTATTACGCTAAATTATACATTAAACAACATTCAGTTTAGGAGAGTTGCCTTTTTTGACCAGTGTGTGACCCCAAATTTTAAAAACGCCCTCAAAATCCTTGTCTCGTTGATGTTTAATTGTCTTCAATGAAAAAGTGACAGGACAGATGGCTTGTGTCTCCTGTCACTAATGTTGACACATGTTGGAGCTTTTCCGCTATTAGTGGAGCTATTTCCTGGATGACATTCATTTCGAGTTAAACTTTCCTGCAATACTTCATTAAGTGGGATGAAATGAGACCATTTGTAAGGTTCCATTGCAGAATTGATTATAAATGTTTATACATCTGTTATTTAAGTTCCAGATTCATCAGCAAGAGGAATGAATTTGAAATGTGAAATTTGCTGATGAATTTGAAAGTGCCAACAGGTCAGATTTTGCAGCCAAACAACAGAAAACACAACAGCAGGTGATATATTATCATATTCCTAATGCTTGACTGAACTTTAATATTCATCTCTTGCTGATGAATTTATTCTTTGTTTTTGATAAGCATAATCAATTATATTAAGACTTTATTCTCCAATGTTATTAAATTCTTAATTTTTTGTCTTGATATTATCTGCCTTTTAAAATCAAAAACTGATTAAGTTTGCAGGGGGTTCATGAAATATTGATGGCTCAGCTGGGAAAATTCAAGGCATACAAAGGGAAGGACAAGTAGTACTTTGACACTGTAGTGTCATAGTGTCACTTACATTAGGGATGATGGTAATAGTTAATAACATCTCTCAGCTTCACATGACTCAAGGCTCAATATGGCTATAAAGACAACATACCAGGCTCCAGCACATTGTATTGTGATGTTGTAGATGTTTTGCTAGCTCAGTGCATCATTGACTGTTTACGCTAACCCTTGTACCCAAGTCTAATTTTCTGTTTGTATATTATTTTATTTTTGAGTGTCTTCACATAACATGATCTTTTACATTGGGTCGATATCAGACATCGGTCAATAATGTATGATATGGAAAATAGCTTCTGTGGTAAAATGATAAAAATGACAGATGTGCACCATGATGACTAATTTCCATAACATTTAAACAGAAATTTTGTAACCGACTAGTCTAAGAAACCCCCAGAAGACAGTCCAAAAAAAAACCCAGTCTGTAATCTGTATAAGTGATCTATTTGAAATAGGCTACTTAGTCTTTGAATCAAACAATAAAATCCCATACTGAATGCTGAAAAATATATTTTGTTATAATTTGAAATTAGAGTAACATTTTGTCCTAAATGTATTAACATTATACATCTATTGCTACTGTTCAAAGCAAGTGTCATTTTTAAACAAATTGATGATGTGTTATAAGATTAACGTAAAAATTGGATATCTGACCTAACCGTTTACACTGAAGTCATACTTATCCAAAGCATTTCTACTTATGAAAATGGCTTAGTTTAAATTTGAAATGTCAGACTCAAATATAATTTTGCACAGTGCCATATCCGAGAAACCAGATCTGTATCACATGGAAAGGAAAAACTATAGAGTTGTCACTTTATAGATGCTCTCATGCCATTTTGCTTAGCGCCAACTGTTCAAGTGCATTTAGTTCACCGTTGTGTTTGTGAGTCTGTCTGTGTACCTTCTTCCTGTTTCGTATTGTCTCTGTTCTCAGCGCAAATGCCCAAGATCTTGTACAGTAGAGTTATTAATAACCTTTGTATAATGAGAAATCTAATATGAGGATTTAATTCATGTTCAGTAATGAAGACCACATAGTTTAAACATAAAGACCAGACAGAGACTATATGTTTTCTTAAATCCTTTTTAATGTGGTGGAGTCATGAATTGCCTCCATGTCATTTTTCACACAATACCACACCCAAACACGCTTTCACACTATCACATAGCTACAGCAGCATATGTTTTTTGTGGCAATTATGATTAGAAAAAGTGCAAAAAAATGTTTGCAAACACCTGTCACAATCTGACTTTTCCACTAATAACACACACTAAGATGGTGATAGGGCATATTTGTTATTTAAATCTACTTATTAGCTGGCTGACCTGGCTGAGAGTTCTATATACAAAAATTACAAATTTGTTGTTACTTTGGTGTGAAAGGATAACAGGACGTACACCTTTCCTCATTCCTACGCCCTCTTTTGCAGGTACAGTAACACTATGTACTTTTTGCCTCTCCATACAGGCTTATGACGTGTTTCACAATCACGTACCTGGAAAACATCTTGTAAATTCTTTGTAAGTTACTTTGAGGTTGGGTTTTTTTTTTTTTTTTTACTCAAGGGTGATTTTATGAAGTCCTTATCTAACCATTTACCACAAGTCTTTTAAAAGAACCCAGCACTTATGTTTAATCACTGTACATTATTTGCATGATAAACACAGACATGGCACAGCTTAAAGAAGCTGGACGTTTTTATGGACTCTCAGAAAAACAGCATGTAGTATTTGCACAGCTGATGTTTAACACAAGTTTCCCATTGTGCAAATACAGGAGCTGCTTCTGTGAAGAGGAGGTGACTCTCACAGTCATGTTTGACTCTTTGTGTGTCATCATTGTCTGCGTTAATCACTCATTTGTTGTCCAACACTAATGATTTTCAGCTGTGCACTCAGTAACAAGCATCATCATCACCTGTATATATGTTCGGTTCTGTTTCAGTTCAGTGTTATCAGTATGTGGATGTTGTATGTTGCTCTGTTGCTATACCCATTGGATTTGTTAAATGTTATCTGATTGCCTTCATCTTCTTCTTCGTGCTTGTTACTACAACCACCAGCGTGACAGTGACTGCCTGGTCTAGGGAATTATGGGAAGCTGCAAGGTCTTAAAGGTCTTTAATTTAATGTGGTAATGAGGTTGAGGTCTGACCCTGACTTCACATTTCAACCTTTGTGAAGTAGGTGCAGTAATTTACTTTTTTTCTTAGAAGGCTGCATTTTCTGACATAAAACATTCAGGCACACAATGTACCTGTAAGTTTATTTTCAAAACAGTTGATCTATCATTTAAACAGTTCCCAATTAACCACCAAGAAATCTTTCACAATTAATTGACAACAAGCAGGGTAAACTTGTTTTATTTTAATTTTATTTTTACCTCTGCTATGATGAAATAGTAAAACACTTATTTATATTCGTTTGCCAGTTTCCTTTTTCTGCAAGGAAAGAAAACAAGAGAAGACTTGCAGTTACATGTGTGAAACCTGTCGACAAATATCCTGTTTTACCCCATGCATACCTTACACAGGGAATATTGCTGTCTGCCAGAATCAGTGTGTGTGTGTGTGTGTGTGTGTGTGTGTGTGTGTGTAGCTTTTTCTGCAGTCTTTTTGTGTATTATATATATTTTGCATTTTGAACCAGAAATCTCTTATGTTTAAGCCTAGAATCATGTGTTTGTCTTTATAGCCAAGATTGACTGTTTTGGGGAAAGTTACTTTTAAAAGTATTGTGATACATTATTGCGTTCCCAAAAAAACTAGCTAATTGTTACTTATACTTTTAATGAAAAGTAATGCATCACATTTTCTCACCTGGGCTGGATTGCTTGTTTTATAATAGTAAAAAAAGTTATATTTTGGGCAAATTTAAAGGCCCTTTCAACACTCTTTAGTAATAAAAACAAAACAAAAAATGAAACCAATATGATGTTTATCTAAAGTAATTTTTGCAATTAGCATTAATGAATTGTATCACCGAAGGTCAGCAGCAAATACATTGGTTAATAAAATGAGATTAAATACATAAAGTACAGTATATTTAATTGCAGGTTTGTAATATTTTGCCTAACGGTTTGCATTTCTCTTTTTATTCATTTTGATAAAATTCTGAATCTGTTTTTGTGAAAAGTTGAGATGAGTAAATGCATGCTCACATTTAGTCTAGAACAGGGTTCCTGAAATCCAGCCCAAACTCCAACAATGAAGATTGAATTATTCTCCAATTCTTCATCTTTATAGGCCACTCAAAATGCTTGCTTTGTTTGGTCATCACTCTTTCTGTTCTGTTTACTAAAATTTACTCTTTTTTACTCTAATTACCAAAATTAACCACTTTTTTTCTAAGACCTTGCCATTGACTAGACTAGATCTATTGAATCAGTTTGAATTTTCTTTTCATTCAGCCCAACAAATATTTGTTGTGCTATTGGTATGAATGAGACCATTTACTGGCTTTTTATAAATAATTGTATAATAATTTAATTGCATTTGTCATATGAATCCACCTTGATAAACACTATTTACATGCTCGAGCGAGGTTTAGACTTTGAGGACTGATGCACTTGTTAAAGTGATGAAGCCACCTACTGCTTGCAGAAATGAGATTTATCAAGGTAATGGTCAACAGTAGATGTGCTTGCATTCTTGAATATGTGTTTGAATATACTGCAGTTGTTATGTGTGTGTTGATCCTTTAAATGAAAATTTATAGGAGTATTTTCTGTATGTGTTTCCTCTAGAAACTGGGAGGCATTGAAGAGGTGGGACGACGCTCTTCAGCTTACACCAGATGATGCCGTTCTGTATGAGATGAAGTCACAGGTAAAAACCAAAAACAGTTTTGTTTATGCACACCATAAAATTGATGGTAAGTCTGCAATAGTAGAAAATACTGCAGATGTAGAGGCACACAGCTGTTATGCTGACACACTCTTTTCCTCGCTTCTCTCTTTTTCTCTGGCTGTTATTTTCATTTCCTCCTCTCCAAGTTTCACTCTCCAAACACACTCCCTATCTGTGGCTTTAAAACAGAACATTTTGACATTTAGTTTTTTCCCCATATTCTCTCTTCTCTTCTCTTACAGTAATGGGCTGGTAGTGCACAAACAAACTGTATCTTACAGAGAAAACACTATGGACATACTGTACCTCTCCTTCACTCTGGATGGAAGGAGAACTCTGCAAATTTTAGACATCAGTCATGACAATACAGCCCACTTCAGCATAAATAAATGGTACCATTTATTTATGCAGATGCTATGGAAGTAAAATAATGCAAAATGTTTTTGAAACAAAAAGCCTGTTGAATTGCACTACTTGAAAAATATATGCATTGCATTAACAATGCTTGCATTTTACTGCATTGTATTTTTAGGACTTTCATTTTTTTATTGGCTCAAATTTGACATGGTTGAATTTTTAAGCTGTGAATATTTAAATTCAAAACATTTCAAACACATTTTCATGATTAAAATTTCAAAAATCCATATTCACCTTTCATATTTCACTTCCAAAATATTCAAACTGTTTAAAAGTACTACCTATAATATTCAACAGGCAATTTTCGGTCCATTTTATTTCGCTTTACAAATTCGCTTCCACAAATTCAGTGGTTCAAATTCAACAGTAAATTCAACATTGACATCCAGGAACTGCAGGAAAAGCAGTGGATTACCGAGCGTAATCTCCATCTGCTGTTAGTCGACCACACCAGCAGGGGCTGCAAGCGCGTGTTGACGAAGACCGAGCAACAGTTAGAGCAAGCCATTCATTCATAAAAACACATTTATAGAAATATAAGTGTATTTGTGATTTTTATGAGGGCTGTTTTGCCTACATGCATCTTTCTCTACCTTGAACGAGATTATAATGTTATTCCCCCAATGCTGATGTACAGATCAAATGTTAGGCCTACATTTGAGGTAGACATTTTTCTTTTGGTTGTTTAGTTGCCTTAACTACTAGGGTTTCCCTCAATAGGCTAGCCTACTTCAGGATTGCTGGACATAAAACGCGTAACTTTTGAAACCACTTCTCACAGCACGGGTGTACAAATAGCCTAAATAAAACATCTCCAGTTAACTAGCAGAGCATTAATTTTGTTCATCTGTTAAATAAGAGGCGATCTAGCGCTGATATGTGTTGTTTATGAAATCAAGTGCTCGTTGCCACTGCGATCAGTGGTGCGGCTACAGTATCTCTTGTGGCTCACGCACAGTCTTAACTCGGACGCGCGCTTCAATCAGTTGCGGAGAATCTCTTCTCTATTCATTCCGTTGAAATCACAAAACAAACTGCACTCAAACGTGTCCCTGCTTGATATACAGCCACTGATAAATATAATAGGTTTTGATGAGGGAAAAAAACTATACGAGTGCGGATTAGAAGCCAGAACCTCTCTGACACGCTTGGCAAAAGTTCTGCCACTCGACCATTAAATCTCATTAAACACGACAGATGAAACCCAATTAAATCGATTGCTGGAAATTGTAATGTTATTGTACATAGCCTACGTCTTATTTATGATTTAACATTGTATTAGCAACACACACACACAAACACACACACACACACACACACACACACACACACACACTATGCCACTGAGTATATCACAGGAAAATGCTGCATGAAACGTTTTACTTTAAGTTCATATTCTGAGTCCATCTATCTGCTTGCCTGTAGCAATATAGCCGCAGCCTTCTCAATAAGGCTCAAGTTTGGTCTTTTATATCACTGTATTAGTACATTAATCTACGTTATGCGCTTTATATTCCAGCAATCCTGAAGTTTTGAGGGAAACCCTTTTAAAGTTAACAAATGCACTTACATTTCTATAAATGTGTTTTTATGAATGAATGGCTTGCTCTAACTGTTGCTCGGTCTTCGTCAACACGCGCTTGCAGCCCCTGCTGGTGAGGTCGACTAACAGCAGATGGAGATTACGCTCGGTAATCCACTGCTTTTCCTGCAGTTCCTGGATGTCAATGTTGAATTTACTGTCAAATTTGAACCACTGAATTTGTGGAAGCGAATTTGTAAAGTGAAATAAAATGGACCGAAAATTGCCTGTTGAATATTATAGGTAGTACTTTTAAACAGTTTGAATATTTTGGAAGTGAAATATGAAAGGTGAATATGGATTATTGAATTTTTAATCATGAAAATGTTTTTTAAATGTTTTAAATTGTAATATTTACAGCTTAAATATTCAACCATGTCGAATTTGAGCCAATCAAAAATGCAAAACCTAAAAATACAATGCAGTAAAATGCAAGCATGGTTAATGCAATGCATATTTTTTTCAAGTAGTGCAATTCAACAGGCTTTTTGTTTCAAAAACATTTTGCGTTATTTTACTTCCATAAGATGCTTTCTTGTGTCTTAATGTAGGGAAATCCCCACTGGGTTTAAGAGTCTTGCTCAAGAGCACAGTGGTTCTCAAACAAGGTTATTGCAGTATGCCGTTAACTTACCAGTTCATGAGTCACATTTACTTCCCATCAGACTTCGGATCCTTTGTGTTAGTAGCTTAGACATGTAACCATCTGTCTACCACCTCTGTATTTGTGAAGAATTATGTTGAACACAATGAAATGTTAAAAACAAGCAATTTGAAAGAGTGCTTCACATTTGTTGGCTGCTTTTCTTTTATTATCATGCATGACTGATAATTAAATTGAATGAATGAATAAATACTAGGCACAATTCATATTTGTCTATAACGTCGTTTCAATCATTTAAATCATTTAAATCTTGAGATAAAAGCTTTTAAGATCGTAAGATATGAAGCAAATTCCAAAAATAAAGTGAAAATAAAATGTGTAACTGTTGAAAGTGGCAGTTGCGCAATATAAATGTATTATTCATATTTTGTTATTCAATGAATTTTCATTGAGCTTGCTTCAGCTAATAGTAGGCGGTTTCTGAAAATTTTCAACTTTATAGATCACATTAACAGGTTAGCAATTAAAAGTAATGAACATTAAACCTGGTTTATGATGATGAATGACAGCATTAAGACTGTATAATGTGCCGGGAAAAGAAAAGAACAGTTTGACGACCCTCCAGACAGGCTGCTCCTTTCAGCGTGAACAAGCTGGAGCAACGTCTTTATTCAGTGACTTTGTTGACAAGCGGCTGCTCTACACAAATCACATGCATATATATAACAAAAAAAGCATACCACAGAATAGATAGTATTATTGTTCAAATGGCAAAGTAACAAATCTGTCGCCCAATTGTTTCCGGCTATGATAAGCCAAAGATGCCTATTATTTTAATTAGTATCTCTTCCATTTTTTTTTTTTACCTTATTCACTCATCTTACCTTTCATAGACTGTCTTTTGCACTTTCTTCTGTCCATTATCCACTCCCATGATCTCATCTCAGCTGTAGCTCTGGCAGTCAAAATGAGAGGATCTTGGATTTGGCACAGACATAGAATTTTTCTGTTGATCATTTTCATCCCTTTGACAACTGAATAGAATTTAATTTTACACTTATCAGAGGGTATTGATGGATTTTAATGTAATGTAATCGTAATACATTTTTATTTCTCTCATATCTATCAGGATAATAGTCACAAGTATGTTTTGTCATTTTAACATTTAAAGCGAAAAGAAAATTCAGTGACAAAAAAGAAGAGGCCAATTAAGACTAGAATTTCATGATTTAATATGTTTGCAATATAAGCACTTCAAGAATTGTCTTGGGTTGCATTATTTAGTTTTCTCTCTTTTATTTTACTTCAGTGGTCTGTACAAAATGTACTGAATGGCCCTAAATGTAGATGTTTGCGTACTTGCTTAGACACACACACACACACACACACACACACACACACACACACACATACACACACACACACACATACACACACACACGTATCTGCTTTAGAAATACTTATATGCATGTTCAATGGCTCAGCTGAGCTGAGTACACATATACACAAACACACTTGTTTACTCGTTAATATCACTAACATAAGACAGATAGCATCCAGCAGCAGTCATTGCATCTACTGCAAACACTTGGTCTTTTCTATCCACTTGTGACCCTGTTTTTTCTTTCTCATCCTTTCACAGTCTCCTTTTCCTTATATCTCTCCCTCCAATTATTGCTTGCTTTTTTGAAACTCCTCTTTCATCGCTCTTCATCTTATCTTTGTCGTAAGTGTATTGTCTTTGATGTCTCTGTAACCCTGTCTTTTGCAGTGTTGTTTTTCATGGCACAGAGTGTGCGTGAAATGACAGGTTGGACTCTGGGCACCTTTTCAACTGATTGAATTCCTGATTATATTTCCTATCAAAGCAATAACAGTCGCATGTTTTCTCATCTAGTTTTCTCATTCAGAGATCTAAAACGGTCTCGTTATGTGGGTGTAAAATCCAGAAACTGAAATAAAATAGTCTATGCGAATAGTCTATGCGAAACTGTGAATGTGATAGAACAGATTTTACAATACAAATGGGTCTCTATAGTTTTGCAAAAACAGTATGTGCTTTTTAAACACATTCTTTTCCATAAGATATACTTGAGAACGTGTTAAAAAAGAGGGAATCAATGGAAAAGGCATGAATTTGTTTATGACTTGTTTATTTTAGTTAAAGCTTATTATATTTAATAATAAATGACATCACCAAATAATATCACTGTAAACAAAAGCCTTGCGTTCCTTGTTGGTAATGGATGGCAGTCAGTGAAGCTTCACTATAGGTCAAACATATAGTATTGGTGCATTTAAGTCATGTCAGAATGATTGAATTTATGAGTTGAGCGCACATGAACGACAGAGTAAAGTCATAATTACCAGAAGAAAACTGTATTTTCTTTCAAATTGCTATTGATCATAACACATCATTGTGAATGTTGACGTTTACAGTTTTTTAAATTTGTTTGCCACTGAACGCCTAATGTGCATTCTTTGCTTTTCTTTGTTGATTTACTTTTCTTCTGTCCTAAAAGCTTCCTGTCAATATGAAATTGTCCAGTCAGTCCGTTTTATTTTGAACAAAATCACTTGAATGCACATCATGTCATTATAATTTCCCAGAAGCACTTGAGTGCAGCATAGGTCAGGGTTTTGTTTTCATTGCTGGTCACATGGCTGTCCTTATTTTCCCTTTCTTGTAAACCGAAGTAGTGACCTTTTCCTGGCTGATCTCATGATCATGTATACGGGGAGTCACCTGAAAAGAATGAGAAGGTCTGTGTGTCCATCTCTCATTAGTAATCTGATCACATTGGAGCAGCTGGTTGGCTCTGGTCTTGCCCTGATCAATCTACAAGCAATGCTTGCCATCAAGTTGAATTTGCATAAAGTTTTTTTTTTTTAATTTCCCTTCTCAATTTGTCCTCTCTTCTGTCCCACCATGTTCCCAGCATCTGCTTATTACACACCTGTTCAATGGTGACGCTTACCTCAACATGTGAATCTAACGTTTTTCAGCCTGACTGCAAATTTAGAACCAAACCTGCTGGAAACGATAAATTACAGCTCAGTTTTGTCTTTTTAACTGCTGTTACCCTGGCAACACCCTGCGTTGTACGAAGCTGGTATTTACTTTGATTATTGGTCTGACCTGAATTTAAAGGCTTTAAGTAAATAAAACTCCACAATGGAAACTTCTGTGATGCAAGAACATCCCTGTGTTGCTACGTAGTGGTGCAGTGTTTGCTTACTCATTGTCATTTGTATTGTCTCTCTCTTATGACCCAAGTGGATGTTTAGCAACATAACACGTTATTGATCTTTGAAATAAAATGTTAAATTACATCATCTTGTTAACTGATGTAACTGAGTAGATATGAATTGAGCCGCTTAGACTTAACTTTAATTTGTAGGCCAAACTTGAAGTCTAATTCAGTTGCGTTATCTCAAATTCTCTTAAGTGCTTTTTATTCAGTAGTTTGATATCTGACTAAAATTAGGTCTTTGGTGAAATAACTTTTTTTGTTCATATACAGTATAAAATTGTTGTATCCTTAAAAATGTAAGTTGCTAACAATGTTCTACAATAGCTGTTGTAAGTTGCATAAATCAGATTTTTTGCCCCGTTTTGCAGTCTGGAGGAGCCGATGCTAGTTGATGAAAGTCAGAGCCAGTCTGAATATTTTGAGCAGTCAGAAACAGATTTCACTGAAAATCAAATAGTGTATGAGAGGCACAGTGTTGGTGGTCTCCTCTTTTTTTTTTTTTTTTTTTTTGCTTCAGACTAACATGTTTGATATTTTAAGTTGATTTTAGAACACGTATTGTTTTCATCTGTCATGCGTCTCCTAGCAGCAAGGCTCGTGTTTTTGTGAGTTTGTTGTGTTCAGAACGACTTGAAAGTCTGGTAGTGTGTGATCCTCAGTCATTTGGTTTATGATGCTCAGTTTTTTCTGTAACCATTTACAAAGTTGGCAACTATTTGATGGGAAAAAAATTTTGATTTAAAAAAAAATTGTGCTGAGAATGTTTCAAGAGGTGAGTCTAACCTTTTAATGTGTAATCCTTAGGTGTTGATCACCCTTCAAGAGGTGTTCCTGGCTGTGCAGTCTGCAGAGATGGCCACCAAACTCCGCCCCTTCTGGTGGGAGGCGTGGCAAACTCTGGGCCGTGCCCAAATAAGTCTTGGCGAAGTGGAGCTAGTAAGTATGAGCTACATCGTAGTCAGCCATAGTCAGTTATCTAGTCCAGTGTTTCCCAACCACTGTGCCGCTAGGTTGTCAGGTGTGCCGTGGAAAATTATCAAATTCCAAAATATAATAAAAAAAATGCTACAAATAAAATTATATCATTGCGCTGTTGGGCCGAAACATTGAATCTCTATATTTCGTCATTTAAAAAAAAAAAAATTATTAATGCTATTGGTCGTCCTTTTAGTCTGTATGGGGGTTTTACAAATATTTAACCATTAAAATATTGACATTATATGCACTTTCTTTAATAAGATTAGAAAGTTTTCTCTTCTACACAATTTACTTCAAAAATAGTAGAAGAATAAACAAAAGAAAAATCAACACTTTAAATCACAGTAGCACAATATCATGTTCAAAAAAGTAGAGAGAGAGGAAAACAAAAAGAAAACTAGCACTCTGCGTTAAATCTGCAGTGTGTATGTGCGTGTGTGTGTGTGTGAATTGATTTCGGGTTTGGGAATATAGCAACGCCACACTGACCCAAGTTGGCAGCACGAGTGGTCAAGATGAGTGACTCGGGAACATCGGCAGCGTCAGTCTGTCTTTGCTCCTCTCCACGATGCCCTAAAACACACTCTTCTCACATAATCCACCCGCAATAACAGCATCCAACGGAACACACTCTTCTTACATAATCCACCCGCAATAACAGCATCCAACGGGAATGTGACGCACTCCACTCGACAGTAGAACCTGAACCTCTAAACTCTTAAAATCATGCCGCTATATACTCATTTCCGTTGTTAATTATCCTCTCCTCAGTCGTGCCAGAGTATAGTTTGGGAGGAGGTGACAGAGAGTGAAGGTACTTAAAGGGGCAGTACAAAAAAAAATCTGTTTTGCTACAAGAGGTTGTGACTAAACCAGTGGCTCCACAAACTGTCGGTCAAACCTCATAACTCCACCCCGCCTCCATTTAGAATGTACCGCACACGCAAGAGATCTCTGCTTGTGTGCAATGCAAGGGAAAACAAAGAACTGATGTTTGCGTAAGTACAGCCTTTTATTTATTCAAGAAACACTGTCCATAACGTCTTTTTGTATTTGAAGAGCGGAGAATAGTCTTCGTCTTTGCCGTCTAGTCTAGAAGCAAATATAGTGTTTTAAAGTCCCACTCTGATCATATTTTGAGCTATTTTTAAACATTCCCAGTAGTCTTTAAATTATGATTATGCCATTTTTAGCCAAAATCACAAAACATGTGCCGTTTTCTGGGACTTCGCTTCAGCAGAGCAGCAGTAGCTCATTAGCAATTTGCCTCTGCATTGTGGGACTAGTTGAACTAGCTCCCGACAGAAAAAAAAAAAAACTTACCGGTAAAGACACAGGCTGTCCAGTTGATGGTGTCTTGATGGAAGGCACTGCATCCGGCTTCAAAAATAATTTACAAATTTACAATTTACTGACGAAGCCCATTTTTTTTCTCCTGCCAGTTGGTGAAACAGTCTTTTGTGAAGTGCTGACCGCAAACCGATGTGTGGTTTTTAACATTGCCGTGACCAAGGAACGTAATCCATCTATCTCTCACAGCAACATTTTTTGGTAAAGCATGAAAGCTAATACCACTATCTCTCCTCTTAGCATTGCAACCCGCTACCGCACATAGGTGTTGATCCGCCATCGTCTTCTCTACTCCTCAGAACCTGAGCGGGCAGGCGGAGGGGAGTATGTGCTTGTGGCCCCGCCCAGTGGAGTTACTACGTCACAACTCCAGTCTATTTTAGCCGGCATTTTAGCGTCTGCTACTGATTCACAGCCATTTGAATGTAGAAATACTCAGAAATACAACTTTGAGCTTATTATTCTCAAGATATAATAATAATAATAATAATTCATTACATTTATATAGCGCTTTTCTCTGCACTCAAAGCGCTTTACATAGAAGGGGGAATCTCCTCAACCACCACCAATGTGCAGCATCCACCTGTATGATGCGACGGCAGCCATATTGCGCCAGAACGCTCACCACACACCAGCTTACTGGTGGAGAGGAGACAGACTGATGAAGCGAATTGGTGTATATATATATATATATATGGGGATTATTAGGAGGCCATGATGGACAGAGGCCACTGTGCAAATTTGGCCAGGATGCCGGGGTTACACCCCTACTCTTTCGAAAGACATTCTGGGATTTTTTGTGACCACAGAGAGTCCGGGCCTCGGTTTAACGTCTCATCTGAAAGACGGTGCTCTTTAACAGTATAGTGTCCCCATTACTATACTGGGGCGTTATCGTCAAAAATGCCACAAGAACATGTTAACACCTAGAAAAACATTATTTTCATCGGAGTGGGTCTTTAAATATCCTGTGCAGAGCAGTTCATCTTCTGTATCATGAGATTTTGATCATGAGATTTCAACAACAAGAAAACTTAGTGCCCATATTGCTACAATAAACTTTACATCCTGTATGTTGATAAACGTAATGCGATGCACGTACTGCCTCAAATACGCCTGGTCCAATGACAAACTTTATCTGTCATTCGCTAGTCAAAAACAATGTAACTTCACTAAATTTTAGCTAGAATTTCATAAAATGTTAATATTAATGACACGTGCAAGTGTCTGACCATAGCTACAGTATATAAAGCCACATTACCAACTTCGACAACAATGTTTAATTAAATACAAGGGTGTGTTCCTACCTGTTCACCTGTTCCTATGTGTGTGTACACATTTTTATTTAGCATATCATATCTAGATTTATATGCCATAGATTTAAAGCAATGCATGTTTGTGCAATTTTGTTATTTTTAGTGGTGTGCCGTGGAATTTTTTACTTATCAAAATTGTGCCTTGGTAAAAAAAAAGGTTGGGAAACACTGATCCAGTCAGTCCTGTTTAAGCTATAAGTATACAGTTAAATCAGCCCCAACGGGTCTTAACAATGATAGAACTACTGCAACATTTCATCATGATGGTTTTTTTTTTCTTTTTTAAGAGAACCCACTAAAAACAAGTAATAGTTCTGTTCATTGATTACAGTTGGACCGACCTTGTTTTTTTTAATAGTGAACAGTGAATATATAAAAAGTGTCTTACATAAAAATATTGATACATGTAATTTTCTTACTTATTGTGAAAATTACTGTGCAAAAATGTACAGAGAGAGCTGATATTGACAGAGACAGAAACATCACTATATTACTATATACAACACACAAGTTCACTTAAAAATAAACGTTGTTATACAGTATATGTTTTAGGTCTGTTCAATGTAAAAAAAAATATGGCTTTCAGTTATACTGTAATGTTGAATGGCTATAAATACATATTTTACCCCCAAAAAGTTTTTAATAAGTAGCCCATCAATAGCCCTATTTAGCCTGTATAAACAGCCAACCATGGGAGTCAATTTATTAGGTGATGAACTGTTTCCACACAAGCAGTTTATTCAGCATACTGAGGCATCACTTCAATTGTAAACAGAACAACCTATAGTCTTCCAGTCCTGTTATGGTATCGGTGTCTTTGTCGCATGTTAGATGGGTTCCAGGGTCAACATATTTTGTTCAACCTGGAACAACATTCCTGTCTGAAATTTTTATCCTAACTATATCTCTACTCCTAAACCTAACCCTACCCATAACTTATCCCTAAAACCAGAGGGAAAGGATAGGTGAATATCACTGATGTAGAATTACCTAACCATGGTTGTAAGCCTAAACTTGACATAAACTGTAAACTTGTCCCTTAAAACTGATTGGTTGATTGGAATGTTGTTCCAGGATCAACAGAGATGTTGCACTCTGTGAAATCAGGTTCTGCATCTTTGTCAGTCAGTATGAAGTGCATGAGTTCTTCTGCCACTTATCTATAACTCAGATAAAGTGTCATTGTTGTGAGGTGTGTAGTTAAGTACATCCAAGCCCAGGAGCATGGAAGAGTACTTGAAGAGGAACACTGCCACACCTTACATGCCCCGACCTGTGTTGTGATTGTATGCATTAGACACAAATGCTAGATGAAAGAAAATCTTGCAGATCCAACAGTTCTTTGGCTAGTAACTACTTGGCCTGAGCATGCCATGTCAAGTCAATAACCAAAGAGAAAAATAACCTGAGGATCGAGGATGACTGTTTACGTTCCGTGATTTTTCTATTTCTATTTCTTTTTTTTGGGGGGGGGGGTCTTTTTTTTTTTTTTTTCATAGAGAGGATCACATAAAATTACCCAAAAGTTTCTTCACAATAACAGAACAAAATGTGTATATCTTTTCCTATCATATAAGTATTGATGTAATATTTTCCCAAAACTCACAAACCTTCTCACATTCCCACACCATATGCATGAATGTTCCCACTTGTTGGTAGGGGCAAAAACTGTAGTTAGGATTTGGAAATAATTTAGTGAGGAAACGTTTCTTTGGTGTCCAAGTACAATCTATGACAAAATTTGAAGTGAATTAATTGGTGATTTGGATTTTTTTGATGCATAGAATATGTTTTTCCATACCGTCGCCCAGTCTATATGGTCTACAAATAGCTTTTTTTATCTGCTTAACTTCAAGAAGGCGAGTATAGACAGCTGACAGTACACTTCTTTGAGTGGGATTAAAGAACCAGCTGTAAACTGGGTGTGCTTCAAGAGCTGTTACCCACGGATCTCCATATGCTCTGAGGGCTGAACGCAGTTGCAAAAACAAATTAAGGATGATGCAGGTACATTAAGAGATTATATTTTGAAAGTTAAAGGGGAATTTTGATTTCTACTTTCCTTAATTACATGTAGTAACCGACGTATATTGTCTGCTGCCGAACGCTGTGGAATAAAGACAGATTGATCAGTATAGTCTGACTGATTTGTTCAGATTCACTTAGAGTTAATTGTGGTTGATCAATGTCATGTAGAAATTTATGACACTCAACTATATCTATACTATCCTTCGGTTGCTATAAATCTTTAAAATGTTCTGCAAAAGTGTTTATCTCTCTGGGATTGGTTACTAAGTCTTTCAACTTATTTTTGAAATTTGTCCCCAAAAACACAGAATCTTGTAGAGAATATATATTAAATTGCCATCTTGGAGATCTATCATGTGAGCAGTAAATAAACTTAGTCAGATATTACAGCAGGAAGGACTGTGTGATGCTCTCAAAACACATTCTGAATTCACGAGAACATAGAATATAGTCTATTCTGGAATATGTCTTGTGCCTCGAAGAAAAGAAAGTGTAAACTCTAACCAATTGATTCTGAACATGCCATACATCTCTGAGATCAAGGGTTTGCATAAAGGATTTAAAATTTACTGATGTTGTCTCTTGTGATTTGATGTTGACTGATATAATTGAATTATTAACCATTATCAAAGAGATTGTAAACTTTAACTATATTAAAGGTCAGAAAAGATTTTTGTACTCATTTCAATACTAACATAAAAGAAGAAATACGTGGTAGAACGAAACTCCCCCCGACCACTGGCTATTCCCCAACTTGTGTATCGGAACCGTGACAGTATCGGACTACCCACTGATCTGAGACTCACCCGCTCCCTCCCATGTGTAGACAACAAAAAAACGAAAAATAACAGGAACAACAGAACCATTTCACTTTTAACTGAAAGCATGCCTTTCTGCATTGAGTAGTCTACTTGCAAAAAACAGTGATGTCCGAAACATAAGATAATCCTAAAACCCAAATACCAAGCTTAAAACGGCTTAAAAGATGAAGCAGTATTTTAACTTATTCGTAGGGCTATTCAAAATAATGTAAAAAATAAATAAAAATAAAAACTTGTATCACAATAAGTGTAGGCTATTATGATTGTCAAAACATTGGGTAGCCTAACTAAACAATTTTATTAAGTTTAGTGACAGCATGGTGCAATAATTGGTAGGCTACTGCTTTTATTATTGCTTGATACAAATTTTACAATTTCAATTCAATTCTTGTGGTTTTATTCCGATCTTGATTCAATTTGGATACATATTAGGTACAGTAGATGTTCATTTTTCTCAAGAAAGAAAATCTCACTTAATGCTGTAAACATATGCCTCAGAGAGCTCTGTCAGCTGGTATAATTAAAGGTTAAAAATAACAACTCAAATTAAATATAGGCCTAATGCGGTTTTCATTACAACAACTTTATAATATTTTAATGATATATAAGTTAAAAATATAATAAATATGTTATATAGTGCACATATTTAGCAAAATACTAATTTATAATAATACTAAATATATAAAACACAAATTTTTCCAGCCAACTTACGTGCTGTGGTCATTAAATGGCTTTCCTGAGGTAAATGTAAGGTTATGTGACGCTATTTTATTGACCTTTTTCAGCGGTTGAAAAACACTAATTGTTTGTTATTATGTATGAGGCATATCGGTAAGTTGTACTGTATCTTTCAACATACCTATTGATCATTCGTGTTTATTTACTAACTAGTAGGCTAGGAAAGAGAGATGATCGGTTCACATGCCGTTTGAACTGAGACGCTACATCGATCCGTCACATTTAAAAGCGCCAAGGCTAGGCTATTTATTGTTTGAATTTCGTAATAAAATTTACAGAATCTTAGTGCTGAGAATTTGTTTCATATCAAAAGTAACCTGCTCAATCTTGTCTGTTGCGGTGTCAGTGTCCTCTTTGCTTCACAATTTTTCTCTGCGTGAGAAAATGATGTGTGACATGAGAGCGTGTGAAAGGGGTCAATTGCGTGAGTCTCACAGTGAATGCAAAAAAATGAATTAAGGTCGGTGACTTAACTCCCTTCTCAGAACTGGTTCCAGCAAACTGTACATTTTTTAACTCTCCTCGTCCGAGTGGTCGTGGGGGTGGGATTATAACGGTTTTAAATAACTCTTTCTCCTCACGCTGCTGGCTAGTCACTACAATGGCTTTCCCCAGCTTTGAATCTCAGCTTCTCCACCTAGACTGGAATGGTCCCATCTGCCTAGGGGTGATATATCGTCCTTGACACTCCACTAATGGTTTTATACAGCAATTTACTGAGTTCATTGGCAATATTGCCACAAACTGTGATCGCTTCCTTTTTGTGGGAGATTTTAATATTCATGTCTGTTGTCATTCAAATTCCTTGTCGCAGGAGTTTCTTGACTTAATAGATGCCTTTAATCTACTGCAGTGGGTCAAAAACTCCACGCACATTTAGGGCCATACATTGGACCTTGTGTTATCTTACGGGATCGATGTCACTGGTATTGTATTCTCCGATTTTCTGCTCTCTGATCACAAGCCTATTCTATTCTCACTGTCTCTTCCGGAGCTCTCTCAACCCACTATTGCACCTTTTATGTCGCGGGTCTACTCCCCACAGTTCAGCATTAACTTCGACCTGTCCTTTGCTGAACTATGCTCACATTTGGACCTGGACCAACCACTATCTTACCTGGATGTGGACCAACATTTCAGCCTTTTAAATTCTGCCTGTCTTAAGGCAGCTAACGTGTCTGCTCCTCTCAAGCCTCACAAATCCAAACCAAAATCTGATCTGTGGCAAAACTCTGACACTCGTCACTAAAGGCAAATTTGTAGAACGGCCGAACGCAAATGGAAACGAGACAGGTAAATTGTCTCCTTCCATTTATTCAAAGACGCTCTTACAGCATACCAGAAGGCTGCTAAGTCAGCTAAAGCTCCATATTTTTCTAACTTAATTGAATCTAACCACTCCAACCCAAAGGTCTTGTTTTCAGTCATTCAGTCTGTTATAAATCCTTCTTCTAAATTGTCTGTCACCTCGGATGCTCTATGTGAAGATTTCCAGAAATTTTTTGTTAACAAAATCACTAAATTAAGACTTAGTGCCCGAACTTAACTCTCCCCCCATTCGTGCCACCTACTAATTGTGTTTGGGAGGTTTTTGATCCTATCAACCTCCAGACACTAAAGGATGTGAGCGCCAAGCTCAAACCTTCATTTTGTCCAAATTACATCATTCAGCCGAAATTTCTAAAGTTAATCTTTGAC
Organism: Meda fulgida; assembly: GCA_030578275.1. Classification (NCBI taxonomy): domain Eukaryota; kingdom Metazoa; phylum Chordata; class Actinopteri; order Cypriniformes; family Leuciscidae; genus Meda; species Meda fulgida. The sequence goes on from CM060620.1 coordinate 27,797,452, forward strand.
TTTGTGGGTCCAGGTCTGGTATCTCTTTTTAACAAGTGTCTCAATACGGGCTCTGTTCCAGTTCAAAATGGCTACGGTCACTCCTTTGCTCAAGAAGCCTTCACTGGATCCCTCTATTTTACAAAATTACCAACCCTTTTCTGTCCTGCCTTTCATTCCCAAGTTATCGGAGAAAATCGTGTTTAATCAACTCCAGCACTTTCATTTAAATAACTGTATCTATGAGGCTTTTCAATCTGGGTTCAGGACTGCCCACAGCACTGAGTCCGCCCTTCTGCGAGTGTTAAACGACATTTTTATTTTACAATAGCCTGACAGTCTTGATATCTCAGCACTTTAAAGATCATAGTGCGACTCCGGGTAACTCTGCTGTCCACAAATGCAGTGGGCTCGTTCGAACTCTATCGGCCTGTTTGAGAGCGAGGAGATCCACTTCCAAAGCATTTCTTTGAGAAAGCGTATCACGTCACCTCCCTCACGGTTCGGTGCAAGACCAACAATCCTGACGTTGTGTCTTTCTCGATCTTCCAATTCTTTCAGCTTTACCTGACGCTTGGACCTATCTGATTTGCAGCCGACTACGTCTTGTTTCAGGCCTCTCGTCTCGCATTGGACATGGTCCACCTTGTCGATAAGCCCGTGCACGACAGGTTGTTGAAAATTAAAGTTGTTACTGGTTCCATGAGTATCACATGTTTAAGTTGCCGTCGTTTTCTTCTCCGTTGGATGAAGGAGATATGATGAACTTGCATGGTTAGTTCGACTCTGTTCTGGTTGAAAGTTCTCTCTCTCCATGAGCGCATGGCTGGTTGTGAGTCGAGGCCTGCTTGCCGGCCCTGGGCTGGAGAGGCCACGCAGAGCACACACGAGAAGGGAGGAAGTCGGAAGAGTTGATGGTTTGAGTTGCGATGGACTTCTTCTGCATTGAATAAGAAGTTGTGCCAAACTCCTGATGTTGTCTTAAATTCTGTTGTTGTTTAGAGTCCTCTCTCTCCTGAATGAGCACATGGCTGGTTGTGAGACAAGGCCTGCTGAGGCCACGCAGGACAGCACAGCACCTTGAACATACAGAGAAGGCCAAAGAGAGCAAGAGAGAGCTGATCTTGTGATCAGTGATTTTTAAAGCGTGAAGATGTCACACCTTCTGGGGATCTGTGGGCCAATAAGAAGTAGTTTCCTTTGGAGGGACATTTGAATATGACCCATTGTTCTCTAGGAGGCATTTGAATATGTAATTTCGTTGGGTGTTTATGAGAGGAATCTTCATCGAAGAATGCATCACAAAGTTACCAAAATGTAAAGTAAATTAACAAATGGGGGACAAACTTTGGCGTTTATAGAGACCAAACATGCCACACATGATTTTGGTTAACCATAGTTTGCAAAGTTTGAAACATTAACCCATTAGAGTTTACAAGAAAACAGGCCAAACCACATAAAAGGAAAATCATGAGATGGGAAAATTATCTCAAGTGGATATATATATATATATATATATATATATATATATATATATATATATATATATATATATATATATATATATATATGAGAGAGAGAGAGAGAGAGAGAGAGAGAGAGAGAGAGAGAGAGAGAGAGAGAGAGAGAGAGAGAGAGAGAGAGAGAGAGAGAGAGAGAGAGAGAGAGAGAGAATAGGATTAACAGGGTTTATTTCTCCTCCTCAGTTAGAATTAAGAGAATCTGCCAGTGTGTTCGCTTCATTTGGGATGTTCGTTTTAGGGGAGTCTCATAGACCTTTGTTGGGAGAGTGAGTTTACTGGATTATTCATTAAATATAATGAATAATTAGTGTGTGTCTAATTATTCATTATATATAAGTGTGTCTGATTGGTCCAGACGCTACATCTTCATTCCTTGATTTTTAAGAGGGCTGCAGTTTTTTGCAGGATCATGGAACAGATTTTCTTAGAAATGCTGCTATGATAATTAACTCTTCGATAAAACCTTACTAAAACCTTACTGACATATTATTAGACAAGGTTTTGATTTTATTATTTTTCTTATGTACATCTCTCCAGTGTGTTTGGACAGCTTTAAGTGGAATTTTATAGAAATTGTCCAAAACTATGGAGAACTTTGTTGCCATTGCACAACATACTCAAAGGAAATCAACAAGTTTTAACCCACAAATCTTTAATTCATTGCACATACACTTCAAGATTTTTTTTGTCTGAGTCCTCATTCTCAAATAAAAATGTATAACATCAGTAAGAGCATCTACATTTACTTTATGGTGAATGATTTATTTACGATTAATAACATTTATTATTATATTGTGTCATTGTAAAGCTCACACTATCAAGTTAATGCGTTGTTTAAACTTTTGAATCTGTGCTGCTAATGTGTAATCACTTTTAAATGAGGCCTGTCCCTATTCATTTAACTGTGATTAGCATTTACCTTGATTCTGATTCATGTTATCTGCCGGTTTTAATCACGATATTGCATAATAGAAAGAGAAAAACGGCTCTTATAACTGTTGTACAATGTACAAATTATTCCAGCCAACATTAAATTAATATCCAATCAGTTTAACTACATTTAATGATGCTGTTCCTGGAAATCTACAGTTCATTCCAATGGAAAGTTCTGTAAAGTTTGTTTGAGCGAACAATTAAGAGACTGGTGTTTAAGTGTCAGTTGTTTTTCTTTCCTGTAACAACAATATATTTCCATAAATGTTTGCACAAAAATTGTAGCAAAGTTTTTTTTTTTTTTTTTAAATAACTGTTATTTTATTTACTGGCCGTACTGTTTTATTTAAAACTGAAAAAGCAACCGATCAGTTCTTCCATATAGTGATGTATATCGAGTGAAACAAATTATTGAAAAAAAAAAAAAAGTACTTAGAGGCAGATCTGAATGAGATCTTGTGGTCAATTTGCGGTTAGTTTTGGAGGGACAGGGTTTAAGAGATGTAAATGACCAGAGAGTAAGTCTGCTGTTTCTCCTGAAGATCGTTGACATTTTTTATATTATTAAAAATTACGATGTAAAAAACAAAATTTAAAAAATGAAACGTGCATGGATCAATTACAATAATATCAATAAGATGCATTTAGAAAATAGATAGATGAATTTCTGGTTCATGTTGACATTAATGCTATTGTTATAACCACACAAAAATGTCAAGTAATGTTTGTTTATGGACACACACATACACATCTTGTAGGATTCAGCACTATTGAGTTTGATGTGTAAGTCACCCAGCTAAATCAAATGAATCTGTTCCATGACTTCATCACAACTGTTGAAATCATCTCTGTTAAATCAGTCAGGACCCTGGAGGAGAAAAGGTCTCCCAAAGCCATCAGATGGCTTTATTCCTCATTAAAGATTTTCTCTTTGACAAGGGCTGTATTCTTGGCTCTGGCTCACACGGGCTCTGATATTCTTCCTCTTTCAGGCAGATACGTGATCTAGTGTTTCTGTTGAAAGAGTTGATCATTCCTTTGTAGATTGTTGAGTCAATGGGGCAATTATGAAGGTAAAACACCCCACTAAATCCTATTTATGCTCAGAGAGTAAATGTCCTCCTTTCTCTCTCTTTCATCCCCTTATCTCCTGGGTAACGTGAACAGTCACTGATTCACAGCAGGAACTAGGCTTTAGACCCCATACAGAAGTAAATGAACATGTGTTATTGCAGTTCTCCATAGTCTGAACGACCTCTTCAGCACTCGACCAGCTGTAATGCAGTTTGCACATAAAAAGCCATCTTCATAACAGAAATATTTAGCTGTTTTGACAGTCATTTTTATATAGTGGATACTGGATATTGAGTGTGGAATACATCTGACACACATATCCCTGCATATCTGACGCATGCAGTTGTTCAGTGTGTGTAACAAAGAATGTGATGATGTTGCATTCATAATTATGTGGTTTGCAGTTGCTGTTTTTTGTTTGCAAGCATGGATGATGTGATCTGTTAAGGCTTATTTTATTCTTGAGAACTACTGAGAAGACATGAATGCTTCTGTTTGAATGTGGAATAAACATCTGTTTGTTCATTTTGGAGTGCAAAGGATCATTGAAGTGCAGTGCAGTACAGAGTCTGTGCATGTTATATTTTAGCAGAGTTAACATTCAGTGTGTGTCGCTGCTTTTGGTCATTTCAAACATTTACATTGTAGATAAACAGGAATAGTTTAGGTCACAAAGCACAAAAACATGATAAAGGAAAAAGTGATATCATTTATTTAATGTTTTTATTTCAATTTAAAGTTGTTTTGAAATCTAAAGTTTATTACTTTGAAAAAATTATACCATTTTGTTATACTGTATCACCCATATCTATATCATTCACACTAATGTTCAAAGGTTCAGGGTAAGAATTTTTTAAAGAAATGAATACTTTTATTCAGCAAGAATGCATTAAAAAACACTAAGTGCAAATAGCCCATCCTTGTTGGCAGAGGCTATTTACACTAACTCCTCCCACTGACATCTCGTAGGGCCACTAATTTCACAATATTACTGTTTTTACTGAATTTTTGATCAAATAAATGCATCCTTGTAGAGCAAAAGAGATTTCCTTCAGAAACATAAAAAAACTGTACCGAGTCCGACCCCAAAATTTTGAACGGTACGGTATATCTATCTATGCATTTTGCATGTAGTTTCACCTTTGCGTATGTTTCATGTTCCCTGTGTGTATGTTTCATGTTCCCTGTGTGTGTGTTCCAGGCTGTACGGTCCTTTCAAGTGGCGGTGCACCTGCATCCGTCTGAGCGCCTCCTCTGGGAGGAAGACCTAGGCTGGGCCTTACAGCTCCGGGAGAAGCAACAAGCTCTCCGTGAAAGGGCGACACAGGAAGAAGACGCCCGAAGGCTCCTTGTGGAAGCTCCAGAGCTAAAGAGCGATTATGATTTTGAAAGCGATGAAGTGATTGAGGCTTGCACAGCCATGGCTGATAGACAGAAAAAATATGAGGACTTAAAGAAAACGGCGGTTGTTGTGGACACATGTGGGGTGACCAAAGAGGTGGTTGTCGAGGATGACAACAAACCCACTTCATCCTCACAGAGTGTTTTAGTCAAGGCACGAGGACTCTGAGGGAATTGGAGGCTGTTTTTGTGTCTCTTCATCTGTGTATTTTGTTTAGAGTATGTATGTACTGTTGTTTTGATAATCCAGGGTTCTGATTGGCTTCCTCATAGTGTTCAGCACAGTTGTTCAACTATCCCCAGTGAATTTGTAAAGTGAGCACCAGATTCCCAGAAGAATCTCAAATGCTTCTGGATAATTCTCACTCAAACAAGAGCATAAATTCCTTCCTTTTACTGAAGCATTCTGTTGTTATTTCATCACTTTTGAGTTCTCAAAATAGCAGAGAAATCCCTTTTTAATGTACACCCTTGATTTAGGAATGTCATTCCCAGTCTCCTTTGTTTCAGTCTCGTTTTATGTGAGATGTGAGCCGTCGCTGGTACATAGTGCTGTTATAGCAGCGTGAAACTCTGATGTGCCCGGACTGAGTGGGAAGAGGATGATATACACACACACACACACACACACACACACACACTTGCTCGATTACCTATTTACAGACTATTTGTGTTTAGTTAGTGCTACTTAGAAATGAAGTAGCAGTATTATAGTCATTGGTTAAACTCTGAGCTAAAGGTCATGCAGAAGAGAGAAGTCATGGAGGGAGTGATATGATTAATTGTCTGTTTGTCATTCTAGAGAGATAGTAGAAAACAGCCCATTAGTTAATGTGCTTTATTTGCTTGTGTGGTGAAATTACTCGTATAATCTTTACGTAACACGTTCGTAAGGCCTGGGTTATTCACACAGATCAGAGTGGGTTTTGCATTTCAGTGCGCTGCTTTTCCATTGTTCTTGTCATGTTAACATGCTAGACAGACATGTTTGACTGTTCCGCTTCGACTTACACATGCCATGGCATTCTAAAAATGCAGCAAAATGCAAGAGGTTCAGCTTTTAAAAATGCACCTCTAGACCTCACATAGTTTTTTCACTCGTTTTTAAACTCCAAATAAAGTCCATTTACATAGAATGCATTTTTGCATTACATTTACCTGCATCTTGCACATTCTGAAATTGTTTAAAATATAAACATTTTCATTGACTGCCCCCCCCCCCTTCTCATGTTTTTAAATCCCAAAATATTTGTTCTGTAGTTGGCCTCAGGTCATTTTTTGGTAAAACAATGTGCAACAGGTTTTGATCCAGAAGGGGCCATTCACACAGAAAGCCCCACCTCCACATTTTGAATGTCTCTCAGACACACCTATTTTATTCCTGGTACACATTGTATGATTTCAGGCTGTCCTAGATGAAAGGTGACCAATCATGGCTATTTCTGTGGTTGTGGCTCCTTAAATCGTACAACGAGAGAAATTGGGCATTGTCACTGTCTTGCGACCAAATATAGTCTGTGATAATGTTCAGACAGTGTCAGAAATTTAGCACGATCATCTCAGTGTGTTTGCTGCTACGACCTACGTCTACTGACTAGCTAATAAAAATGCAACATGAAATGGCATATTTATCAACGCGACATGGTCACCTCAAGCTCCATTTGAAAGATTATCATGCCAAAATAGCTTCTTTTCCTTAGCCATGATGACTAGTGTTGGGAAAAGTTACTTTTAAAAGTAATGCATTGCAATATTCCGTTACTCCCTAAAAAAGTAACTAACTGCGTTATTAGTTACTTTTTATGCAAAGTAATGCATTAAGTTACTTTTGTGTTACTTTTTCTCATCTAGGCTGGGCTGTTTGTTTGTTTGTCTGCTTTTATAACAACAAAAAAAGTTATATTTCTGCCATATTTAAAGGCCCTTTCACACCAAAATTGAAATGAATAAGCCTCAGGCTGAAGGAAATGTGAATTCACGCCTGTACAGTGGAGGTCGCAGCTCAAACAAACAAGCCTTTCCGCTCTGTTACTATTCTAGAACACAGAAGAATTAGGACACAGGAGAAGTAAATTGAGTAAATGTATGCTCACATTTAGTCTAGAACTACAATAACCTCATGTTCACACAGCACACACAACACATCTGCACTTACTCACGATTTGGACAGGAGAGCTGTCAGTCAATACAAGGGAAACTTACTTGAGTTACTTGTTTGAAAAATTAACAGATATTTTGTTGTACATTTAAAAGTAATGCGTTTCTTTACTTGTTACTTGATAAAAGTAATTGATTATGTAACTCAAGTTACTTGTAATGGGTTACCCCCAAAACTGGCCATGACTGCGTCCATATTCTCTTTCGTTTCCTTCATTTTTTTCAGCACAAATAAAAAAACACAATTGCCAAAGTGCGAATCATCTTTCTCTATTTGTTTACCACTAGCACATGCTGATGACGTTTTATTATTTTATACTATCTTGCGTCGTAGCTCACGATTTAATACGTCATCATCATTCAGTCTACACATGTCGTAACCCAGTTTATTAGGTCCATCCATGTTGTAAAGTGTGATTTGTAACGATCTTATAGTATTGTTGAAATTGTCTGTAGCAGGCAATAAGTTGTGGCCTCTACGAATGAGTTGAATTAGGTGTGTTAGATGAGGGAGGCATACAAAATGTGCAGTGTTGGGGCATCCCCAGGACAGGTTTGAGAAGCACTAGTCTAAGAGACAATGGAAAAGCAGCACAGTGGAATGTAAAAATGTTTCTTTCTTTTTTTTGCGGTTAAACACAAAGCGCAGGTGAAACAAAGTAAAACACTTTTTTTAATGTTGAACAACTTTTAATGTGAGTACTGCATGTTTAAAACGCCGTGTCAGTCACGAGATGCTGCAAAAGACGTGTATTGTGCAATGGTCAAACTCGCACACCCTTACATTTTTATTTTGATGATTGTCTGTTACTGGCACTAACCCCATCATTCATAGGCATTCATATCTGCATTGATACTGTCCAGCTGTGTGCGTGGGCTGGAAACCGAGGGATTTACGTCTCTAATGCTTTTTATACACTTGGGGGACCTGGCGGAAGCTTCCAGCATCCTTCTGCTTCCCGCTAATCCTCTGCTAATTGATGCTTTATTCAAATAAATGAGGACACTAACGTATTCGCTAATGATGGTTTAGGGAGGTGCCTGGAACTGATGAATCCTATGGACTGTGCTGCGGTAGGACTGCAGTGAAAGATTGCTTTTGTCAGTTCTTATTTACCTAAACGTTTAGGTCCCAGGACAGGTGGCAGTTTGTACGTCATAGCAAGTGCACAAATGTGTGATTCATGCTGAGAATACTTGCAGTGGAGAGTTGAAGTGATTTCCCTTCATGATCTAATGGAATTATGGGATGTCTAGGTCGGTGAAGGTCTCCAGATCTGTCCCTCCTCATTGATCATCATGTAAGGATCATGATACCCTAGTGATTCACGGGACTGATTTAGTTTGACCCACAAATCAAAAGGAATGCCGGAGTTTATATATTTAAGGATGTAAATGCAAGAATATGAATGCATACAATTTAAGAGGTATAACATGACTTACCCTGACGAGTCATTTATTAACATTATTTTTTAAAGGGAATGAGTTCTGGCCCTTTTTAACAAAGCAGACACAAGGATTGCTGACACACTGGCAACATTACATTTGAAAATATATTTTGGGTCATTATGGGTCATCTGTATTTTTCCACAAACAGATCCAGTGACCTTCAGTACTCTGTGAATAGGATGAGTGTGCACATCTCTGATGAAAACTGATTATGTCTTTTAGTCTGGACTCTGGACTAGTCTAGAGTCTAGTCTCATTAGTAATTATGCACAATTTGCAAACAGATCCATTGTTAATTGATTTTCTCTCGACATAATACATTGTTCATCCTTTTAATTTTACTTTTTTGTTTGAATGCAAGGCGTTTCTTTTTTTTAAAAAATCAAGGTTTCAAAAAGTTCTAAAAATGTTTCTGATAATCATCCCTCTTGTGGTAGTCGGATATATATAAATTCATTTGTAATACTTGAATGACTGGGATTGTTCAATTATTTTAATACTGCTATGCTTATATTAATATTGAAGAGTGCAACAACATTTTTGTTTTTGTTTCCAATTTTCTATTTGTCAATAGTTTATTTCAGCTTAAAATAGCTGGCCATTGCACATTCTGAAGGGTCACATTGAGGGTAATAAGCAAGACAAGGTTTGAAATTCATGTGTTTGAAAATGTGAAAATGAAATGGTGAAAACAGAGTAATGTTGAATCATTTATATACATGCAGCGGAGGATGGTGCTTACATAGTTTAAATCATTACTCATACTGTTTTGAAACACGAAATGTTAAATGAAACAAAAACCATATAACTGCTTCAACATGGGTAGAAATATGTCAAACCTGACCTTCTCACAGAGAAGAAATAACTACAGTCCACAGATTGTCCAAAACAACTCAAATAAATAAGAGCATTACAATAAGACGCTGTTCACATTTTAACATCACAAATATGTACAGATGAACTCAACAGTTCCTCCTTGACGGCCACTGACTGATCAAGACCTTAGTGATCGATTTTGACAGTTTGAATTTTTTCAGTGGTTACAAGGATTTAAAAGTGCAAAACGTATGACCTCAAAAGACATTCAACATCTTAATAGCTTTTACAATTTCACCTAAACATTCTTGACAATGATATGCTGTGTATCATGTGCTCTTACATTGTATAATGTGTTTTCGGTACTGATATATTTTGTGACGGTATTAATGTCATTAAACATGAAATTGCTTTGTTAATTCACAGAATATTGTACATAGCCATACAGCCTAGCTACATCTTATATAAGTTTTGAAATAGTAAACAGTTTTTTTTATGCATCAGTGGAAATAAAGTGTTCTGGTCACCTTAACATAAGAAAATGGAAATTTGAAACCACGGGTTCCAGCATGAGAAAAGCTAGCAAGGCACTCTGGTTACTTGAACTTGTGACCTAATGAAGAATGTCTGAAAAAGGGAACTTGAAGCAGGGGAGCAGATCCGTCCGATGACCTTGGAATAGAGTCGGAATAAATCCCCTCTCCCTGGGTCAAATCAGTCAATCAATTTTATCTAGTCAAAAATAAATAGCCTTACTAAGAACTTACAATATAGACACATTTATAAGAGCTCTGTCATTCGCCTCGTTGTCTAGATTATGCAGGAAAACCTGTTGCTCAACAGTTATCAGAAAACAAAGTCAGTTTGCCTCTCCATCCTCCTCTGCTCTTTCACCCTTTCCAGAACCCCATCATGTAGCAACATTCTATTTCCTACTTCAGTAACCCTCTCTTTTCACTTTTTGTTTAGTACTCTGGTGTTTTTTCTCGCAACTATCCTATCATTTTACTTTCATGAGTTTTTAGGATTATTTTCTTTCGATTCGCTCTGAGTTGTTCTGATTCTGTTGGCAACGCTCACATCAGGATCCTGAAATGTATTCCCCCTCCTGACATGTTGCTCTGCTGGACTGAGCGAGTTTTTCAGGCTCACTTTGAGCATGTTTCATATGCTTCTCTCTTCTAAGCTCAAAGTCTCGTCTGTGAATGTGACTTGCAGCGGCTGGTGCTTGGAACACTGTGCTTCACTTGGGTTGGAGTGCGTGCATGAATGTGTTTTCACAAAGTCTGTGCTTGTTTCTATTCTGTTTCCTCCGCTGCTGAGGTCCACCACCTGAGAGTCCTGCAGAAGGGTTTGCTCGGTTGAGGTTGAACATGTCCTGCTTTGCACAGAGTCACCACAGCAGCCCATCCCCTGTCCCATGTCCAGGGGATACAAGTATGTCTGTGACGTGCTGATCACCTCCGGCTGCTCGGGCAGAACCAGCGACGGCAAATCCCGAGAGACAAACGATGAGCTGTGGACACCATTACTGCAGTGGAACTCTGTAGGGCTCCTCCCGTGACTCCGTCCACCGATACGGCAAAAGAGACACTTGATCTTTTCTAGAATCTTCTGCACAACCGTCTTTCTCAGCAGGATGTAGATCCAGGGGTCTAGAATGGGGTTGACAGAGGCAATTCTGATGGCCTTAAGGTCTGGGTTCATCCTTGCTGTGGTCTCTCCTGATGTGGGATACATCTGGTTCACAAACACCTGCACCTAGACAGGAAACAAGACATTATCTGTTTACTTCTATCTATAATCACCCTACGTTGATTTCCAACACCAAACAATCATGATATGAGCACTGATATCAGATACTGGTTGTGTCTTTCCACTATGAGTCAACACATAATAAAGTCATCAGAGTACAGATCATAGAGATACAAATCCCAAGTAGTGAACGTCAATAGATGGCTCATACACTAAGTTGTTTAGAGTGTGTGTGACAAACTTGATGGGCTTTTCAAGCTTTAGGTCACTCTAAAAAATGCAGGGTCATTTCAACCCATGGTTGGGTCAAATATGGAAAAACCCAACCATTGGTTTAAATAAAAAAAAATGCAATTTGCAATACACTGCAATTGGGTAAAATGTAAACTGTAAAATGTAAAATGGGTGTGATACGATTTTACACAATTTTGTGAATTCATGGACTTTTAATGGGAAAACCAGAAGACCAGCTACTTATCTAAGCCTAGTTTAAGTTTTTGTTGTTGTTGTTTTTGACGGGTATCCCATCATCAAAGTACGCTGTCATTTTCCAAAAGCCATCAAATCTCACTTACCACTAAAGGAATGGAGCAGATGAGCACGACAACGGACGTGGCTATGAGAACAATGACCATCTGGATCTCCGCACCAGCCAGACGCGCGAAACTCCGCCTGCGCCTCATCTCCGCGACGCGCGTCTGGTCTGTCCCCAGCGAGGTCCTGCGCACGAAGCGCTTGTGCATCATGATGAGAGCCGCGCACACCAACACGTTACAAATGACAGTGGCGAGGATGAGGACGGAGCTGAACCCGGCGTACATGTAGGAGAAAGTGGCGTTCGAGCTGTCGTTTTTATGCCAGTCGATGAAGCACCAGGTTCCTGGCTCCTGGAGCGCCACGGATCCCAGTCCCATGCTGGGAAGAGCGCAGAAGAGCGCATTGGACACATAGATTCCCGCGAGCGTCAAGCCTGCCACCCGCTGGTCCACGTAGTGGTTATAGAAATAGGCATGGTTGATGGCGAGGTACCTCTCGACGGACATGGCACAGATAATACTGAGACCTGCCAAAGAGAAGAAGAGTAAAATGAACCCGGAATACTGACACAGCGGATCCCCACCGGGCCATGTGCCCTTCACATAGGTGGCAATGGTGACTGGGCTCGCGAGCAGAGTGCCCAAGAGGTCAGTTACGGCAAGTCCACACACCAAGGTGTAAAAAGTGGTCTCCTTTTGCTCTTTCCGGGACTTTTGAAGCACTACGATAGCAATAATGTTCCCGACCACGCCAAATATAAACATAATGACCGGGATTGTAGGGTCCTTGTTCATCTTCACCGAGTTTGTTGTTTCTCACATTCAGGTCGATGTTCAAATCAGATCGGTCACTTTACACGCGCTCAAGACGCATGGCGTAAAATGCTGACTTCCCCAATCTATGTCAAAGATCCCACGATCATATTTTCCACATTCATGCGCTGTTACGCGTCTCCAAAATATCCAAAGCGCGTATTGGATTAAGATACATTTTGACTGGCCTGAGTCCGGTACACATGCGATCTTCCACAAATTCAGTCCAGTGTTTTTGCTCACAAGGGGTGTGTAGTCCACAGTTGCCCTGAGTCTCAACTAAACTGACTCGCAAGTTTTTCCCCGAGAGCTTTTTGCCAACTCCGCCCCCGAGCTTTAGAGCGCAGTCTTGCACCCTCCTGTCACTGCAAGTTGATGTATCCGCATAAAATACCTACTGTGCTAATATTTATCTACACTCACATGCCCTTTCTTCGTTTCTTTGTTTCTTTCTTCTGAAAACCAGACCTACATGCAAATCTACATGTGGATTTAAGCTGTTGTTTTTCTGATAAAGGATGCGTTTGCTCCTTAAGCCACCTTTAAGAGAATTACAAAGGCAGCACATCCTGACAGCAAAAATATATTTATTATGACGTGTGACATTACAATACATGTGTTAAAATGGATAGCACATTTTGTTAAGACACATTATAACTCACTTCAAAACCCAGTCTCTAAAAGGACCAGCATTTTCCTCCAAAAACAATCAAATGATCATATAAGTATATTCATATTTACTGCTTTTGAAATTGGTCACAGAAGCACTGAAAATGTAATACAGCCGCTTATGACGGTGTTGTGATGAGAGCCGCTCCAAAGCCCCAGTCACTGTCTTTAATCACTGACAATGAGATTTATACACTTGTGCAATCAGTGTGATCAGAAGTTTTTTTCACCATATATATATATAGCCATAGCACTTTCTGTTCACTTTTTTTATTATTATTGCATATTACCTGGGCAGTTCTGCAAGGTTTTCTGACAATGACTCACAGAATGCACAGCTTTTGAAACATCATTCAACCAGATATTTCTGGATTTGTTTGCTTCCGTCATCTTGTGGTATGCCTTGTGCTTATTGACGTCTGATGTCTGCTTAAGCTACAACAGAAGCACTTTTATTGAAAGCCATTCATGCACCAGTAACATCAAATGTATGAGAACGAGAACATTGTGGTTTTCTGTGAGGTTTGCACTTTTGGTGTCTTTTCGCTTTGGTGTCATTGCTAGCTGAGCTGTACAAAGGACGTGTGTGGCCATTAGATGTTGCAAAGTTCACAGCAATCTCATGAACCAGTTAACTTGTAAAAATGCACAATAAATTAGTGATCACCAATCACTTCCTCAGATCAAGAAACCCACATCTATATGGTTAAACATCTCACATTCAGTGAGATACACATTCACTTTAGTGATTCACAATGCAAGTTATTATTTTTTTTAAAACTGCACTTGCAATTTGAACATCATTACATTAAGATATGAAGTCAAAACTCTTATAAAATAAAATTGCAATTACGAAAAATAGTTGAAATTGTGACAAAGTTCAAATTGCAATTATGATACATTAAGTCGCAATTGAGATATAAAGTCACATTTACGAGAAATAAGGTCGCAATTACAAGAAATAGTCTTGTATTAGTCTAGTCTATAATTGTGAGATAAAATCTCATCAACAGTAAGAGTAATGTTGCAACTTGCAAGTGATATATAAAGTCACATTTGTGAGATTTAAAGGTGCAATTATGAGAAATAAGGTCCCAGTTACCTTTTTTAACTCTTACGTGGAAACAGGTTTATCATAGGCAAAACTGGGCAAATGGGGATGAATTCAAATGGTCCATGAGCATCACTCTGATAGATTTTCTGTGCAGGTATTGAATCCAACTCTCACAGCACGAAGCAGTATTTTCAGAACGTTTATTTTGTATTTACATATTGTCTGAGACGATCGATGACCCTCCATCACACATCATGTATTTAACCTTCTCAGCATAACATCCTACACAGTCCACTAGTACGATAGTTGGGTAATCTGCAGTTAATGAAACATAAAGCCTCTTGAACTAAAGCTTTTGTTGATGGAGCTCTATGTTTGAAAGGGTGGTGCAGCTGACTAAGTGGCTGGATTACATTTTCAATGCTTCTGTGACCAAAGTCAATAAGCAGTAATTAAAAGTCATTTAAATGAAAGATGAGAGACTGATGGGTATTCAATTTAATGTAGAACAATATTATGCTTTCCAATGAGCAGACATGAGTCAGTGTAAAACATTCTAAGTTATCTGTTTGATGACCTCTAAAAGCAAATGTTGAATATTTTCTTTGTGGTGATGGATCATCTTTTCCCGTACATATTATGTAGTTTGTCTAAAAGGGTCTTAAACCACTATTCCATCAGCACTCAATTAATATTTCCATAAAAGATTTTAGAGTTCATCTTTGCCCACGGTCCCTGGCTTTTGTCTTTCTCCCTTAAAAATCTTGTAACTCATCAACGTTAAAGGTAGGGTTGGCACTTTCGGAGAGGCTAGCCACAGCAAGCTAGCTTTGTAAACATAAGACATTTCCCTCCCTTCAGAACGCTCTCTCTAAAGCCACGCCTCCTTCAACACAGCAGATTCTGGCAAAGCATCATGAGACGGCGTTAAATTACGTCATGTCTCAAAGCACAAAACATTACAATAATAATGAACGTAAACGGCTCTTTCTTGTACCTCCTGACTGCTGCAGATTCATTTCGGCATTGATAGTGTTCACATAGAAATGCATAAATCTGAGTTTGAGGACATGAACAGCTCCTGGTAGAATGTCCCGGGAAGCCATTCCGTAATTATGGTTATGACACGGTGTAAAAGCATCAAAAGCTCTTTGTTTTGGTTCAGGAGAATCTGTAAAAGGCAACTGCTATTTGTTTGCGGTTCTCGATGACTGTCTGTCTACAACTCTGCATAGCCTCAAGGAACACGCTGATGATGTTTGATGTCTGCGTGAGCAGGGTCCAAAGAGCAGTGCTTAATTTAAGCCGGATCCTGTTCCGGAAAATGTCATATTTTGGATTTTTGTGTTCCGGCATTGTTTTTAAACGATTCGGCATAAACAAGTGCATTACATGATGACGGTGCGTGCACACTGGCGTGGAGCGAGCGTTTTCAGTTCAGTTCTCGTGCGTGAACATAAAGCTGAGCTTCATAGGAATGCATTGAACACGCTCACTTAGCACCAGGGTGCACGCATCGTGAGAGACAGAGCAAGCATGGGTTAGTGCAAATGTAGCCTATTTGGAGTTTATATTTTGCTATTGGCCCTCAGCAAATATATTTTTGATCAGCTTTCGTAAGTTGAAAGTGAATGAAAATCACATCATTGGTTGGTGCTTAATGCTTATTGTTTTGCGCCCAGGAAAGTGTAACATTTGGAGAGTAGCATCAAGTTTGTTGAGAGTGCATATACCTGATGAATTATTCTAATATAAATAAGTTCATATCACCAAAATGTCAAAAAGATAGCCTAGCATATTTAAATTTTCACTCAAATTTGGATTGGCGGTATGGTTCTTTTCTGGACGAGAACTCCCTGCGTATCCATGCAGCCCAGCATAGATAAGAGCAGCAATAGCCCCCCTTAAGGTAAACAGAACAGAACCAACATGAATTTATGCAGATATCATTAATTCAAGATTTTAAAGTACAACATGATTAGAGAATTTATTCTGATTCAAGGGGAATCAGAAGGCCAAATCCTGACTGAAGATAGGAGGAGCTGGGGAGGGAGGAGGGTAATTGGCTCCTGAGAACGGGATAGCTGTTGATAATACTGAAGGAGCTTATATATGTATACAGTGATAGGCGTCCTATTCCTATTGGTAGAAGTGGATCAGATGAGAGTCAGCTGATGAGAGCTTGACTAACGTGACCTGTCAGAACTGACGCTGCGCTTGATCATCATTCTGGTGTTTCTCAATCCTCTAAGAAAGACACCCAGCACTGCACATTTTGGATGCCTCCCTTATAGTAGAGCTCCAAAAATGTTGTGTGTCAGAGACATCTAAAAAGAGACAGACCTACTTGGAAAATGTAGAAATATAAAGGAGTCGCTGTAAGAATGAACTTTGACAGAGCATCTCTTTCTGCTAGCATTAGTTGTTTTATAATATTTATAGATGGTCCAAATATACTCGCACTGTGGCACACCGCATCTCTTCAAATACATTGCACAATTGTCTTAATGGGAATTGTAACTATGTCAAATACAGCATGTTTATTGATTCCTGACTAAAGGAAAGGGTGTGAAAAAAACAATTTTGTCAGGGAACTGAAGAGGAAGGAAGAATTAGGGAAACAAGCGAATGTTGTGTGTCTGTTAGTGCTCTGTTTGTCTGGTGGATTTCAGTCTGTTTGTGAATTTTGGAACCGTTTTGTTTAGTGGACTTTTAGAAAACTATCTTTATGCATTCTTGACTAAAGTACACATGCTTATGGCTGTGATCAATACAATAAATTCCCTCTAAATATAAATATTTTAAAATAGTTTAAATCATCTGACATAACTATGATGCAACTAAAACACCCAGAAATGGCAAAAGATGCAATGAAGCATTATGAGCTACATCGCTGGAACAATTTAGATCGCGTCCTGTTTTGCTGTCACCCTGTATGAGATCTGATGAGACCACTTCCTCTACAAGTCACAGTCATGTTTGTGTATTGGAAGAGCTGTCTTTGTAAACACCCCTTCAAAGACGTAATACAGTGGCAAATACAGTGAAAGGGTAAAAAGGGAACTGAAAAAACGTTAACTGACACAAACACACACACACACACACACATTCATCACAACATTATTTTTATACTGTACAAACTGTATAGTCTATCCCCTAACCCTAAACCTACCCATAACAGAAAACCTTCAGTCGCAGTCTCCTCATAAACCATTTTTATATTGTAATGCACGTCATGATACGCACACACAGACAAAGAGTTCTTTATCATATCTTTTGAAATCTATAATGCATGCACAAGAATGACAGACTCTGAGGAGTGGAATTGGTTGCATTTGAGCACCTGAATGATGATTTATATGTCTCTCTGGACAGTTGCCCCTTGTATAAATAAAAAAAAAAAAAGTATAGAAGATCATGGACTAAATTAATAAAGACAAGGCTGTTTCTCAACTCTTGACATCAGCCAATGTTATTATTATATTTATGAAGTGTGACCACCCTTCACAAAACAGTCAGAGTCATTTTTGAAAAGAAGCCAAGACAAATGGCTTGTTCACGCTGGGGTAAGTTTTTTCTGAATATCTGCTCAGATAAGACATCCGATTACTGGCATTGTCGTCCTGGTTTGGAAAACGTTACGTTTTCTGTGTCATGGGAAGTAGAGCCAGTGTGTGTTTAAAATCCAAGTATGGTGTTTAAAAGAAAGGAAATGAAGGGAGTTATGATGACACTAAAATGAGAATCAGATAAATTATCTGATGCAGCTTGCATGAGCATTGAGATGCTAAATCTAATGAACGGGTTGTATTTTTATTATGAAACACAAAAAGCCAAGAATATACTGCATAAATAATTGTGCAGAAGAATAAGGCACGTACCAATTGTGGCTTTTTGCCTCTTGTATTAAGTATGAGCTGTGGGCAGACTGTGTGCCTTAATTGCAGGTATATCTCTGAGTTTGTTTTTTTTATAAAGTTATGGTTTATTGTGACAGCATTAGTTGTGTTGTTCCCTTCGGCAGGTTGAGTTTGCCACTGTGGTAAGACCTGTCAGAGGCCCTCTTTGTTCCTTTGCTGTGAAAAGGGGGGTAGGTGTTTACAGGAACACACAAACACACACACAGACACACACAGAGACACACACACTTACAGGGAGACACACACAGAGACACACAGGGAGACACACACACGGAGACACACAAACGGAGACAAACACACACGGAGACAAACACACGCACACACACACGCACACACACACACATCCTGAATTAGTTTTTTCCCCATCATGGTTTCTACAAAAATATAAAGCAGCACAACTGTTTTTAACATTGATATAATCAGAAATGTTTATTGAGCACCAAAACAGCATATTATAATGATTTCTGAAGAATCATAACACTGAAGACTGGAGTAATGATGATGAAATTCAGCTTTGTCATCACAATAATACATTAAATTTTAAAATATATTACAAAAGAAAATTACTTTATAATAATATTTCACAATATTTATACTGTATTTCTGATCAAATAAATACAGCCTTGTAGAGCACGAGACCTCTTTCAAAAAACATAAAAGAAACTGATATATATTGTGTAATATGAATAAATACAACTTCCCATATTTTCTCAAGTTTCTTAATTTTCTCAATTCACTCACCTTTGTCATTTTGGACCCTGGATATAAAAGTCAATAGATTTCTCTTGGTCTCTTGATTTATCTGAGCCAGCTGGTTAGAACGGTACATGAAGTGAATGACAAAACATTGGTAGTAATTGTTTGTCTCTCACATTTAGATAAGAAGATCTTTAGTGAGACATTTTGTACTGGGACATTTCCTGATGCTTATGAAAGCCACAGTAGCTTGCATTTAGATGAAAACGAGGCCAAATTGACCATGCTGTGACCAAGACCAAGGTTTGAGTGCAAACTAATCACATTTGTCTGTGTGAGGGAGTGTTCATGTGTGCATACTACACTTGTCATCTGTCTCATATTTGTGTGCTACTCAGTGTGCATATGTTCAAATACGCCTGTGTGTGTCTTTTCTTATCAGTGCTCCACCTCTCTTCTGGTGCAGCTTGTCACTTCACATGCTTCACATGCTTCCCATGC
This sequence comes from Meda fulgida, assembly GCA_030578275.1. Classification (NCBI taxonomy): domain Eukaryota; kingdom Metazoa; phylum Chordata; class Actinopteri; order Cypriniformes; family Leuciscidae; genus Meda; species Meda fulgida. Next base: position 27,816,728 of record CM060620.1, read on the forward strand.
TGTTGGGAGAGGGAAGAAGTCACCAGGGAGCTATATTTTAGAGCTAAAGGTTGCTGGGACTGTGGTATTCAGCCCACATTTGACTCATTGACCTGCATTACAGACTGTACTTGGGTCACGAAATACGAATCGAAGATACCAAATAAAAATAATTCCTAGAGAGGGAGAACGGAGTGTTTGGGCATGAGAGAGATTATTCTCAATGTTCTCAGCATGGAATGTACCAATTCAAACAATGAACAATCTTAAATGCACTTTATACTCAGAACTTCTACATGGTGTTGTAGAATGAGCACCTGATGCATTGAGCCCTTTACTGCCCCTTGTTTGTTATTGTGACAAGTTTAGAAAAAAAAATGGGAAAAGTGGTAGGAATATTTGAAGGAATATTTTTCTTCATTCCATGGCTGGAATTAAAGGAATAGTTCATCCAAAAATGTAAATGATCCCATAATTGACTTACCCTCAAGCCATCCTGTGCAGGATATGACTTTCTTCTTTTAGCCGAACACAAGTTATAATAAATAATACATAATAAATAATAGCCTGGCTCTTCCCAGTAATGGCATTGAATAGTGCCTGAGTTTTTGAAGCTCCAAAAAGCACATCATCCATCCATCCATCATAAAAAGTAATCCATACAACTCCAGTGGGTTAATAAATGCACTCTGAAGAGAATTGATGGGTTTAGAAACATATCCATAATTTAAAACTTCACTATGATTACTGGCCGTATGTGCGTTCACGAGTCGAGTTCCGGTGGAATGTAAATCTAAATGTAACTGTTCCACTAAAGTTGGTTGAGTCAGTTTTCTGTACCCAAGTCTAGTTTATTCCATGATTCAAAATGTGTATAAAACAAAACGATGACTTGGAAGTAAACATGACTTAAACAAACATAAACATAACTTGGAAAAGCATGCTGTGGTATGGACATCAATCTCACAAAAGTGGACTACAGAATCCAAGAATGACAAAGCTACATGGCAACATGAGCATTTAACCAGACTATTGATGAACAAATGAGCAACACCTGAACACATTGAAACAATAGACCAATGAGAACGTAACACAAATGTTCTTTCAGTGATTCAATTAATGTTAACACTTTAGAATAATGGTCCGTCATTGATAAGTAATTACACATGAAAGTAGTTCAGTATAAATGAGTAGTACTACTATGTTTACTAATATGGAAACAAGATTAACTAATCAGTAAGGAATATCAAATTTAGGACTAAGATTAGGTAATCAATAATTACTGAATGAGATTAGCCTCATCAATAACTAGCAACAAGGACAAATTATAAAAAAAAAACCAAATAATTATAACACTTGAGTAATTAGTGATGCATTTTTATGACCACGTTGAGTTTTTTTTTAAAAAAAAAAAGGACAATTGATCAAATCTCAGACACTTTAATGTTATGATTAGTGATTAATTAGTCAGTCTTTCACATTTGTCATAGTTACTGAATGAGATTGGCCACGTTAAGAACTAATAACTATGTATTACCTAATAAGGAAATATATCAGTCCTGAATTTGATATTACTGATTAGTTCATCTTGTTTCCATATTAGTCAATAGTAGTATCTGAAGTGTTAATGTATTACTCATTTGTCCTGCATTACTTCCTGCATAGTTTCATTAATTAATGGCGGACCATTATTATAAGGTGTTACCCGATTAATTATTACATATTACATAAAAAGTAACTTTTTAAACACCAATAATAATTCTTCACACACGTTTACTTCATTTCAGTAAATGTCTGCAATACATTTCAAACCAGACTCTATAAAACCCTAATGAAAAGAATCACTTCTTGGCATATTGTTGAAAGGCACTTAGAGTTGAAAGCTGTTGAAAGCAATCATAAGAATTCTTAATATCTTTATATGCAGTGTTTATTTACAGTACATGTTCTCAGACAAAAGCTGCAGTTATGGTCCGCTAAGAGGCTGAAGCTCCCATAACCCTGCTGTATTCACAAAATGAAAATAAGCACCTGAGGCAGGTGTTGTTAATGATTGCAGCTCACTTTGTTTAGCTGGGTCATCTGATTTGAATTCCGAATGAGGGCTTTTATCATTTCAAATGATCATGACTGTTTTAAAATCAAATGCATTTTATAGGTTTTAAGATTATAAGAGCCACATGTATATACTATATATTAAAATTATAATAGCCTAATAAAAAAGCTAATTACTGTTTTGTGGATGTTAAGAAATATTTATGGGTGGTACATTTTCTCAGTTTAGTAACTATTGGCAGATAATTCTGGATCCTGGTTATTAATATCACACTGTATCTATAAATATCTGAGGCAGGTGGTTAGAAGGACATATGTCAGCCATAAAAGACCTCAGGTCATTTTGTGACCCCAGATCTACAAATTAGGTTGAGAACCAATTTACAATGTGTACTCAAGAATTTACAAAACTATTCAGAGATCAAACTACACTATGGCAACCATTATACAGTATGTCATCAGCATGACAGCTATGTTATTTGACAACAATAAACAAACACTGACAACATAATTGCTAATTTTGACAGGCTAGCAGGATACATTAATTTCAGGCATCCATAAAGCGGCATACTACATAGCATCTGTGTGGGGGCTGAAGGACAATATTCTATTGGGAGAATTTATAGCTTGACCTCTCAAACCAAAACCTGGTGACTTCTAACACACTTTTGCACAGGTCTGTTTGTGTGTCACGTAAGAGCTCACAAAGCGTGTACAGCATGCATAAAATGAGCACTGGTTTCCAGTGGACTGTTTAATTTATAGAATGACAAGATGGTAGAGAAAGGAACAGTATGTAAACATGCAAAATTGAATCAATAGGAAAAATGAGGGCAAACACCTGCAGGCATTTCCTAGTACACTCCATACGTTCCAGAATATGTATACTTTTAAGGCCAGTAGTGTGTGTGTTAACAGAAATTCATCTGCTAGATTTAAATATGACCATATTTGATATTGTGAGATGTATATTGTTTTATGCAACATAATGCAATGGCCGGTGCAGTATAAATATGAAGAACAGTATGCGTTTCTGTGACATGTCACAGATAAGGTGATTTGAGAGTGTTTGAGAGAGATAACACAAAACAGAAGGCACTCACAACTCCCTCATACTGTTAGTGTGTGTGTGTGTGTGTGTGTGTGTGTGCGTAGAGGAAAGAATTCCTGCTCTGCTGTCGGAACTGAATCTGTGAGTTTCCCAGGAGTACCTCTGCCCCTGTATTTTATTGTCAGTTTGTCAGTCACTTTTAGCCAAACATTATTCTCTTATTTTCCCTTATGCCTTTGTCTATTAAAACTACCATGTGTAATTATATTGTGTGTTAATAGGCTATGTATGGAGAAAAACAAAGAAAGAGGGAGGGAATTTGTTTTAACGGAATGTCAATTTTCCTCTTTCTCTCACTCTCGCTCTCTCGAAAAAATAATAATTTTGGTTTTGCATTGTGCATAATTTTAGGAGCTTGGTTACATCCCAAGCTTTCATAGTTTGTGCTTCGCAGAGGGAACACTCATTAAAGAAATTATGGCTTAAATTATGCCTGTCATCTCTGGTTTTTATGTGTGCTTTTAACACAAGCTTTAGTAGAACAAGTCTTGACAGTTGCCAAGTATTCTCCCTTGGGCAAACCAAAAACAACACAGTAACCAGGAGAGAATGTGTATGTATTGTGCTGGTCATTCTGCTTGTCCAGCATATGTGTGTGTCTGTGTAAAGAGCAAAGGTGGTCGTTGAGGGACTGTAATTGTTAAAGACTTCAAACACATTACTAGAGATTAAGAGGACATCAACAACAAACAGGCTGCCAAGCTAAATTTAGCGTAAAGAGACATGAATGATGCACTGAGTAACTTACTAAAGAAGCTGCTTGTCAAGTTGTCATGTTGATGTTTTCCAGAGACACCCAGAGATTTTGTCGAGTAAAAGCCGTTTGAGGACTTTGAACATCACCTAGCCATTAATAAAAAACAACAACTTGTGGAGCATACTGCAAACATTTTCTCGTTAACATTCATGTTGCCCATGTAGAAAATATGCACATTTATACGTATCAGTACTCTAAAGCAAAATGGCTAATCTTACTAAAAATAATCAAGTTAATGTGTCACTTTTTCTGATTAAAATACTTCCTCCTCCAGTTTAATATGCCAAATTGCAAGTTTTTAATTTTGTGCTGCAGAAATTGTACACTAAAGTTGTAAGATATTGAAACAATATAAACAGCATAATTTAAATAATTGCTGTAAATTTACAGAACTTAAGATTTCTATTTGCATGTGCATAGTTTTATATTTCCACATTTATTTTTATGTGAATTTTGGAGAGTGTGACCCTGATATGCAACAAAGTCTATTGTGCAGATATAAATAGGCCTAATTTAACCAACTGTCAGTTAACTCTCTCTGTACCTTTATAAAACGCTCTCTCTCTTATCTCACATAGGGTATTCTCCCTTCAAATTGCCATATATAGGACTAACACAGGGCAGTTGAGACAGTCCTATCTCTAACGGGAATGTTGGCAGGAATTGCACTCTGGCTACTGTCTATATTGCTATGATACAATGCTGAGTCGATGAAATCACAAGACAACTGTACATCACTAGCACTGCTGTCTCTAAATCACTCCAGGTTATTAGTTTATCCATATCCATTCAATGAAAAAAAAAAGTTTTACACAGCTATATAATCTCTGAACTGACTGCATGCCTTTATAAGGCACTTCGGAAAGTTACCATGTTGTTCTTTGTGTGTTTGAGTGTGTGCGGTACAGCACGTGTGGACTTGTTACCATTTCACCCGCTGGCAACACGCTCTTATCTAAATATACTGAAGAGAGAGCGACGAAGACATAAACTTTACTGATGCAAGCAAACCACAATCTGCATCCAACATACCTCTCTCTTCTCTGCCTCTTCTCTTTCACTTTCTTACCCTCCCAAGCTCTCCTTTCTTTCTCTTTCTTTTTTTCTCTTTCTTTCTTTCTTATTTGAGCTCACCTACTGAGTGATTGTCTTGATGATAACATGTTGTCAGATGTGTCATGCACATTCAAATGTGCACCTTTAGATCTTTGAACCTCTAAAACATATAGATTTACACAAATATTATTGGTTAAAAAAAACAGTCTGTCATTCATATATATTGGTCTGTCCAGTTGAGGTGGACCTTCTGCAGATCATTTGATTTAAACTGAAAATGTTGCTGCACTCAAGTCAGTATGCTCAATAAGCAAGAAGATAATGGTAAAAGAATGAAAATTCACTGTACAAGACGGCTGTAAAAGATTGCCTATATAATTTTAATTTGAGTTTATTTCATACACATTGCTGTGTATTCACTTTTTAAAAAATATATAATATTTGCCAAAATCTAAAAAAGCTAGTACTAAAAATATTACTGATCTTTTTAGTCATTACAAAAACTCACTGCTTTTCATATTTTTTATATTTTCAATTGGTCATAATGAATAATTTGCATGTTGGTTCGGCACTTGATTTGATGCCGCTGTGCTTGTGAATAGTATCCAGTAAATTTCCATTCAGTGAAACCTTCCTAGTTACTGATCAAATCACTGCTTACATAACGTGTGTGTGTGTGTGTGTGTGTGTGTGTGTGTGTGTGTGTGTGTGTGTGTGTGTAAGAGAGAATTTGTGAATCATTATTGTAAAATAAGCCCAGAGAAACATTAAGAGCTAATATTAAGAGCAATTTATTTCTTGTATCTAGTCTTCATATGAAAAACACTACTCCAAAATGATTTTTTAACTCGTTGATTGATTAATCCAAGAACGATTACATTTTTTCTTTCTCCAAGAAAGAAACTATTCACAAAGAGCAATTCATTTAATAGGATGAGGTCATATTTCCAAAAGCACATGGTCTTACGATGATTGTAAAGATAATAAAATAGAGTTTATTCTCATATTCGACTGTATATGACCTAACCTTCTCCTTCGAGTGGTAACCACTATTTTCAATTCAATCAGGAAACATGTCTGAGGAGCAAACAAGAAAAAGAACTGTAGCTCTCTTCACTAACCATTAACAGCGATAAAAAAACATTACAGGACATCGGAGGCGACAATCCAACCAAACGGTCCGGATTTTATTGCTTCCTCGTGTTGTAAAAGGCTGCCAACTTCTTAGCTGTTATCGAACTTGTTCTGAGCCATTAAGTGATGATTCGAGAGGAGTTATGAAAACAGTGAAAAAATATATTAATTTGGTTCCTCTGAGACTGGACATCTGTTTTTCTCTATCATCAGTTTTCTGTCACATAGAAAACCCCAAATTTACTTTGGACTGCAAACATATTACTCACACGGTGATTATACATTACACTGTTGCCACTGCTGTCATGACAACAATGTCTTTGTAGTGAGATATCACTTCATAATTCTGTCTAGGTATTTTTTACTAAGACGTTTGGCTTGTGAAGGCTAAATTTTGTGGGGGAAAAACATAACAAAAATGACTTGTAAGGACATTTGAAGTGGTCCTTGTCTGAAAGGCTTATTAATCAGCCAGATCATGTTTCATTGTAAATCTAATAATATCAACAGGTTTGGTTTTGAATCAGGGATTCCCAAATCTTTTTGTCAGCTGAATCTCTTTAACCCTTAACCCATATCTTGGGTCTTTAGTGACCCGGGACGTCATTTGCTACCCTCCTCCTCATTCATTTTTTTTAAAAGTTAGACATCAACCTTCTTAGTATTCCTGAATCAATTCATTATGTTTTCTGTATAGCTTTATTTTTTTCTGCACAACAATAATTGAATATTTAATGACTGAATAAGCCCCTTTATTCAACAAGATGACAATGTCTGATACACAATGATGAAGTGAAGTTTCACTCATAGTTACTGCAGGCAGAAGACAAAAGAATAGGAAGTATCAACAGCAAAACTTGGAATGGCTCAGTGATTTACTGCAGAGCAATCAAATATTAGTGCCATAGTCACCTGATGGATCTGGTGAAGAAGCTGTCAGTGATCAAAATACTGATTTTGAAGATGTTGAAAATTATAGTTTTGAGAATATGGGCCAGTTCTGTCAGCACCACTATCGTCAAATATGATTTACAATTAGCATACAGTTAGGATTGGCGGTATGGTTCTGTTCTGGACGAGAACTCCCTGCATATCCATGCAGCCCAGCATAGATAAGAGCAGCAATAACTGCCCTTAGGGTAAACAGAACAGAACCAACATGAATGTATTGCAGATTTCATTAATTCAAGATTTTAAAGTACAACATAATTTGAGAATTTATTCTGATTCAAATGGGACTCAGAAGGCCAAATCCTGACTGAAGATAGGAGGAGCTGGGGAGGGAGGAGGGTAATTAGCTCCTGAGAAATGCGATAGCTGTTGATAATACTAGCCTGGTTGACACCAGACCCTTCTCAGTTGTAACAGGGGAAGGTTCCTTCACAGCCCGTTCCAAAGCGTCACCAACGGACGTCACTCAAATGCCTTTGGGCACAATTGGATAGACCTAAAACCAATCAAATCGATGATCATTGTGTAAAGCCCGCCTCAAGGTTTGGTGCCTCGGTTTGGAAAGATTGGAAATGGGCTTGAATGGGCTCTTGGCCAGAGCAAATGTAAATTTGCCGGAAGTTCGTCTGGGTTTTCCCAGGCTAGAAAATACTGAAGGAGCTTATACACTGCCGTTCAAAAGTTTGGGGTCAATTTGTTTTTTGTTGGTTTTTTTTAAAGAAATTAATACTTTTCTTCAGAAAGGACGCATGAAATTGATATAAAGTGACAGTAAAGACATTTATAATAATGCAAAATATTTATTTTTTTAATGAAATGCTTTTCTCTTGAACTTTCAAAGAATCCTGAAAAAAATAAATCACTGTTTGCACAAAAATATGAAGCAGCACAACTGTTGTCTACTGTGATAATAATCATAAATGTTTCTTGAGCATCAAATAATCATTTCTGATGGATCATGTGACACTGAAGACTGGAGGAATGATGCTGAGAATTCAGCTTTGATAACAAGAATAAATTGCATTTTAAAATATATTCACATAGAAAACAGCTGTTTTACATTGAAATAATATTTAACAATATTACTGGGTTTGTTTTGTATTTTTAATCAAATAAAGGCAGCCTTGGTGAGCAGAAGAGACTTCTTTTAAAAACATAAAAAATCTTACCGACCCCAAACTTTTGAACAGTAGTGTATATGTATACAGTGATACTAGGCGTCATATTCCGATAGGTAGACGTGGATCAGCTGAGAGTCAGTTGATGCGAGCTTGACTAATGTGACCTGCCAGAACTGACGCTACTCTTAATATTTTCTAAAAGCTTGTGCCAGCGCAAACCCTCTTAAAAAACTACTGTCATGATTTACTAAAGACACGCAGTGAAAAATGAGAGCTGAAAAGGCGTGGACAGTTATTTTTTCGGCTGACCTTATTGCATATGCATTTGTAGGAGTTTCCCTTTCAGGCACAACATTTATGGGAGGAGACTTTTTAAATGAATGCACGCAAGGTGATTTACTAAGGTTTGCGCTCGTCAATGTAGGCCTACTGGTGTTTGCGCCATTATTTAATGGCTAAAAGAGCATGTCTTAAACCAGACTCTACCTGGAAATAATCTGACTGCGTTGTGTCTGTGTTCTTAATTTATGCATCATCAGTAGATCACGCGCAGAACTTTCCACTCCCATCGGCGCTGTTTTGGAAATGCGCTCTCACGCTAGTTTGCCCTGTTTAGTAAACCTGTCCTGATGTTTGAGATGGCGAAATTGAGCCAGAAGCCTAATGTACTGGGAAATGATCTCTGACTAGGACAGTGATGATGGTATAAAACATCTGATCAAACTGACCTTTCAAAGCTCTAAAAGGTAACAAAATATGCTTCATTTAATTCTTCTGTAATTGTTACTCTAATATCAGGATAGTTTTCTATTATCGTGACAGGTAGAGATCCATCAGTGTTAGACATAGATCCGGTTCACTAAAGACCTGAATATGTAATAAAGATTGGCGAAACAGTAATGTAGCCTATTTAAGGGTCAGTGTCAAATATTTTCTTGAAGTATTCCCTCTGAAGTTAATATTCCAATAATTTAAAGGAGTAGTTCACTTTTAAAAAAAACTTTTGCTGATAATTTACTCACCCCCATGTCGTCTAGGATGTCTATTTCTTTCTTTCTTCAGTCGAAAAGAAATTAATGTTTTTGATGAGATGAAATGAGTGATCGTTTCGCTAGATAAGAGCCTTTTGCATCGTCTGGTGTCGTTTAAAGCCCTTTGAAGCTGCACTGAAACGCTCATTTGGACTTTGAACCGTCTGGTTCCCATTGAAGTCCATTATATGGAGAAAAATCCTGGAATGTTTTCATCAAAAACCTTAATTTCTTTTCGACTGAAGAAAGAAAGACATAGACATCTTGGATGACATGGGGGTGAGTAAATTATCAGCAAAAGTTTTTTTAAAAGTGAACTACTCCTTTAACAACAAATTTGCTAGTTCATGATTTTTTTTTATTCATGTGCGATTGTAATATTTAAATTACTTTCCCTCCCTCTTGCAATGACAACTCTCCTCTGATGACGTGTTTACTGGTGTGACGACAGGACAACCTGTCACTCACATGAGATCACAGCAATAGCAAACCCCATTACCCCAATGATCCAATCAATTTCATGAACAAACTCAAGTCCCGCCCTACATTATTTATTGTTTAAGAAGCCATTTCACTCTGATATACAGTGCGTCACAAGAGGGAAGAAAAGACTTTCGCAACTTCTGTTTCATGCTGACTTTAAAGGGGAAATGAAGCAGTCAATCAAGTTTATATGATTTACAAGATGGATTTCCATTATGATCAACAATTATATAAGGAACATGACAAATGTAAACATATAAAAGAAAAAAGAAACACCGTTATATCTTTCGCGGCAAGGGCGCCACCATTGTATTATAACCGGTGACGTCACAGGGTTGGTTGGCTTTAAAGTGACACCAAGTAAGAATTACTCCCATCTAGCGGTGAAATTGTATTTTGCATTCAAACGAATTGTGCTCTCCAGCGCCTCACGTTTTCAAATGCGTGTTGCATCTACGGTAGCCGTTATGTACCAAAAAGCTATGACAGGATGTCTTCTAATAGCACTTCATCGAGTTTTCCCTAGGGTGAACAGGTTTGTTATTTCAAACAAACTTGACACAACGAACAAACGAATGTTACAGTACGAAGTAATGAGTGTCAAGAACATTAACTATTGTAATTATGCCTTGTTTACTCGTTATATTTTTTGAAGTATGTGCCTTGTTAGATATCATCATCAGATGATTCAACAGTAGGGAGAGGAAGAAGTAACGTTAGAGGTAGAGGAAGAGGACAGAGAGGCAGTGGATCAGTGGGATCTAGGCGAGGAGGTGGACGACGAGGAAGAGGAGGAGAGTGAGTGTCAATACAACGACGACAGCTACAAGAGCTACATACAGAATTTATGGGTCTGTATTATTCAATGTGAGGTCACAGTATAAATGATAAATAACAGAAAATATCAGATAACATAAAAATTGAAGTAGAGTTAGCTATGCAAACAATGCAAGAACAATCATATGCTCTATTAAAATATATTTGTATCGAATTTCAAGCTTACAAAAGTAAACTTACAAACCTTTTTAGTGCCTTCTCTATACTCAATATCTGCTATTCATCAAAGAGACCTTTTAACTGTAAATGTTCTTCTGTCTATATAATAAAGTAAACAACCAAGCAATTAAAAAAAAAACTTGTAATTAAGACTGTAACATTGATTTACCTGTCGAGGAGAAAGCAGGCAACTTCAGCGTCTCTTTTGAATTCTTTCTCCTGCATTAGCTCTTTCCACCGGGAAAAAGCAATCCCGACATTCACTCGTGTTTTTTGTATCCTCCGGTCACGTTTCCTTTTGCGATCATTTTTGGTCTGTTTTGGCGAAGAGGATTTCTTATCCAGTGGCTCGGCATAGGTATGGTCCGCCATTAAAAATAAAAGTGACAAGCGCCTCTCACTGCTCTGCTCCTCCGTTTCTGCTGCTTTCAGTTACGTCACGCTGCGGCTCTGAACGAAAACGCGTTGTGGAACCGCGTTGGCGTACTTTTTGTCCCTCTCTGCTATTATAGTTTTTCAAGATGGCGGAACTACATGGAAGCCTCCGTGGACTTACCCGTCCCATGTATATAAATATAATAAATTCTTCGTTAACGAGGATAAATCAGATAATTGGCAGAAGTATTTGTACACCATTGGGGACATATTTATGAATACAAATATTGATTTTAGATTATAAATTACCCAAAAAGTTACTTATAGTCTCTTTAAAGGCTCTGGGCTGAGTTCAGTAAAACGCATTGAAAGACATAAAGCTTAACATTAGACTACGCATAAAAAGCGTTCATCTGCTATCATTTCAAACATCTCATACATGTTTGCATCACACTGGCTCGTTAACAAAATGCATGTTATTATTTATAGTGTTACACGTTTCTTACAGATAATCACGATGATCATTGTGTTTGTCTTGCCGAATGTGGTATCTTCCTGTAAGCAATTACATTTCTTCTATAAGCTTTTTTATTATCATTAATGCCGACAGTAAAATGTTGCCAGATACTACAACGAAAAACAAGCAAAAGTTAAATATATATGTACAAGATAAAAAAAATCAGAAATAAGCTCAAAGCTTGTGTTTTGGTAATAAGATTAATATATCACAAACCCTAACATGCAACTTTCCACTTTAATAACTTCCTATAGTGTGACATTAAATCAGAAAAACAAGTCCAGAAGACTAACTTACAGCACTGACACCTTTCCATAAGGTAAATCCTGCGACACGGAGGCTTCATCCGCGCCATCTCAACGCGCTCTCAAGATCCGTTCACTGCGCTAGCTTCTCGCAGCAAAATGAATTGCAAACACTCATATGAGGTAGTTTAAACCTTTATTTTACTGTCTATGGTTAAAACGGCTAATTAGTAATTCAGAGAGCTTGACATTTTATTTTTGAATGTAAAAAAATTACAGAGGTCCGGACCTCGGTGACCTCATAAGCTGGCTACAGCCATGTCCACCACCGGCTGTTCGACATAGCGAAGTAAGTTACCACTGCTCGGTTCCCACGCCGTGTCGGCTCAAACGCATAAGCAATGGGACACGACTCAACAGGTCTTTCAAGTTCGTCTTCCACCATTTAATATCAAGTGCGTATTGAGTCCGGTTGTCTCTGGTCAGGTCCAGTAACGCTTCACTCTCTTCACTCACCAACGGAACCAACCAACCCCGTGACGTAGGCTGTGACGTCACTCCAAAATGGCGACTCGTAAGCTAGCTTGGCAGCTAGCTAGAAATTACGAATTTATTTTGGTCATATCTGGTTTTAACAACTTTTTTTTTTTTTTTAAATTGACAAGGTGATTTTTCTAATATATGTAGCTACTACCAGTGCCAAAACATGGACGTTTCATTTCCCCTTTAATATAGGGAAGTCTCGCAAGGGAGAATAATGTTGCTTATATTGTTTTCAAAAAATGGTAAATTTTTTCTGTTAGGGCATTTATAACTGACTGTACACAAAATACTATATAAAAATAGTATTAATATGCCCCTGCTTAGATGTGTTTGAGTGTTTTTTTTTCAGTAGCATTTGTCTGGCCCGTGTAGGAGTCAGCTATTTGCTGATTGAGACAGACAACTTCCTGTTAACACAGCCCATTTCCTGTACGCAAGACAGGGTGAAGTATTCAGCCAACGAGAACACAGAAACAACATCTATTCTGGTTCATCAAGGCTCTATTAGTGTTGCTAAGCATGTGTATCAACAAGCAAGCTTCAGGCTATATTTCAGCATCCCAGGGCATGAGAAAAGACTGAAAGTCACAAAGATGGCATAAATATGTAAAAGAACAAATTATCTCAGGAGAGAAATATTAGGCTTACACAAAATGTAAGTTAATATATAATGTTTAATTACCTTAATACTGAAAATAATACTTACAAATTATAATTAGAAATACAAAATGCTCCAGAAAGGCCATAAATGTTTTTGCATCAGGAATTAAGTTCTTCCTCTTTTGCGTCATCAGTTATCTAACCCTTCCTCCCTATTCAGCTCATAATCCTGCTGTGAATCGTAGAGTAACAAAGAGTGAATGATTTACTTCTTGTGTCATCAAATATGTCAAAATTACAATACAAACGGTGAATTGTCAAACCCTTGAAGTCATTTGAATGGCCTGGTTGAGTTTGTGTGATCAGCATCTGTAACCACGAGAAAGGTTGTGTTTCTCACAAAGAGGTTAAATTTGAGAATTAGATAGAGATCTCATAGATGTATTTCTTGTCACACATAGGATCTGTCAAAAGAAGCTGATGATTTATCATTTTTTAATTTTCAAGGCTCACCCAATTTAAAAATGTTGTCATCATTTAGTCACCCAAATGTCATTCCATCCTTCTTCCATGGACTACAAAATGAGCCATATGGCTTTTTTCTATACAGTGAAACTGAATGCTATGTCAAGCTCCCAAAAAATACATAAGGTGTTATTACAGTGATACATACAACTTGTGTACACTATGTATACGCAATACCACAATAAAAAAAAGTAAAAGGTAAAGCTAATTTAACCAAAAAAAACAGCAAGTAACAGATATGAATTAAAGGTTCAGTTCACTCAGAAATAAAAAATCTGTCATAATTTACTCACCCTTGTGTTGTTCCAAACCCGTAAGACTTTTGTTCATCTTCGGGACACAAATAAAGATCTTTTTAATGAAATCTGAGATTTCTCAATGAGAAGTTTTAAAGTAGTATTTTTTTATTTTTTTTACAGTGCATTACTTCTGAAGCCATATGATAGTTTTGTGTGGAGTACAGATTAAGCTGCAATTGACTGAAAATCTTCTATTCAAATATCATTCATATTTCATGTCACACACAAACAAAACTATTAATTGCTCCAGAACACTTAGAATACAGTTCACCAGTCATATGGACAATACTTTCAAGGTTTTACATTTTACATTTTGGAGCCAGCACAATGGCATGGTCAGCATTTCCTTTCATTACATGGAAAAATACAGCATCAAAATTCTGCTAAACTATGTGTTACACAAAAAAAGGAAACCATATTTTGAAAAAGAGGATGAGAAAATAACAGCTTTTTTAAAATTAACTAGTCCTTCAAATTAATTTTACTTTAAAAACCTGATTTGACTGTCATTTCATTTATATTTTCACCTATTAAATGACCTACTTTTTTTTTTTTATCCCTGATTCATTATCTGAATTCTTCTTATTAAGGAGGAATAGTTTGATATAGTCATGGATATACAAAAATGGGTCCTATACCAGAGACTACACCACATTCAGCTCAATGTTTGACTGGCATTAAGATGTACCTTTTGGCATTAAAGTCCTATTCAGCATTCATGACACTTTTGATAATAGTAGCAACAGGTGCCGATTTCCTTCTATAGTTTGCTAAATCACCAATGGAGCATGATTCAGCATAGGATGTGTACACATTTAATATATGCCGGTAATACACCTAAAATATGAATATGTAGATTTTTGAGTTAAAGAATGTATCTGACTTGTGTGACTCAGTCGTGACAAGTTTTAAGGGTAAACTACAATGCAGGATTTACGTAGTGTTTCTTTTATAGTGCTGTTGTAGAGTAGCAACCAATGTTTGGTGTAAAAAGAAATGTTTTAGGAGCAGGCTAAACCTGTGTAAACCTTCAGAGCTACAAATGAAAGATGTTTTTTTTTTCAGTTTAATGAGAGCTAACGAAATATATGATCCATTGCGGAGTTAATTCAAACCCTTTTTCTTTCTGAGGCTCAGGACATGGGCACAAACACGTACGCTTAATAGCCTCTCTCAACGGCATAAATATTAACAAGGAAGTGCAGACAATTAATGGGTGCACATTCAGGAAACATCTTGATGGTTAAATATTAAACCTGCAATGTGTCCAATGCACTGAGAGAACTCTCTTGAAAATTTTGTACTGACATTGTGTATTTGACATAAAGATAATTCATTCTTCTCACAGTTCTTAAACAGAAACTCTGGTCCAACTACAAAAAAAAAACAAGTTTTATCAATGTATATAACACCATATAATAAAAGATGAATCAACATAGAAGTCAACATTCTGTTTCCTTGATGCCGTGAAGCCTATAAAAATATAATGGTCAAAGAATACGGGAAAAGTTAAATCCACTCCATAAGTCTTAGTAAAAGCTTTAAGATTCTTTGCCTCAGATTCATTTTTAAGGCACATATAAATTCTAGTCGCTTTTTTTGGACATAGATCATTAAATGTGAATTCTCTTAAACCTTTAATGTGATAAAGCAACAACATTTGGTGGAAAACTTCAATTGTGAATCTCAGTTGTACCTTAGGAGTTCAGTGACAGACCGATGCAGATTCATTTAATATTTAAAGAGCTAATTATTTGAACTGTGTTAAAAAAATGTGAAAATACAAAGATGGTGGAACTGAAGCTATAGCATCCCCATAGTCATCACAGATGATCATTTTGAGTAATTCACAGAGTTTTAGACAAGATTAATCTGTGCTGTCTGATTTTTCTTCTAGGCAAAATCGTTTTGAATCATTTAGTTCTGAACATATCAGTAAGAAAAAGCACCGATTTAAAATGACTTGGGAATCCGTTTAAAATGGCGTATAAGATTAATAAGGCTCTGGACAGTTGCACAAAGTATGTGTTCTGAGTTCATGGAAAATACAACAAACAATGAATCTTAACAAAATTAGAGGGAAAACCAACAGTATATTCAGAGGTTAGACTTCCTCTATTGAATAGCCTGTGTATGTGTACAGTACATGTGTACCTGTGGGATTTTGTTGGTAGTATCCCAGACTAACGGATTTAGAAAATTTGCTTGTCATGTACTTGGAAGCTTCGTTCACACTGAAGAAACCCTGGAGGTCTCTGATCCAAAGTGTGGGAGATGTCATGGGTCACAAATGACATAATTCTGTTTGTGTGGTCTTTCTTTGTATCACTTTGTACTTGTTTAAAGCCTTAAAGAAGCTTAAAATAATGCTTTGTATGGAACAGGCAAATACTTCAAGGCATGTTCTTGACTGGCACTGCATTTTAAACACTTCCATGTGAGTGCTTAAGGTAAATGTCCAAGTTATGCATTTGTTTTAGTTGGCTTCTCTGAATATCTTGGGACTAAAGTAGCACATTTCACTCTATTCAACTATTTCAAAACTATGTTTGGACTAAATGGCAACTTTGATAGCAGTCCAACGCATTGGGGATGACCTGCCAGCCTTTGCCAGATATCATGTCATCTGGGAATATTGCTATTCTTCAAAAGCTCTTTATCAGCCACTGACATTTGGCCCAGGGAACAAATATAGAAAACAAGTCACTGATGACCTAAACTTAGACCTCAGAAAAATCATTCATCAGGAAGGAATGACTTTTTGAAATATGCTAATGAGATTTCTCCTCAAAACGTTGTTTGCACTCCATATTTTAGAGATGCTGCTGATGTAAAGATTCTCTGTTTCTGATTAAGTTTCTATTAGAGTTATTTTCATAATGTCATTGTATTTTAATTTATGCTTTCATTAATATTTACAATGATCAAGATGACTGATGAACATCTGCTTAAATTATCAGAAAGAGTGATGTAAAGAGAGGATAAAAAGAAGAAAAACATGTCATCAGATGAAATATAAGTCATGTACACTAATGCCTGCTGACACATAGTCTAACTAGGGGAAAATACACATTCTTCCATTTTAACATCTATGTGTGGGTGTTTTTGCTTTCACATGAGCGTAAAAAAACGCAGATTGCTTCTCTTGATTGCTTCTCTTCCCACAAATATGGTCGTGGAAATTTAAATTAATTTTATTTAATGGGATTCGGCTGTGCTAAACGATGCTTTTCTGTGAAAAACCTCCACAGCCTACCAACATGTTTTCCATGATCTTTCATTATTACACATCATATTAATGGCTGAGAATGCAACAGTCTGTTGAGCCTTTGTAGTTCCCATTTAAACTAATTTAAACTAAACTGAAGTTGGCGCAGAATCATGGATAAATATATTGTAGTTTATATTTTGTGATAATTAGTACTTGAACACACAATAAATCTGAGACAGAACTGGCTGACAAAGATGCATGAGTAGGTTTGAGAAAGGAGGGAATGAGGGAGGATTAAATTTAAGGGTTAATTGTTAAGTGTCTGGAAATTTAAGCTATTGGGTATGATTATTTTATAGAACATAAGAATTAATTTTCTCTGTTTATGTTGTGAATAAATTTGTACAAACAACACTTTGATTTTTATTTTTAAACAATACTCATGTTTACTGTATAGGGTAAAAAAAATGCATTCATAAAATTCAGACTATTACTTTAAATGCACATTGAAGCTCTAACTTTAGAGAGTGTATGGTTTCTCTCTCGTGTGTGTGTGTGTGTGTGTGTGTGTGTGTGTGTGTGTGTGTGTGTGTGTGTGTGTGTGTGTGTGTGTGTGTGTGTGTGTGTGTTTGTGTTTGTGTGTGTGTGTGTGTGTGTGTGTGTGTTCCTAGTGCCATCCCAGTGCTCACGACAGAGCAAATGCGTCAACAGGGATAAACATAGACAGCTTCCATATAGTAAATCTAATTTATAAAGGGAAATAAATTTGCCCATGTATACTTTGGTGGATGAAAGCATGACACAGACACATCCGATACTGATATTCCATTCGGTCACAAATGAGAAATATTGCTAGAAGCAAGAAATATTAGTCGGGATTGTTATATATTCAAACCATCCACACCCAAAAATAGGCTACATTATTCACCTCATATATTTCAGGCAGCATCTATGGAGTGAAGTCAGGCATTCTGCCTCAACAGCTGTCATACATCAACTTAAATGTGTGTTCATTATCTAAAAATAATGAATAAAATGATTTCATAGTAAAGAGCACAGGAAAGGAAGCCTTTAAAGGAGAACTCCGGTCAATTTTAACATTGAGCTCATTTTTTTGTATATTTGGAGTGCTGTCAGTACAGACAAAAATGACAAAAATCGGTGTTGCCTGCACTATGTTATCCTCTTTTTAAAATTCGCACCCTGTTGACTTCAATGTCCACAGTAGTCGATTGTCGAGTTTGCGTGCGCGATCATTGGTAACTAAGCAAAAGTGGAGACTCAGACTGTCAGCTGTCAGCCGATGACGGTGCTGTGTGGTGTTCTGATTATTATGATATTCTATGACATTATGATATGATGTTGCTTAGTTACCAATGATCGCGCACGCGAACTCGACAATCGGCTACTGTGGACTTCGACCGAAAACAGGAAGTAAATACAGGTATGTGAGCTGGCTGAATTAACATCATTTTTATTAATATCTTTCACATCTACTGCAGTCAGCATGACCGTGGTCACTCTTAATAACACCAGTCACATGGCTGTGCACTTGTAATGACAAATCAAGGATGTTAAGAGGCTAAAAGCAGGTTTAGAACTTGCCCCATTGAAGTCAACAGGGTGCGAATTTTAAAAAGAGGATAACACGGTGTAGGCAACACCGTTTTTTGTCGTTTTTGTCTGTACTGACAGCACTCCAAATGTACAAAAAAAATGAGCTCAATGTTAAAATTGACCGGAGTTCTCCTTTAAAGTTTCTCTTTCATTCATGTTTCATGATGGAAAACTTTAGCTGACCAAACACAATTTCTTTGGGGTATAAAATTCTTTGGGGTATAACTCTTTTCCTTGCAGTCATTATTTTGTGCAATTCTGAGACTTTCGGTTTGACTTCGACTCGACGCAGTAATATCATCACTGATTACTGTAACAATGCGTGAGCTTCAGAGTGGGTGGTGGAAGAAGAAGACGGGGTCGGCGAAATTGGGACTCGCACTTTATTCACAAAAATAAACTGAAAACAAAAAGGTGCGCTCGGGCGCGGCCGCTGTATTCCACAGCAAAATAAAATACACATATAACTTTCACACACACACACAATACTCGGCAGGCTTCCTCTGTGTCTCGTGCGAGTCCCAGGTCTCTCTCACTTCTCTCTCTCAGCCGGCAGTTTATATGCAGTCTCCACGCCAATTACTGCAATCAAACACAGGTGTTCGTCATCTGCACTTGACCCACTTACTCACCGCGCGGCTCGCTGACTTCTCTCCCGCTACAGACTTCGCGGAACCACGCCCCCCTCGCCACATACCCCCACCGCCTGTCTCAGGCCGGGGAGCCGTCCGGCCTGCAGCCTCCCCCCCCCCCCCTCCTGGAGAGGAAGTCAGCCACAACCATCTGTGCACCCGGCCTGTGGATCACCTGGAACTTAAAAGGCTGTAAAGCTAGATACCAACGGGTGATCCGCGCGTTGGTATCTTTCATGCGGTGGAGCCACTGCAGGGGAGCGTGGTCCGAACAGAGGGTGAACTCCCGCCCCAGGAGGTAGTAGCGGAGGGTGAGAACAGCCCACCTGATGGCCAAACACTCTTTCTCAATGGTGCTGTACATCGTCTCTCTCTTAGAGAGCTTACGACTGATGTACAGCACCGGCCGCTCTACACCCTCCACCTCCTGGGACAGGACCGCGCCCAGCCCCCTGTCCGATGCATCCGTCTGTAGGATAAAAGGGAGAGAGAAATCAGGAGCATGCAAAAGCGGGCCGCCCCACAGAGCAGCCTTTATCTGGGTAAAGGCCTGCTGACACTGCTCCGACCACTGGACCGTATCTGGCGCTTCCTTTTTAGTTAAATCAGTCAGCGGGCTAGCGAGGTCCGAATAATTAGGCACAAACCTCCTGTAATATCCCGCTAGCCCCAGGAACTGTCTAACCTCCTTCTTGGTCTTGGGTCTCGGACAGGTCGCAACTGCTGCCGTCTTATCAATTTGGGGACGCACCTGTCCGTGACCCAAGTGGAAACCCAGATACCTCACTTCCACACGCCCAATTGCACACTTCTTCGGGTTGGCCGTGAGCCCCGCCCTTCTCAGCGTCTTCAGGACAGCCCGCAAATGCTGCATATGACGCTGCCAATCGGTACTATAGATGATGATATCATCCAAGTAGGCAGTGGCATATGCAGCATGCGGCCGGAGAATCTTGTCCATCAGACGCTGGAAGGTCGCTGGAGCCCCGAACAACCCGAAAGGAAGAGTAACAAATTGGTGTAATCCAAACGGCGTTGTGAAAGCTGTTTTTTCTTTGGACATTGGAGACAAGGGGATCTGCCAATAACCCTTCGTTAAGTCCAATGTCGAATAAAAACGAGCAGTACCCAGCCGATCAAGCAATTCGTCAACCCTCGGCATTGGATAAGCATCAAACTTAGACACCGCGTTCACCTTCCTATAGTCAACACAGAAACGGACCGAGCCGTCAGTTTTAGGAACTAAGACTATCGGGCTCGCCCAGTCACTGTTTGACTCTTCTATTACCCCCATTTCCAACATAGCCTCTAATTCACCCTGAACCACCTTTTTCTTATGTTCAGGCAAACGATACGGGCGGCAGCGTACCACTACCCCAGGTTCGGTCTCAACGTGGTGCTGAATGAGGTTCGTCCGGCCAGGCAGGGGAGAAAACACATCCGCAAAATCAGCTTGTACATTTTTCACGTCAGTGAGCTGGGAGGGCGAGAGGTGATCTCCACCAAGAGCCAGTGCGAGAGATTGCGATTTTGAACTCGCCTCAGGCCCGAGATCCTCCTCTCCGCTCACCACCGTCGCCAGCATCACTGACTCTGCCTCAACCCACTTTTTGAGGAGGTTGAGGTGATAAACTTGATGTGCTCCACCCCTGTCTGTACGGGCTACCTCATAGTTGAGATCATTAACTCGCCGTGTGACCTCAAAGGGCCCTTGCCACTTCACGAGTAATTTAGAGCTGGAAGTAGGGAGTAATACAAGTACTTTATCTCCCGGTGCAAATTGGCGGAGTCTAGTTCCCCTGTTGTATAGCTGACTCTGTCTGCCCTGGGCCTGTAACAAATTCTCCATTGATAGCCGCCCCAAAGTGTGGAGCTTTGTTCTCAGGTCCAGGACATACTGAATTTCGTTCTTAGCAGCGGACGGTCCGTCCTCCCAAGTCTCCCTAAGAACGTCAAGCACCCCGCGGGGCTGCCGTCCGTAGAGGAGCTCGAAGGGGGAAAACCCCGTGGAGGCTTGGGGGACCTCGCGTACAGCAAACAAGAGGGGTTCTAGCCATTTATCCCAATTTTTGGCGTCCTCGTGAACGAACTTACGAATCATGGCTTTCAAAGTGCGATTAAACCGTTCCACTAAACCGTCCGTCTGTGGGTGGTAGACGCTAGTGCGAATCGATTTAATGCCCAACAATTCGTAGAGTTCGCGAATCGTTCGTGACATGAACGCCGTGCCCTGATCAGTGAGAATCTCTTTGGGGATTCCCACTCGGGAGATTAAAGAGAAGAGCGCGCTCGCAACACTTTTAGCCGAAATGTTACGAAGCGGGACTGCTTCCGGGTATCGCGTTGCGTAGTCCACCAGAACCAACGCAAAGCGATGCCCTCGTGCTGACCGCTCTAATGGCCCGATGAGGTCCATACCAATTCGCTCGAAGGGGACCTGCATTAACGGGAGGGGGCACAATGGTGCTTTTGGATTGGCCGGTGGATTCACCAACTGACATTCACGACAAGACGCGCACCACCTGCGCACATTCTCGTGAATGCCCGGCCAGAAGAACCGGGCCATGAGATGGTTTAGTGTCGCCGCCTGACCTAAATGCCCGGCCATTGGGTTACAGTGAGCCGCCTGAAAAAGCATTTTCCGGCGGCTTTTAGGAACCAACAACTGTGTTGTATCTTCCTTTGTCTGGGTGTATTGGGTCACCCGATACAACCTATCTTTCAATACAGCAAAATAGGGATAAGAGAGCGGTTGGTCTGGGTGAAGCAGCTGGCCGTTGATAGAGCGGACCTGATTAAAGGCGTTTTTTAGAGACTCATCCTGGGACTGCTCCAGGGGAAAATCATCGCGCTCTGAGAGAACCGTTCTCGCCAGAGCCCTCAGTTCCCCTGCAGCAGGACCCAGTGGTCCCGGCTCAGCATCCCCCAGCTGAACGACCGCTATCTTTCCCTTGGTTTTTTTACCCCAAGAGGCACCCGCCGATAACGACCCCAACAATTCATTAAAGGCAGGCCAATTCGTCCCCAAAATGAGCGGATGCCGGAGGTGCGGGTTAACGGCCACCTCCACACTATGCTTTTGCCCCCTAAATTGAATTACGACCGGCATTATCGGATACCTCACCACCACCCCGTGCACACACCGCACCTTAACCATGCGGCTGTTATCCAATGCCCCCGGTTGTATCAGACTTTGATGTATAGAGGTTTGGTTACAACCTGACACCACCAAAGCCTGATAAGTACCCCCCTTGATACTCACTGGTATCTGGTACAGGCCAGTTTGATCGGGGGCAGCCTGCGGCGCGTCGGGAACCCGGATCAGCGTCCCCACCTCCATCGCCGGACACCGATCTATAAAGTGTCCCGGGTCCCCGCAGCGCCAACAGGCCGGCCCAGGCCTCCCCGCCGCTCCAGTGGCAGGAAGCGGGTCAAGGAATTGGCGTGGAGAGTGCAGGGCTGCCGGACTCGGGACGGGGTGGTCGGACGTGGCGGGCCCCCTGGGTGGGGCCCGGGACACAGGGACGGGCTCCGCCGGAGCCGCTGTCCTCCACCTTGGCGCCGGCCAGGGCACCAGCCCCCCGCGAGACCTGGGAAGGGGCACAGGTTTGGGGAGAGAAGGGGTAGAGAGAGAGAGAGAAGGAGAGAGAGAGGCTGATGGAAGGGGTTCGCCGACCCCTGAGCACGCCACCATGTGATCTTCCGCCAGGTGGATGGCCTGGTCCAGCGACGTCGGGCGGTGGCACTGGACCCACTGAGCGGTTTTCTTGGGCAGCTTGGAGATGAATTGCTCCAATACCACCTTGCTGACGATATCCTCGACGTCGCCTCCGTCGGCCATCAGCCATCTGCGGCAGGAGTCCCGGAGCTGTTGCGCCAGCACGAAGGGTCGGCCAGACTCCTCCAGGCTCAAGGACCTGAACCGCTGACGATGTTGCTCGGGGGTCCGGCCGACCCGCTGCAGAATGGCGCGCCTCAGATCTTCGTAGACCAGGAGGTTCTGGACTGGAAGCTGGTGGGCGGCAATCTGGGACTCCCCCGAAAGTAAAGGGATGAGCCGCATGGGCCAGTCCGACTGGGGCCATCCCCGGGCCTCGGCCGACCTCTCAAATAAGTCCAGGAACGCCTCCGGATCGTCCTGGGGTCCCATTTTGTTGAGAGGCAGGGGCGGGGCCGAGGCCGTAGCTGGAGCGGGGACGGCCCGAACCTCCCGGTCGAGCCAGCTCCGGAACAGCTTGCGGTCTTCTTGCTGGCCTTGGAGCAGCAACTGGAACCGCTGGTCCTGCTCCTCTTTTACGGCCAGCAGGGCGTGGTGTTGCTCCCGGTGAAGACCCGCGAGCGTCTGGATGAGGTCCGCAAATGGCATTCCCGGCGGGGTCTGCATGGCGGCGGCAGTCTTCTTCTTCCCGGGTTTCGGCACCAGTGTAACAATGCGTGAGCTTCAGAGTGGGTGGTGGAAGAAGAAGACGGGGTCGGCGAAATTGGGACTCGCACTTTATTCACAAAAATAAACTGAAAACAAAAAGGTGCGCTCGGGCGCGGCCGCTGTATTCCACAGCAAAATAAAATACACATATAACTTTCACACACACACACAATACTCGGCAGGCTTCCTCTGTGTCTCGTGCGAGTCCCAGGTCTCTCTCACTTCTCTCTCTCAGCCGGCAGTTTATATGCAGTCTCCACGCCAATTACTGCAATCAAACACAGGTGTTCGTCATCTGCACTTGACCCACTTACTCACCGCGCGGCTCGCTGACTTCTCTCCCGCTACAGACTTCGCGGAACTTAAGCTATTGGGTATGATTATTTTATAGAACATAAGAATTAATTTTCTCTGTTTATGTTGTGAAATTTGTACAAACAACACTTTGATTTTTATTTTTAAACAATACTCATGTTTACTGTATAGGGTAAAAAAAATGCATTCATAAAATTCAGACTATTACTTTAAATGCACATTGAAGCTCTAACTTTAGAGAGTGTATGGTTTCTCTCTCGTGTGTGTGTGTGTGTGTGTGTGTGTGTGTGTGTGTGTGTGTGTGTGTGTGTGTGTGTGTGTGTGTGTGTGTGTGTGTGTGTGTGTGTGTGTGTG
Organism: Meda fulgida; assembly: GCA_030578275.1. Lineage (NCBI taxonomy): Eukaryota > Metazoa > Chordata > Actinopteri > Cypriniformes > Leuciscidae > Meda > Meda fulgida. The sequence continues at coordinate 27,841,061 of CM060620.1, forward strand.
TTTGTGTTTGTGTGTGTGTGTGTGTGTGTGTGTGTTCCTAGTGCCATCCCAGTGCTCACGACAGAGCAAATGCGTCAACAGGGATAAACATAGACAGCTTCCATATAGTAAATCTAATTTATAAAGGGAAATAAATTTGCCCATGTATACTTTGGTGGATGAAAGCATGACACAGACACATCCGATACTGATATTCCATTCGGTCACAAATGAGAAATATTGCTAGAAGCAAGAAATATTAGTCGGGATTGTTATATATTCAAACCATCCACACCCAAAAATAGGCTACATTATTCACCTCATATATTTCAGGCAGCATCTATGGAGTGAAGTCAGGCATTCTGCCTCAACAGCTGTCATACATCAACTTAAATGTGTGTTCATTATCTAAAAATAATGAATAAAATGATTTCATAGTAAAGAGCACAGGAAAGGAAGCCTTTAAAGGAGAACTCCGGTCAATTTTAACATTGAGCTCATTTTTTTGTATATTTGGAGTGCTGTCAGTACAGACAAAAATGACAAAAATCGGTGTTGCCTGCACTATGTTATCCTCTTTTTAAAATTCGCACCCTGTTGACTTCAATGTCCACAGTAGTCGATTGTCGAGTTTGCGTGCGCGATCATTGGTAACTAAGCAAAAGTGGAGACTCAGACTGTCAGCTGTCAGCCGATGACGGTGCTGTGTGGTGTTCTGATTATTATGATATTCTATGACATTATGATATGATGTTGCTTAGTTACCAATGATCGCGCACGCGAACTCGACAATCGGCTACTGTGGACTTCGACCGAAAACAGGAAGTAAATACAGGTATGTGAGCTGGCTGAATTAACATCATTTTTATTAATATCTTTCACATCTACTGCAGTCAGCATGACCGTGGTCACTCTTAATAACACCAGTCACATGGCTGTGCACTTGTAATGACAAATCAAGGATGTTAAGAGGCTAAAAGCAGGTTTAGAACTTGCCCCATTGAAGTCAACAGGGTGCGAATTTTAAAAAGAGGATAACACGGTGTAGGCAACACCGTTTTTTGTCGTTTTTGTCTGTACTGACAGCACTCCAAATGTACAAAAAAAATGAGCTCAATGTTAAAATTGACCGGAGTTCTCCTTTAAAGTTTCTCTTTCATTCATGTTTCATGATGGAAAACTTTAGCTGACCAAACACAATTTCTTTGGGGTATAAAATTCTTTGGGGTATAACTCTTTTCCTTGCAGTCATTATTTTGTGCAATTCTGAGACTTTCGGTTTGACTTCGACTCGACGCAGTAATATCATCACTGATTACTGTAACAATGCGTGAGCTTCAGAGTGGGTGGTGGAAGAAGAAGACGGGGTCGGCGAAATTGGGACTCGCACTTTATTCACAAAAATAAACTGAAAACAAAAAGGTGCGCTCGGGCGCGGCCGCTGTATTCCACAGCAAAATAAAATACACATATAACTTTCACACACACACACAATACTCGGCAGGCTTCCTCTGTGTCTCGTGCGAGTCCCAGGTCTCTCTCACTTCTCTCTCTCAGCCGGCAGTTTATATGCAGTCTCCACGCCAATTACTGCAATCAAACACAGGTGTTCGTCATCTGCACTTGACCCACTTACTCACCGCGCGGCTCGCTGACTTCTCTCCCGCTACAGACTTCGCGGAACCACGCCCCCCTCGCCACATACCCCCACCGCCCGTCTCAGGCCGGGGAGCCGTCCGGCCTGCAGCCTCCCCCCCCCCCCCCTCCTGGAGAGGAAGTCAGCCACAACCATCTGTGCACCCGGCCTGTGGATCACCTGGAACTTAAAAGGCTGTAAAGCTAGATACCAACGGGTGATCCGCGCGTTGGTATCTTTCATGCGGTGGAGCCAGAGTAAGAAAGGAAGAGTAACAAATTGGTGTAATCCAAACGGCGTTGTGAAAGCTGTTTTTTCTTTGGACATTGGAGACAAGGGGATCTGCCAATAACCCTTCGTTAAGTCCAATGTCGAATAAAAACGAGCAGTACCCAGCCGATCAAGCAATTCGTCAACCCTCGGCATTGGATAAGCATCAAACTTAGACACCGCGTTCACCTTCCTATAGTCAACACAGAAACGGACCGAGCCGTCAGTTTTAGGAACTAAGACTATCGGGCTCGCCCAGTCACTGTTTGACTCTTCTATTACCCCCATTTCCAACATAGCCTCTAATTCACCCTGAACCACCTTTTTCTTATGTTCAGGCAAACGATACGGGCGGCAGCGTACCACTACCCCAGGTTCGGTCTCAACGTGGTGCTGAATGAGGTTCGTCCGGCCAGGCAGGGGAGAAAACACATCCGCAAAATCAGCTTGTACATTTTTCACGTCAGTGAGCTGGGAGGGCGAGAGGTGATCTCCACCAAGAGCCAGTGCGAGAGATTGCGATTTTGAACTCGCCTCAGGCCCGAGATCCTCCTCTCCGCTCACCACCGTCGCCAGCATCACTGACTCTGCCTCAACCCACTTTTTGAGGAGGTTGAGGTGATAAACTTGATGTGCTCCACCCCTGTCTGTACGGGCTACCTCATAGTTGAGATCATTAACTCGCCGTGTGACCTCAAAGGGCCCTTGCCACTTCACGAGTAATTTAGAGCTGGAAGTAGGGAGTAATACAAGTACTTTATCTCCCGGTGCAAATTGGCGGAGTCTAGTTCCCCTGTTGTATAGCTGACTCTGTCTGCCCTGGGCCTGTAACAAATTCTCCATTGATAGCCGCCCCAAAGTGTGGAGCTTTGTTCTCAGGTCCAGGACATACTGAATTTCGTTCTTAGCAGCGGACGGTCCGTCCTCCCAAGTCTCCCTAAGAACGTCAAGCACCCCGCGGGGCTGCCGTCCGTAGAGGAGCTCGAAGGGGGAAAACCCCGTGGAGGCTTGGGGGACCTCGCGTACAGCAAACAAGAGGGGTTCTAGCCATTTATCCCAATTTTTGGCGTCCTCGTGAACGAACTTACGAATCATGGCTTTCAAAGTGCGATTAAACCGTTCCACTAAACCGTCCGTCTGTGGGTGGTAGACGCTAGTGCGAATCGATTTAATGCCCAACAATTCGTAGAGTTCGCGAATCGTTCGTGACATGAACGCCGTGCCCTGATCAGTGAGAATCTCTTTGGGGATTCCCACTCGGGAGATTAAAGAGAAGAGCGCGCTCGCAACACTTTTAGCCGAAATGTTACGAAGCGGGACTGCTTCCGGGTATCGCGTTGCGTAGTCCACCAGAACCAACGCAAAGCGATGCCCTCGTGCTGACCGCTCTAATGGCCCGATGAGGTCCATACCAATTCGCTCGAAGGGGACCTGCATTAACGGGAGGGGGCACAATGGTGCTTTTGGATTGGCCGGTGGATTCACCAACTGACATTCACGACAAGACGCGCACCACCTGCGCACATTCTCGTGAATGCCCGGCCAGAAGAACCGGGCCATGAGATGGTTTAGTGTCGCCGCCTGACCTAAATGCCCGGCCATTGGGTTACAGTGAGCCGCCTGAAAAAGCATTTTCCGGCGGCTTTTAGGAACCAACAACTGTGTTGTATCTTCCTTTGTCTGGGTGTATTGGGTCACCCGATACAACCTATCTTTCAATACAGCAAAATAGGGATAAGAGAGCGGTTGGTCTGGGTGAAGCAGCTGGCCGTCGATAGAGCGGACCTGATTAAAGGCGTTTTTTAGAGACTCATCCTGGGACTGCTCCAGGGGAAAATCATCGCGCTCTGAGAGAACCGTTCTCGCCAGAGCCCTCAGTTCCCCTGCAGCAGGACCCAGTGGTCCCGGCTCAGCATCCCCCAGCTGAACGACCGCTATCTTTCCCTTGGTTTTTTTACCCCAAGAGGCACCCGCCGATAACGACCCCAACAATTCATTAAAGGCAGGCCAATTCGTCCCCAAAATGAGCGGATGCCGGAGGTGCGGGTTAACGGCCACCTCCACACTATGCTTTTGCCCCCTAAATTGAATTACGACCGGCATTATCGGATACCTCACCACCACCCCGTGCACACACCGCACCTTAACCATGCGGCTGTTATCCAATGCCCCCGGTTGTATCAGACTTTGATGTATAGAGGTTTGGTTACAACCTGACACCACCAAAGCCTGATAAGTACCCCCCTTGATACTCACTGGTATCTGGTACAGGCCAGTTTGATCGGGGGCAGCCTGCGGCGCGTCGGGAACCCGGATCAGCGTCCCCACCTCCATCGCCGGACACCGATCTATAAAGTGTCCCGGGTCCCCGCAGCGCCAACAGGCCGGCCCAGGCCTCCCCGCCGCTCCAGTGGCAGGAAGCGGGTCAAGGAATTGGCGTGGAGAGTGCAGGGCTGCCGGACTCGGGACGGGGTGGTCGGACGTGGCGGGCCCCCTGGGTGGGGCCCGGGACACAGGGACGGGCTCCGCCGGAGCCGCTGTCCTCCACCTTGGCGCCGGCCAGGGGCACCAGCCCCCCGCGAGACCTGGGAAGGGGCACAGGTTTGGGGAGAGAAGGGGTAGAGAGAGAGAGAGAAGGAGAGAGAGAGGCTGATGGAAGGGGTTCGCCGACCCCTGAGCACGCCACCATGTGATCTTCCGCCAGGTGGATGGCCTGGTCCAGCGACGTCGGGCGGTGGCACTGGACCCACTGAGCGGTTTTCTTGGGCAGCTTGGAGATGAATTGCTCCAATACCACCTTGCTGACGATATCCTCGACGTCGCCTCCGTCGGCCATCAGCCATCTGCGGCAGGAGTCCCGGAGCTGTTGCGCCAGCACGAAGGGTCGGCCAGACTCCTCCAGGCTCAAGGACCTGAACCGCTGACGATGTTGCTCGGGGGTCCGGCCGACCCGCTGCAGAATGGCGCGCCTCAGATCTTCGTAGACCAGGAGGTTCTGGACTGGAAGCTGGTGGGCGGCAATCTGGGACTCCCCCGAAAGTAAAGGGATGAGCCGCATGGGCCAGTCCGACTGGGGCCATCCCCGGGCCTCGGCCGACCTCTCAAATAAGTCCAGGAACGCCTCCGGATCGTCCTGGGGTCCCATTTTGTTGAGAGGCAGGGGCGGGGCCGAGGCCGTAGCTGGAGCGGGGACGGCCCGAACCTCCCGGTCGAGCCAGCTCCGGAACAGCTTGCGGTCTTCTTGCTGGCCTTGGAGCAGCAACTGGAACCGCTGGTCCTGCTCCTTTTTTACGGCCAGCAGGGCGTGGTGTTGCTCCCGGTGAAGACCCGCGAGCGTCTGGATGAGGTCCGCAAATGGCGTTCCCGGCGGGGTCTGCATGGCGGCGGCAGTCTTCTTCTTCCCGGGTTTCGGCACCAGTGTAACAATGCGTGAGCTTCAGAGTGGGTGGTGGAAGAAGAAGACGGGGTCGGCGAAATTGGGACTCGCACTTTATTCACAAAAATAAACTGAAAACAAAAAGGTGCGCTCGGGCGCGGCCGCTGTATTCCACAGCAAAATAAAATACACATATAACTTTCACACACACACACAATACTCAGCAGGCTTCCTCTGTGTCTCGTGCGAGTCCCAGGTCTCTCTCACTTCTCTCTCTCAGCCGGCAGTTTATATGCAGTCTCCACGCCAATTACTGCAATCAAACACAGGTGTTCGTCATCTGCACTTGACCCACTTACTCACCGCGCGGCTCGCTGACTTCTCTCCCGCTACAGACTTCGCGGAACCACGCCCCCCTCGCCACAATTACATATCACTGCGCCGAGTCGAATTGCTTCCAAGTGCTATTCCGCCATACATATTTTACCCGCTTAGAAAAGATCCAGGTTTTATTTTGTGTCACCATACTTGGTCGTGTAACTACTCGTGTAACTGTATTTAAATAGAAAAGGTGGAGGTGTTCTAACTTCATCTCTGTTTGGATCCTAATGAATGAACTGGGCTAAGCTAAATGCTATCAAAGTGACCGCCGCGCGCCAGAGCGATTGAGTGCACGCACTGAGACGAGAGAGGTAGGCCTTTGTATCAACTCTTCTTAACATAGTTTAATATGAACAAACGGTGGAGTGTTCCTTTAAGGCAAATTCATTGCACCGACTGATTCATGCAGAGCCAGTAGCGCTTCATCGTGTTTTGTCGGATCAGTGTGTTACTGCTCGTTTCCACTGATTGAACATGTTGAATCGGTATTTGTCGGGACGTGGAACGTCGGAGAAATGACGTAGGCCTAGTGCTTGTCCGTGTTGGTCGGTGTCTGTCGGTTCAGTGTGAATTTGGCCGATAGATTACATTTAATAGATTACACTCTCATGGCAATAGGCTATGCAGTTGGTTTATATGTGTAATGACACATTTGGTAGGCTACTTTTTGACCAGGTGTTGTCAGCGTGCACCGTTTCGAGTGCTTCATTTCGCAAAGCAATCGATTTAGTTGATTTGGAGTTTCTAAAAGCTCAGATCTATTTTAAAGCAATCAAATAATTTGTGGGACTGACCGAATCTTTAAAAGGCTTTTGAGAAGCTTTCTGTTTGTTAATATTTTTGAGTGTTCACTGCAGCAGTGAATGTGCAGAGGAACTTGTGAGCGTTTTCAGATGTTGCATTATGGCAAAGTTGTAGAAAGACGAGGATGTGTTCAATGATTAGCGAAAGTTCAAACTTTTAAAAAACGCATCTTGAGACCATGCCGTCTTTGCAATTACGTTGCACTGGGCCTGGAAGTTTTAGGTTAGCTTACAGCACCTTTAACCTTCAGTTGAGTGAGGGACAGCATCAACACACTCTACAGATTAATAAAAAATGCTATGTGAGATTTAATTAGAGTTCCAGTGTTACTATTACTGCAGCCTGGGAAAACTATATTTTCTAGTATGAAACTTTTTACACAGAAGGAAAAAGAGGCAAGTTTAGTGTGATGAAACATTCAATGAGAACAGAGAGCAAATGGGGAAAAATGCACATTCATATTTGCACTGTAAAAAAAAGAAAACAAAGAAAAATACCTTACATTTTTTTAGCTACCTTACATTTTTAAGTACAATCACCTTGGATGTTTAAGTCATTTCAACTTAAATTAAATTAAACTGACTTAAATTAGTTGAATCTTGTATAACTTGTAAAAAAGTTCAAGCAAAGTTAAAACGCATGTTGTCATTCTTATTGATCCTAAAAAAAAATGACATTGTGTTTGGAAAGAAATCAGAGTTAGGTCAGAATCAGAACACTGGTATTTTGACCCACGAGACCCTCCGGAGTGTTCCCAAGCGTTCCTGGCAGAGTGACTGTCCCATGTTGGCCTTCTTGCTGAAAATACTGCCCAAAAATGCTGTGGTTTCAATGAGTATTCCAGTGAAACGGATCTGTCTTGGCATTTCCCCAGGACATTCCCAAACATATGGCCACTTTTAAGGTATTTCATGAGTTTACATGTTAATGAAATCTGATGTAATATTATAATGCGTATTTGGCTTGCTGTCCGAGGGAGGGCTCCGAGCTCAGAATTCGGCCCGACCCCAGAGTACTCCGCCCATAACCTTAGAGATCATAGGTATATCTTTGAGCGGACCCAGCCGAATGTGCGAATGAACGTGCGCGGTCGTCCGGTGACGACTAAGACGGGCAGACTCTCACTGCAATTCGAACGGGAGGGTTCAACCAGCGTTTTGGAAGGGGGACGGAACCCGGCCTTCGAACGGGTGAGTCATCGCTGCGTGCGAACGGGGGAGTCTGCATATGATTGAAAAACGTACCCTATGAATATTAAGCGAGCGTGCAAGCGGCGAGCCCAGATGTAATCGGAAGGTTTGGTGTAAACGGATGTAACTGAAATGAGGCGCAGCAGGTGATAATTATAATTAAATGAATTAATTAGGGCTTGGTGAGCATTTCTGATGAAAAAACGGCTAGACCTAATATAGGTTTTGAAGGCATTCGATGACCAGCGACCGAGGGTTTTGATTTGTTGTTGGGAGAGACCTTTTTGACCAGCTGTGGTAGCTGCTCCGATGCGGAATGAGTGGCTAGAGAAATGCTCTGCTGTGACGCCGGATTTGATGAGGACTGCTTTAAGATGCTTTTGGAACCAGAATCTCGTAGCTGGATGATTGGAGTCGTTAGTGAAAAGAGGATCGAGTGGGGATTTGGACGAGGAAAGTTTGTACAGCAGGTAATTAAAAAGCGCATGGTACGGTTGGATGGGAGTTTGTAGATTGAAAATATAAACGAAGTGACCTCTTTTGTCTCTGTCCGTTTTGCTTTGTTTAATGAAAAATTATATAGTTTCATTATCTACGATCTGAAGGTCTGAAATAGTGGGATGGATATTTGGGTCGAATAAGGAAGTGATGGTCAATTCGGAACAGAGGAGGAAACCGAAGAATGCTAGGATGAACATAGCTTCTAATGTATATGCGGTGTTGATGGAGTGGTATCCAAGATGGAGTGATGAGATGCATCTTGTGAGTATATCGATTGTGATTGGTTGTCTGGTATCCGGGCGCGTGGGGCAGGATCTTTGCATTCCCTTAACTAGAAGGGACGTTTGGGAGTTATTTATTGCGGGTGTGGGTTTACCGTGGATTAATTTATGGAAGAATTGAATGCCGCTTAGATAGCTTTTAATGGATCCGGCTTGGAGACCTTTAATACAATGAAGATGAGATATGAATGAAGTAACTGTTAAAAGAGAAAATTATTATTAATTATTAGGAAATCGTCGAGCAGATGGAGAAGATGAGGAATTGCATAATTATTGGAAAGGATCCAACATATGGCTTCGGAGAGAGTGTCAAAGATTTTTTGGCTGCTTTTGCAGCTGAAAGTTAAGCGCACGGCGAAATAATACTTTTTCTGCCAGTTTACACCGAATAAGTGCCATGAATTGGGGTGGATTGGCATTACTTTAAAAGCAGAGGAGATATCTATTTTTGCAAGCCATGCACCTTGTCCAGCTATTTTAATCATGGTTATGGCTTGTTCGATATCGTGATAGTTGAGAGAATACTCTTCGAGAGGGATGAGACTATTGATGCTCGGATATGGAGAATTATGGGGGGCTGAAAGGTCGATTATCAACCGCTTTTTTCCCGAGAATTTCCTGGTAGCCACACCTATGGGGCTGATGCGAAATTTGTCGAACGGGGGGCCACGAATGGACCCATCATGAAACCGGTTTCAATTTCTTTTTTAATTAGCTTATTTACTACTCCAGGCTCTGCTAAGGCGGACTGAAGGTTAGCGCAGATAACATTTTGCGTGGGATGGCTTTCTACACCGGGTTTAAAGCCTTGAATGAGACCTGTCAGTAAATAATTTGTGAAGTTAGCATCTGGGTGGTGTGCTAATTCTTCGGCTAGACGGAAAACATTCACAGGAGTCAAGAGATAGTTTTTTGCGTTTTTATTGACAGATTTTTTGACTGGGCATATCACACGGTCGTGTGCGCCGCCACAGTAATCGCAGACGTGGAGAAAACGACAGAGTTGTCGTGGGCATCTCCCTTCATTGAAGTTCCTACAAACTTGTCTATCGGGTGCCGAGTATGGTGCTCTGATTGAAAAATCTTCACTTGCGTGCTGCGGAACGTAACTTGTGGATTTTATGGCATTCTGCTCTGGGCAGGGAGGGATCGAATGATTAATTTGGGGGCATGCCGTGGTGGCATGGATTGTGGATCTGCAGATTGCGCAGGAGATATTTCTGCACCCGAGGAAGACTCGGTTATGGAGATCAGTGTCCAACGCTCCCCAATAGGGACACTGATTCCATTGGGAAACGCGGACGGCGCATTTTGCGGAAAACAGCTTGTGGTACGTATAAAAATGACTACCCCCATAAGACAACGCGAGCTCCGCTATGATAGACAGATAGTTGTTCAGCTCGTGCCGTCTATGGGGAAAAGATGAGCATATGATTTGCTGAAGGCAATACAGAATTCGGCTAGTGACAGTGAACATGATGTAACCTGTGAGTTGTTTTTAAGAGTGACTGAAATGTCGCCACAGTCTACTTGACGATTGGACTCAGCTGGGGGAAACAAGGACAGGAGAGAGCCCAAATCAACATCTGCACCTGCTAGGATTTGAGCTCTGATGTTGTTCGTCACTGGAGGAGGTTCAGTTGCTACTGCATTCGGAGGGGCTGGTTGAGGAGTGGCTGAGAAGAGAGAGAAAGGAGAACGCGCTTGGAGAGGGTTAAAGGGATGGGAAATCGGGGCTGTGGCCGATTGCGGAGGCATCCTCACGCGTAGATAGCATTTAGCTGAAACAGACAGGTGAGAAGATTGTAAGGTGACATATAAATTAAATAATTCTGCTTTCAGAAAAAAGAAATTTGCATCAGAATTAATAAGGGCTTGTCTTAGCCCCTTAACTGTCCACTTCCCTATGGGAGGGATGTTAGGGGGAGCTGGAAGGTGGGAAGGCGCTGAGGAAGACGATGATGAAGATGATGAGTTCCTCGCTGGCGGTGGTGAGGGGAGTCTTCGGCGTCTTGGAGTATGCGGAGAGGATCTGGAGAGCCGACGTCCCCTGGTTAAGGATGGAGGCTCAATGTTGTCGTTGGCTGCTGGAGAAGGAAGGGTTGCTGGAACTAGGCTGATGACTTCGTGATGAAAGATTCATCGTTGGAGGGGAAGAGCTCGGACATGACTGCACGGAGGCGGAATCAGATGCTGAGAAATTAGTCATGAGACAGGAGGTAAGGGAAGGCTTTATTTATACTGGCTTCTTCTTGTGCTGATTGGATGATTACCTGAACATGCTCCTCCCAAACTTTGTTTACATAAAACTTCATTTATTTGCCCGACACCAGTCTTAAAATCTAAAAAAATTCTGTGAGACTCTATCAAGCCACCTGTCAAAGCCAATGATGCCATTTATCATGCCAATATGCTATGTATGTGTACATGTGTAGTGTTTCTGAGAAATTAGAGTTAAGAGAATTAGAGTCACAATGTTTTTTCAAACTGGCTTTTCCCTGAACACATCTGCCATACTCTTCATACTATTATCAATTGGTGTCAACGATCTCATTACAATTGTACTTTTTTTTTTTTAAACGATTCCCGCCATCCACACATTTCTGCACACTGGAGGCCACCCACAACCAAATCCGCATGTAATGTCTCGGTTCACAGCTAACTTTTAAGGAATGTGCGCTTTTGCAAATGGCAAATGGTCTCAGATGTCGGGACCAGTCAGTCTCGCCAGATTTCTCAATCAAAAGCCTTTGACTGAGATGTGAGTTTAATGTGCAGATGGGTGTACCTGCATACATATGGTTTATTTATCTAAGCAGGCAAAGTGTTCTTAGGTGCCATAGTTGGAGACACAATGCTAGCAAATATGCTCAGTTCAAAATAGAGCATACTGTATGCTCAACACAACTATTTTCCAGACGTGTGAGTGTGTGTGTGTGTGTGTGTGTGTGTGTGTGTGTGTGTGTGTGTGTGTGTGTGTGTGTGTGTGTGTGTGTGTGTGTGTGTGTGTGTGTGTGTGTGCGCGTGTGTCCAGACCTGCTAATGCTCTGCCTATTAGTAACAAATGTACATGTACCTCATTGCTAATGCAGCAACACTTTGATTCTCAATGTTCTTACAAATTGCAGTATTACCCTGCTATACTGGATAGGCTTTCAAGTTAATTTGAATGATTTTTCCAGAATTTTTTTTTTTTTTTTTTGACAACCCAGTGGTAAGATTTGAAATCCATATTAAATAAAGCCAGCAGAAAAACATTTTACAATCAGCCTCATGTTGCTTGTTTCTACTAATAACTCACTTATGGATAGTCTGTTTTATGTATTATGAGTGGGTACTTTATCACAGTCATAATTATTCTCGTTTGTGAGTAACATTGACTTGCTATTGATGGTGATCAAGTCGAAATGTGCAGGGTAATAAATCATGGCTGTATGATTTCTTTTTTTAAAATGTCTGTAAACGATACTGAATGTCGGCCAAACGCATAATATATTGGAAGTCTTTCAAAAATAACGGGCAAAAAAAAAAAGTTTAAACTTTGTAAAGGTTTTGTTTGAATGTCTCTCACATTAGAGTGATTTACAGCTTAGTTGCAGATATTTAGCCCTTGATATTCACAAGGGCTGCATCTCAAATTTATGGCTTGTTGACTTACATGAATTTTGTTCATGATTATGATGTGAACCAGGTCCAGAAAAATCCTATATTTTACAGGCAAATAACAGAAAGAGCATTAAACACACTGGATTCTACCCTAAAAGTGTCTCTCCAACTCTTGTTCGGTGGATGGATATAAATGTGAATTGCAGTCTTGCCATAGTTCCCGTAGTGAGGCAATCAGCCATATCAGCAGTTCTAAGAATATGTGTCTTGGTCATTGTACAAATGAAATTGCACAATTTCTTTTGCTGATCAGAGGCATTGTATTGACTTAACAGTAAAAATTTAAGTAAGTATATATAAACTCTCTATACTGTCTATATCCAAGTGTCATTACTGAATAGAGACTGAAAGTATTGAATATTAAAAAATATGTGTACCAAAGTTTAATACAGTATTCTGAGCTTCAGGCAACATGTCTGTGGTGGCATTTGCTGAGATCATGCGTTTAAATGAGTTCCTCTATGACATTGTCACCAGTGCTGCTCTTCTGGAACTACTTGTAAAATCTTCAGGGACTTTATTACTTGCTGTTAGTGTAGTAGAAAAACATCTGGCTGGTGTCATCATGTAGAGACCACAGCGTCAGCTAGTGGAAGAGGAAGTGGTCAAAGTTCCTTGCCATTGTGGGTTTGTAGAGTAAGTAATCGCTTGCCCCTTTTCAAATTTTCAAAGATTCTTTTCCCCATTGAATGGATAATTCACTCATTGCAACAGAGCTGAGGGCTTGTACTTAAAAAAATATTTGGAAGTAGTTGAAATCACATAAAAACAGATAAACTGAGACAAAATAACAGCACTGAACTGTAAGAAATTACAATTTACACTTAAAATCAACCCATAATAGTTCAGTTCATAACTATTTCAGTCAGACTAAATCATTTAAATCACTTTACATGTAAATAGTGTTGGGTAATACATTACTACATCAACTTAATTACTTTTCCCTTTAAAAAGTAAAGTAAGGGATTACTCTTCATTTTTCTGTACATCAAAGATCAAAGTTGAACGTCTAATGTTAAAATGTTTTTAATGTAACCTCGCTTTAAATACTTTGGTCAGTTCGAGAATAATTCATGCAATTTTATATTTATTTGAAGGAATTAAAATAGCAGTTTCATGTCTATCCTTGTATTGTTTAACTGGTCAATGTTGATATGGGATTTAGAAAGCAATTAGTAATAATTAATGCAAGATTTTTTAGAGAGTAATTAGTACAGTAATCCAATTACACTGTTGAAGATGTAATTAGCTAGTAATAGATTAACTTACCCTATACACTGCATAAACACCTTTGTCCAATTGAAATCGTATCAGTCCGTTTTTTTTTTTGCGAAGTGTGATGTAATGTTGATTTGTGTCATGCATACTTGTACAGAGAGATGAAGATCTGTAGCTGCTCGACTAAGAAAAAGTCCTCTGTAACTCAATTATTACTGCACATCTTAATGTACATACTTAAATGAATTCCACTCAATCAGAATAAATGGCTAGATTATCATTGAGACCACACATTTGAGTTGTCACTGTTACAAACTACTCTGAGAAGAGGGTTGAGATCCAAACGCAGCTTTATTTGAGGGCAATCCAGAGGCGTAATCCAATGTACAGGCAAGGGTCATACACTGACAGGCAGTCCAAAACAGATAAACATAGAAAAAAACAAAACAGGCAGGGACCAGAGACAAGAGAGCAATCCAGGGAACAGGGCAAGATATCCAAAACCAAGAGACAAGAAAACCATAAGAATGTTCAGAAATGCAGTGTAACACTTAAACAAGACTTTGCGGTGAGTGACTGAATGAACATGGTATATATAGACAGACTAACAGGATGAGACACAGGTGAATGCAATCAGTGAATGAGGTACAGGTGAATGTGATCAGTGATAAGTGACGGTGAGTCCAGGCAGTGAGTAATGGGAGATGTAGTTTGTGAGTGATAATAGTCTTATCTGGAGTGCCCTCTGGTGGCTCTCAAGGGCACTCCAGCTGGTGACCGTTACATAGGTCTCAAGCGGATTCCAGACGCTCCTCAAATTGTCCAGGCGGGAGGTTGAGCGGAGGCGGACCTGGGGGCGGGATGGAGGCCCAGGCCCGTGGAGCGGAAGAGGACCTGGAGACTGCGGTGGAGCAGGCTGTGGAGGCGACCAGGGCGGAGCAGGCTGTGGAGGCGACCAGGGCGGAGCAGGTTGTGGAGGCGGCCAGGGCGGAGCAGGCTGTGCAGGCAGTCAGGGCAGAGCAGGCTGTGCAGGCGGCCAGGGCGGAGCAGGCGGCCAGGTAGGAGCAGGCTGTGCAGGCGGCCAGGGCGAAGGAGGCTGTGCAGGCAACCAGGACGGAGAAGACCCCTCGGGCGGCCACGGTGCAGGAGGACGTGGCGACCCCAGCTTGGGAACAGCAGACACCGGCCCGGGAACAGCAGACACCGGCCCGGGAACAGCAGACACCGGCTCGGGAACAGCAGACACCGGCTCGGGAACAGCAGACACCGGCTCGGGAACAGGAACGGACTCGGGCTCGGGAACAGGAACGGACTCGGGCTCGGGAACAGACTCGGGCTCGGGCTCGGGCACAGACTCGGGCTCGGGAACGGGAACAGACTCGGGAACGGGAACAGACTCGGGAACGGGAACAGACTCGGGAACCGACTCGGGAACGGGAACCGACTCGGGCTCGGGAACAGACTCGGGCTCGGGAACAGACTCGGGCTCGGGAACAGGAACAGACTCGGGAACGGGAACAGGAACAGACTCGGGAACGGGAACAGGAACAGACTCGGGCACGGGAACAGGAACAGACTCGGGAACGGGAACAGGAACAGACTCGGGAACGGGAACAGACTCGGGAACGGGAACAGGAACAGGCTCGGGAACGGGAACAGGAACAGGCTCGGGAACGGGAACAGACTCGGGCTCGGGAACGGGAACAGACTCGAGCTCGGGAACGGGAACAGACTCAGGCTCAGGAACAGACTCGGGCTCGGGAACAGGAACAGACTCGGGCTCGGGAACAGGAACAGACTCGGGCTCGGAGGCGGCCATCTTGTCCGTAGACGCTGGCTCGGAGGCGGCCATCTTGTCCGTAGACGCTGGCTCGGAGGCGGCCATCTTGTCCGTAGACGCTGGCTCGGAGGCGGCCATCTTGTCCATAGACGCTGGCTCGGAGGCGGCCATCTTGTCCGTAGACGCTGGCTCGGAGGCGGCCATCTTGTCCGTAGACGCTGGCTCGGAGGCGGCCATCTTGTCCGTAGACGCTGGCTCGGAGGCGGCCATCTTGTCCGTAGACGCTGGCTCAGAGGTGGCCATCTTGTCCGTAGACGCTGGCTCGGAGGCGGCCATCTTGTCCGTAGACGCTGGCTCGGAGGAAGTGACGTGAACAGTCTCTGGATCAGCAGAAGTGATGTGAACATGCTCTGGTTTGGCCATCTTGTCCATAGACACTGGCTCGGAGGAAGTGACGTGAACAGTCTCTGGATCGGCAGATGTGACGTGAACGGTCTCTGGATTGGCCGGAGGCTCATGAAGGGCCTCCGGGCATTGCAGGATGGAGGAAGTCCTCTTTCTCCTCCTCCTCCGTCTCCGAGAGGGTGCTGGACTGGACGGGGCCAGCGTTGAGGGCTCTGGGCTGGACGGCGCCAGTGGTGAGGGCTCTGGGCTGGACGGCGCCAGAGGTGAGGGCTCTGGACTGGACGGGACCAGCGGTGAGGGCTCTGGACTGGACGGGACCAGCGGTGAAGAGGACCTTGTCTCTGGCTGGACGTGGTTGACGTGAAGCTCTGGCTGGACGTGGCTGACGTGAGGCTCTGGCTGGACGTGGCTGACGTGAAGCTCTGGCTGGACGTGGCTGACGTGAAGCTCTGGCTGGACGTGGCTGACGTGAAGCTCTGGCTGGACGTGGCTGACGTGAAGCTCTGGCTGGACGTGGCTGACGTGAAGCTCTGGCTGGACGTGGCTGACGTGAAAATCCGGCTCAGCAGGGCTGACATGGAGCTCAGGCTCGGCAGGGCTGACGTGGAGCTCTGGCTCGGCGTAGCTGATGTGAAGCTCTGGGATGAAGCTCTCTTCACAAACGGAGAGCGCCTCTCTCCAGTTCAGCCCGAATAAATCGAGGAGCTCCCTCGGGTTGACTTCCTTAGCCCCCAGCCGGTGACATAATTTGATCGCCTCGTCCCCCAGGGAGCAGGAGGCAGCAAGTGAAGCAAAACCCCATGTGTATTGGAACAGATCTTGGCTATCGAGGGCCAAGGCCGCGATCTGTCCAGCGAACTCCCGGATCTGTGCTGCTGGATTCATCTGCGGCGAAGTCTTCTGTTACGAACTACTCTGAGAAGAGGGTTGAGATCCAAACGCAGCTTTATTTGAGGACAATCCAGAGGCGTAATCCAATGTACAGGCAAGGGTCATACACAGACAGGCAGTCCCAAACAGATAAACAAAGAAACAAACAAAACAGGCAGGGACCAGAGGCAAGAGAGCAATCCAGGGAACAGGGCAAGATATCCAAAACTAGTGATGTGACATTTGAAGCAAGGCGTCGGAGCTTGTGTCGAGAAAAAATGGGCGTGCCAGTTGAAGCCGCGATTCGAGGCTTGTGTTGTTAACGTGAAAATCACGTGACTATTGACAAACGAGGCCTCGGTTTGTGTGGAAACGTCATCGGTTCGGTTTGAGTGTCGCTTCCGGATAAAGCTATGGGATAAAGAGGGTTCGATACTCGTGCCACCTTGTGGCTGTTGTCAGGAGTAGTAGAAGCAGTTGTAGCAGTGTCAGAGAGTTAGAGAACTCTCATTGTCATTGTCGTTATTGTGTCATATGTTTTGTTAGGGCTGTATATTATTACAGTATATCAAGTTAGAATACTTATAGTATATTGTTATTATTAATTATAGTAGCTATATTATAATCTTGTTATATTAATTAGATAAGATTATTTGGATTGCTTTGGATTTTTGGATTTGGACTGGACTGCTTTTTGTTTTGGTTTGCCCTTTTGTATTTGTTTGCTTTTTGTGACTATTTCTTTTTCCTGGTAATGGAGCCAGTAAGAAAGAGGAGATCCTCCCCCGTCTGGCCTCAGAAGCATCAGTATCCTCATTTATACCAGCTGGCACTGGCATTTTTATGTTCCCCTGCATCCTCTGTTCCTTGTGAAAGGATATTTTCCAAGGCTGGAGAGGTTTTGTCCGAGAAGATGAATTGTCGAAACACACACTTGAAAATTGTTTTGTTTCTCAATAAAAATCTATTGTAATCCTTCCTTCACCCACCCCAAACTGCAGTGTTGCAGTTTGCTCCTCTATATCCCCAGTCCCATAAGCACAACACCGCACTAAAACTAAAAAAACAGTTCACTGCACAACGCCCCCCACAAAAATACTTTTCCCACCCCAGACTATTCAGATTATTCTGTTGCAGTTTACTTTATTACACTCCCTCCACCATAAGCGCTGCACTCAACAGTACAACACTGTTACTTTTGTTGTTCATACTGTCACTATCCAAACATTTTCTAAATAATTAATTAACTGTGTGTGTGACAGTTGTCTCTGCACAAGTAAATTCAGATAGAGAAAGATACAAATTTTATTTTATATCCAGGCAATGGACAAATGTCTGCTCAGGTCTTTTTATTATTGCAAATGAACAGTTACAGACATTAATAGTGATAATACAATAAATTAATTAATTAATTAAACAGAACGTGTGTGTGTGTGGGGGGGGGGGGGGGTTATACAGACATCATAAGTCTGCTCAGGTCATTGGTTCAGAATTAATTAATTTATCTGCTACTTCTTTGCACAGTAGCTAGGTGCCACTAGTGAGCAATGCTGAATGAAGCTTGGAGTAATGAACCTTTGGGTGAAGCAATGGGCTGCGAGGTCTCAGTGGTTCAGGGAGCCTCATTTTGCCATCACTATCCAAAACCAAGAGACAAGAGACAAGAAAACCATAAGAATGCTCAGAAATGCAGTGTAACACTTAAACAGGACTTCGCGGTGAGTGACTGAATGAACATGGTATATATAGACAGACTAACAGGATGAGACACAGGTGAATGCAATCAGTGAATGAGGTACAGGTGAATGTGATCAGTGATAAGTGACGGTGAGTCCAGGCAGTGAGTAATGGGAGATGTAGTTTGTGAGTGATAATAGTCTTATCTGGAGTGCACTCTGGCGGCTCTCAAGGGCACTCCAGCTGGTGACCGTTACAGTCACACCATGATATCTAATTACTGCTTCTAAACAAGAACTTATTTGCCTCATGCAAGTAATCTGTGCGTCGTATGCAGAAACTCGCTGAGAGTAAAGTAGGCTCATTTTTGCCTACTGTAGGGAAGTATGCATAACCTATTTGGATGCAGCCAAATAATGCCAGACTTTCATACCATAACTTTGAGGATTTTTAATTTACATAATGTGGCAAACTGTTTTGCACATTGCATATTAAGTATTTTGTTGCTTCTATGTTGCGGGGAAAAAAAAGAACATTTTGGCACTACGCCCAGAGTGATAGCCTAAATGAAAATACCATACATCACTTAACATTCCCATCATGGCCATTACAAATTAAAAGATTTAACTTCATGACTCATTTAATACTGTAAATTGGTGGCTTTGTGGTTGATACTCTTTCATAAATCTAAAATACCAACTGAAGAGGTGCGTCGTAATCCTTGGTGAAAAGCTCTTTTAAAAGAGTAATAAATATGACCAGATAAAACTTGACTCATGATGACACCCCCTTTATACAAACACAGGACGTTCAGACATTAGAGGCACTGTCTTGAGCAACTGTTTCAGTTGTCTGATTTGACGAAGGCTTACCATAAATTACTACTATGTGCACTGTTCTTTTTCTCTCTAATCAGTATATGTGTTTGAATAAGTAAACATGAAGAGGGAAATGTGTAAAATAGTACGACAGCGACACCTAGTGGAGTATTAAGAAAATGTTGCAGGATTCATAGAATCAAGTGAAGATATGCCTGGTAAGTTAATATTTTGCAATGCAGGCAATAGTAGCATGTTAAATAAATAAGAATCTGAGGCCTCTTTTAACTACTGAGACAAGTAGGAGATGCTCGTCCACCAATGTATCTATGAAAAACTGTTGATTTTTAAAAAAAGAATAATTAAGACAAACAATGCACACTGAATGATTTTTAACCGTCCAATGAGTAGCCTACTTTAAGGGCCCAGATTTTAATTATATAGATGCTCTGAAAAGTAAAACAAGGAAGCTTATGCATTGTGATACCTCATCAAAACACTAGAGGGAAGCGCAATACTGAAACAGTATTATGAACAGATTACGTTGAGGGCGTTGAGATCATAGACAGTATAAATACGTAGATGCCCTATTGGCCGCTTTGGAACGTTGCTGCGATACGTCAACGCGTTCGCCATTTTGCTGAGGGCAAGACTGCACTGTAATCAAATAAAAGTAAACGGGTGAGCTGCGGTTTTTCTTGATAAAAACAAAAAATGTTTTTACATTTATCAACCGATTTCAGTGGTTTGTATGTGGTGTACATAAAGTTCCATCTCTAGTTATTTAAAATCTCGATAGTTAGACTTATGTTTTTTTAATAAGGAATTGTCAAAGCTCAGGCTTGTCATGTATCTGGCTTTTTATTCTTGGATAAGAATTGTGAAGACCCCCATACTGAGATATAATTTAATTTTCACATTAAATGAAATAAGATTCTCTTATTGTTGAAAAAGCTAAAACAAAAATCTGTGATTGACCCGATTTTAGGAATAACAAAGATAACTGATGGATCCTTTATGGTAATACATATGATATGGTACAACTACAGTGCAATGCAAATAAATATAAGATAAAGTGAGAAGTAATAGTAAATAGTTAAGTCAATAAAATAAATAAATGGTATACAGCAAATAAAATTGTAATAAATAGTGTAATTATATAATATCATAAGTACAAGAATACAATCATAAAATATTGATAATAGCATATAGTTTGTCTAATACTAATAGCAATAGAATAAGAAATATCAATTACATAATATAGACAATAAAAAATAATAACTTAAATAGTGACTTAATATTTAACTATTTTTGTTAAATTTCAGTTTTATTGATCAGTAATAGCCATTATAACAGTATAAGTAGCCTAAAAGGTATAAGAAGCTATACAAGACCAGAAATAAAGTAAATGATTCAGTCAAACATACTGCAGGATACAAAAAATAGCCTAAATATAAAGTTCTGAAACTTCACTTTGCCCTCAGCCAAAATGATTAGCCAGGGAACAAATTATAGATTATTGAGACCAAGGATCGCCCGTTATACAAGACGAATTATATCTCATGTTTAACCACTAGATTAGAGACATCAGAGCCAGCGGCAAACGTCAGAAGGACTAGCCGAGGTAAGGCTGTTCCAGGCGGTGTAGACGAGCTCTGAGCCCGGTAATCGCCTGAATCTCACAGCTCCAAAAACGTCAGATCAAAATTTTAAATAGGTGCTATCTTTATAAATAAACCACAGATTTGAGCTTTAAACAACTACATTGTCGACTGAAAAACGATTTAAACTACATTTCGTGACACAAAAACAGTAATTTTTAAATTCGGCTGCCTTTCTCCTCTGAATGTTATTATTACTAATTATATCATGACCAAATACAACCAGAAACAAATGTTCAGTCTTGCTTGTGAAAGGTAATTCCTTGTTTTCAATTGCGTGGCGATTTGTACAGCCCCAAGCAGCGCACGAAACAGGCATTTTTCTCAATTCCCGGTATGAGAGGTATGGGAAAGTTGTCCTCCGCAATATCGCGCCGCCGTTAACGTATGTACTAGCGGCCAATAGGGCGTCTATGTATTTATTATGTCTATATGGTTGAGATGCCTCAGGATAGTCTTGAATCTTGCTGTCGTTTGAAAAGAGCATAATAGAAAACTTATTTATACTTGTTTTGTTACATTTAAATTAACTGGTTTCCTACAAATCCAAAATAATGCTTAATGACAGAATCAGCCCGACTATAGGCTATATATATATAAGTATATGTATATATATATATGTGTATGTATGTATGTATGTATGTATGTATGTATATATATATATAATATATGCATGCCTACATGTATAATACATTTAAGGATAAAATTGAAATTGATCCCTAAAGCCACAATATGTATGATTTTTGTAATAAAATATCCTAAAAAACACTTTCACGGTGTGATATATTTCATGTAGGCCTACTTACATCCCAAAAGTTCCGAAGGATTTGTAAATCCAGAGAAATTCCATATTAGTTGGCTCGTCCGTTGTCATTGTCGCCTATCAATGACGTAATATCCGCGCATCTTGCACGCCTATTGTGTCATGCATTATGGATCACGATTATTCAATGAGTAGATTACAGAAAATTTACTCCAAAAATATGAAATATTAAACACAAAAACATATAAACGTAGTAGATCAACTGAGGCAAGCAGGTGATAAACGGAGAAATAAAACAAGGATCAGTATCGGGTGGTGTTTTCGAGATGGAGAGAGCTTTGCGACAAACTTGGACTTGATAGAGACTCTGCTCTTGCATATATTTTTATAGATCGGTAAGCAAATATATAATATTTATATTGTACGAGTAATAGGCCTAGTCATGTAGCTACAGATGATTTCAACTCTTTCCCCGCCATTGACTGAAATTTCCAGCTTTCCGTGTAATACAGTAGGGGGTGCTATGACGCATCTTCTGAAAGAGTTCTGAATCTCCTGATCAAAACACATGCGAAGAAGATGCAGAAAAAACAAGCAATCTCATGTAATCATATAAGCAGATGCATAGGCTATGTAAAATAATATGATTATCAACATTAAACAGCTTAATCAAAACTGCTTATGTTACTGAATGAAATGTTGACACAGGACGAGCCCTATGCAATTTCAAATTTCTCGCCTTTCTTTTTGCGATAAATGCAAAACGTCTCAGGTTACGACTGTAACCCTAGTTCCCTGAGAAGGGAACGAGACGATGCTTTGATGACGCTTTGGGAATGCCTCCGCGTGATTACGTCTAAAGTATGTACAGGTCCTTCTCAAAATTAGCATATTGTGATAAAGTTCATTATTTTCCATAATGTAATGATAAAAATTAAACTTTCAGATATTTTAGATTCATTGCACACCAACTGAAATATTTCAGGTGTTTTATTGTTTTAATACTGATAATTTTGGCATACAGCTCATGAAAACTCAAAATTCCTGTCTCAAAAAATTAGCATATCATGAAAAGGTTCTCTAAACGAGCTATTAACCTAATCATCTGAATCAAATAATTAACTCTAAACACCTGCAAAAGATTCCTGAGGCTTTTAAAAACTCCCAGCCTGTTTCATTACTCAAAACCACAATCATGGGTAAGACTGCCGACCTGACTGCTGTCCAGAAGGCCATAATTGACACCCTCAAGCAAGAGGGTAAGACACAGAAAGAAATTTCTGAACAAATAGGCTGTTCCCAGAGTGCTGTATCAAGGCACCTCAGTGGGAAGTCTGTGGGAAGGAAAAAGTGTGGCAAAAACGCTGCACAACGAGAAGAGGTGACCGGACCCTGAGGAAGATTGTGGAGAAGGACCGATTCCAGAACTTGGGGGACCTGCGGAAGCAGTGGACTGAGTCTGGAGTAGAAACATCCAGAGCCACCGTGCACAGGCGTGTGCAGGAAATGGGCTACAGGTGCCGCATTCCCCAGGTCAAGCCACTTTTGAACCAGAAACAGCGGCAGAAGCGCCTGACCTGGGCTACAGAGAAGCAGCACTGGACTGTTGCTCAGTGGTTGCATGTCTTTCGGAAATCAAGGTGCCAGAGTCTGGAGGAAGACTGGGGAGAAGGAAATGCCAAAATGCCTGAAGTCCAGTGTCAAGTACCCACAGTCAGTGATGGTCTGGGGTGCCATGTCAGCTGTGGTGTTGGTCCACTGTGTTTTATCAAGGGCAGGGTCAATGCAGCTAGCTATCAGGAGATTTTGGAGCACTTCATGCTTCCATCTGCTGAAAAGCTTTATGGAGATGACGATTTAATTTTTCAGCACGACCTGGCACCTGCTCACAGTGCCAAAACCACTGGTAAATGGTTTACTGACCATGGTATTACTGTGCTCAATTGGCCTTCCAACTCTCCTGACCTGAACCCCATAGAGAATCTGTGGGATATTGTGAAGACAAAGTTGAGAGACGCAAGACCCAACACTCTGGATGAGCTTAAGGCTGCTTTCGAAGCATCCTGGGCCTCCATAACACCTCAGCAGTGTCACAGGCTGATTGCCTCCATGCCACGCCACATTGATGCTGTCATTTCTGCAAAAGGATTCCCGACCAAGTATTGAATGCATAACTGAACATAACATTAAGATTAATTAACTACAGACTTTAACGCGTTAATTAATTACACAAAAAAATATTTTTAATCGCACTTATTTTTGCACCGCGGAACGTTTCTCACTGGATGAGTTTTGGCAGACCGATTATACTGGCGCACCAACTAGCGTTCATGACGAAGAAGCTGACGAGATCGCTTTGGTTGGCCGGTGGATGGGAAATTTTGTTACAAAACGAACGGATGGAAGAGTCGACAAGAGCATGGTTGTGTGCAAGCTATGCAACAAGGAATTCGCTATTGCTATTAGTGTAGTGTAGCAATATGCTATTGCCTGCTGGACTTGGTTGAACAAAAATAAACAAAATTTTGTTGCTTAAGCTTATGTATTCAGTAATTATTCAATGGTATACTAAAAATCCATGTGAAAAAAATTACTTCTCACTGTTCTCAGGTCAAATATTTATGCAATTAAAATGTGATTAGTTTCAATTAATTAATTACAAAGCCTCTAATTAATTAGATTATTTTTTTAAACGAGTAACGGCCATAATATAAATATGAGAGACTGACAACAATACATTTTCACAGACAGTTTTGACACAGAGCACTTTGCTGAGGCACAAAAGCTAACGCGAGTAAAGCACCGGATGTGATTTTATCTCTTCCTGGTCATGACGTTACCCGCCTGTGATGCTCATTCATTCCATTGGACTAGTTGACATACGTGCTTCCCAAAAGCGTCATTGACGCATCATGAGTTCCCTCAAAAGGAAACTAAATGGGACTTCTTTTGTACTCAATGATGTCACGAAACCCAGGTCCTCGGGACGTTCTGAAACGTTAAAGTCCCTGTAAAGTCAAAATTAAGTAGCCTATATGTTCTGAGTTTGTCGTACCACAGAAAAACTTATTATTAGCCACCCAGCCAAATTTGAATGATTAAAAAGCCGGCAAGTTCATAAAGTAAGCTATCAAAATCTTGAAAGAATGAGCAGTAGCCTCTGTTCTCAAACGCGGGGGGCATGTCCGCTATCTGCGCTGAAACCACGACCAGTCGCAGGAAAGCTGCCGCCGCCTCACGTACTTATAACATACCGTAAGCACTCAAGGCAACTTACACTCATTAGTGGGCACGCACTGCCGAGTGCCGATGATGGCTCCAGTTGTCGCCACGACGGTAGGATGAAGGCTGAGGTGGGAGATAGTCGGTTCGGCCCCATTCACCAGTAACAGCGGATTATCAGTGAATCCCAGTTGTCTCTGACGAAAGTTTATAAAACTATTCCGTGTAAAATGATCACTACAGAGGCGGGTCCTCACTGCGGCTCTTCAAAATTCATTTACCTCTTCTTGATGTGATCGTTTTTCGGAAATTTAAATAAGGACACTGATCTGTTTTGTACTTGATCGCATCCAGGTAGTACGCATTTCCGTGACGAAGCGAAGGCATAGCTGGCTACCAAACTGCAGGCTGTAGTAATAGTACTGACAATAACCAGCGAACTGATGTGAATGTGCTCTATTTAGCCTATATTGTTAGGGGTGTGGCCAGACTCAGTGGCTCCAGTGCGTCATCAAGTAGGGGCCTGTCCAGGAGCTCAGGGGCTCCAGTGAGTCATTGAGCCACCGTTTCAGCCCCGCACAATAAATCCGGAACACACAGCAATGGTGAAAAACTGTTTAACGGTCTAACTCCACAATTCAGTACTTCACAGTTCATTTTGAGGAATGGAAGTTGCATGTGTTCAGTATCGAAGCTATTTTATTAATACGGGGCAGCGTTGACTACAGTTTATGTGCTGCTGAGTGTTGGAATTGGAACTGAGAGGCTTGGAATTGGTGCTACTGCTGATGCACAAGACAATAGTGACACCAGAATACGGACAGAGACGGAGAAAGATGGCGCCAGGGTGTTTCCTGGCTCGCCATAGTCTGTCCTTGTCTCTTTTATTTGTAATGTTTCTTGTTTGTTTATCATTTGTTTTTTGTTTGTTTCTCACAGCTGCCAGACTGTGTGTGTGTGTGTGTGTGTGTTCGTAAGTGTGCATCACTAAAAGCAGCGCATGGTGTCTGTAAAGGAGTAGCCTACCCCGAAAGGTTCGGCCTAAATACACGCCAGGGCTGTAGCAACGTTGTTGCATGACATTCAGCAAACGAGAGACTACGTTCTGACAATTTTTTTTTTAATGCTAGATAGGCCGTATGGATATCCCCCATTTAGCATTTTATGTTTTGAGGTTAATTTATAATTAGTCAGATATTAGATACGTGTATACTTTTTAAATATTGTTTATCCTTATTATTATTTAATGGGGCTATCAGGAAATTAATTATAATCAACACCTGCAGTACATATTGAAGAGTAAAAATGACAAAAGGCTACGTTAATTCAACTTTATTAAACTGCATATGGTAGGCTAATCAAATAGCACTTCCAAAATTCATACATTTGTGAAAAAAGAAAAAAACTATTATACAAATGTATTTTAAATTGAGCGTCAGCGTCAGTTCTGGCAGGCCAGGTAGTCAAGACGCTGCTAATGCTATTTGCTAACAACACCGTCAGCTGTTCTGCTCCAGCTGATCTGCTTCAGCTGAGCTGCATCAGCTGGGTAACTCCCCTCGCTGCTCAATGGCCAAAGCTCAAACAAGGCGCCTTATTTAAAGCTCATTCAGCTTTGCTCATACATGCTTACTGCTCGCTTCTGCTGCCCGCCACCTCCTCCTTATGCTTTACGTGGCATTTGCTTATGTCATGTTGTCTGCTCTGTTCACGGGGGACATTTTAGCTCTCACAGTCCTAAACTGTGTGAGCGTTCCCTAATGCTGCTGCTGTCCTCTGACTCTCTGCTATTTCATGGTGCTCATGAAAGGTCAGAGGACTCCCTGAACAGAGCCATACCACCAAATTTCAATTCAGGAACATCAACTTGTTTGCAATCAATTCAATAAAAAAATTCTTAAATTATTTTTTTCTCTGTGTGTTTTTGACTTAATGGACCTGACAGAAGTATAATTCATAAAACATAAAAAGCAAAGATCAGAACATTTAATGAACAAAACCGGGTTCTGTACATGGCTGACAGTAGTTGAAAGCCGAGCGATAAAGGTCGGTAACCAGAATCAGTACAGGAAACATCCACAAATCCAGAGGAGCAAAGAAACGAATGAGACTAAATAGTTGACAAATCAAATGAAAAACTAAACAGTGTGAGTAAGGCTACATTAGTCACATTAGAAAATGAAGTTGTAGATTGTGTTTGAATAATTACGTATCTTATTTAGCTGAGGTAGGCTAAATTAAACGCAATAGGCTACTCACGTATCCTTGCTAGATGAAGAATTAGACAACACAATGAGGCCAACAGGCGGTTGAAATCCAAAAGGCTGATTTTCGCGCTTCAGGGCAGTGACGAGTACATATGTAGTTCTGTGGTTGTCAAGACACCATAGGAACAACCTTAAGCAGTGACCCTGACCACACAATGTAGTTATAGCAACCTTTTAGCCATGTTGTTAAAACGTTGTAAGAGGGTTGGGTATGTTGTGCCAACGTTCTGTGTTTTTCTGGGATGTTGCCGATTAGCAAACGCTCTCTGAGCGACATCGTGCCGACATCGGCCAGACGTATTTGTGCTATCTGGGTTATAACACATGCAATGGTATTTCTGTAGGTCATTCTGATGAAATTACACATAGTTATATTGCACTTTGTGCTACAGTAACAATTTTTATCAAGTCTGGTGAGCAAGTCTATGGCAGTGAATTTAAATACAGTGTTGCACAACAATATTTAGCCATTACTTGCAAATACTGTGGGTTTGTTCAAACTACTTTTAGCACGATTGTTTTAAACACGTAGCTACAACTGCACAGCATTAACCAAATCTGTTGACAAATAGTCATATAGGCTAATTAGCATTACATTTCACGTTCCTTGCAGCTAATTCGTTACAATGACAAATCTGGTAAAACATTACTTCCAAGATTTGCAATTTTGCCTCACAACACCCTACTTCACGATTCCGATTCCAATTCCAATTTTGAATCAGCTTTTCATTCATAATATCGATTCCAATACGGTAAAACCCTTAGATATCATTCACATTTAATCTTATTGCAAAACATTTAATTGTAGCTGAATATCATGAACAAAAATCAACAGGCTAACACTTTGAAAAAATGGGCTACCATAGAAAAACAACTAGCCAAACTAATATAAATTTCAAGCATTATTAAAGACAAGTAAACACTCAGTAATTAAAAAAGAACAAATAAAAAATAAGCAATGGCAACAAAAGATACAACTGAACAAAGACACTTTTGAAATAAACAGTGTTTCAAGATTTTCAGGTTTTCAGGTACAGAAACTGTAATCAAATGTAAAATAACACTGCACTTTGTAAATAAAATATACTTACAAAAGTTATTCAGTCAAGAACTAGTGAATTTTCTCATTGTCTTAAATTTTTTGAGTAATGACATTGAGACGGCAATTGCTGTCACTTTAAGAGTTGCCTTACATATGCCTGCAGTACTGAAAACAGCGTGTCTCGCGTTTGAATGGTTTAAAATCAAATTTTCTGTGCGCACGTTTTGGATGTGTGTGCAGCACATAAAATAGGCGTGAGTAATCATATGACCTCTTTAATAGTTAAAGGGGTCATATGATGCGATTTCTTGTTTTCCTTTTTCTTTAGTGTGTTATGTAGCTGTTAGGGCAAGTATAAGATCTGCAGAGTTACAAAGCTCAAATTGTCAAACCTAAAGAGATATTCTCAATAAAAGTTAAAGGGGTGGTATAATGCCCTTTTCACTATTTAAAATAAATATCTATACTTATATTATAATATCGATATTTATGTGGGGTATATTTGAGGGTGAGCAAAAACGCGCCGTTTTTGTGTCTGTCCCTTTAAATGGAAATGAGCTGCTGCTCCCAGCACAGAGGGTGGGGCTACAACAACTTGTGTCTTTAGCAGCTTCGATTACCTCACACATACATGCACTGAATATTCCAAAAACAAACCGGAGTAAGAAAGATGGAGAGACTCAAGAAGAAGTGACAACATGTAGACAACATTTCTGAATGGTTAGTTGGTGCATTTATGTAGCTTATGCATAGTCTAGAAATCTTCTAGTCATTGATTAGCATGTTCTATCATGATATTCTTTAAATCGTGTTCAGGTGGAAGGGTTTATGTAAATTTTAGGGTTTGTGATGTCACTAACCCAGGAGGAATGTTGTGTAGTCCCCACCAGCCGTTGTAGTCCTTAAAAAGCAATTTATTTAAAAGAAAATATCTCCCTTTGCTTTGAACTTTGAGCGTAGTAACTTTGCAGATGTTGTTTATGCTTAAACAGCAACATTACACACTAACTAAAGGTAGAAAAGTGAAATCATAATCAACCACCCCTTTAAAGCTCAGCCATGCGTTCCTAAAATACCTATGATCTCCAACCCACACCTCAGAACCTAATCCAGTGGTTGGGAGATGATCACGCTTGCTCCCTGTGTCAAGCACCTTTATCACTGAGATGCATTTCATCAGTGAGATGCATAATTCTAAAGCAGTTGGCATCAATCTTAGAGCAGAGGTGAACCAACACAAATGCTTTTGCACAAACTTCAGCAGTAATTTTCCACTTCACACATTTCTTACCAGCAGGCCAACCTCCAGGACCATGACAACAAAAGATGCAAGCATTCTGCAGGCTGCTTGAGACTGGATGATGGACGTGGACTAGGAGAAAAAAACTGTTGTTCCCCCCAGATATTGTGGCTACATCACCCAATCAGATAATGGTCCTTTGGGCCACAACAGCCAAGCTGGCATATCTTGTGGAGCTTACAGTAGCATGGAGGATGGAGTGGAGGAAGCATGGGAGAGAAAATGTTTGAAGTACTCTAAACTGGCTACCGAAGCTGTGCAAAATGGCTGGAAGGTGAGGATATTTCTAGTGCAAGAGGGATGCAGGGGTTTTGTTGCCACATCCACAACCAGTCTACTGATGAAAATCGGGGTTAGGGGTTGCTCTCTCCAACAAGCAATCAAGTGTCAAATGTACACTTGATTGTAGGTGTAGGTTAGGGGTGTACCTGGGATGCCAGGTGTCAACGTTGAGCCCTCTTGAGATGTTGTGGGTTCATCAACGAAATGTCCATGAAGGAGGGTGCTGATGACCTAATGATATTCCTACCCTCTCTTGTACCACTCAAATCTCACTGCTGACATCAGGTATGCCAATGTTCCACAGGGATTGAAACATCAAGTCCTGGCACTTCACGTTCTCTTACCTTGTTTGACCCATTTAGTGTTTGTTAATGTGACAGGCAGACAGTTTGTACCACTGTGTAGATGGCAGACTCAGACAAAGAAAGGCACTCTGTGAAGACAGATCTGTGGGAGGTCCTTCTGACTCATCAAAACACAACACACTTATTTGGTCCAAAAACTGCCAAGCTGCTTGTGTTTTCCTGCTTGCCCTGTCAAACAAAACAGACTTTCCTGTAATTTTCTGGTTTGCACAGGCTGACATAATGTCATGTTTATCCCAATAATTACGCTGTGGTATCGTGAGAGGTAGGGTCTCACCAAAGTGTGGGTTGCTTCACAAATCGAGTCCAGGCAGAGATCAAGTCACTGGTTTCTTTTTAATAATCAACTCAAAACTCCAAAATGTTTTAACCAAAACACTCTTCCAGCTTCTCTTTATGCTCTCTTACTAAAAACAGCCAGTCTCTAGCTGTGTCCCAATGTGAAGGCTGCATCCTCCGAAGGCCGCATTTGAAGGCCGATTGCGTCACAGCGGCGCGACAAAGGATGTCCCAATTCAAAGGCTGCACCCATCGAAGATTGCATTTGAAAGCCGATTGCGTCACCGCGGCACGATGAAGGCTGTTCCAATTCAATTCTGCATCCTTCGATGGCTGTATTCGAGGGCCGGTTGCGTCATCGCGGCGCGACAAAGGCTACCCTGATTCAAAAGCGACGCCAAATTCACCCTTCATTTTCCAGTGAAAGAAAGGATACATAAATAGATCCTTAGCGGCCTGTCATTGCGGTGGTGATGACAGCATTTTTATTTAAAAACAATGATGGCCGAGAGTTCGGTGGTGGACGGCAAATTCACATTTAAATTTAATTATGTTTTCATTTACAAATAGCTAGCGAAACCAGAGTTAAAAGCCACGTGTTTTTCTTTCTTATAAACTTAATCTTAACTCCTTCGTCACCATTCTTGTTTAACTTTTTTTCACGTATATTTTTTAAAAGGAAAAAAATACTTTCTGTACATAATTTTTTTATGCTACTTTAAATGTGTAAATAAAAGAGAATTCATTACTCTGGACATTGTTTATTTTTGTAATTACAGTCATAATTTCTACATGAAACAAATTCTTCTACCTTTTTTCC
The DNA here is from genome assembly GCA_030578275.1 of Meda fulgida. Lineage (NCBI taxonomy): Eukaryota > Metazoa > Chordata > Actinopteri > Cypriniformes > Leuciscidae > Meda > Meda fulgida. Next base: position 27,871,914 of record CM060620.1, read on the forward strand.
AATTAAAATTGGTAAATGAAAATAATTTGTTCTAGGCTACATAAAAGTACTTTTTCCAACTATTTACAACATACTTTAAACAAACAACATAAAACAGCATAAACATTTTAATTTATAGTACATGAAATAAGAAAAAAATGATGTAGACTTCTATTCAGCTGAGCAGGGAGACCCTGGTGGTGCTGGACCGGGATGGGCTCCACAATAGAGACCCTGGTAAGGCCTCCTGCTAGTGGGACATAATCTGGGATGGGCTCCAGAGTGTTTGAGTGTATTGTGTTATATTTCCACTATCCACTTAAGGTGTCTACCAACAGGTTTGCAGGGCTGACTCATGGAATAAATATTAAGATACTTTATTACGCTTAAGTACTTTTAATAACCACTAATATCGCAGAGGTGGAAAAACTACTAGTCATATATTTCAAACCTTAGTTAAGCAAAATTATATTGCATACTCTAAAGTACTTAAGGTATCAAGAGTAAAATTAAAGGGATGTATTCTGCAGGGAAAAAAACTCCTTGTCAGGGTTTTTATGATGGTTTTGAATAAATTACTACTGCATTACTGTGCATTTTGCATTTTACTTCTGGATATTTTCAAGGTTGATAAATTTAAACTATATACTTGTGTAGTTTCATGTAAAACAATGCATCATATTGTAAAATAACATAATTTTGTAGTGTTGCTGTCCTGTGGGAAAAAAATACTTCACATTTGCACGTGAATATTAACGGAGTTTGTAGTTCCTTACATTCCACCACAGGTTATTTTGAAAATTAAAGTAACAAATTGTAGGACTATTGTCACAATATTAACAAATTGTTACTAACTACAGCTGCGTCCTATATCAAAGGGCGCATCTGAAGTGCTCGGACTGGTCTAGCCTACAGAGGATTGTTCTTGTCGCCTAGCAACTGTGACTGACAGCTGCCGATGTCGAGCGGGAGTAACATTTGTTTGCACTGGACTTTTTTATATTCAACTGGTTTTTATATTCAAATAGGGTTGAAAATCTGTGTTATATTCACATTCACCATGGTCCATTTATGTACATTATAAAAAAAATACACTAGAACCTCAGAACCTGGATTGTAATGGGAGCATGTGGGCATAAGTTTATTAAAAAAAGTGTGACATAAATGATAAACTAAAGTCGTGTGTTTTCCTAATTTATTGTAACTATTAGTGAGGACGAATTGGAATTATACTTGAAATAAATACTTTGAAATAATACGGTTTGCTGTTGCTGGGATCTCATGTGAGTGACAGGTTCTCTCGCCCTCTCACCAGTAAACACGTCATTAGGAGAGATGAGATGTTGATGCAAGTGGGAGGAGAAGTTGTTTTTATTAAATATTACAAGGGCACACAAATAAAAAAAATACTGTATTGATCAATCATTTATAATAAATACTGCTATAGTATAGTCCATAAAAGAAAATAATTGTCCATCTTGATTTCAGGGTGACTTTAATCTGGTGCCCCATGCAGAGATGGGCAGACTGTGGTCTCAGTGGTGCAGCTACCATGGCAACCAAATGCTGTTGTCATGACAGACAATGACACAACATAATTGTTGCTGAAATAATTTATTCTCTTCCTTCGCTCTATTCGGACTTCATTCATTGACTCAACTCAATGTCCTAATTCTGGTTAAAATTGTAATGCTCTCTCACAAATACAGCCATACATACCGAAAAATACACAATCACACACACTTTTAATATTAAGATTTTTCTCTTCTTTTAACATATTCCATTCTGTCACTTTACATCATGCACCCTTCAACACTTTAATATTACACTACATTTAACAAAAACACGTCTGATAAGCTCACATGTGATCTTATAATATATTTATAACAGGCTTCCGCTTTTCCAGATGTACTGTACTGAATGTTTGATGTGCTGAATCATGCCCCACTTCCAATAGGCTCATGCCCAACATTGCAGTGACTGACAAGCTGACTTGAAATATTTACACTTGCACATAGATAAACAGATTAATTTGAAACAGCTGCAGGAAGTGAAAAATAAAAATTATTTAAACAGTAAATATCAAGAATGATACATTCTTATATCAAGAATGAAAATAACACAGAATAAACCCAAACTGAATATCAACCTTTTGGAAATACTGAAGTGTGTGTGTGTGTGTGTGTGTGTGTGTGTGTGTGTGTGTGTGTGTGTGTGTGTGTGTGTGTGTGTGTGTGTGTGTGTGTGTGTGTGTGTGTGTGTGTGTGTGTGTGTGTGTGTGTGTGTGTGTGTGTGTGTGTGTGTTTATTAATCATAACTAGTATGAGGATTGAAAGATACAAACTGAATCTCCAGGTGAACCCCAATGACACAGCTGAATAACAGTGTTTCCACCTTTAAAATGGGACAGTATCTGTGCCATGACTCTGCCTAAAATGACATCATCGAGATGGGACAAAGAGGAACACCCTCTTCTCCATCAGTATAAGGGCCTCTGCATTCAAAAGAGCAATACAAAATAGAAACAGAATTTATTTGCATTTCTTAAAAGTCTTTCTAAATTTGTATGTCTTTCAGAAGCACATATTCAGTTATTCAAACCATTGTGTGTAACTGGAAAGTTTTTCTGTAAAAGGACCACTGATTACACTGAGGGTGACAGTTGAAATATGAAGTCTATAAATTGGCTAGATTATATGGGTGAGTCCCACTAATGTCACAAGTCAAAAATCTTCCTGAAATAGTTTTGCTTTTTCGTTCTGCAAAATATACCTTCTCAAATGTTAACTGGGCATGTTATGAGTTATGTGAGATACAAATATAAACCAATACAAAGAAAAGAAAAAGAATAAAAAGAAAAAGAAAAAAAGACGAGAATAGGAACTCATAAATGCAACAATACTTATCTATTGTTTATTCAAAATGTAATAAATATTGATGAAATCATTAGGGTATGTTATTGAGATGCTTTAGCGACAGTAGACTCACTGATTTCTGTTATGACTTGTTTTAAATTATTCAGTTTCCAATAATTTCATTCGCAATTTCACTATATTTTGCAGAACGAAAAACCAAAACTATTTCAGGAATATTTTTATATGCGATTTTGGATTTTTAAATCCATTTTGTATCCAATATTATCAACTGTAACATAAAATTACATTAAAAAAAAAATAAAGCTGTCAGCTACACCTTTTATTAAATAAAGTACAGCAATCGTTCAAGGCTACACTTTTATTGATATTGATGCCCAATCCACATGTCAACAAGTTCATCCAAAGTTAATCCTTTAATTATGTAAGGCTTTTCAAGGTTCCAATTGGTCTCGCGCTGTTTTATGATTTGCTGCATGACATCAGCTGGATGAGAGGAGAGGCAGCGGCGGTTCCTCATCACTATGACACAGAGTCTGAGGATATAAAAGCCTGGGCCACTCCTTCTGCGCCCGCTGCACGGCTCCAGATAGCAGCTCACTTCAGGTTGCCGGCCGGACAGACAGACAGACAGACAGACAGACAGACAGACAGACAGACAGACAGACAGACAGACAGACAGACAGACAGAGAGAGTGAGTAAGTAAGTGTGTGAGTGTCTGACACAGAATGGCGACGCTAGTTGAACCTGTAGATACTCCAGCACCCTTCGGAGGTGTCAGTAGCACCAGGAGCACGGCATCACCCACGGCCTCGACACATCACTTCGACGAGGGCAAATATTACCTGCTGGTGGTCACTGGGGAGCTGGTCACTGACGAGCATCTGAAGTGTGCCATTGCGGACATTGAGAAAGGTAGCCCAGCTGACAAGAATAATGAACGAATAATGTGCAGTGCCTCTATGTATGCCATGAATCTATTTAGATGATGTTTGGACCCGTACCCTATTGCCTTTTCAAGTGCTGTAGACTAACCTTGAACTCACTTTGGGGTTGAATGGGTGAATCTAAACACACATTTTTGCTGACTGCAAGAAACTTTCCATGCATTGATAGATCTCTTTGTTGTGCGACTATGTAGATGGAAACTGTATCGCAGCCCCTCCCTGTTAGTAACTGGCGAGTGCACTGCATGTCTTATCAAAGCGATCGCATCGCGCCACCCAGTTTCCCAAAGACATCATCAGCACCATGACTGTTTTGGCAGGGTGTGCAGCTCTATCCGATGATCCAGATGTGTTGTTTTTGGCTATTTGATTAACTTCAGTGTCTGACTTCTGCTGTGGGCTAGGATGAGTTTGCATGCATATTTATAGCGTGTCGATCAATAAGCATTGTCATTTGTTTCGCCGGGGTGGAGGGTCTGCAGTCAGGAGGATGTGCACCATCACCGTGCATCTGCGTGGATGTGATCTGTGGCGCGCGCCAGTTCTTTGTTTCCTAATATCCGTTTTTTCTTACTATATCCTTGTCCTGTATGCGACTCATTTGGGAATCATGCTAAATAACCAATGCACGAGAGAGATTTCAGTAAATGATTTATTCTGTTTAACACTAAATTAAATGCATTAGAAAAAGAATCATATTAAATTGCTAGCTGTTGGCCCTGCTTCATAGCAAGTGTGACAAAAGCAACTTCTGCCCACTTGACCAGAGTGACATTGTTGCTGCGCATCCTGATTTATTTACATCCTATTCCATTCCACTCGCTCCTTTCTAATCTCCGGCTTGTAGGCGTGGCACGGTCCGCACTGCGGTCCCTACGGAAAGTCAGAAGGGCCCCACGTTCATGCCAAAAGGGCGTTTCAGTTAGTGATGGGATACGCGTACCTGTCCTTTTCATCTGTTCATTCGGGTTCATTCAAATAACAGATTCGGCTATTCTTTGCGTCAAGACGTAACTACGTCGTCACGACGTGGTCCAGCATCCAAATGTTCCAATAAAGCAATATGTAGACACATAGGCTTGTTTGTTTTTTAATTACGTTTTTATTGATAGGTGTGTTTATTATAATTTTATGTGTAGCCTACCTGTCCCAGCCATCAACTCATAGGCTACATACATCATTAAGAATCTAAATGTAATTTTCATTATTAATTAATTATTTCCAAAATAATGGTTCTCGTTTCAGTGAGTAGGCTAATGTTGTTGACTTTTGAACCCCTTTCTGGATGATTCAGTCCTGTTCAATGAATCATTCAGACCAAACATTTTTTTTTTCTTTTTGTCAAATCAACTTATATAATTCACGTGGTTTAGATAACATCATATTTTGAGTTTCTGTTGATTAAACCAATCTCCATTGTATTAATTCTTGAGTTTGAAAATGTTTTGATTTTAATTAACTCAAAATTTACTTACTTTTTTAAGTTAAACCAACCATTTTTTTCAGTATGGTTTTAGTTGTGATCAGATAGTTAGGTCTTTAGATCCCTGTGAGTGATGGTGTGGAAGAAAAAAAGAAGAACAGATAATTATCACTCTTTTCATCTGCTCTATCAGGAGGCATTAGCATCACTTTGATGAGCCCTCTGCTTTAAACCTGAAAAATGTATGATATCTCAGGTTAAGTTGTTAGATTCCCTTTACTGGAAGATTCACTGCTATTTTTGTATTGTGATTAACAAAACACATTACTTTTGTATTGAATGAGTCACTAAAAATTACATCAGGATTGTTGTGCTCTTGTTTTGTGGAACTTGTGAGTAAATGAGGTTTGGCATCTGCTAAATTCTAACCATTCTTCTAACCACTAATTCGCCAGTAATAGCAGTATGTTAGGCTACTCTACTTTCCTTGAAGGCATATGAGTTGCGGTTGTGCATGTGCGGTAGCAGAAATATAGGGGTAATATTATTCTGTGATTCCATGAGGGGAACAAGTATGCCAGCATAAAAACAAAACATGTTTGTCATAAACAGTGTGAACAGCCTTCTTAACATTTTACCAGAGGCAGACCATTTTGCAAAGCATAATCTCTGTCCTGGCTGACCACTGACCATGAAGGTTCATAGATATTTCCATACATTGATTTGGCTTTTGCATGTATACCAACAGATCCAGGCATTTAGTTACGTGAATTTAAGAGATACTGTGCTTCAGTTCAATATGCAGGACAAATCTGAAACTCAATCTGATTACTGATCCAATGTAAAGTTAAGTAATATTTCGCCCAACTGAGTTTCGGATTTCTCCCTGGCATCCTGCTACATTAAACAAACATTTTAAATGAAGTAGTTTTGTTGCAAGAAGTAGCCTGTTTTGATGCATAAAGAACTGTTCTCTTCGTGAATGATAAAAAGTACAACACATTTCATATTTTCACCCTTTTTCCTCTGACTTGCAGGAATTCGTTCATGGGACACAAATCTGATAGATTGTAACTTGGACCAGGAGCTGAAGCTTTTTGTTTCTCGACACTCTGCCAGGTTTTCAGCCGATGTGAGAGGTAGGCTGAACATGATCTGCTCACTTCATATATCCTTTAGCCAGCTCAAAACTCTTATGAAGCAATTTATGATAACTTAATATTAAATATTTAAAACGCTAGTGACCCCAAAAGCTGAATAGTTCTAAAGAGCAAGTATTGTATAGAGATGATTTTTTTTGTATTATAACTATCATTATAATGTCAATATTAATATTAACTATTTATTTTTCTCTTTTCACAATAAAGAAAAACATTAGCATTACCATGACTTGGCAAAGTCTCCCATGTCACAAGGTCATTAAAACTGCTTCGCAACAAGCTAAATTTGTCATAGAGAATCTGCTTCAAAAAATCTGTCTATAAATATAGATAGGTATTGTTTCAATGACATCATTTCACTGTCAGTTAAATCAGTTGTATCAATGAATGATGCAACAGTCACACAAGTGGTTCAGTGACTGCGTTATATTTCTTCCATCGTGCTTTGCTCTGTGACTCTTCTGAACTTCCCCATAACATCACAAATGTTAAATAACCTCATGTAAAATTGATTCTTATCAGTTTTTCTTTATATTAGCGCTTAGCATACACATTTTGTAGATAACCACAATGTTCAGAACTTTATTTGCTTGTAATATTTCTTACACTGTGAATTTTTTGTGCGAGTTCTTGATGGATTCTTTTGATGGAGATAAAAGAGGTGGGTTTAGATGGTGTGCCTGGAGCTCTGTCTGGATCAAACCCTGTCCCTGGTGTCCCCTTGTCTGTCCTCCCTGACTGTCTGCCTCTGTATCTTTTGTTTTCTCTACTTTTTTTCCTCTCATGCTGAATTGCTGCAAGGGATGAAAGCTAAATGTGAGATAATTAGCTGAAAAATTAATGACAATGGTTTTGTCTGCGTTTGAACTAAACCATGCACATATAGTCATAGATAGGGGCTTCAAATGCAGTCAGAACCCAACAGTAATATAGATTTTTTTCTCACAAAACAGCAGGAAATTATAGGAGCTTAACCATAATGGAAATATCTCTTCCAGAGAGACAGTGAGTCTGCTAATGTAAGCAAATGATGAGCCAACACTGACCTTGAATTATTGAAATGTAATCTGTGTTAGCTTGAAAACACACACACACACACACACACACACAAACAAACACACACACGCACGCACACACAAACACAAACCATAGCTTAATAGCTAAGCACATTACTTTGTTGAGATCATCAGAATTCATTCTGGAATTCTTAATTACTCATCTGAATGACTGTCGGAAGAAGACAAAACAAGAATATATCATTGGCTACAAATCCGCCCCTTAAGGATAAACATGCCATTTAGGTGTTGGTTCATTTCCATAATCAGATTTATTGCTCAATGGGTGGCTTTATATGAAGCTTAATAGAAAATTAACAAAGGAATTTGCATTATGCTGCTTTTGGCCGCTAAGCCTTTTAAATGCAAAGCCATTAGCTGTCCACCACAGACAAATACATAGTGGATAATTGCTTTATCCCACCACCCCTTTCAGAGCAATTCCAATTTTATAACACTTCTTGTTACTTTGAAAGCATTTTAAATTAATTTAGTCTTTAATACTTTTCAGCACAGAGTAAAAGAGTTGTAGGATAATTATCTGCCGACTGTCCTACAGGGGTTTTGTAGGAGGGTCAGACAGATAAATGGGGGCAAGGAAGAAGATGGGTTATTACTATTTAGCATGGAGAAGGGTGAAATAGAAATCATTGAATGTCTGAGACCTGATGCTTTAATCTTAAGCAATGCATTAATGAGAAACATAATAAAAAACACATGGTTGTTCACATTTATTCACATAAAAAAATAGAAAATGTACGTATATTAGATTAACTCTTTTGTACAAAATACCAACCTAATGCCTTTGAAATACGTGGAACCCCTGCCAGAATCACTAAGAGGAGATGAATCAGTGTGAAACTCGGAAAAGAGATTACAGTACTTGAAAGAATGCTTGAGAAAGAATTATGAGGCGGGCAATATTGTGTCTGTGAGGCTCAGAAGATAAAAGGAGTGTGGAGGATCCCTTTGCTTCTGAGATACTTGACTTTTTCACTGCTTTGAGTCGAGACGGAAGCATAAAATGTGCCTGGAAGTTTAATATTAGATCAGTTATCATAGTCCAGCAGATCCGCTCAGCATCAGCTAGTGCAGTAATGAATCAGCTTCTGTAATGTAATCAATAAGCACTTAACAGACGATTGCACTTCCTACTGTGCATTTACATGCTGCCTGATCATCTAGGATTGTGATATTATTAATATTAAAAGTATGAGATGAACTGACAATATATACATTATAATGCCATGTTAAAATATGATGCTACTTCATTAAAATTGTTTTCCTTTAACAACTTGACAATTTAAAGGACTAGTCATTCAAAAATTACATGTCATTTACTCATTCTCATGTTGTTCCAGACCTGTACAGCTTTCATTTTTTTGTGAAAAATATTGTATTATATATATATATATATATATACAATTTCAATATAGATTTACAGACATGGGTGATATTGCTGTCCTGGGCGTGTTCACAAATAATAGATTTGTATACAATTACATAATATGAAACTCTTTGTTTGATTAATAATTTGATAGTTTGATTTGATAATTTGCTTCTCTAATAGTTTGCTTCTATTTTACATATGAGGCCTTTGGCAAATGCTTTTATCCAGATTGATTTACAAAAGAATTTCTGTTTTTGCATATGAGCCTGCCATTGTTAACAGACAGCAAGCATGCAATTCTAAATGTGCTGTGAGTATAAGAAAATCTAATACAAGTAAAGTGAAAAATAAAGGCACATAGCATATTTTATGTCATGATTAGAAAACTGAGCCTGAAATGATGTCTAATATGCTTTGCTTTGATGTAGGGGCTAGAAGGTGATTAATATTAATATCTCATGAAGCTTTTTTGCGATATGTCCCATTTTAGGGATTTTTGTTCAGACTTTGGGACTGAATGTTATAAGAAGAACTGGAATAAATGTTATTAATAATTCTAAGTATTTGTATGTGAGTTTGAATGAGCTCCTCTGTGCCTTTTTTCAAACTCCCATTTTGGCATTGAAAGGACAGGACAGAGTTGGAGAGAAACAAAGTGAGGGAGAAAGTCAGGTTCATGTTCATGACATTGCATTTGTATGGATGCTTGCTTTGTTTGTGCGTTGTGGTGAGTGTCATTAGATGAGGCTGCCTGCCCAAAGGGTGTTCAGTCTGTATTAGTATCAGAGACAGTGTTAGGTTAGATCAGGACAGGAGGGGTGAGGATGGGGTTGGGTGAGTTTGGCAACGCAAAGCTAGTGTAAGTCAAACAGTACTGCAGCTGACACATCTGCACCCAGAATCAAACTGGAATGGAAATAGCCCAGCTTCTATGTGACAATCAGATATGTCTGCTTTAGCTTACTAAGGGTTGCAAGTTTGTAGTTATGATATCTACAACATAATATGATTATTTAAAGATGCTGTTTACAAGCAATTTCAGATATTTTGCTGACTTCTGCCATTTTTCTAATTTCAACCTCACTCACTGTCTCTCTCTCTCAAAAAAAAGGGTGGCACGCCCCGGGGTCACAGAGACATATTCAATTCTTCATGTCACTTTTCAGTTATATCTGTAAGGTGGTGGAGACATTTTATGTGATATTTCCCAAAAAATTGATTACGACACCTTCACCATCTATTTGACACTGAATGATATTTGACCCAAAAATTCATTCATTTACACACCCTTGCAGTTCTGAACCTGTGTATACTGTATGGAAAGAACAAAAGAAAAAGATATTTTGAAGAATGTTTCAACTGTTTTAGCTCACTGAAAAACAGGGGGAAACATTTCAGTGTCATATTTGGAAAATTAAGCTATGGCGAAGATGTTTGTTGGTTAACACCATGCTAGCTTCTGTGGCTATTTTCATGGTGAGAAAAACTGAGCACAATCTAATAAAACATTCTTTAATGATAAAGAGATTTGAGAGAAAGAACATGTTGGTGGATCTTCTCCCATGGTGAGGAATTCATCATAAAAGCCCGATTATACTCACCCATGTGGATAATAGTCAATTGCAGCGGTTTCATTTTCCAAGGGCAAAGGAAAACTCTGCTATCGAGTTTAATATAATTTGTTCGAACTTTAGTTTGCACCACTGATTCTAATCACATTTTTTTTTCTCTTCATCTCTTTGGAGTTCCCGACAGCAGCTGTTTTTGTCACATAAATGGTCTTCCCCCTGGTGTGAGGTTGGTCCTGTAATGATGCTGCTTTTCTGCTTGCGTGACTCTGGGTGTGTGCTGGGTAGCAGGAATAGCATTCATGTCAGGTTACTGTCACATCAACTGTGTTAACGGACCTGCCCAGATTTAGAGGAACAAGGAGAAAAGAAATGGTTAGAAGAGAATCATTACCAAAACTCAGATGTCTATGCTCTGAAGAATATCTTCAGCTAAACTAGAGCAGAGAGTACTGCAGTGAGATGACTGCAACACCTCAGATCACACATTTAGAAAATAAATTAAGTACATCAAGTACGCTCCCCTTGCAATGCAGATGTCGATCTCAGCTAAATCAGATGCATTCCATTTAATTCATTATTCCATCCCTTAGCTCCTTCCTCTCATCCTCCAACTGATCTTGATAAAGCATGTTCTGCCAAAGGAACTCCCACTCCCATTCCTAATGATCAAAGAGAGAGTGGCCAATTTTGGTATCTGGAGTCTCAGACATGCTGTATACCTTCTTTAAAAATGTGTTTTTTGGGGGGCCAATGCACTTAGATTTAAAAAGAAACACATTTAACACTAATTAATCACTACCCTTAGGTTGGTCTACTTTATTTCTCTGAAATAGTATTAAACATATTGTCTATTGAGAGTTGAAGTCAGTCTGTGTAATGCTAGTTATTTCTTAAATAGGTTACAGAAATGTTTTGTGGAGAGCAGTAGAAAAAGAAAAAAATACAGGGGGAAATAATAGAAGAAATAGATGGGGTACACAGTGAATATGTTTAGATGAGGGGATATGGAACAAATTCAGAGTGTTATAATAACTCAGCAGGTGGGAAACACACAGTAATTACCTACACTGCATGGAGAGAGTCACCTGGATTTATGCAAACCCACATACAGACAGACACAAACATACTACATACTGTATGTCCTAAGGCGAACAGTCTTAATCAATCTGGATTATTCTAAATGAAGAGCATGTGTTAGGGAGCAATTAGTATAATATAAGTCCAAATCCAGGACAGTGATTTTTGCATACGTGTGATTTGTGTTTTTTTTTAAGATTAGGGCAAACTTATTTATGAATTATGACTTCTGTTTGAGAATATTTGCACACAGATTTTATGCACAAATACACATGTATGCGCTTGAGACCAAATATCTGCTATGTAAAATCTCTGCTGCACCAAAAGCATGTAATTTATCCACAGCATCCAGTTTTGGAGACTTTTGGCTGTGGTATGACCATGCTTTCAAGAGGTTGTGCACTGTTAAGTGCAAATGGGAAAATTGTTTTAGATTTCGACCTTGACATTTTGCGTAGCTAAGGCCTTATTCTTTAAGCAATTTTCAGCACTCAGGGAGCACATGGTCACTGACCCTATACAAACAACTTCAGAGGTGGGATTATGAGACTAGGAACAACAATTGCTGCATGGGTGAATGTTACAGAATGGGCTCATAGACCTCTGCAGTAATAGCAAACACTCTACTGACAGATGACCGTTTCCTGCAATCTTACAGCTTCACCGCTTCTGGACAGCTTGATGGATTTATAATAGGATTGATTCACCCATACAGAGACTGGAGAATTCTCACCTGAATTTATAATAAGCCATTTGGACAGGGGATGGGCAAAAATAAGATACTAACCAATTAGAGGAGGACATTTATGGACAGAAAGTACAGAGAAAATGGCCAGTTAGACAAAAAAATAGGGACACACTTACCACAGTGGAATACTAGAAGTGTTTTTTGTGTTCCACCTATGTGATGATTGAAAGAGAAAGGATAACAAGTTGCTGGAGGAGTGGCAGAGGTTAATTAGATATGTCAATAGAGCATTTATAGAGAAACAAGGAAGAGAAGAGGAGAGTATTTGCATGAGTACACACAAGGCAATTAAGTGAGACAGATGTCACAAAAAAAACAGGCCATAACCATTTTGACTACGAATTAAACCTAAAACTCTAAGGCATATATACATAACAAAAGGGGCTGAAGGAATGGTATTGAAAAGAAAAGGAAATGATCTTCAGTAATTACAGACCAAATAAACTCACAAAATATAGTTTATGGCTTGTCTTTGAGGTTTCTTAAGCAGCAGCAGCATTTGTGTTGTTCTTGAGTCCTGGTCCTGAGAAGCTATTTTTGGCGAAGACAATCCTTAAAATATATATGTATAATTTAATTCAGTTAATAACACAAACCAAAACTTTTTCAAGATCCTCATGTGCATTGTGTGTACATCACAGTAATCATTAATAACATGTAATTTTATTTTCAGGACAAAAGATTCTGCACCACAAAAGTAACGTGTTGGAGACAGTAGTGCTCATCAACCCTTCAGATGAAGCTGTTAGCACTGAGGTAAACCCATTCTCTCTGTCTCTCTATATTTCTATAAATATATCTATGCCTGCCACTAAAACATATTTTAAAACTGTTTTAGGTGTCTGGATCACATAGAAACAAATACCTTATTGGGGATAAGAATAAACACAGAGCTAGTATCCTATAGGACAAGAACATCATGGTCCCGTATGTAATGGGTGTGTCGCAGTTGCAGGCAAACTCATAAATGCACAACACGGTCATACACACAAAGGCTTGCTTGCACACTGTGACTGCAGTTTGACTCTGCATTAATAATATGGTAAAGCACTGCAGGTCTGACCCTGGCAGACCGCCCAGAACAGTCATGGCAGCAAACTGGAAAATGCTGGCCTGGACAGAGAACAAAAAGAGAGAGGAAAAAACACAGAAAGCCAAAGTAAAACAATTTGTGTTTGTTGAAATTAATGACATTTTTCAGTCAAGTCTCACGAAATTGCAAAAAAAAAAAAAAACGTTTAGATGAGCTTATAGCAAAAAGTTTACATCTGTTAGGTGGGTTTTTACAGCATGTTATGACATTGCAAACTCTCAGTTGATTAAGGTAACAGTTTTTGGCAGATAAGGCATTTAAATAATTAAAGATAACCGTCACATGTTGTTTTTGTTGCATCAAATGCAAGCCATGATTAATTCAAACCAAGTCAATGTTAAATTAATATTATAATATTTATATATATATATATATATATATATATATATATATATATATATATATATATATATATATATATATATATATATAATATATATAACTTTGTTTATACCTAGGTACGTCTTATGGTCTCAGACACAGCCCACCATAAGCTGCTTGTCCTAGCAGGACAGTGTTTTGAAAATACAGGCGAGCTGATTCTCCAATCAGGCTCCTTTTCTCTCTCCAATTTCATTGATATTTTTACAGATCAAGAGGTGAGTGATTGTTAGCTTTTTGCTTTGGTTTGCTATATTTACCAGTTTTGTGACAGCATTTGAGAAAAGATTCTCAAACAGTCAACAGATGCTAAAATTAAGCATGCATATTACAGTTTAACATTAAATTCAAGGAAGCTGTCTTATTTAGTGACACGTTTCAATTCACTTTACTCACAGATTGGAGAACTTCTTAGCAACATACATCCAGCCAACAAAGCCAGTTTAACCCTTTTCTGTCCTGAGCATGGTGACTGGAAAAATTCAAACCTGGACAAACACAACTTGCAGGACTTCATTCATATGAAGTTAAACTCCCCAACCATCCTTCCAGAAATGGAAGGTCTTTCTGAATTCACAGAGTACCTGTCAGAATCTGTAGAAATCCCATCTCCCTTTGACATGCTGGAACCCCCGACTTCAGGAGGGTTCCTAAAATTATCCAAACCATGCTGCTATATTTTCCCTGGTGGACGAGGTGATTCAGCACTGTTTGCAGTTAACGGCTTTAACATGCTGATTAATGGTGGATCTGATAGAAAGTCATGTTTTTGGAAGCTGGTACGCCATCTGGACAGAGTAGATTCTGTTCTCCTCACACACATTGGAGATGACAACCTCCCTGGTATTAATAGCATGTTGCAGCGAAAAATAGCTGAACTTGAGGAGGAACAGTCACAGGGATCCACAGCTAACAGTGACTGGACAAAGAATATGATTTCACCTGATATTGGTGTTATGTTTGTCAACATGCCGCAGAACCAGGAAAACGTTGAGCCAAACTACAGGATTAGAAGAAATGCTGGGGAGGCATCTCTCACAATGCAGTACTTAAACAAGCTGTCTTTAAAACCAGAACCTCTGCATAGGAATATTGGGAACACAGTAGAACCAATTATACTTTTCCAGAAAATGGGGGTTGGAAAGCTTGAAATGTATGTTCTTAACCCTGCTAAGAACAGCAAGGAGTTGCAATGCTTTCTGAAAGAATGGACTGGTAGTGATAAAGACAAAGCCCCTGTCTTGTTGCCAAATGGAAAAGAGTCAGAGCTCCCAATCTCTTATTTGTCTTCCATATCATCACTGATTGTGTGGCATCCTGCTAACCCATCAGAAAAAATCATCCGTGTTCTGTTTCCAGGCAATTCCACTCAGAATAATATTCTCGAAGGCCTAGAGAAACTTAAACACTTAGACTTCCTCAAACATCCTGTGATCACACAAAAAGAGCTTAATTCAAACTTAGCCCCTACACTGAAACAAGCAAAGATGAAACATAAGACAGACAGTAAAGAGAGCCTAAAGTCCACATCAAAACCATCCCCAAGCAAAAATGTCCACAAAGAGTCCAAAGAAGAAGCCCCTGAAAAACTACAAATCCTTAGTAAAACTGACTCTCTGGAAACTCAGGAGCCAACACAAAAGACAGAAAAGAAAGAAAAAGCACTTGTGAAAAAAGTGAAAGCAGGAGACAAGGACATTAAAGGCAAGATTGACCAAACACCCAAAATTGACACTCCAGAGAAAAAGAAAGCTGACATTAAACCAAAAATAATAAAAAAAGAAACAAAGAAATCAGTGGAAAAGAGTGAGGCTGATAAAAAGGCTGAAAAACCCACACCCAAGAAAGAAGAAAAGACCAAAAAAGAAGAGAAAGTCAAGAAAGAAGAAGTGAAGAAGGAAATTAAAAGACGGGACATTAGGAAAGATTCCCTATTAAAGGAAAGCAGAAAGGATGAAAAGAAAGAAATGCAGAAAGATGAAAAAGAACCTAAGAAAGATTTGAGAAAAGCTGGTAGCTTGAAAAAGAATGCCCCTAGCATACCTGAGGTGAAAAAACCTGCACCTAAACCAAAGGTTGCAGCACGAGGAAAGGCTCCTGGTAGTCCTGCAAAATCCAAAGAGAAGGTTAAGGCTAAGCCCACAAAAAAAGATGCAGGAGAATTAGTGGCAGCAACTTCTGTTTCAGGTGCTACTGCTGATGAACCTGCCATTGAAGCCAGTGTAACAGACGTTCTTGAGGCAGAGAGATCACGGATGTCTTCTCCAGAGGATCTCACTAAAGACTTTGAGGCTCTGAAAGCAGAGGAGATTGTTGAAGATGACGAAATCCTATCTCAGACCAAAATAGATGATTCTGATCAAGGAGAGATGATCAAGCATGAAGAAATAACTCCTTGCAAAGAGTCTCCAGAAGCAGTAGAGTCACTGGATGAAGGAATAGCAACCACAGAAGCTGAGGAGGAATGTGGTGGTACTCCAGGGGAGCTAGAACCCAATCAAAAAAGCAATGGCACCAGTGATAAATTCGAAGATGAGGGAACAGGGTTGGAAGAGTCATCTGAGATAGGGGACTATGAAGAAAAGGGAGATATAGAGGAAGTGGAAGAGCAGGAAAGAGTAATATCTACATTAAAAGATGATGGAGAGCAAGGAGAGCAGGAAACAAAGGAAGGATCCGATTATGGTGCAGAAGAACCACAATGTTTTGATGTAACCACACCACCAAGGCTCTCTGCACCTGTATCTCCTGCTGTTTCTATTCATGATGAAGCTCTACCAGCAGGGGCAGAAAGTGAGGTCGCCTCTGATGATGAAAATCGAGATGAGCCTCCAGAAGAATATACAACATCTGGACACACTCAGTCTACAATTGAGATCTCAAGTGTTCCAACACCAATGGATGAAATGTCAACTCCAAGAGATGTATTGAGTGACGAGACAACTAATGATGAAAGTGATTCTCCCTCCCAAGATTTTGTCAGGTACAGTATGGCTACAGATTATGAACGTAAGAAACTCTCACCTCTCAAAGATCTTCCTGAATTAGATCACTCCAAGAGTGATGCCACTGAAGGGCATGACTATCATGCATCAGCTTCCACCATTTCACCTCCATCTTCACTGGAGGAAGACAAATCTGCCAAGGAGTTTTTAACCAAAACCACATTCTCTTTTGATTCAAACAGGCTCAATGGTACCACTACAACGTTGCCCTTTGTCCGGTCACCTTCTGGTGACCAAAACATGAACATTGACCATATTCATACAGGTGCATCTTCACCGATTGAACTGGGAACCAAACTAGCAGGGATGTCAAAAGGAATGGAATCATACAGACCAGATGAGAAAACCTTAGAGGGCCCTTTATCTCCTCAGTCCTCAGGTCACACACCTTACTACCAATCCCCAGTGGAGGAGAAAGATGGCACTCTACCGTCTGAGAAAATATCTGAGCCCCAGGGTCCTATTATTATTGACATCACAAGTGACAATGAATACTCTCCCAGAGAGGCTAGTCCTATTGATGAAGTGGTGCCACAAATGGAAAAGAAGCAATCACCAAGTTATGAAGCACATTTATCAACCAATTTTGAGCTTGACCACAAGACCCAAAGCCAGACTGACAATAATGATAAAAAGTTAGCAACTGATGACAGTTCTTCAATTATATCTGCTGCATCATTGCCTCCTGCTAAAGTAGAGAGCCTGTCTGATACAAATCCTTTCACAACATTTAAAGAGGACAGCAAAATGTCCATATCTGAGGGGACCACATCGGATAAGTCTGGCACACCGGTCGATGCGGTTGTTGCAGAGGACACATTTTCTCACATTGCCTCTGCCTCAATAGCATCACTCGCAACAAGTTCTTTACCAGAACCTACAACAGATGAGGTCTCCCCATCACTTCATGCTGAAGTGGGCTCCCCTCATTCCACAGAAGTGGATGACTCTCTTTCTGTCTCTGTTGTTCAGACTCCAACAACAATACAAGAAGCAGAAGTCTCCCCATCTAAGGGCAGTCCCCGGCCTATGTCAATCTCCCCTGATGTTTCTCCAAAAACAGCCAAATTGAGAATGCCGCTACAGGAAACAAAATCCTCTGAGCAGTCTTTGTCAGCTGAGTGTGGACAAGAATCCCCAGAACACTCATTTACATTGGATTTTAGCAAGCAGTCACCTGATCATCCATCTGTTGGAGGAATGCAGCATACAGCCACTGAAAATGGTCCAACAGAAGTTGATTACAGCCCCTCGGATGGAGCTGGTCTCATGAAACAACAGCACAGACCTAGGGAAGCTGGAGAGAAGGCAATGCTTTTCAAAGAGTCTGATAGTTCCCAGGTTGCTTCTGCTTCCCCATCAGATGTCTCTCAGTCCACCCCATCAGTTACAACACCCTGCCAAATTGGAGAGCCAAGAGAGGTTTCCCCAAATGTGGGTCATTTCTCAGCATCTGATACTCCAAAACAGTCACCCCGCAATCAGTCCCCTTTATCTCCTGACTCTTCTCTTGTTCTAGGGAGACCAAGTACTTCACATGAAGGTACAGATAAAGATAAACCTAGTCCCAGCACATTTTACAAAGAGACTGGTATGGATAAAATAGACGACACACAGAATCTGGTGAAGACTCCTCCGAAGGCCCAATCTCCTACATTGTCATCTTGTTTTTCTCAGAAGACCGAAGAGCTAAAACTTGGCTTAGGGACGAATGCCTTCACAGACTTGAACCCCCCCCCTAGCCCCAAAATATTATCTCCAGCACAAATGTCTCCTTCTTTCAATCAGACAGACACTCAAGATAAGTTTTCCAGCAGCTCCACATCATATTCCTACAGCTGTCAATATGGAGAATCTACTAAAATTTGTGATGGTGGGTCCATAGGCCCAGATACATCAAAAACAATCCTTTCTCCGTCACGAGCAGATGTAGACTTGTGTTTGGTGACTTACTGTGAATACAGACATCCAAAAACAGAGCTTTCTCCATCCTTTATAAACCCCAGTCCTCTTGAGTACTTCATGAATGAGGAACATCCTGTGGAGGAGGAAAAGCCACTAGCTAAGTCTGGTGGAGGACCACCACCACCTGAAGGGAAACAGCAGAACAAGCAGTGTGAAGAAACTCCACCAACCTCTGTAAGTGAATCAGCGCCTTCTCAAACGGACTCTGATGTTCCTCCTGGCACAGAGGAGTGCCCATCCATAACTGCAGATGCAAATATTGACTCTGAGGATGACTCAGAAACACTACCAACAGATAGGACTATCACTTATCGTCATGCAGACCCACCTCCAGTCACGGCCAGAGACCCTGCTCCTGCTCCTCCACATCCTGATGCCTGTATGGTGGATCCTGAGGTCCTTAAGGCTCAGGAGGAATCCCAAAAAGATGAAAGAGGGAAGCCAAAAAAGAACATCAGCAGCAAGACCAAGTCATCTGCAACAAAGAGCTTGTCAAAAACAAGTGCCATCAAAGAATTGAAAGTATCTTCTCCAAAAAAGGCTACAGAAGATAAAGATGCCAAAAATGCTACTAATACCTCTGCATCAAGGGGAGTGAAAAGCAGCACTTCAGGTAACTCTTGTTTCATACTAATTTTCATACTTTCAATTAAAAAATATGACACCTTACATAATACACAGTTATGTGTCTATAGTCTATTGTTTTTTAAAGCATTGTTTAACTTTGATATATATAATATATATATATAATATATGATTTATATATTTTTATTGTTGTAAAGGAAGCGCCAAGTACAGCAGCGGAACATCAGTACCTAACTGTCCTCCAATGTATATGGACCTAGTTTACATACCAAACCACTGCAATGCCAAGAATGTGGATGCTGAGTTCTTTAAACGGATCCGATCCTCCTACTTTGTAGTCAGTGGCAATGATCCAACAGCACAAGAGCCCAGTAAGGCAGTTCTGGATGCTCTGTTGGAAGGAAAGAGCCAATGGGGAAATAATATGCAGGTACTATTAATCTTCCAATTATGGATACTTTCCTTGAAATTAATGTTGCATATGATATTGGTATGGTTATTCTTACCCCTCTAGGTCACACTGATTCCAACCCATGATACAGAAGTTATGAGGGAGTGGTACCAGGAAACCCATGAGAAGCAGCAAGACTTAAACATCATGGTTTTGGCAAGCAGCAGCACTGTGGTCATGCAAGACGAGTCCTTCCCTGCATGTAAGATTGAGCTGTGATTGTCATGATCAAGATGTGGTAGAGATTGGATGTTGGAGCGCAAACAATAGGAAAACTTACTACACACATTCACAAAAGCAAATGTTTAGGATCTCTTTCCATATACTCAATAGAGGAACCAGCAAAAATGTTTTTCAGTAGAATTATCTAGTACTTTTTGAGGTCTCAGGTTGTGAAAATATTTGGTTAGACATTGTTGACCATACAAAGAGCAGTTTTTGCTGTGAAATAAGACCTCCACAAACACCCAGCATAAGCGCCTTAGAGGAAACTAAATAACTGACTAAATACAGTAGTCGGTGGATAAACACTGTATTGAGCATCTCCAAGAAAACTGACAACAAACTACAAACTTACTCAAAACCAGATTATAAACTGGTCAATGGATCGCTGAAAAAGAACTCAATAAACGATAATGTTTACACCAAAGGTCGAGGGATTGTTTAAATGCCTTAGAAAGTTAAACTGAATGTACAACAAACATGATGCACTTAATATGAGGACAATTAAATGGTATGTATAATCCACAATTACAAATATATCATTGGATGCAAAAGCTACATTTAGCATCATATTCCAGCCGCATTGAGTTGCATAAAATACGAATGTGAAGCTTGCTACCTTTGTGATTAAATGCAAAATAGAATAAAGGTCTAACCAATTTAAAAGACTCCCTGAGAAAAAAATGCCTGAGAACACAGGAGATACCCTAAGTCTTACGTAAAAACCTTAATGTTAAAAATAATACATCTTATACCTCTTCCTCCTGGAAATAATTCATTAATTATATTGTCACCATTGTAATAGATATGAATTTTTACAGGTAGTAAATATTTCTTTAAAACTGCCCATCATTAGCTTAGAATCACATGAGTTTCACACCACCC
Organism: Meda fulgida; assembly: GCA_030578275.1. Classification (NCBI taxonomy): domain Eukaryota; kingdom Metazoa; phylum Chordata; class Actinopteri; order Cypriniformes; family Leuciscidae; genus Meda; species Meda fulgida. Next base: position 27,892,725 of record CM060620.1, read on the forward strand.
TTTTTTAATAGGGTAAAATATTAAATGCTTGAACTCCAAAAATTGTTACTCGTCAATTTGTACTGCTTATTATTTGCACACTTTATTTATGTTAATGTTTTTATCCTATTAACTGAGTAATTGAGTTGCAATATTTATTTGCCTTATTTAATACTTAAGTTATAATTGGAAATGTGCTTTTTGTGGCATTCCTATGAAGTTAATCATAAAAGTAGATCTCTAACATGCGAAACTTGTCATTTCAAAGTTGTGTCAAAGTTCAAGAATTGTTTTTGTTTTTCTTTGATAACTATTGTTTTCTTCTCTAACTCCAAATGGAGTTGATTTATCCTTTTAACTGAACATTTCACTCAATATTGAGAGCTCTTCTTTACGCACTGTTCATCCAAATCTTATCCATCTACAATTTTTATTTTCTTAGCTTGTCAATGTTTTCAAGAAGAGCCATCAAGATTGTGGTACATTGAAAGTTGAGAAACTGAAAACTTTCCTTTGCTTAGGAATCTTTTATAAAATTGCACTGTACTATAATTATAAATAGCTTAGTGACAGAGTGAGTGGTCGGATGATATGGGCATGTGCAATGTATTATCCTTGACATTTCTCTGTGCTTTCTTTCATTAAGAGGGGAAACTCACTCTTTACTGCCAACAAATCACTGCAAGGATATGACTGAAATAATTCATAATAGGAAAATCGCATCAGGTTTGTTGTATCTAAATGTCACTTAATCAATAACCATACAGTCATGGAAGTTTTACCATCTCATTGAAGACTGTAAATTGAATTCCAATCATCAATTACTATGATGCTTCCACTGTATACGGATTTTACAGTTTCTACCAGTGCGTGATATCTACATGACAATACAGGATAATGCCACAGGTTGTTAAAATATTTCAAAGCCATAACTGCTTGAAACATTTTATCACAATATTTAGAGCCAACAACACATCAACAAAAAATTACGAGGGAACCCTTTTCAACAGCTCAAGATGACAATAAACTTGATATGACAATGATCTCAAACCTCACGGTTCAGAACTGGATAGGCTACTTCTTAATTCCATATTAACTGCAGCAATGGTTAACAGACTCAGCCACATGCTTTAGCAAAATGCATTGTTGTTTATCTGCAAGACATCTACAAGAGTAAATACAACACATCCAGTCTATCACTCCCCTCTTTCCTCTGACCCACAGTAACACTTCACTTCACTTTCTCTCAAAACTTCACAATCACTCTGGTTTTCCTCGCTGACCTTCGGGTGCTAGTAAGAATATGCCTGCAGTTGTGTATGAACTATATAGATTTATCTTGTGACCTTGCATCTTTTCCTTTTTTCATTCCTAATCCCATATCTAGAGGATAGTCTCAAGTGAAAGTATTACCTTGTGCTTTTTCCTGATGTTTGTGTGCTATATATATCTTCTCAAATATGAGGTGTTTGATGTAAAGGGAACTACAATTAAAAAGAAGGTAAATCAGTCCACAATAAATAATTTTGTGGAAAATATTTTGTGTTTTTATGTATGGCATTCCACAAAATGGGATTATGTTGTTGTTAAGGGGAATTTTGTGATCTTGTGCTTGCTCAAAGGCATTTCTGAGAGTGGGATCATGTGTCTGATTCTGGTTAGAGATTTGGCTCCGACCAAATTTACCCAAATTGAATAGGATTTAGGCAAGTAATTTGTGCATTCTAAGTTTTGGCCTCAAAAAGACAACACTGAACATAACTTTAAATTGAACTTTTCTTTCAATAAAAGGAGAGCAATGTCCTAAATGCTTAGTAAAAATGTACTCTTGAAAGTAACCTATTATGATGAATCAAGCCTGGTTTGCATTTACATCTATTTGATTGAGGGAAGACAGACGGGTCACTACCCTGGCAGTTAACCATGCCATCATTGCCCTTATGCCACAGAGGACATTACCTAATGATGACTTGGGCACCAGACAGAACCATAGCGTTAAATCAAAATAGAAATGTCTAGCGGCAAAAGTACCAGAGGAATAACATTGGCTGAAGTTCAATGTGAGAAGTCTGGGTCACAGAATGCTATCACTTTTATGTACTGAGCATGATGTCAGCAGATCAATGCAGGTCAGAGGAGTCATGCAACCTAAAGTGACTTTAGATTAACTCTGTTTGCTTTTATGTGAAAGGAGTAAAGGAAGTAGAAATATTTTTAATATTTATTTTGTTTTAAAATTTGATTATGTGCATTGTGTTCTCAAAACTGATGCACCTTTTCAACATGCAGCTTGACAGCAGTTATTATTTCTACCACTAAAACCACATCAATACATCATGTAGCAAACATCCTTACCAATAAAAACGGTCACTTAATAACAATTACTTTTAAAGCACTGAATAACTGGATAATTTCATTATCTTTGTTTTTCAAGCACTGTATGCCAGTGTAAATCACAAGTTATCCATTTTAATATCTTTGAATAAAAAAAAAACTGATAGAAGCAGAAAAATGGTGATGTTGAGAGCGTATTTTGTTTTGACATATAACATGTAAAAGTGAGCAAACATTGTGTTTTTAATTGACTGTGAGTGAGAAACGCAATTTGACCATGCACACTGTGGTCTTGTTCAAAACAAAACATAGAGAGTCACAAGAAGAAACAAGAAATACACTGGTAAAGCTGCAAAGCTCTTTGTTTAGAATGTATTGTATTTCGCAGATATAAGTGAACACAAGTTCACAATCTATGGCAGGAAAAAACACTGAATTTACTTCGGCCTTGTTATGCTGCTCACAGCAGCATAACCTTATCACAATGTGAACACCTCCATCTTGGATCTCATCAATAATCCAGCACACTTGAGAGTCAGCCTCCAATTGGGCAAATGAGAGTCTCAGCTGAATGGGGTGAGGTGCTGTTGCTAAGGAAACGAACAGCAGAGTCCCACCAGGACCACAGAAGGAGTCTAATTATAATACAATTGCTTGTTCGGCTACTGTCTATCTTTAACATGTTACATATACCAACCAGACACACATTTTAAATGTGAATGAGAACATAGGTTTCAATAATTTTATTTAAAGCTAATTAAAAATACTGACCCTAAATAAAATGTCCTCAAAGGCAGATTTAGCTCTCTTCTGGGGACAAAACTTTTCCTAAAGTATAGCACCAACATGTGTACTTGCAGATCTTGAAAGTCTTTTGAAACATCACCCAATAAGATAATTATCTCCACCTACTCTGCATTTATGGTCATGTCATCCTGTCAGCTTTATACACACCAAGAATTCTGGATACTCAAAAGATATTCTTTATTCTACATTGCTTTGTTGCATGTTTAAACCAAGCCAATGCTTGTGTATTTCTCAACATGACATGCTATATCACTCTCAAACAACTAGACATGCAATAATTTATATCAAACCTGCTTTGACAAAATTTCCCAATCAAACATTTTGTCACAAATAATGTTCGATTGTGGCATATGCATCAGAACGCATTCTGGCTTTTCTCCCTATTGCCTCTCTCTCTCTCTCTCTCTCTCTCTCTCTCTCTCTCTCTCTCTCTCTCTCTCTCTCTCTCTCTCTCTCTCTCTCTCTCTCTCTCTCTCTCTCTCTCTCTCTCTCTCTCTCTCTCTATCTCTCTCTCTCTCTCTCTCTCTCTCTCTCTCTCTCTCTCTCTCTCTCTCTCTCTCTCTCTCTAATAATGACCTTTCAATGCAGAGAAAGGAAGCTGGGAAATGATCCAGCTGTTAATTGATTATCTACTGCTGGTGTGGTTAGAACAGATGAGCAAGGGAAGCAAAGGAACACTAATTCTCTACTTTTCTCCACTAATAGCTCCTCTTTTTTTAATAATACAAAACAGCAGAAAGACTCTGTAAAGTGTATAGGGAATCTATGTCTCTGTGTCTCAAACCAATGGCTTATCACAACCTCCAACTAGCAGTGCTCATATAAAGCAACCATTGAAACACATTCAATCAGGGATAGTCAAAATAGGCAAATTGTCAGCCATTTTGTCAGTTGCAAATCAATTGAGTAATAAAGTCTTGAAACAATGCTGAAGAATGTTTAAACCAGCATACAATACTAGTTTTAGCCAGTCTCACAGCCTGAGCCTAGTGAAGCTGGTCTGTTGGTGAACTTTTCAGGGAGGCCTGGTCAAACCTGACCTGCTAGGCTGTTTTTAGCTGAGAAGACAAAACACTGTGTATTATATTTGTTAGTAAATTAATAATTTGTTTGTCTTCACAATAAGAAACTTGCTATTGGGTTTGTTTATTTAATTCGAAAACAATAGTTCTGTATTCCTCCATTTAAATCGAATAATTATCCCAAAGAGTGTCTGTGATCAACAGCGCCATCTGCTGATTCAAACTTTTGAATATAAGGGGTAGGTTCGTTTGCAGGTCTAGCTGTAATCTAGCGTGTTGTTTACCAGCGAAGAGAATCCAAAGCGTTTAAACCACTGTCAAAATGAGTGCCTTCACAGTCACAATCTCAATATTTTCTAAATTAATATTTGAATGAATATTTTATGAGAAACAATAATACATTGCAAACATACCGAGTTAACAGTAGAACGCCACATTGGAATGTTCCATTTCGGCCTACAACGGGGGTGTTGTCAGGTTTAGTAAATGTTTTTTTTTTAATTATTATTATTGTATAGCAAATTATAGATAATGTTCTTGGTGTACTGTAAATATTGTATTCTATTATGTGTTGTTCAACTAATAAATCGAAATAAACTTATCTGCTGAAATAATTATTCGCATAGAAATTGCACAATGTGACAGACAGTGAGTTCAGGCCGGTTCAGGCAGACATGGCGTTGCGAGGACTGCACGCTTGTGCTCGTATTATACTGACAGATGCGAGCAGAGCAGCAGCTGGAGCCCTACAGTCAGACTGTTTAAAATGTCGACATGGAGGTAATATGCGTATAACGCTGTATTTATTCTATCTTTAGACAATAAAAACATACGATAGAAAGTGGCTCTAAGTCAAGGCCAATGTCATTGAGGAGTAAATTAGCAGAGCTTACACAATACCGCAGAGTAGAGAATTGACGTAATACAACACCGGTGTCTTGCATTTTTAACAGTTTCCCCCCTTTTTGTTTACCTGGACTATAGTTTGTTATTTTCCTTTTCTGTCCGTGTTGTATTAATGTTGGAACAACATCCAAGATGGTTTAGTTTCCCAGTCAGACTAACGTCAGGTGAAAAGTGCCCAAACCCTCTAAAATCTATCTGGTTTCAATTTTTGAGCATGGTTTAAATATGATGAAGGTGGTCAAACAAATGTCAGTCCTACTGACACAGTTTCATATTTGGGGTTTCAGACTGTAGGTGAGAAACTGACTTGTTTACAAACACTCTTTTCAGCCAAACGTCACCTCTTGTCTGAAGATGTGGTGAAGCTGCAGGATTTTCAGCAGACGAAACTTGCTGTAGCCCACCGAGTCTCAGGATCAAAAGGCATGCATCATTTGGCTTGATTTAAATAACTTGTTACCACTTTCTGGTGTTTCATTACTTCAAAGGTGCACTCAGTCATATTTGTCTCATTAAAAAGTATTCTACACATAAAGAAATGAATATAACTTTTTTTTAAACGTTTAAAAACATTTACACCCACATAAGATTGGATGTCAGACTGCAGTCATGTCAACAAAAGCTGTTTTATTTAACATGAAAGAGGGTGGCCTCATGGGGGCCGACATGAGATTGCTTGACCATCTGAGTACTACTTTTTTAAAAAATCATTATTATTAGTAATCTCTGACATCAGACAATTTGACTTGAGGAGTTAATGAATCATGACTGGTGGTGAGTTGTGAATTTCTACAATGGCATTGATCACTGAAACCTGAGTTAATGCTATTACAATATTCATGCATGTCATGTCCTCAACCGTATTAGCCAGCACAACATAAACACAAGGGACTGAGTGCACCTTTAACACTCAGAACTGAAACATAATTTTCTCCCTTGTTCTGAACGTCACTTTTTTTTTTTTACAGGTTATTATTTTGATAAAGTACATCAGAAAATAAAGAAAAATGAGCTAATTTTAAAGGATGAATTGAAAATGCTTCTGCATTTATGCCAGTCTGCTGAAGATGTTATTATGGCAAGAAATGCCATTTACAGGTACGATTGCCACAGTTATTCCTTATATAGTCTAGATATGGTTTATATTACAAGGATGTTTACACTACTGTGTTTGGGGATGGTAAGATGTTTTTTTTTAAATGGTCTCTAATGGTCACCAATGCTGCATATTTGATCATAAAACAGTAAAACTGTGATTAGCTACATTATAGTTGTTGTTATCATTAATTATTGTTTTCTATTTTAATATAAATAAAAATATAATTTACTCCTGTTATACTCCAGTCTTCAGTGTCACATAATCCTTCATTCCAATATCCTGATTTGGTGCTCAAGAAAGATTGCTTATTTTTAATTTAAAAAACAACAACAACAAAAAAACAGCTGTGCTGCTTGCTTTTTTTGTGGAAAGGATACTTAATTTGAATAGGAAGTTATTTGTCTTTCCTGTCACTTTTGATCAAGTTAATGTATCCTTGCTAAATAAAATTCTTGATTTATTTGAAAAATAAAATAAAGATCTTACTGACCCAAACATTTTAATGGTAGTGTTTGTCTACCCAAGAAGCAGATTTATGGTGTTTTAGTTGCATTCAGCATAATATTAATCTTTTTCTAATATTTAATATTTTTCTGGGTTAATTCACCCAAAAATGAAAATTGTCATCATTTACTCACTCTCATATTGTTCCAAACCTGTTCATCTTCCGAACACAAATGAAGGTCTTTTTGATGAAATATGAGAGTTTTTTTTGTCCCTTATGGAAGTAAAATAATGTCAAATGTTTTTGAAACAAAAAAGCCTGTTGAATTGCACTACTTTAATATGCATTGCATTAACCATGCTTGTATTTTAATGCATTGTATTTTTAGGGCTTGCATTTTTATGGGCTGAAATTTAGCATGGTTGAAAATTTAAGCTATGAATATTTCAATTCAAAACCTTTCAAACACATTTTCATTATTAAAAATTCAATAATCCATATTCACCTTTCATAAATACTTACAAAATATTAAAACGGATAAAAAAATACAACCTATAATATTCAAGAGGCAATTTTCGGTCCATTTCGCTTTGCAAAATCGCTTCCACAAATTCAGTGGTTCAAATTCGACAGTAAATTCAACATTGACATCCAGGAACTGCAGGAAAAGCAGTGGATTACCGAGCGTAATCTCCATCTGCTGTTAGTCGACCTCACCAGCAGGGGCTGCAAGCGCGTGTTGACGAAGACCGAGCAACAGTTAGAGCAAGCCATTCATTCATAAACTAATTTTAATGCCTGTTTTTTTTCAAGTAGTGCAATTCCCCAGGCTTTTTTGTTTCAAAAACATTTGCCATTATTTTACTTCCATAGTCCCTCCATTGACAGCTACGCAACTACCCCTTTTACGCTTCAAAAAGTTCATTAAGAGACAATAAAACTAATCCATATGAATTTAGCGGTTTAGTCCAAATTTTCAGAAGAGACTCGATTGCTTTATATAATGAACAGATTAAATTTAAGATATATTCCGAATTTTTTTAATAAACCGCCGAAATCATATGGATTAGTTTTACAATCTCTTAATTAACTTTTTGAAATGTCAAAGTGTCAGTTATTGGGGGACAGAATGTTTTGGGTGAACTAACCCTTTAACACTGTTCTCTTTTTATTTATGTCCATTCCAGGTTCCATAAAGAGAATCGTAACATGCCATTTGGGGAATTCAAGTTTGGGCCTCTTTTCATGAGGTTATGTTATGAGCTGGGTTTAGAGGAGCTGGCAGCGACAACTCTGAAAGATCCAGTGGGTGAAAATTAACACACATTGTTCAAAAGCAATTCTATTTACTGGATGACCATGTTGTATTTGATGGATTGTAGTGAGATTGACATTCTTTTTCTTGCTTAGGCTCTCAAAGGATTCTTTCCAGACTCTACATCCTTTAATATTGCCATTGACATACTTTTCACTAAAAAGTGCTTTGAAAGTAAGTTTCTTCAGCTTATCTATCTATTCTCATGAAGAATGAAACTTCACGATCAATCAGATAATTTTATTGTGCTCTGGTTGCCTTTCCTGTTGGCTTAAAAAAAGTGTTAGATAAAATAAAGAACTGAAATGTCTCATATTTGAAAAGCCAGTGAGACAAATGTTTATCTGAGATTCTTGAGGGAATTAATCACCACAATAAAATCCTTCATCGGTACAGCTTCCTATCTGCAAAACTGCAAAGAAGTCTGTCTGTTGTTGCCATGGTTTCAGTGGATGACTGATCGTGTTCTCACAGGTGGCCTGGAGTTGGTGGGAGAAATGAAAAAACAAGGAGTGCCGTTCAACAAGGACACCTTCACGCTAGCCTTTGCTACTTGTTATAAACTGGTAAAGACAGTGTAGAAGCAAGTATTGTATGCTTTGTATTAAAAACATCAACCCCCCGGTTTTTGCAGAAAAGTCTAAGCTAGTCCCAGACTAAAATGCACGATTGAGCTGTTTTAACTGAAAGCAACCTGCGCTGACATATCTTAAAATATGTCAGTGCCATTGTTTTGTCTCAAGATGCACACCAGTAATACTTAAATGCCCTAATTGAACTAAGGCCTAATCCTGACTTAGTGTAAGCCCTGTTTTTGAAACCGGGCCTAAGGATCACCAATGAATTAATATAATCCCAGAAAAGACAAATGGTATTTTCAGCACATACAGAACAATAACAGGTACAATGGGTAACCGTCTTGTGTTTTTTTTTTTGAGCATTAGTTTCTCACTGTAATTTTAAGTTATGCAAGTACAACACATTTTTATAGATGTCATTTATAAACAGTGTGCACATGTGTTTTTGGACCTTGGAATTGGCAGAACACCTCAAAGTCGTATCGTATCTGTTTGACCCTGTTGGAAGAAGGTCAGACAAAAGGCAATATCATCCCTCGACATGCCTATTGCTTTGCAACTGCTCTTGCTCTCAAACAGGTAAAATGATTGAAATGTCAATATCCAATTTCAAATTAAAGGATACTTTACGATTTTTCTTGTATGTTATGTAATGCCATACAAATGAACTGAGTGGGTGTAACATCAAATTGTAGTTGTTAAATGGCATTCAGATGTTGTGAAATTGTAATTGAATCACAGACGTTGTTGCACCTTTTGATATATTAACAGTAAATCCTAATTTGATCAACTTGTGAAGTGTTTATTTTTCATTGATGTATGTTGTAGAATGACAAAGAGAGAGCCCAGACAGTCTACACGCAGATCATGAGCACGCACAGTGGGCTATGCCAGAACCTGAGAGTAAGTGTGTTTAAATCAGTCTTTGAAAGAGAGCTTGCATTTGTGTAACTGTCCTGTTTCTAGGTTCTCATATTGGCTATGAATGGGTCCATGAAAGAGGCAATCGCCGCCCTCAAAGCAGCCCAAGTGTCAAAGACACAAACAGTGTTTGTGAAGAAAATGGAGTTCTCCCAGGAAGTGGTGAGATCAGCTACACATCTACAATACTTTTTCTTTATTATTGTACTCACCATGACTATTATGTTTAAGAGTAAAAGTAAAGTAATCAAAACTATGAAACAAATGGAATTATGCAGTCAACAATATGAATAATGTAAAACAAATCAAAACTAACTGTGCTAACTCTGCTCAGTCGTGTCATTCTGTTCAGAGGTGCATTTTAAACATTTCAAGATTCCCTTACTACTAGGCACTTGTGGCATTTTTTTTTACATTCTGTTCCAATTCGTTCATTTCAAAATTCCTTAAAACAATAAACTCGATTATATTTCTTTGAATAACCTAAAAGACTCTCACCGATCCCTAACTTTTGAACAGTATTGTATATATTCTATAAAGCTAAATTCAAGCATATAAGAAAAATGGTTTTAAGATCATGATAAACATTCAAATTCAGTCGAGGGTGTACAAACAATTGACTGGAAATTTATATAAAAACAAACATGGAACCTCTGGGCCCTGTTGCATGAAAACCCTTTAGTACGGAAAAAATCCTTGAGGCAAGGGATTTCTTGAAGAGCGTTGCTACAACCGTCTTAAGTCACACTTACCTAAGTGTTTACACTAAGCGTTTTCCGATAGTTTCTGGCAAAACACAGCAATGGAGAAGCAGCTACTATACTTACGACATCTCCCATAAACAAGACATTTACCTTTACTACAGTTGTACAGCTGTATTACAATATTTGAGTTAGGGAAATAACTGAAGGCACAGCCATTGGGACGTGTTTTGGTCCCTTCATTTTTACGTTTTTTTTCCTCACAACCCATGTTTCACTAAGGGTACCCTTTGGTTTGTTGCAACTGAGCCCAGATCCTCAATTTATAAAAAAGCCAAACACTTCTTGTATTAAAAGCATTTAAATAAATTAAACCAGAACAGGTTATAAAACGTGTTTTGTGTGTTTCCTCTCCCATTTACGTCTCTCTCTCTCCTTTCCGCTCTCTCAGGTTAATGAATTGAGGAAGAAGAGTGCTAATGGGCTGTGGGAGAGACACGTGGAGAAGGTGGTGAGACGGTTAGAGGAGGCCGGTCAGATCACCAAACAGACCCTTGATGAGATCTTGTGTCACACTCCCTCTAGAAAGGCGAGGCTTCTGGGAATATTGGAGCAGGAAAGAAAGATCAGCCGAAGGACTTTTAAAACTTTGCAGTCTGCACTACTGTTAGAGTGAATCCAGTGAGTTCAAGACTCTCAGCTTTAGTATATTATATTACGAGAGTGAAGGGGTGTCCTCGATCTGCACACACCGTAGTCGCTGCCTATTCAAGCTCAGCATTTGGCATCATCTACCTCCTGCTGTTTTAAGCCAGTTACTGTTGCCTTGATTTGTTGAAATCAAGTAAGGTATTTAATCACTTTGATAAAGTGATAGTCTTCTAATTTGGTATCGTGTGCATTTTTGTATTCCTTTTTAAAGGAAAATGGAAGAAATGTTAATAGAAAAGCAATCAGGTGATAACTGTGAACCCTCTTTTTTTTTCAACCCTCTTAACCAGCAACATGCAACACTTTAAAGTGTTGATAAATGCTATTAAAAAGTGTTGCTGTATGTCTTCTAAACAAAACAGAGAAGCAAGATGTTCTGCTGGAAGAGAAATGGGCAGTTGATGTGTTTTGTATGTGGTCAGGGTTCCATGCATGCATGAGATGTATAAAAACACATTTTATTTTGAATGTGATAGTATTGATTGAGGGTTTGAATACTTTGGCTTTCCAGATCCTGAGTTTATCAAAATGCTCATAAGGTGTGACTGCCTTGAATGTGTTTCCCCAGTTGATATGTGAATAAAAACAGAAATGGGTAAATAATCTATTTTTTTTATTTATTTAAAATTCTATATTTAAGTTAATCCAATTCTGAAATTGTGGTTTGTGATGAAGTGAGATTTGCTCAACTCTCACAGACATGAAGTCGAGCTAAGGGTTTCACTTTATTTTGATGGCTGCTTTAACACATTCTGTTGACTAAATAACGTTGCACCTACATGTCTACTAACTCTGATTAGAGTGTTAGTAGAGTATTAGTTGACTGGTAGGTTTATGGTTAGAATAAGTTGACAAGTAGTTACAAAGTTACATCAGTGGAATGTCTGTCGGAGGAGCATCACAAAGAGTTAGCAGATATTAAGCAGACAGTCTTACTACTCTAATGAAAGTTAGTTGACATGTAGTTGCAAGGTTACTCATAGTCATCAGAATGTTAAGGGACGATCAAAATAAAGTGTTCCCAAGTTAAGTTTTGCATTTGATGAAATGGCACTTTTTAGATCTTCGTAGTCATTTTGTCCCATATTATGTGACATTGTTCACAACCACAACCCTTCTTATATTACTGGTGTCTCCCTTTGATGAATATATATTGGTTTTGTATTAATTTTTATACAACGGTTCTCGAAACTGATTGGCTGAGGCTGAGAGCCTTTTCCAGCCGTGCGATATTCCCCCAGTATCAGCACTCTAACCGTTTCACTGATTGTTTCACATATAATTTCTCACAGAGAGCGTCATGGCAAACCACCATAATTTTACAAATACTACTTTTATTGTGTAATGTAGTTTTGAGAGTTTTTTATTAGGTGAGAATGTAGTTATTTAGACCTCAAATATACAATTTATTTATAAACATAGCGCATACTTGTTTAGACGTTTTCTGTGAGCTCCAGACCCTCAACGGCCGCTCATAGGCTACCTGCGTGAACAGCTTTATCTCTGCCAGTCCTTCAGGAATTTGCAGCTGGCCCTTATAGTTTAAACATGAGGTATAATTCATTTTGGGTAAATCAATGTTTGGTCTTATTAATCTATTACTTGTTCAAGAGCAAATCGTTTTGACCAAGGGCAAAGTATAGGGGTCAACAAAAAAAATAGGGGTCAATTTAGGGTTGCCCTGCCAAATCCTGTACAGCGAAACGACGAGCGCTAGGACCCAGGCAGTGCCGCATAGAGGCTTATCGCTGTCGATGTGCGGTGATCCGGACCAGACTGAGTCCTTGTATGTTAGCTAGCCTAACGTCACCAACAACCCAACGAGCGCGAAACAAGCTCATTTCACACGGGTCCATCTACGGTAAACTCTCGAGGAGATCTCATCTTCCGCTCGATAACAGCCGGTCTTGAAACTGAAGGTCAAGGTGGAGGCCGTTATTTGATGTGAAAGGGTGTAGATCTGTGCGCCTACACACATACACACGCACACACAGAGAGAGAGAGAGAGACTCCAGACATACAAGATGGAGTGTCAGTGGAAACCCGACGAGCAGGGACTTCAGCAGATCCTACAGCTGCTCAAGGAATCACAGTCCCCGGACACATCAACGCAACGATCCGTCCAACTAGTATCCTTTACCTCACTGTAAAACAGAGTGCTGAAGGATGTCGGGCGAACGAGGGGATGGCGGAGGTCAGGAGGAGTTGGCCTGTGGTTAGCTCATACGTTAGTGCTTGAGATTTGAAAGACACGCAGTTAGTCATAGTTTGTTTATATTTTGTCTCTAGATTAGGATGGTGACTGTATGTTGTCGGCAGGTGTATAGCTGTCAGTTGGGGAGTGTTTAAGTTAAAGGGGTAAGTTAGTTCACCCAAAAACGAACATCCATCAGCATCACCCTCACGTTATTACAAAAATGTATGATTTTGTTGTATGGAACATAAATGAAGATATTTTAAGAAACGTTTTTTTTGTCCGTACAATAAGTCAATGGCCACCAAAACCGTTATCAACATTCCTTAAAATATCTTCATTTAATGTTACGTTCCACACAATGGTCACAATGGTTTAAAAAGACATTGGGATACGTAAATGATGACTGAATTTTCATTTTTGCGTGAACTATCCCTTTATGCTTTAGACCAAATGGCGTGTTTAGCTGAAACATATTTGAGATTAATTTCAAACAATCATCTTGTCTAATAAACGCTAGGGTTTTACAGCAATTTTGGGCATCATAGGCGCGTTTGTAACACTTCAAACGGAAATGTTGTCTAGGTAGGCTGCTCACTATGTTATGAGACGCAGATTAGACGGACCTCCATCTGCAGTGGCGCGAGTATTATCACGATTTTCTGTCATATAATCGGATGCAGCTCTGACAAAGACATTTCTGACATTGGCGATGTTTCAGCCTTTACTCCATATAGGGAGAGAAGTGAGCAAGATGTGTCAGTGGGTGAACTGTGACGCCCCTTCATCGAGCAAATTATGCATTGTCTTTTGTCCATCAGAACGCTATAAAAATGCTATACTAAAAACCTTTACGACATTTTATTTAAATGTCAATGACAATTAAAAAAATTTCAGGTAAAACGAATGTCACAACAGGTATATAAATACGTGTCATATATGTTGGCTTAATTGCCAGTATGTAAAAACTAGATACATTATTTGGATACAAATTAGCTAAAACAGAAAAGGAAAAAAGGGGTAACCAAACAGTTTTGGTGACCATTGGTTTCCATTATATGTGAAAAAAAAAAGGCATTGCTTAAAATATTTTCATTTATGTTCAAAGAAAGAAAGTCATACAGGTTTGGAAAAATGGATGAGAAAATTATGACAGAATTTTATTTTTGGGTGAACTGTACCTTTAAAGCTGCAGTCTGCAAGGCTGGCAGATTGAGTGGACTTAGGCAAAATTTTGAATGTTTACAACTCTCATGCCCCTCCCCCATTATCAACGAATACCCTCCCACCGAGTTTGTGCTCGTCAAGTAACTGGTTGATAAAGCACAATTACCTGTCGAGAAGAAATGTTAGAAGGCTCTGCATCCAGCTTGAACCCAATTAAATCACGTAAATCTCTCCACCTTTCAAATGCCGATCCGATGTTGATCCTGGTTTTATTACGGGCACGGTCGCTTGCTTTCTTTACTTCTTTCTTTTCAGCAGGTGTTCTCTTTTCCTGTGTTGTTTTTGACCTCCTAGCTCTTGAGGTTAACCGAGGAATTGGAATCTTTTCTGCCATCACTCTTCAAGCGTGTGCATGTGATTGTAACGTGCGCGAGGGGTGGCGTGTGCACGACCTGCGCTGATTGGACACAATGAACCGGAGCGGTGGATTTTTGCAAAACAAATAACACGCTCCAGGTGGAGTTAGAAGCTCGGGTTTTTTTTCTAAAACCACTTTATTTATGTTGTTCTGTCGGATTATAGTGTCGAGTTCACTGAATATGATCAAAAAAATGTTGCCGACGGCAGCTTTAAGCTTTTTCTTTAAATGGTAGCTGTGGCCATATATCTATGTCCCTGAGTTAGTTCTTCTATGCCACATGAGTCCAAACCTGGTTCTGGAGGGCCACTGTCCTGTAGAGTTTAGCTCCAACTTGCTTCAACACACCTGCCTGGAAGTTTCTAGTATGCCAATAAGATCTTGATTAGCTGGTATAACGGACGTAGGCCTGCCTTTAGCGTCCTTTTTTGTTCGCCCGCCTCCCACACCAGAGACTCCAGTTCGAATTCGCTCGGAGTGGGTCAAGTAGAACCTGTTACACTGGTTCAGGTGTGTTTAATTGGGGTTGGAGCTAAACTTTGCAGGACAGTTGCCCTCAAGGAGTAGGACTGGACACCCCTTTACTATGCACTTTCTACACCAGCGATGGGCCACGTCAGTCCTGGAGTATCGCTGTCCTGCAGAGTTTAGTTCCAACCCAAATCAAACACACCTGAACAAGCTAATGCCCAGTACTTACATATTGTACCATTTTGGGGTGTCCCAGACAAAAGATGACCAATCGTTCCCATTTCTGTGGTCGTGGCTCCTAAACGAGGGTCCTACGCCGTTCAAAGATGGCCGTTGTCTTACGACCAAATATAGTCTGTGATAATGTTCAGACAGTGTCAGAAATTAAGCACGATCATCTCACAGTGTGTTTGCTTTTAAGACCTAATAATTTGGCAATGGCTCCTTCTCCCAAGCCAGCCCACCCCTGCTCTACAGAATTATCTCAGATGATGGCAGACTTACTGAATTAGTTTGTATTATTTTCATTTTGTAATGCAAGTAATTTTTACTCAATGTTAAATTATATTCACACATCATTTGAGTATTAACCATTTGCTCATATATTCATAGGTTCATTCATTGATGCACTCATCCATCCACTGTAAACAGCATGTGGTTAGTCCATAAAGTACGTGCACCGATGCACATTTCTCCTGCTGTTTGCATTATCCTCTGTCTCTGTGGTCTGGATGTCTTTCCTTAATGTTCACCACAGAAACTTGAGCAGCTCAATCAATACCCGGACTTCAACAACTACCTAATATTTGTGCTCACAAAGCTAAAGACGGAAGGTAAGATGTGGATGTTAACATTAACTTATTGTATTACGCTTGATTAATAATTTTGATTGGGGATGTGAGAGTCAAGCATCTGGATAGATATGGGTCATGTTCATTTGAAAGCCTATAACCTTTTGATTTGTACGTAGGCACATTGGGTGATGGGAGGCACTGCTAGTAGGTGCAGGAAATGATCTTTTGTCAGTTTGCATTGTAGTTGTTGCAGTTTATGAGGTTTGCCATGCCAGGTTGTGTAGTATATGACTTATATTGCTGTTTCTGGAAGGGAGTTGTGTCAGGCAGGATGAAGCTCAGTTCTAGGTGGTGTTTAGTCTCTGTAGCGTCTTCTGAAGCCAGTGTCTTTATAGCTGGTGTGACTTCAGGTCAGTGGTAATCTGTCAAGTGCACTGGGAGCTTACTGCACTGACCTTTTGAATCTGTGTCCTCCGTCAAGCCCCAGGTCACAGAGCATGTTTGGAAACGACACAAGTCTATCTGCCAAGGTTTCTTCCTCTTTTTCCTGAATTAGCCCAAGGTCCATTTAAAAACAGAAGGTTCTTTATTAAGCATCTACCAAACCAGTTCAGAGCTGAACAATAATGATTTTTTTTTTTCAGTGTGGGCTTTCAGTGTAGTTTTATTTTAAACACAATTTATTAACTTTTTGTTTTATTTTAAACAACATATTGTGTCAAAATTATTTGTTACAATATAATATAATATAATATAATATAAAAACAGAAGGTCCTTAATTAAACATCCACCCAACCTGTAGTTTTGTTTATTTTAAACAATTAAAAATCCATATTTTATTTTTAAACAACATATTTATATTTATTATATTAGGCCTATATTATGTTATATTTCAAAACAGAATGCACTTCTTTATTAAGCATCCACGCAGTGCGTTTTGATAAGTAGAATATTTAAAGGGATAGTTCCCCAAAATGAAAATTAGCCCATGATTTACTCACCCTCAAGTCATCCTAGGTGTATATGACATTCTTTTTCAGACTAATACAATCGGAGTTATATTATAAAAATGTCCTGGCTCTTCCAAGCTTTATAATGGCAGTGAATGGCCATTTCTGTTTTGAAGTCCATAAAAGTGCATCTATCCATCATAAAAGTGCTCCACACGGCTCCGGGGGGTTAATAAAGGCCTTCTGAAGCGAAGCGATGAGTTTCAAAACAGAAATGGCCGTTCACTCTCATTATAAAGCTTGGAAGAGCCAGGACATTTTTTAATATAACTCCGATTGTATTCGTCTGAAAGGAGAATGTCATATACACCTAGGATGACTTGAGGGTGAGTAAATCATGGGCTCATTTTCATTTTTGGGTGAACTATCCCTTTAAGCCACATGTTTTTGTTTTATGTTTTAAATTTGTAATAATACATGCATTCTTATAATATGAACAGTTATTACAGTTTATCCCTTCAGTTGTTTTTGTCTTTCTTTCCTTTTATTCTGATCATGACCTTTGCCGAGGGCTGTATTTTCCACCCAGTATGTAATGCTTTTCATCTTTCTTTCTCATAGATGAGCCTACTCGCTCTCTCAGTGGCCTCATCTTGAAGAACAATGTTAAGGCCCATTACCAGAACTTCCCAAACGGCGTGTCTGACTTCATCAAAAATGAGTGTCTGCAGAACATTGGAGACTCTTCACCGCTCATCAGAGCCACAGTGGGTGAGTATGGACCGACAGAACTTTTATTTATCTGGCTCTGAGCCAAAGCTTTTGCTATCATGATGTGAACAATATTATGCCTTAGAGTTCTGTCTATAGCTTTATGTTGTTACTCTTGATATAAGATTATTTATTGACGACGTAGTACAAATCCGATTTTTGTGCATATCCGATTGGAATCCGATCAGATTTAGCAAGTGTGAATGGCAAAAAGATCACATGAAATGTGCAAATCTGCTTCAAGCTACATTCATATGTGGTTTGAAATCCTATGCAAATTGCATTTCTGGAATTCCGTTTCAGTCTGACCGCTCTGATCGGATTTCCCATGGTTTATGTTACGTTTGACGACACGTAATACATAAACGTCAGACGTTGTTATAGGAAACATGTTGAAAGTCACTGCTGAAACAACTGTTGCAAAGTGCCAGGCAAGCAGAAAATGACAAAATAATGGAGACGTTTCGAAACTGGCGGAGACGACAGCATGGAATAAAGCTGCTCATAGCAGCCTCCTACGGTTCTGCCGCTGCCTCAGAAGATGCAGTAGTCCAGCCAGCCGCTACACATGGTCATGTTGTAAATAAAGCAACATCTATTTTGCGTATACATAGCAATGCCATTGCCATAGAATCCAATGTAGATATTCCGGAAAACGAAAGATTGGCATGGACACAAAAATCGGATTGGAACAGTTGCGATACACATTGTGGACAGTCAATCATTTTTGATCAGATTCCAATTGGATACACAAATAATCGTATTTGGACTGACAGTGTGAACGTTGCCTATTTCTGAGTGTACATGATCTGTCTGAATTAGCTGCTTTTTGTGATTGTGATTAGACTGTGTAGAGGTATATGCAGTGCTGTGTTTCTATGGTTACCCAGCAACTTGCAAAACACAACAGGAAATATATAATTCCTCCTCTATTTGTTTATTTGGTTTAAAAATGGTCTTTTATGAATGTTTTCCCACACATTGATGAACACCGTAATGGCCAAAAGTGATATCTGGAGGAGATATTTGTTTTTAATGACCCTACAAGTTCGATTAAACCATCAAAATATGAGGAAAAGTATTTATATATTTAAAATATTTAAAAATGAGAGAAGTACAAAACACTAAACTTCGTTAAGGTATTTATCTGGCAAAATATTTACAGCTACAGGCTTTATTTTACTATGCAAAAAAGAAAATGCATAGAAAAACAGAAAGCTTGCAGGAAAAAGCATGCATTGACATCAGCATAATAAGTTATTGATATTCTGTTGGTTTTCTCTTGTTTTTGCATGTGTTTGTTTGGCAGTGAGTCTGACCAAAAAATATGTCTGCACAATTTGGCATATTTCATTGCTATCACAAATAATAATAAATAAATGATTCCAAGCACACCTACACAATATGCTTACAAAATCATCAACGCATTTTTTATAATTACCAAATGTCTGTAGAGGAGCGCTTCCAGGACTCAAAATGTTTGCTTGAGGTGCTCTTTGGATGGCATAATCATATGTAGCAAAAATTCAGGAAACTCCAATAAAAGCCTTTATTGTTAAGGTAATCTTAAACCTTAAAAAACACTGATTATCTGTTGATAATCATCAACAGATGACTCCCTGACGAAGGCTTGTATGCCGAAACGCGTCGGAGTGTTTTTTTTTAAGATTTAAGATGACCAAACCATAACAATAAAGGCTTTTTAATATTTCTAAACAGAGTGCCTTGGAGTTACTACATTTTAAATAATATTTGAATAAAGGGTGAAGATCAGATTTTCCGAGGCCGGACATGACTTTTGGCCACTACTGTATATTAATTGTTTGGGTATAATTTGATATTATGAAGTTCTATTAATGTCAAATTTCTAACAGCTTAATTTTTTACTGTAGTCTGTTGTAGTTGGTTATGTGAACTGCTCTATCTGACTGACTGATCACCATTTCAGTCGTATCCGAATCTTTGTGATTCCATGGCCATCTCTCATCATACACGAGAGACTGTCCATGATTTTTCTAAAATGCTATACAGACTAGTCTAAATGGTGCATATGTTTGTGTTCTTCAGGTATTCTGATCACAACTATTGCCTCTAAAGGGGAGTTACAGAATTGGCCGGAGCTTCTACCTAAACTCTGTTTACTGCTGGACTCAGAGGACTATAACACTTGTGAAGTAAGATGCACACACTCTTTCTGAAGCTGTCTGCAGTTCTTTCTCTCCTCCTCATGTTTCTCGCATTATCCATGTTTCTTTCTCTCTTTGTCCCTCTAAGTGGAGCTGTATGATGATGGATGTTGCTGACTTCTCATTTAAACCCGGTCATTGCTTCATGATCTAAGCTCTAGCAGTATATCTGAGGTTTGCTGATACACATGTACTGCAGTATTTCTCCACAGGGAGGTTTCTCTGCTTGACTTCATGATGTGAAAGGAATGTGATCATCAAACTGTCCTCTGTGGGATTTTTACATCTGTCATTGATTTAGTTGGTTTGTTATTGGTCTCTGTGTTTGGTTGTAATGTGTTGTTGAAGATTGTTTCAAGCTTGTGTACAAAAACGTATTTTTGTAATATCTTAATTCAGATCGAGGCAAATCAGTATATTAGAATGATTTCTGAAGGATCATTTGACACTGAAGACTGGAGTAATGATCCTTAAAATTCAGCTTTACCATCACAGGAATAAATTACATTTTAAAATACTATTAATAGAAAAGTTATTTTAAAGTGTAATACCATTTCACAATATCTCTGTTATGTATTGCTGAATAACTGCAGCCTTGGTGAACATAAGAGACTTCTTTTAAAAACCTCAACCAATCTTATTGACCCCACATTTTTGAATGGTAATGTACATTATTAATGATAATTCAAATATTTTAATTTTATTTCACAAAAATAACAATCCGCTATGGGTGCTGTGCAGTGATATGGTCAACAGGTGTTTACGTCTTATCTGCTACTATCGGTATTGGTGCGTTCACGACTACTGTCAGAACTACAGTAATCATGAGATTCTGACTTGTAATTACAAGTTCTACAAGCATATTGATTCTTTTTACAAGTTAAAACCCTGATTTGCTTGGGTTTTCACAATTACAAGGTAATAATTGATATTCGACATGGTGTGAATGTATGCACCATATATTTTACATAATTGCACTGTTTGAATGCTATTATGACCATTTAGAAGCTAGAACTGGATCAATCTGTTTTATAAATTTGTAATAGCAAATATATAAATAAAATATTATTATTATTATTATTATTATTATTATTATATACGTACATTTAGAGACTGGTTGCAATCCCCACTGTCATTATCTATGCAAAAACATTAGTATCCCTTTGGAAGAATTTGTTTTGCTGATGCATACACGTAAAACTCTTTGAGCCCTGAGCATCTGGACTCAAAGCTAAGAAGCTGAAGATTCGGCATTAGGTCAGTACAGTGTACATGTACCAAATGCGCACACACAAACCTATATTTGCTTTGATGTTGCATAGATTAAGTTTGTATATTGGAGGTTCGGCCTTTAATATAGGGAAATGCTTTGTAAATTTTGCTTGACCAGCTTCTGTGTTCTAAATACAGACATACAGGGCCATGGCCCCTGGTGAACCCACACTTGTCATCCCGAAATAGTACTTTTATGTGCTTGCATGCAGTAACTGAGTAAATTGTATGTCACACACCCACACACATGAACAAAGAGACTCTGAACTGGCAGTGCAATGTTCTGCCCTGTGTGACTGCAAGACTCTTGCTGAGCAGGCTTGTTAGCACAGATTGAGGCCAGTTATTTTCTACTGGGGAGATCAGATGTGATCACAACTGATCATAGACACGTTTGGAGACTGTGCACACTTTCAGACTCTCCTGTCCTTCTCCTACATGACAGTGCTGTTCAAAAGTCTACATTAAAAAAATCTAATTGAATATGTCTAATTTAAACCTGTAAATTAAGTTTTATGGTTTTGAAGTGTTATGACATAAAAAGAGAAATAGACATTAACTGTAAATTGTACAAACGATTTTCTCATGAAGGGGGATGAATGAATAACCAAGATATTCTGAAATTAATGTATTCAATTCAGTTCAGATTTCACTTAAATGGTCATGATAATATAATTTTTGAGGAGAAAAAAAACTTGAAAAAATTATAAAAACACAAAATAGGTGCATGTTTGAATGCCACTGTATATATGTATTTATTTATTTTTTGTTTAAGTTTAGGTCAGTAAGATTTCGTTTTAAGAATTACTACTTTTATTCAGCAACGATACAAAAAAAGTATTTTTAATAGATAAATGCAGCCTTGGTGAGCATAAGACTTTTTTTTCAAAAACATTAAAATATTTATACCTACCCCAAACTTGGAACAGTAGTGTACATTTTATTTTTTAGGGAAAAAAAACCCTTTTGTTAGTCTATTTTACCTAGACTCATTGCTGTATTAAAAATATTTTTTCTTATTTTTTGAAGTGTCAAATGACACGCACATTACATTGCTTGGGGTGTGTGTGGAATGTCACACCCTCTGCCTGTAATGATTGGCAAATCCTGATGCAGCGTGCGGTCTGACTATGTAGAATATGCATCTGTAATTAGTGGTGTGCAAGTGCCTGAAAGATGCAGTTACATCAAAGTTACTTGTGAGAAAACTCTCTCACATGCCCATGCTATCTTTCAATGAAATGCTGGTTAAGAGAATTATAAGCCTGTACATACACATAAAATACACAGCCATGCTCCTCCAGCTCAACTGCTTGGATTATACTGAGCGCCATACCAGAGACATTATATGGGGGAGGAGGAGACGAACCCCTTGTAGATAAATGAATGGGAGAAATATTAAGGCTCAATATAGTGGCAGGCAGCAGGAATGAAAGTCTGCCTTTTAATAGTTTATTTACTCCTGAATGTGCATTAACTGTATCCACCTGGAAATTACAGCATATAGCATGACTTAAGCTCAAGAAACTAAATATATTACATTGCTACTGTCAAAATGCATTTCTTATTTTAAATATATTATTGACACACTCTAAATAAACACTTTTGTAGATTTCAATCTTTATCCCGTCACGTAGATGTGCTTGAATCCCTATTACTTGCAGTGAAAATACATGCCCAAGATGTACTGACTTGACTTGAAACTTTGAACTAGGTCATGGGTTTAATTCTGAGGAACCATAAGGAGTAAAATAAGCAGCTGGCAACCTAGCTCTGTGTGTGTGTGTGTGTGTGTGTGTGTGTGTGTGTGTGTGTGTGTGTGTGTGTGTGTGTGTGTGTGTGTGTGTGTGTGTGTGTGTGTGTGTGTGTGTGTGTGTGTGTGTGTGTGTGTGTGTGTGTGTGTGTGTGTGTGTGTGTGTGTGTGTGTGTGTGTGTGTGTGTGTGTGTGTGTGTGTGTGTGTGTGTGTGTGTGTGTGTGTGTGTGTGTGTGTGTGTGTGTGTGTAAAAAGGAGAATGCATCCATCCACCGCTGTGATCTTCTAGTTTGGTTGTGGCATGTGGGGTACTCATGTTGCTATATGGAGTCTGAAGCAGTTGAGAGACATTTCCAGAATGTCAGGGATGACTTTATTTAGCTTGGGCAGAGTGGTTTTGCTCTCTGTAATGGGTTTAACTTCCAGAGATGTCATATATTATCTAGCTGGCATGGTTAAGTTGCTTCTGACCTTTGAATCATAGTTTATTGGCTAATTGGTTTAGTGCATTTCACACTAATTACTAATAGAGGCCGACCAATAGTGGATTTTACCAATAACGATAACTAGGTTGGACCATGCTGACCGATAACCGTTTAACCAACTGATAGTTTTTAAAATGGATGCTGAATGAAAACAAATATAACACATAATATAGTCCTGAACTATGGTCATCTTTAAATATCTACACAAACGCCATAGCATTGAAATGAACACATATGTTTACTCACACTTTATTTGCTTCTATTTTAGAACACTTGATGATTATCTAAGGAAAATTACAAAATATGTATTACAGTGACGATAAAAAAAAGTACTAAAATCGAATGCGTTTCTGATTCGTTATGTTTCTGTCAGCTGCATGACGATA
Organism: Meda fulgida; assembly: GCA_030578275.1. Lineage (NCBI taxonomy): Eukaryota > Metazoa > Chordata > Actinopteri > Cypriniformes > Leuciscidae > Meda > Meda fulgida. The sequence goes on from CM060620.1 coordinate 27,916,391, forward strand.
CAGTTTGCTTTCTCATGACTCTAGCTTTAAATATGCACCTTCACTGCATAACGATTGCATAAAAGCGACCAGCTGGATATAAACTAATGCAAATAGATGGTAACAATTATGAAATTAAATATTTGGGTCAGGCTTATGTGTGTTTTTGTCACATTGTTTTAACCGCTTGAGGTACTAAAATTAGCATCCTCTCAGCCTCATAGGCCAACTGCACAAATTAACACAATAGAACAAAGATAGAAATTAAGTAATAAAATGATTTTCATGTTACTGGTAGATCTAACAGTTATAAACGGATTAGGTAGATTAGGTACAGAAATTGAATAAAGTAATCAAATGTAAAATAACACTAAACACTGTAAACTAGCTTAGTCTTCACTGTATAAATGAAATTTGAATCCTTATTAGTTACAAAAGTTTTTTAGTCAAGAGCATTGAGTGATTATTTTTGTAGTGAGTGTTTTGTTGTTTGATTACCATTAAAAACAGACACCAGCAGGTATATTAGGCTGCTGTCACTGTAAGACAATGCATCCATCATACTGATACTGTTACACATGCGTTTTCTATCTCGACTGTTTACATTCACTTAAGACATAACAATTATGTTTACTAGGATACTTGCCAAAACTGGCATTTAGACATAATTTGTGTGAAATTGTCAGTTAAAAGTGAAAGAGCTCAAATAAGTATTCACGTCCTGTCAGACTCGGCTTTCGTTCAGACGCGCTCAAATTATCTTTCGTGTCGTCTTTATATAATTATATAAAAATTATAAATCTGCAAAACTTTCATGACGATGCAGCACTACCCCGATCAGGACAGTGACAGTTCTGTCAACTCTTGGCCATCGAGCAGTCCTGTCGAGCCCTGCATTTAGATCTAGCTCTTCAATTCTCTTTACGTGGCATGTGTAAAAGCCTCTCTCTTTCTCTCACGTTGAGTGTGCGAGTGTGAAAGAAAGCGAAAGAGGGCGCCCTCAGCCAAGCAACGGTGCGTAAAGCTCAGCAGGCAATGAGATTACATCTGTTCTTAACTTATTTTCTGCTCACAGACAACTGAAATCAACCCATTTTCTAGCGATTAGCTAATTAAGCTTGAAATTTGGTCGCATATGTGAGTGCTTTACTCACGTTGTGTAAAGGGTTGCCTAAGTTTTTGGAACTGTGACTTTAATTGTCTTCCGCCTGTATAGTTTTATGGACTGTTCCACAGGTGCATGTACAATAATTGTGTATGATTCATTGAAAAACATTGTTTAAACCCTTTCTAATACATATTTGTAAAGCTCATTTGGATTTTACATAAATACCTTTAAATGACAGTATTCTGAAAATCAAAAGTCTTTGGTTTTGACCTTGAGAGACTAGAGGCTTCCTCTCTGTGTTCCTCTCAGCTCAAAATGTGCCATCTCTGAAAAAGTGCAAGCTGACAGTGGAGCCAGTTGCCATAGCGACAACCGAGCCAGACAGCTGTTGCCACAGTGCTGTTTGTGCTCGTGACCTGATTAGATTCCTTACAGTTGGAATGTCTGTGAGATCAGGAGGAAGCTTGATGTTTTGGGTGGGTCTGGCTTTGGCATTGTTCTCTATCAGATCCTTTTCTATGAGGTTTTGAAAGCTGTTCAAGACTGAATTCGGCTGGTTTAAATCAGTTAATCATTTAGAAAAGTTACCTGGATGACAAAATATATATTTAAAGATGATAAAGTATATATTTTATTCATCCACTAAGTGAGGATTTGTTCATTTCTGGAGTGGCTTGAAAAATGGGTTAGAAATGCGGGTTTGAAAATTTTAAACAAATCAGAAATGTTTTCACCGAATACCATTATTATTAGTATTTCTCAAAAACCCAGCATCAATCTTTTTTTTTTCTTTTTTTTATCAAGCTGTCATGGAAATGTATTTTAGCTATATATAGCTTTTTGCAGCTATAATAAAAAAAGATTTTTTATTATCTAACTAATAGCCTAATATATAAATAATGTGTATAAACACCTTTTCATAAATATGATCATTTTAAAATGTTGCTAATAATGACGATATTATTAATATCAATATTAGTAATGTCAAAAATAATAACAATAAAATCTATGATAATAATAATTATTATTGAATGACCTTTATTAAAGACCTTATTAGGATATATCGAGTTACTTCAGAGCAATGCATGGCTGAAATGTCTGGATTAAAGCAGTAGCCATGAAAGCTTGTTTCTGCCACTTAATAAAAACAAATGTAAAAGATAATTACAACTTTGTATCTCACAATTAATGATACAATAAATTTGTATCTTGGAATTTTGACTTTTTTCTTGCAATTGCAAGTTTATATCTCACAATTCTGACTTTATAACATGAAATTACGACTTTATATCAAGCAATTCTTAGAAAAAAATCTCAATTGCCCTTTTTTATTTTTATTTTCCAGTGACAGAAACAAGCTTCCATAAATTGACCTTGAAAAGGTCAACAGCCTCACCAGCCGTCAATCTGTCAATACTAGTTGTAGCGCTACAAGCAGGGCTAGCTCAATCCATGCATGGGACTACAGTATGTACATCAGTTAATATATTGACAATTATAGTTAATACAATAAATACTATAATTATAATTTTTTATATTATTATTATTATTATTATTAATATTTATTATTTTCTCTCACTCACATAATACTGTACAGGCTACGAAAATGTCAATTTGTTTTGCAACAAATCTATACATTTGTCCAGGCCAGGCCGTTGTGCCTACTGAACAGATCACTGTCCAAGACCCACATTACTCCTGTGACGATTTCAGTTATTACCCTGAGAAGATATTTCCTGTCTGTATGGGTGATTTATATGTTGAGTTGTATCCTTGTGCATTGGTGTCAGAGTTGATTTTTTTTTCATGCTTTACTGTCCAGTTGTTCAAATGTGATAAAAAAATGATTACGCCTTCTCTGTCTTTTTGCCACTACAGTATTTCCCAGGTTCTACTATAAACTTTCCCATAAATGAATGATTTTGGCTGTCTGCTTTGCATGTCACCTTCAGTGTAGACAGTCCATGAGCCAGCAGTGAGCTTGAGGCAACGGCAAAATTATTATATTTTATTTTCAGCAGCACTGGCTGCACGTCATGCCAAAAATAGAAATGGAGTGTCTGTTAGCTGAAGGTCCATGTGTCACCGTCTGACATTTGGCCAGTTTGATTGATTGTATTGGAAGCATTTTAGATTAAACATTTGAGGTTGTTCAGTGTAAAGGGGAAATATATGATTTGTCTCTGTTTCATTCCTGATGTGTTTGTCCTTCAGGGGGCTTTTGGAGCTCTGCAAAAGATCTGTGAGGACTCTGCTGAGATCCTGGACAGTGACATGCTGGACCGCCCGCTCAATGTGATGATCCCTAAGTTCCTGCAGTTTTTCAAGCACAATAGCCCCAAGATCAGGTAAGACAAGCATGTGTTCCCTGATGGAGCACAGCTGTATGAAACCACATTAACACAATAACATAATAACAATATTATTGCGATATCTATAGAAAAAAGAAAGAAAGAAAAAAAAAATCATTTTACCCAATTAAAAAACTCCCACACTGTGTCTTGCTTTTGTCTGTCATCTCCTCCAACAGAAGTGTCTAACACCTCCCCGTCTTTTTTACGCAATCCAAAAAAACTCCCACTCTGTGTCTTGCTTTTGTCTGTCATCTCCTCCAACATGATTTTGTGCATATTAGCTAAACATTGGACGCTTCTCAATTGGAAGTCTGCATCCTAGTGAGTCTGTGTCCTTCCTAGTCCAGTCCTTCTGAGGCTTGTAGACTACAGTAGGGCTGGGCGATATATTGCGATATCATTTTCCTAGATGAAATTATAAAAATTATTAAAAGTTCAATAAGTGTTCGATATAATGTTTGTGCACTATGCAAATAATGCTGCGCATGCATGTTGCAGACCATCGCATTGATAAGCGCTGCCATTCCTGTTTTGAATGAGAAACATTAAATGGCAAAAGCCAAACGAAACAGAGCTGCTCGTTTGAACCTCGTGCCTTACAGAAATTTTAACAGTTCGGCTCAAAACACACCGCAGCGTGACCTCAGAGAAGTGTTCGAGTTTGGTGCAAAGTTCTCTCATACAAACCACAAATCAAAGGCCTCGTGATTTAAACCAGATGAAACAGCGCTGACATTAACAACACGGATGCCGAAAACAGAAGAAACATAAAGCCACGATATAATGTAGTTACTGTGCATTTCTAAGAGACAAAACATGTCATTTTAATTCATGACATGTTCACCTGTTTGGCGAGTGTTTGCCTTGTCTGGTCAGGTTTCTACAACTTTCACTCATGAGCAAATTCGTCCTTTAAACTTGAAAGAAATACAAATTTGACATTTATCGTGATAATTACTGATATGAAAAAAATTATTGAAGTAATTTTTTTGACCACATCGCCCAGCCCTAGACTAGAGGCCTCAGCATTAAGCACTAAAATGAGATGGGCTAGCAAGTGCGCATGGCTACATCATAAATGTTCCCACACTTAAGATCATGGCACGAAAACAAACTATTAAAATTAGTTGTGGAACATTACTTTATATTCAAAGTCTTTACAGACTTTCTATTAATGCAATACAGAGAATGACAATCGCCTGTGGTCTCCCAGTGGTTTTCATTAGACATAGCATAATGTGATTTGATTTAAAAAAAAAAGCCTTCATCTCCGAAATCACGTTTTTGTCTTGCATTGCGATTCATTTTTTGCTAATTCTCTTTTGAATTATGAAATGTGAATTGGAATGTGTGCAAAGGATTGTGGGTGACTGAAGGACGGAAAGGATACAGATGATGCATCCTTGAAAATAAGCTGATTGAAGGACGCGAAACAAAGACTACCTTCCTTTGATCAATCAAATTGAGACGGCTTTTGACGGAGCTTGATGACTAGGCAGCCTAGATATACAGCCTTACTAGGACGCAGGCTTCCAGTTGAGAAGCACTCACTGCGTCATCTTTTTCCGTTTTATGACGGCTGACAACCAGTGTTAAGGTGCAGTACCGCCACTTACTCCAACTTGTGTTGGAGTGTCAACCACACACATACCGGCCCTGAAATGTTTGTGATATATCTACACGTATGTATATATATATACATTACAATTTGCTGAGCAGTTGCTCAGACTTGTTTGATATATGTACTGTGGTAATTGTCTGTTGCAGGTCTCACGCCATTGCCTGTGTCAACCAGTTCATCATCAGTAGAACACAGGCCCTAATGCTGCACATAGATCCTTTCATTGAGGTACCACCTACAAACCTGACATGTCAAATTCTGTCACGTGCTTAACCTAACTATTCCATTATAGAATTATGATCCAAAAGTTTTGATTATTGTGATTATTATGTTTTTTATATTTATGCATGTGTCTTTGTACCTCAGAACCTGTTTGCACTGGCAGGTGATGAGGAGCCAGAAGTGAGGAAGAACGTGTGCAGAGCTTTAGTCATGCTTTTGGAAGTCCGACTAGACCGTCTCCTTCCTCAAATGCACAACATTATCGAGGTTAGATCACACCTCCTGTAGCTCCTAATAAAAAACCTAATATAACTCTATTACGTGAGCGCTGAAAGAGAACTTTGACCTCTGCAGGAATTAGCTACTAGGAATTAGGCTAAATGAAGCAACAGCAGCCTCTTGTGGACTTTCTGTAGCTAGACTTTTGTGGACTAGTTTGTTAAAAATGAATCGACGAGTCTTACTTATGAAACGTGAGCAAAATTAATTTCTGTGTAGTTTGTACGTAAAACTATTCTTACATTACATTCAGTGGGATAGTTTTTTTTTGTTGTAAAAATTATTTTGGAGATTTTTTTAACACGCAAATATGCTCTGTGCTCGTGTTTCATGAATAAGGTCTTTATGTTTCTATTTATACTTCTATTTCTCAGTATATGTTGCAGAGGACACAGGATCAAGATGAAAATGTTGCTTTGGAGGCTTGTGAGTTTTGGCTCACTCTTGCTGAGCAACCTGTGTGTAAGGAGGTTCTGTGTGGACATCTGCACAAGTGAGCGCACACACACACACACACACACACACACACACACACACACACACACACACACACACACACACACACACACACACACACGTGTGTCTTTTTGATTGAAAAACATCATCTTTATCAGGATCAGTCATGTTTTTCCATGTTTTGTGACAGATTGACTCCAGTTCTTGTGAATGGAATGAAATACTCTGAAATTGACATAATCCTGTTGAAGGTCAGTTTCTCTCTCTCTGGTTTTAAAGCTTCTTTTTGAGTCAGCTGATTGTGACATTTTTATATGCCACCCCAAACAGAAGTGAAACATAAAACACACATCTGTGGATCAGACTGGGGCAAATAGACTAAATAAAACACTTGTGATTTGCCATTGAGTTCATGCACACAACCAACATGTGATTTGGTTACGATGCTAAACCACATTAAAATAACCCCACATTGTCCTTTGGTTTACATTTGGCTGTCAAATACAAATTAGTAGCACTTTATTTTCCATATCTCTGTCTTTCATGTTAAGACACTTGAGTTCTAAAGCATCTAGTTAGCTTAATAAATGAAATGAACGATCAGAGTTAAAAAGAACAAAAGGTCAGAAAAATGGAACGAATTATGCTAATTATAGGAACGAATTTTGTGTTGTGCATTCCTACACATACCCTCTCAGTCTTGTATAATGTGGACACACTGTCAGACAAAAAGTTTGTCAAAAAATCAACTAGAAAACTTAATCTCTTAATAAGTAAATGATTTTCAGGGTGATGTTGAGGAGGATGAAGCAATCCCAGACAATGAGCAGGACATTCGCCCAAGGTTCCATCGCTCACGCACCGTTGCCCAACAACACGAGGGAGGAGACTCCATTGAGGACGAGGAGGATGATGAAGATGATTTGGATGACGATGAAACCATTTCAGACTGGAACTTGAGTAAGAAACGGTGAAGTTTGGAAATGACAGACTCAGGCAAGTCCTCAACATTTGCTTGTGTCTTCATTGTTTTTTCTGATGTGTGTAGGGAAATGTTCTGCAGCTGCACTGGATGTCTTGGCAAATGTTTTCAGAGATGATTTGCTGTTGCATATTCTTCCTCTACTGAAAGAACTACTGTTCCATCCAGAGTGGCTTATCAAAGAGTCGGGAATACTTGTACTGGGAGCCATTGCTGAAGGTATTCAAAAATTACACACAAACGCATAAGATTCACACAAAGCAGAGGATTACTGAAGGATAACAAAACTGCTTGAAAATACCTACACTACCAAAAAAGTTGAGAATGTTTTTGAAATGTTATGTAATAAATGTTCACCAAGGTTGCATTTATTTATTAAATGTTTTATCTTAAATACAGTAAAAACAGTAATATTGTGAAATTATTATTCATTTATTTAGTAATATTTTATAAATTGCTTATTCCTGTGATGGCATCATTATTCCAGTCTTCAGTGTCACATGATCTTTCTGAAATCATTCTGCTCAATAAACATTTCTTATTATGAATGTTGAAGACAGCCGTGCTGCCAAATTATTTTATGGGAACCGTATATTTCCCGGATTCTTTGATTTATGGAAAAGGTCAAAAGTACAGCTTTTTTTTTTTTTTTTTTTTAAATCAAAATCTTTGTAAAGATATCTTTACTGTCAGTTTTGAGCAATTTAAAGGGTCGATGCGAAAGTATTTATTTCTTTAAATAAATCTTATTGGCCCCAACTTTTGGACTGTAATATATATGTATACTTTTTGTTTAACAAATAAATACAAATTTATATCTTCTTAACTGGGTAATACTTTATTTTAATGTGTTTGTTTTTAATTAATGTGTTTAATGCGTCACTTTAGCTAATTACTGTACTAATGAAAAAATGTGTAAGTACTAGCAACTTCAAAAAACCAAGTACACACCAAGTACATGTAGTTGATTAGAATGAATATATTAATAAAGTGTGACCTCCATCTCTCTCTTTTTGACAAGTATTTTCTTTCTTTTCTTTAGGCTGTATGCAGGGGATGATTGCCTACTTGCCAGAGTTGATTCCACATTTGGTACAGTGTCTCTCTGATACGAAGGCGCTGGTTCGATCCATCACTTGTTGGACTCTGAGCCGCTATGCACACTGGGTTGTTAGCCAGCCCCCCGACACCTACCTCAAACCGCTCATGACTGAACTGCTCAAACGGATACTTGACAGCAACAAACGCGTCCAAGAGGCCGCCTGCAGGTGAGCATGTGTCACAATATTGTATGTCTTGTTTAAAGATCACCTGAGATCTTTTTTTTAATCTCTGACTCTTACTCTTCCTCCCACAGTGCCTTTGCTACTCTTGAAGAGGAGGCTTGCACTGAGCTGGTGCCGTACCTTGCTTATATTTTGGACACATTGGTCTTTGCTTTCAGTAAATACCAGCATAAGAACCTACTCATTCTCTATGATGCCATTGGGACTCTGGCTGACTCTGTGGGCCACCATCTCAACAAACCAGTAATTGCACAATCAAATAAACACAAACTCTTTTGTATCAGGCACATATATTTATTTTTCAAACATATACAGTAGAGTTAGAACATTTTAATTAAAATAAACTATTTGTAATTTAAGTATTTAATATAATTATAATCAACATTTCTTTTGCTTCGTCTGCCAGTAATTTTTCAGTAACTGCTTGTGTATGTCTAGTAAACACACGTATGACTTCTGTATGTGTGTTGTTATTCACATGCACTGTGCTCTATTTGCAGGAATATATTCAGATGCTGATGCCTCCATTGATACAAAAATGGAACCAGCTAAAAGATGAAGATAAAGACCTCTTTCCCTTACTGGAGGTAGTGATCTAACATTTCATTTATGTAAACTACTAGTCAGAGGTTTGGGGTTGGTAAGATTAAAAAAAAAAAAAAGTCTCTTATGCTCTGCAAGTCTGCATTTATTTGATAAAAAATACAGTAATATTGTGAAATATTATTATCATTTTAAAAAGTATCTATTTCTAGTATTATCAAATATGATTTATTCCTGTGACTTTTCAGCATAAATCTTCAGTGTCACATGGTCTTTTCAGAAATCATTCTGATATTCTACGTTTCCTTGGTGAATAGATAGTTAAAAAGAACAGCATTTTGAAATAAAAATCTTTTGAAACATTATAAATATTTTACAGTCACTTTTGGTCAATTTAATGCATCCTTTCTAAAACATGCAGGGAAAAAAGGACTAATTCAGCAGAAGTCAGAGGAAATCAAATATTTTTATTGTTTAGAATTTTGCATGTCAGTGTATGTCCTTGATAGTTGTGATTCAGAACAATATCCTTATCATTCTATGTTCATTCCTCTTTTAGTGTCTCTCGTCTGTGGCCACTGCCCTTCAGAGTGGCTTCCTGCCATACTGTGAGCCTGTCTACCAACGCTGTGTCAACCTGGTCCAGAAAACACTCGCCCATGCCGTGGTGAGAGACCACTCATACATCAAGCATTCTGTAAATCTCTGTAATACTGTTAGCTTAAAGAAAATACTGGAGAGTGAAAAGTGTTGCAAAATGAGAAACGGGCATAATTTAAAAACATTGTTTCATCCAACATAGTGGATATCACATGATCTCTCTCTATCTGTCACACAGCTTCACCAGACGCAGCCTGAGTTTTATGAAGCTCCTGATAAAGATTTCATGATTGTGGCTCTGGATCTGCTCAGCGGATTAGCAGAGGGTCTCGGCGGGAACATTGAACAGCTTGTTGCCCGTAGCAACATTCTCACTCTCATGTACCAGTGCATGCAGGTAACTATACAGCATAACAAGGCTTTGTGGTATGTGTTTAGCCTAATATAATTAACAGTACTTCAACAATACCATTTGGTTGTTTCACACTTCATTTGGTTGCTTTGTCCAAACCCAAGTTCAATTCCTCTCTTATCAGTTCCCTTTCTAACGGGAACTTGCACGGCTTTCCCATAGCGTCCTAGGAGTGCCTTGCAGTGTCTTGTTCCCCTTCTCAGTGAACCGTGGTTATTTGTGACCCGAGACAGCCTGTTCATTTACGCTAATGTTCAAAATGTTTGGGTCTGTAAGATTTTTTTGATGTTTTTGAAAGAAGTCTCTTATGCTCACAAAGGCTGCAGTAATACTGTTTAATATAATTCAATTTATTTCTATCTTAAAATGTGATTTATATCTGCAATGTAATTTTTTTCTTCAGTGTCACATGATCCTTCAGAAATTATTCTAATATGATGATTTAGTGCTCAAATAACATTTATTATTATTATCAATGTAGAAACATTTTTATATTTGACAGTTAATATTTTAGTGGAAACCATGATTTAAAAAAATATTATTTGATGAATTGAGAGCATTTATTTTAAATAGAAATCTGTGGTAACATTATAAATGTCTGTTATTACTGTCACTTTCGATTAGTTTAGTGTGAATAACGTATTAATTTCTTTCAAAAACAAAAATCTTGCTGACCCAAAACTTATGAAAGGTAGTGTACTTTCGGTCTGGACCATGGTGTGTTTGTGCCACAGTGAGTTCAACCATGCTAACTATGAAATTAGGACGGCTAATTTTTCATACCAATTGCGAATCAGATTAAATTGAGTAAAGAAAAAAGGATTGCAAAAACTGTTTTAACCTTGTAAAAATTAACAGTCTTTTGATTTTTGTATTTTCAAAGGATAAAATGCCAGAGGTTCGACAGAGTTCTTTTGCCCTGTTGGGAGATTTGACCAAAGCCTGTTTCCAACATGTCAAACCTTGCATTGGTATGTGGTTTCACATATTTCCTGACACTTTCTCAATTTCGCCTATCTCGGTTTACTTTTAGGAACTTTTTTTCTTTGATTGTTTGTTTGTGTTAATCTTTCCTTTCTAGCTAACTTCATGCCTATCTTAGGCACAAACCTGAACCCAGAATTGATATCAGTCTGCAATAATGCAACATGGGCCATTGGAGAAATATCTATTCAAATGGGTGAGAGTTTCATCATCATCTTCAGTTATTGATTTCACTGATATCATTATACCTTTACGGTTAACATGCTATTTGTATCTCTCCTCAGGTTCTGAGATGCAGCCTTATGTCCCGATGGTTTTACAGCAGCTTGTGGAGATCATAAACAGACCCAACACACCCAAGACTCTGCTGGAGAATACAGGTACCATATGAGGGGTGCTAGACCAGACTGACCCCTCACAAGAGGATTCCACCCTCTTTCTTTCCCAAACTCTCCCAGTCCCCGTTCCGCAGTGCTTATTAATCTCCATACAAACTCCAGGAAGTGGACCTTACAAGGTTTGATAAAGGTTTTAAGATAACTTGATGTGAATATTAACTAACTGTGTAATGAATAAGAGCAATTTTAATGCTCATTTTGTCTATATACAAAGTTAGTTCCCTCAGCATATCCTGTCTTCAGAAATGAACATAACAGACCTTGTAACAGTCCAGCCATGGTATTTACTGAAGTGGATGAATAAAACGGTGAACTCCATGTTAGCAAGTAGAGTTAATATCACTGTAATTAAGTCACAAGCATCAGTCAGTGAGATATTTCAATGATAAATGTAAAACAGCCATGAAAGGAATATTAAGACCTGCTGTCTTTGATTGTTTTTTACTTGAAAAATTGAACTTTAAATAGTCTTTTTTCCCCTTTAAATTCAGAGAAAAACGTCTAAACTCAAACTAAATCTGTTTTGTAGTGTTTATATGAATGTATAGCACCTGTACCTCACAAAATATATCCCAGTTACACTCCACTCTAATTGGACTGCTCAAATTTAAGCTCCAGTCTGAGCCGTAATGGCCGCCGACATTGCCTTTTTTTAAATCAGGGTGAAGTGTAATGCTCCTAACATACTCCCAAAGAAACAAGGGTACTTGTAGATGTGTTCCTGTTTGTCGATTTATTTTTGTTGTTTTAGTTACTTTTCTTTTTCAATGTGAAAGCATATCTGCCAATAGATGTTGAATGTTGTTTAGTCAAGGACGGCTAATGTTTGATGCAGGATTGCTGATGGCTTGATTATTAATGTCACAAAGACTAAGTCCTTTAAAAAAATAAATAAAAGTAAGCATGTTGCATAGGCAAATCCCCACTCACCATTTTTATGAGTCAGTTTCAAGTGTGTCTATTAACTTACTACTGTTTCAAAAGTTGGGGGTCAGTTAGATAAATAAATGAATACTCTTATTTAGCAAGGATGCATTAAATTGATCAAAAGTGGCAGCAAAGGCTTTTACTTTATTACAAAAATCTATTTAAAATAAATTTTCTTCTGAACGTTCTATACAAAGAATCCTGAAAAAACAAAACGCAATTCTGTTTCCGCAAAAATGCTAAGCTGCACAACTGTTTTCAACATTGATAATAATAAGAAATTGATAAAAAAAATTATGATTTCTGAAGGATCATGTGACCCTGAGGACTGGAGCAATGGCTTCTGAAATTTTCAGCTTTGCCATCACAAGAATAAAATACATTTTGAAATATATAAAAATAATATTTGTATTTATACATTTTATTTATAAAACTAAAAATGTAATATTTCACGATATTATTGTTTTCTACTGTATCATCGATCAAATAAAGGCATCCTTGGTAAGAGACTTTGAAAAAACATTGAAAAGATCTTCCCAACCCCAAACTTTTGAACAGTAGTCGATCACTTCTTTATGGTGCAGGTTTGATATCATTAATGTTATGATGTTGAGTTTATCTACTCATTAATATAATAATGGTGGACAGTCCTTAACTGTGAATCAGCCCATCCTGCACTGAACTGCGTTCTCTAACGAGCCAATCATCTGCTTTCTGCATGTCTCATTGGACTGTTCATAAATGCCTGTCTTTAATGAGAATGTTGCATAGTTTTGTGTCTCTTAAACTTAGGTCTCCCTCCTCTGTGCCTCTTAAGATCCTGGTGGAATCTAGTCCTCTCCATGTAGTTCGCTTGGCGTAATATGCATTACTTAAAGAAACAAAAGAGACAGAAAGAAAGACAAGACTTTTCTGTTCTACTGAAGAAATTTTTGTGAGTTTAAGGGAGAAAATCTTATAAAACAAGATTTGTTTTCTGTAGTCTTCATCTCTAAAACAGGGATTTGGGGGGGAAAAAGAACATGCAATCATGATGGGGATGTAGAGACGTTACATAAATTTGGCGGACACTGAAAGTTTTTCTGAGCTGTAAAGAGCTGTGTTTTCTAAGACTCCTCCCTTAAACGAGATCTATGTTTTTTAGTGTCATATTTTTACATTTGACCCTGTAGTCTGGGCCTGTGAAGAGCACTAGTGAAATCTTGTGTTTATTCTCATACACAGATTCTGTTGAGTTCTGTTTCTGAGTTGTCTGTTTGTTTGTTTGTTTGTTTGTTTGTTTCTTTTTGTTTTCTCCTCCCCCCTCATTCGCTCATGTCTTGGTTGGCGTTTGGTGCTGTATAACCGTGATTGCGTTACCTTAGCAATAACAATTGGTCGTCTTGGTTACGTTTGTCCTCAAGAGGTGGCACCCATGCTACAGCAGTTTATAAGACCCTGGTGTGTATTATTCAATCTTTTATTTAATTCATTTCCTCTTTATGTCTATCTTCTGGCTTTTCTCTCTCTCTCTCTCTCTCTCTCTCTCTCTCTCTCTCTCTCTCTCTATCTATCTATCTATCTATCTATCTATTTCTTTCTTTCTTTCTTTCTTTCTCTCACTTTCTCAGTTTCTCTCCAAACCTTGTTCCCAGTGTTCTTGAAAAGGCTCCTGCTTTTCTTCATGGCTTGCGCTAGTATAGAAACATCCAGAGTTGAATATTCAAAGCATACAATTTCGCTTGGATAATATTTATATCTTCCTGCCATGCAAGAATACACAGTAGGACGCCTATTCAAGACATTTGAGAGAAGGCATCCCTCACTTTCGCTCTACCTTTCTCTCTGTTCTGTATGATTCAGTCTAAATCATTGCCAACCATGTGACTAACCCTGTCCCTCTAGGTCTTGTTGTTTAATTTGCCTCAGTAGCACCTTCATGTATTCTCAATTGATTTATTTCAGTTTTCACTTCTGTTTTCGTCTTTTATTGTCGCTATCTAACTACTAATTGAGTGCATGGGGTAATATCAAATGCTTGCTGGTTTCAGGAAACAAAAGCGCTAGTTATCTATGGATAAAAAGAAGATAAATGGAAAAGCTTCTTTAAAAAGTATTTTCCTCCCCATTAGATGTGGAGTCTTTTAGCTGCATGATTCTATCCCAGAATGCCTGCCCCAAAATGTGCACTAGTTTAACTCTATAAACTAGCAGCCGACAGAATACATGGTGCTATATAGACATTGTATTTGTTGTAAGCGTTGTACTTGTTTTTATAAAGAAGTAGGTTGTTTTACCGCAAAAGCAGCTGAAGATCTTTATAAACATTAACATAATTTCTAAAGAAGGTAGATGTATATGATTAAGAACCAAGGATTTTGATGCTAGAATAAATAAGATTAACATTTTCTGTAAAATTATTGTGGGATTGTCAGGAAATATTGCAACAAGCTGAACTCTTCAGGTAAACCCGAAAGCTACTTTTCGGTTTCAACAAGAGAATGTTTTCATTACAAATAAGATAAAAATGTTGTTTTTTCGATTGACCAATCTCTGTGATTGAAAACGTTTGCTCGTCCCAAGGTGCTCTGAGGTGATAGTCATGATATTGTGTTGATTATGTGTTAGTCCACAAGCAAACTAACCGCACAGGCTTGTTATTTGAAAACTGGTTCTTCCCTTCACTAGGTGCACCTCTCTTCGCAATATAAGAGACAATGAAGAAAAAGACTCTGCGTTCAGAGGAATCTGCACCATGATCACGGTCAACCCTGGTGGTGTGGTGCAGGTACGACACGATATTCTCAGTGATGTCTCTCTGAGTGCTCTGACAATCGAAAATGATCCTCTTTGTTTTCTTTACCATCCCTCTTCAGGACTTTATATTTTTCTGTGATGCTGTAGCATCCTGGATGAACCCAAAAGATGATCTTCGAGAAATGTTCTATAAGGTAGAGTGCTGTGTAAATATTTTATATGAGTCTTTGAGTTGGGAAAACCTTCAAGGTGATTGTGGACGCATGCTTCATATTTAAGTGCGTGTTCCCTGTCAGATCATGCATGGGTTTAAGAACCAGGTTGGAGACGAGAATTGGAGACGCTTTTCTGACCAGTTTCCCCTTCCACTCAAAGAGAGACTTGCAGCCTTCTATGGGGTGTAGATGTTACCTGATTGAAGAGGTAATTTTCCATGAGATTTTCTAAGCTAGACTCTCTATTAGAGGAGTGTTTTAACGCTTCCTTATAAGGCTATACAGCACTCAAATTTAGCAAGCGTTCTTCATCGCAGTTGTTTTTAAATGTTTACTATTTAAAAGCAAATGTTGTATAAATAGGCCTGCATGCACAGTCATATATCATGCTAATATGCTGATTTGCTGCTCAATATACATTTCTTATTACTATCAATGTGGAAATGATTTTGTTACATTATAGGTGTCTTTACTGTGACTTTTGATCAATTTAATGCATCCTTCCTGAATAAAAAAAATCATTTCTTAAAAAAAAATCCTACTGACCCCAAACTTTTGAACGGTAGAGTATATATTGTTTTTTGCAGAATTTAAAGTCAGTTTAATTAATACTAATTATTTATTATGTTAATTATTATATTCTGCACACTCTATGCACACTCTATACCATGCATGTTCATTATTATATATTTTGTGAAACTTATATTAATCTTTCAATTAGGGCTGTGAAACAATGAATTGCATCCAAAATAAAAGTTTGTGTTTATATAATATGTGTGTACTGTGTATAAATATTTTGTATATATAAATACATGCACATGCATGTATATATTTAAGAAATATTTGCATGTATATACTGTATATATTTATATATAATTTATATTATATATATATATATATATATAAATATAATTATTTCATATATAAATAAATAAATCTTAAATGTATATGCATGTGTGTGTTTATATATATATATATATATATATATATATATATATATACACACAAAATAATTATACACAGTACACACATATATTATGTAAACACAAACTTTTTATTTTGGATGCGATTAATCATTTCACAGCCCTACTTTCAATAAGGTAGCTCAAATTTGATCAAATTTAGGTTCATTCTAAAGATTTTCTCCAAATGATAGTAGACATACCATTGCCAAAGTGTTTTAAAGTGTTACTGATATCTACTTACTAATGATACTGTACGTGTAACATGCTCTCTTTCTCTCTTGTTCTTCAGCTTATTCACTATGGGAGAGGATGGGAACCTCTGATACCTAGGGCATATGTTGCCCTTTACCTGGGGGGAAGGGTGGTCTAGCAGGGGAGGGAGTCATACGGCCCACTGGACCCCTGTAGACGGGGTGGGAGGGAAGTGTTAGATAAGGCACTAGTCGACGACACCTCGCCAAGCCAAACCAAAATAGGGAGGAAAGCTTTTTCATCATGTCATAACAATCAACAGGTGAAAACAAAATGTGGTTAGCGTTCATTCACCAGGGCACTTAATGTAACGGGACATCCAGGGGTTAAAAAAAACAATGACATGAAGATATGTGTAAACTCTGTATTGTTGCACTCCTGACATAGGAAAGTGCCTGGAGACAAGCTCTGAAAGCTTAAAAAAAACAGGTTTTGTTTATTTTCTGGACTGTGTCATTTAGAGGGGTGGATGTGATGTAAATCTCAACTGGACGCTAAGCATAAGTTCCTTTGCATGGGGTGATGTAGGGTATAGCTCGACTGCATGAAAGTGTGCAGACCATATTTTGTGGGCCAGCTATGCACAGCAGTAGACTGTAAACATTCTAAAAATGTACCATATTTTAGACGCTTCGTCTGAAAGGTAACAACGTAAATAGAAATGTAAGTCCTCTCATATCATTGATTGTGAAAAGGTTTTCATCTTTAAACATTATTAGACTGGCAGTGATGTGAAGATAAAGGAATAAAATGGGACTGACTGCATAACTTTATTATTTCCAAAATTTTTCTTGGTCAATTACGTTAGCATGCGCAAAGCAAGAGAGACGACTCCATATGAACACAGTGAAGCTGTTTGAACTGTTCAAACATCTGATTTATTGCTCTGTACAAAGCTTTAATATCCCAGTCTCACTTTCCAGTGTGGCTTGACATGGATCCAAACTATTGAACCCTAAACACACATTTTGTTTATTTAAGACATCCGCAATTTCTTTTTGCTTAGTTTACGCAGAGCATGATTTTGAAGATGCTTGTAAGATCTGTTTCGACTGATCAGATTAATCTGGATGTTTAGTTGTTTGATTTGTGCATGTTGGTGGCCCTATGAGCAATCTGTTTTTCCTAGCCCCCCCCCCCCCCCCCCCCACACACACACACACACACACTAGTTTTAATAATGTGTTTTTTCCACACATACGCAAAGGTGACGCGTTTTCCATCCACATATTGCTTTTGTGACTTTTATTTAGTTCCGTTACCTCGTGCATGAAGTTTAAGAACGTCCCACGTTGTGTTGTGTGTAATCCTGGACAGTACAGTGCTTGTGGAGGCAGTATTTGTGACCCTCATGTGAATAGTAGCCTTAAAATGTCTGAATGTATCCCAGAGTGTGAGGATTTCGGTATTAAAAACTTTGTGCTTAAAAGTTGCTGCCACTTTAGAATCAGACATACAAGACTGATGTTCATAATCATCTGGAGGCCCGTGAAATGGTTCTTTCAGGTATAAGTTGAGATCTGGATTCAAACTGAACCAGCTGAGATGCCAGACTTTAAGGATGTACGCAGAGAAATGTTGTATAATTTTAGATCTGAACACCATGGGATACTGTCAGGTGTTTCTGAGTCTGTGTTGTGCTGGTGTATTTATGCAAAGTGTTTTTTTTATTTTCTTCAGTTTGTCTGTCACATTCCAACTGTTTTACATTTGTAACCGATTAGAGAGGTCGGAGATTCTTCTGACAAAAGAAATATGAAAAGAACAAACAAAGAAACAAGATGTAGGCAGATATTATGAATGTTAAGTGTGTCGTCTTACACTTATGAATGCTGCTATGTGTTGTAATTTTCTACTTGAATATTTTATGTTGTAGAGACCTCAGGAGGTATGTTTACTTTTTTTTTTAATGTATGCCTTTCTCTGCTGTTCTCCCATGTTTCATAATAATAATAGAGCAATTCACTCTAATTCATTCTGCTGGTGAATATCCTTTCTAACTGGCATATTTTGTCACTCTGTCTCCTCGTAAAGGAATTTAAACTTTTTTTATTTTTTATTAGAGGAGATAAAATATCAGTTAGTAGACACTCGCCTTCATGTGGGTATAACTTTGAAGAAACTGGCCCTTATGTATGTGAACACTTGTTATTTATGAAATATAAATGCAGTATATACTGTAACGCCTTGAAGTTAAACTTAAGTTTTCGGGGGGTGGGGGTATAAATACTGACATGAGACTTGGAGATTGCACAGTAATGAATCTAATTGTTTTACATATTTTCTCTCTGGTTTTCTTTTTGTGTACAAAAAGTACAAAATGTAAAAATCTAAATGTTGTGTCCCCACTCTAGACTGCACCAACTGCTGTATAGTTATATGTGTGGAAATTAAGAAAATGTAATAATGAAGGAAACCTTTGCTCAAATGCTCCCTTTTTCTGGTCCGAGAGCAATTTTATTTATAGTGATTTTCAACTTTTGTTTTATAATCTGATTTTGAAGAAAGATTAAAATATAGAAAGTAATCATTTTTAGGGGCCACCAAATATTTTGGATCGTGCAAAGAATATATATTGTACTGTAAAAATTTTGTAATGATATTTGTATGACATTGTTATGGACGTGAGTTTGTTCCACTGCTTGGATCTGTACATTGATAAGAATAAACCCTTTTCAAAAATCACTGAGTAGGATATTTGTCCAATGAATTTCAAAAGTATTAAATATAAAGGTATATTGACTGGTTTGGAAATGCAGGCACTGATTCAAAAACCTTTTTGTGTATGTGTATGGAGGAGAGATTATCTGCAATACCAAGAGATACACCTGCTACACAATTCATTCAAAAAATATCCTAAATTAAGGGCATTTGATTGATACATCAGTAACTCATTACACTCTGACCTTTAAGTGATATCTCTAATATAATATTACCACAATTCGTTGTATAATTCCATTATACTTATTCCGTGATTATTATACCAGTGAAGAGTGTCTACTAAGAATTTTCAGTTTTGTAGTGGGACATTTTACACAAAATTACACAATTGCATCATGGGAATGCAATTCTTGAAACTGCCACCATCATCGCTGTTTCTTTATAACAATTATCTCAATGAAATACTGAACAAGTGGAGGGGTGAAACGCAAGTGAGGAGGTGGAGTCGTGTTCAGATCAGGGAGGAAAACCCAGCAGAAGAGCAGGAAAAAAGAGGAAAAAACACCAGACACAACAACATCGGGGGGAGGACGGTGGATTAACTGAGCCAACTGAAGCAATTCAAGTTAAGAAAAGCGCAGCTGTGAAGAAGGGAGGACAGCAAGATGATAACGCCCTATTTCCTGGAAAATTTCTGGGTAGGTTATTTATGTTGTGCTCTTATTTGGCTTTGCGGGTTAAAGACAACTCTTCAGCTATATTCGTCTGTCATTCTTTACATTGGTATGATATGCTTGATTTCTGGGGCTGTTCTTCGTGTTTTGTTTCACACCGGCCATTGTCGGGATAATACCGGTAAACCATGTTCGAGGCCAGCACGAGAGAAAACTGGCCTGTTGCCCCCTCACTTTTCTCGGAGAATCCCGTCCAGCTAGACCGGGGATTGGGCCTCATTACATCCATCTGACAGACAGCCCACTACGTTCCACCTCCGTTCAATCTGATTGGCTGTCGGCAACATCTTGGAATGTTAATGATCCTATTCTGCAATACCATTGAATGTTACGGCTGTCAATCACAATGCTGTCCTGCTCTAGTTTTTCCGTAATGTAGTTAGACCGGAGGCCAGAATGTTTAATAAAGTTTTGTGTAGAGTTATATAATTCATTCATATGTGAAACATGTAATGATTAGCCCCCGTCTCTATTCGTGTTTTACGCTTTACTATCAAGTTTTACCTCATCAAAATATGCCTCCTTATCAGACTTATTTGCTTATTAAATGGACACATTAGATACAAATTATGTCATAATTTACTAAACCCAAACATGTACGAGTTAAATACAACGCAAAAATAGTTAGGCAGAGGGTTAAAGTAATAGTACAACCAAAAATGAACATTCTGTCATCTTTTACCCACTCTCATGTTATTCCAAACCTATATGGCTTGTTTTCTTCTGTGGAACTTAAAATAAGGTATTTTCTATTATGTTTTTGGCCATACAGTGGAAGCAAATTTTCACCAAAATGGTTTGGTTGCCAATATTCTTTAAAATATCTACTTTTGTGTTCTGCAGAAGGTTTGAAATGACATAAGAGTAAATGACACAATGTTAATTTGTGGTTGAACTGTAGCTTTAACAATCTGCCTAACATCTAAGTTAGTCATACAGGTTTTGGAACAACATGAGGGTGTGTAAAAGGACAGAATTTTCATTTTTGGGTCGACTTTCCATTTTTATGACTGACAGCCTTAGTCTATATTCACTTTCATAGCATCTTTTTCTATTTATAAAAGTTGAACATTTCCTTTAGCATGCCACAGAAGAAATATTTGTTTTGCATTTTTGAGTTCATTATCACTTTCAGTAAAATAAAAGGGTGTTCGTTCAGGTGTGATCATACACAGTCTATCTTTATCATGTCTTGCATTCCACAGACATCAAGAATCTAAGTCACTTTTTCCCCATTGTACAAAAAAAGTTATTTTTGTTTTGATTAAAGTTAATTCATTACTAAGTGACAGAATGGATAAAGCCTAATGCAGAATGTGAGCATACCAGAAGAAATATCTGTTGTCATGTGCCGTATATGATCATGGTTTAACCATTAAACAGCATCTGACTGCCACAAGTGTTGATCCGAGTAGGGTGAGAAAGTGTGCAGTTGGAAGCCGTGACTGTCAAATTGGGAGATGGGGGAGATGATGAGGGATTGCAGATCTGTGGAGTCTTGTTCTCAATCAGGCCTTTGTGTCGAGGCCTCAGTGAAACAGGGACGCCTATGATCAGCTGTGTGCTTGTAATGCAGGGCACAGACATACACAAATATACTCCACACACAGAGAGACACACTCCTTCACTGAAGCTGTCAAGCTCAAAACATTAATGCAGGGAAGGGGGAGACTGTCAAAATAGTCTTGATATTTATCTGCCATGACATAATAATCTTTTGAAATTAATCTTCTTTGCCCTCCAGCGTCTGCCGCCCACAGTTGTGACAACTTACCCTAAACCACCCACAACAAAGTGGTGTGTGAAGGAAACCTCTTAGTCTCGTTTCCTACAGATAAATACACGTAACCACAGATTTCCTCTGATGCTGAAGAGCACCGTGTGATTTTTCTAGTGAGCTTTTGACCTTTGCTGATATACATTCTCCTCTGTTGGTGGTTGTTCTGACTTGTTACAGTCAGAAGACACCTGCTTACGGAAATGTATCCGGTTGAGTCATACTACAGATATTACCTTTTAGTTTCTAGGTCTTCATGAGAACTCAATATTTTCTTTTTTAATGTATGGTTATGTTAGTCATTTGTAGAGTCTAAAATATCAGAACAGTTATTGATAACATTTACCTACATGCACAGAATTTTTCGATTACATTTACAGTCATTCATTTAGGTTTTATCCAAAGCCGATTACAAATGTGGAATGTCAAAAGCAATTTGTCATACAGTCAACTGTAATCATTGTATACAATGCCATGTTTAGTAGTGAAATAGTGAATAGTGCATTTTAACAGTGAAATGGAGAAAAGAACTTTAAGTAGGAGTTATTTAGGTCTATATTTTGTTTCCCTTTATTCTGGAAAGAACATATACATGCTCTTTGGATATTGTTACAGCCCGCTCGTTTAAAGGGTTATTTCACCCAAAAATGGAAATTCTGTCAGTGATTACTCACCCTCGTGTTGTTCCAACCCCGTAAGACTTTCGTTCATCTTCGGAACACAAATTAAGATATTTTTGATTAAATCTGAGAGCTGTCTCACTCCTTCATAGACTGCTATGCAATTGCATCTGCCGGCCCAGAAAAGTTAGTAAAGACATCGTTAAAATAGTCCAAGTGGCTACAGTGGCTCAACCTTAAGTTTATCAAGCGACGAGAATACTGTTTGTGCGCAAATCTTCGGTGATCTCTCAATGTTTCATGCTTAAGAAGCAAGTTCGCGCCTGCCGAGGTATGGCGCTGTCTCAATCTCTGTCCGGTGCGGGTAAAAAAGATATTATAACGTGGGTGAGGTACACATAATACATCTTTATGAAATAATTTTACAAATCAGTAATTTGAAAAGTTTATGTGAGAAGTGATTTCACAAACAGCGTGAGTGAATCAGCGCATGCTAGCTCTCTCAAAACCACATCACTTCTGCACTATAAGCGTGCTGAACATTTGACGGAATTGTCATAATTAGTTTATAATGTGTACATCTTTTTTAAGTCTTGTCAGTTTAAAAATTCAGCTTGTGAGTACCAAATTGAGTTAGTGTTCGTTACAAATGTATTTAAAAAAATTACCGTCTTGGTGAGTATTCACGTAAACGGTCGGTTACGTCTTAAATTATCATAAACAGTTGAGAAAGAAAACACATGTATTACAGTATATTGGATCCATGCATCTGCTTTTAAAGTGACAGCAGCCTAATATACAGGTTGCACATCAATAATAAAAAAAAAACAATAGCACTCATTATGTTTATTATTAAGGGGAAAGTTTTTTTTCAGAGCTAATTTGTTCTTTCAGGTTAAAAAAGGAAGTTGAACCAACATCACAAAAAGTGCAGGTACATGCGTAATTCCGGAGTGGTGCTTGGCTGCAAGTACAAGTTTCTGAGCTTTTCTCCACATTTTATTCATGAGAATGAACTCTTTTAATTAGGGGTGTAATGGTACACAGAAGTCACAGTTCAGTCCATACCTCGGTTTTGGGTCACGGTTCGTTAGGCTACATTTACATGTTCGACCCATATTCAATACATGATTTTGTCTCATTATGACAGCGGAAACAACTTTACATTCTCCGTCATTTATGGTCATACAGAGAAGAGTAAGGCATCATCGAAACTGTAAATGTTCTATTTTTGTTTGTGTACACTCACAATAAGAACATTGTGCTTTTGTAAAATAAAGAAAACAAACAGGGTGCCGCTTTCTGCCGTCCCGGTTTCCTTTCCGTGAAGCTTCTGGAATGCGTCACAAAAATGAATCAAAACCATCTGAACTCTTGTTTTGGGTTGGTGCATAGATCATCTCTTCTTCTTCTGCTCTTTTTCCTGTTGTGGTGGTCAGCAAACAGCGTTGCATTACAGTGTACGCCCCCTTCCAGATTGGAGTGTGGATCGTCTGTGACTAACTGTATTCGTCGTCTGACTGTATGCACCGAACCGTGACGTCCGTACCGCGAAGGTTCGAGATAAAATCCAATTTAATCCAATCACTGCGCTGTATTATGCATGAGATAGCATTACAGTGTCATGACAATTTAATGTTAATCAAACAACAAAAGAAAAAAGAACATCACTCACTGCTCTTGACTGAATAACATTTTTAACTTTAAATGTAAGGAATTACTCTGTATTGTAATTTGTTTATTTGTTCTTATTTTATTATTGACTGTTTACTTGTCTTTTTTGTAAATTCCATTCAAAGTTTGAAATCAGGCATGTGCTTTGTGTTAGAAGATATTGTGCAACAAAATTGCCCCTTTGTAAAAAACAAAAATGCATTGCTTGATCAAACATCTAGGTGAGATAACTGTAAAATGTTTGGAAAATGTCTAAATTAACAATAACCATCGCACACCTGCAGGTAAAATATAGGTGTGATGTAAAATACTGATTGGCAGTGTGATTTTCAGTAACTGACTCAAATTTTTTCTTTTGTTAATATTTTTTCTCTAGAAAGACAAACATAAATAGTGATGATGAAAGCCAAAATATTACATGTCATGGATGTAGGCTATATTTACTTAATAATCCACTATTTTGTAGAGGGGGGCGGGGTCAAAATGACAATTTTCACCTGAGATTTGGAGCCAAATTACAGGGGGGTAAAAATGACTTTTGAAAGATGGCAGCATCATTATTTTATTTTTTCTTGAGATTGGTAGGTCTTAGTAAAATCTGTTTACTTTAGCAAACTGTTGCATTATATGCCTCAGGTTTGCATGCCTGTAACTCAAGAAGTATTAAATATATCTTAATAATTTAAAGGCCCTCCATGGTTCAATGCCAGAGATATGGAGATCTTAATGCGTCTCCATGAGTACATTGGTCTATTGTACACATTTACAGTGGGTCACTTTGCATACAGCTGATTTTTTTTCTTTTATAGAGGAATAGCCTATCTAAAGAACAAATACTGTTGAAACTAGAAAAGTTTCTAAATTCTTTTTATCAAAACAATTACATAGAACATACCTGTCGGAGTGCCAAAAATATTATTTTTCCAAAGTCTGCATGCCTGTAACTTAAGAAGTATTCAAGATACCTTAATATCGTTCTAGATTCTCATCCTCGATAAGCTTTCCTTTTGAAATCGTCATTTTCAAGGCCCTATAGTTCAGTCCCATCTATAGATATGGGGGTCTCAAAGCAGCTCCATGTTCAAATTGTTAAATTTGACCCATTTTCAGTAATCGAAAATCAAATGTGATTCACTTTTGCACACAGGTGATACTTATTGTATTTAAAGATGAATGTCTGAAGAATAAATAATGTTTAAACTAGAAATTTTCCTCTATCAAAAGAGCTGCACACAACACAACTGAAACCCACTGAAAATGGAGCAGCTCTAAATATTCACTGTGCTATTAAATTAAAGATAAGATATGAGAGAGCAATAATATGAACAATGAAAGTAACAGTAGCTCAATCAATTACAATCAATCAATTTAAACAAACATATTTAGGCATGAAAATAACTGCATGAAATGTCTATTTGCTAAGCCTCACAGAAACACAAACACACAAAGGCACGCACAACACATCACATTAGAGTCAGCAAGCATTTTCCCATGCTCAATTTAGCAACTTCCACCTACATGTTTTGTTCCTTATCCACTGTATGTCTGGTCTTTTTCGAACTTCTCTGAACATCAAGGATTTATAGCAGGTCAGGCATAGTTTTGACAATGGCATTGTGAGATTTGGTTTTCAGAAAATAAATGTGATAATTATGTGGTCTTATGTTTGTTCTTAAATAATAGATACTAAACACAGCATGTCATTTTCTGTGACTTTGAAGCAATTTATGATTGGTTGTCTATTTCTAAACATTTTGCTGTAACATTCGGCACATCGTTTTACTGTTTACATTTCATATCACAAATGTAAAACACTGCTTAACCCAAGTTTAAAACTAGCCTTTACCCGTGGTTTAAATAGAGTTTAACCCAAGTTAAGCGTTGAGTCGTCATATTAAATATAAAAAGTCAATTGAAAAGGATGGAACTGAACAAAACAAAGTGACAGCAAAATTTTGTGTGCCGACAATTTATGACTGGACTTATGTTTAAAGATAAGGCACAAAAAAAAGTCATATAATCTGTCTGGACCAATCACAGAACAAACTGGCATGAAAGGAGCAGACGCCCAAAGCATTTCCCTGAGTTTGTTGTTATTTTCCTATATTGTATTTTTCAATATCACTGCATTCCTCGCCTCGGTCACTTCTGTAGAGCTTGGCTTTCCTGTCGCTGTTCTTTCAACACACAATTGAACAATCTCACAGGAAACACACACTGCATGATATTTGCTGTGTCCACAAAAGCTGATGTGGAAGTTACACACAGTATAAACCTGAGATGAGAGCTGTTTATTAATCAAGTTGATGTGTTTTTGCATAGTTGGTGATCATATCAATCTAACATGCTTTTCTAGATTCTTCTCTGAAATACTCCACCAAGCTGCTTTTAAAATGAAAACTGGCGTGAATATATTCTGTAAAGGTACACCACTGTTCCGTAAGAAGATGTGCATGTGTGTATATATATATATATATATATATATATTTTTTTTTTTTTAAATATAAAGTACTACTTTTTTTTAATTCAGTAAAATGATTAAGAGTGACAGTGATCGATACTGTTAAATACTGTTCTTTTGAGCTTTCTATTCATCAAAGAATCCTAAAAAATTACTGTTTCCACATAAAAATATTAAGCAGTGCAACTATTTTCAACATTGATCATGTATAATAAATGTTTCTTGACCAGCAATTCAGCAAATTATTTCTAAATGATCATGTGGTATTGAAGACTTTCAGCCTCAGGAATAAATGACAAAAATATATTCAAATAGAAAACGTTGTATTTATTAACATAATTATATTTTAACATTTATATCTTATCTTAAATTATGACAATGTGTCACAATATTACTGTTTTACTGTATTTTTTTTTAATGCTGCCTTGGTGAGCTTAAAAAAAACTTAATAAAAAAACATTTTAATAAATCTTCCTAACCCCAAACTTTTAAATTGTAATGTATAACTACAATAGTTATGAATAGATTACATTTTTCTTCTTGTGCTTTTCTTTGAATCACTGGTTGAACTCTCGTGGTGTGCCAGATATCTGTTTTCACAGTTGGCTTTTGAGAAATGCCAATAAAATGGCTTACAGTTTAGCTTGTTTTGGGTTGGTTCATTAATCTGATGTATTAGAGCATATGATTGATTATGTCTGTTGATAGATAAAAGATAAGTTTATAGTCACTCAGAACAGAGTGTGTGTGTGTTTGCGTGCGTTTCTGTCATTACAAAATTAGAGGAGGGATCAGACCTCACTTCAGATCTGAATTATGCATTAGTTTAGCGCTTGCATTTTTAAAACTCTGATATTGGACACTTGTAGCGGCATTGTAACCATGGTTACTATGAAACCCTTTGCACAGTTCAGATCAACCTTACAGCACTGACTTTCTCTCGAACGGGCAAAAATACGGAAAGTATGTTGCGGATGAACATGGTGGACCAGTCTGCTTTAAGAAGCCAGCTAGATGCCATTCAGATCATGGCAGCAATGATTGTTGAGAAACCTAAAGTGGTAAACAAATGCCAGCATCAGTGATGATGTCATGCAGTCTGGCTCTGTTTCTTAACATTGTTTCGTGTTTTGTTTTGTTTTATTAGAGAAAAAATATTTTTATGTTGATCAAATGCAGTTGATTTTTAATGAATTTGTTCTTTTTGGCAGGGCGATAAAAACAATGGATTTGATGTACTGTACCACAACATGAAACATGGCCAGATATCCAGCAAGGAGCTGTCAGACTTCATCAGAGAAAGGTAAAACTGTGTTTTTTGTTTGTTTTTGAGGGGATGAGGGGAGTTACCTCTAAGTCTAATGTTACGTTGTATTCATTACACCCTGTCATAACTCAGACATACATCTTTTCTAAAAAATGCCCGATGTTAGCATTTGTTATTAAAACGTTCATTCTTTTATTCAAATCAAATCAAATATTAGATGAAAAGTCTTCACTTAAAAAATAGAAATGTTGAAATTAGAGATGTCGCCTTGACAACTAAAATAAAATAGTTAAAATGACTAAAAATAAAACCAACTAAAATAAATTATAGCTAAATGGAAATATTACAAAACCAAAAGGTAAAAAAAAATTACAAATAAATGAAAACTAAAAGAAGTATAAAATTAATTCAAAATATTAAAAAACACTATAACACTATATAAATAATACTAAAATTACCACCGTATGTGAATTGTTATGAAATCACCAGTTGTTAGTTGTAGTTGTATCTGTCATAACACAAGAAACTTTTTTTCTTTCTTTCTTTTTTTTTCTTTTTTTTACTGCAGAAACCACATTTAACCTGATTCAAATTACATGTATGAGGGTTCAAATCTGATAAAAATGTGATATTTCGAAATGCTCATCAGTCTTAACAGTGAGACCTGAGGAATATACCATGAAGCCGGTTTTGGTGGATAGCCAGGTATGCTTAGTTTGTGCCAACCCTGGGTTTTAGACACCATGAAAGTGGCTCTGCTTTCTCTTGGTGTTCATTGCCGAAGTAACTTACACTCCACGGCTAACCTGCTCCGGGGCAGGTAATGTTCCGGGGAAGAGATCTCAAACTGAAATTGAACCAATCAGCTTTGAGCAAAGTGACATATTAAAACCACCACCCCAGTTTCTCTTCCTCCAAATTAAAGGCCACTATGCAGTAACATTTTTTTAAAAGACAAAATTATCTGGCTATAGCAATTATTTTTTCAATGAATTATTTTATATGATTTATATAGGCTATTATTTATAAAATTATTTTCCCCCTAATCCATTACACATGAGCAATTTTAGTTCAATTATTATTATTAAGCATTTAGTTTAAATGAATATAAATATATACAGATAATATATATAGTAAAATAAGATTTGGAATCAGATAAAGCTTTAAAAATGACTACATGTGAGGATACATGTTCAAGTCTCTGTATACCTTATATAATTATATATAGTATCTACTATATAAACTATCTTCACAACTTTCACTTGAACTGATAATGTGTAAATGCTTTTATGTAATTCATATTCTTGAGTCTCTTAATCTTCGGCAGAAGAGAGAAATGAATCTTGTTGATTTTTTCGCGAGAAGTGAAGATCAGTTTTGCATCTTTCAAGGCGTGTGATTGTCTGTTCGCTACTGATGTCACACTTTCATGTGCCCATGCTCCATGATCTCAGGATTAAAGCCTGAGTTGACAGAGAAAGCTGATGATCAGCGTCATAGTACCAACAAAGCCTGATTGAGTTGGTTTGGTTTGCTTTTGTCAACTCAACTTATTCTGTAACCCCGAGTTTGATTGAACTTCGATCATGGTCAGGTGTTTTTTTTTTGTGTTTTTTTTTGGAAGCAATCGGTTATCTGACATATTATGTATCCTCATTCTGAATGTGCAGTAGTGTCTATAACTGTGTCATGCACTTATTTTTGTTTACTCTTACTCTCTTCCAGTGCCTCTGTCATTCGTATGCTGATTAGTGTATTTTATACCGGATATTGATGACACTGTCTGAACAAATTGTGTACAGTCATAATTTAATATATTGAATACAGTACTGAATAGTAGCTGTTAATACTTTATTAGATCTTCTTGTTCCAAAACATGCAGTTTTGTCAGATGGTTCACCTGTGAAAGGGCTGAAGCTCTGCTAGAAATCTTGCTGGTCTTACACAAGCTTGACATGTGTCAAGGGAGTAAAGCTATTCAAGAGGAAACTATTTTAAAACTTTTTTCACAAAACCATCCAAATAGTTTTCAGGAATGCTGCAAGTTCTCCAAAAGCCTCGGCATCCATCACACGTCTCACCTGCTTTAACGGTCAAAGTTGCGTTAAACTAACGGAAAGAATTCACTCTCTGATCAATTCAAAATGTGCAGAGGTTAAAACCGTCTCATGAGCTCTATGACTGACAGAGGAATTTTGCGGATTCATAATACCAGTGCACTTTGAGGCCATTGAAATTTTTGGGAGAGGATTCGGCACATATGGAGCGTGTCTGTCTCCCCCTTCTGGACACAGTGTGACATTGTCTTTGTCTGAGTAAAACAGTACCCAGACTAATCTGCCATTATAAATCTTTCTCTTTTGACAGAACAAAAGAAGACCATAGCCATAGATTTCCAAAAAATATCTGGGCAAGTGTCTGTAGGGATATACTACCAATCAAAGTTTTGGACAAAGTTACGCTTAATTTATTTATTTACTGTTTTTCAGATTTTGGAATAATAATTCAGACTTCCAAACTATGACATGAAATAACACAAATGAATGTATGGGAATTATGTAGTGACCAACACACTCTGGGCTTCTCTCAAACATCATCCTGAGATTTTTTGTATTTTTTTTTAAACTGCTGAAAGAGTTCACTTGTTTGCTGAGCACATGCTCTTCTGCTTTTTTAAAACGAAATCTTCTTTAAAACGAAAACTATCTTTTTAGTTTTGTAAATTAATTTGCATTCACAATTTATTTTTGTTTACAAGACTAATTTCAAACAAGCTTTGGATCAAAAGGTTAAGATCATGACGTTAATTTAAATGTGTAAAACTTTCCTTGTTATTGATGTTTGTTAACAATTGTGTTTTCATACCGACAGATTATGTCTTTCTGTTTGATTTAGTGCAAGTGTTCTCAAGCTTTAAGAGAATAATGAATTTTAACTTAAACTTTGCTTATATATAGGTGCATCCGTGTAATTTGTGCAACTTAGACTGAGAAACTTAGATTTTCTTTAAATCAGCATCTTTCTTTTTTAACAAAGCACAATTAATTATGGTACCTGTTGTATGCAAGTATATGTAAATGTTTGTGCGGGTGAAAACTGAGAAGTGTTGTTTAAAGGATATCTTTCTAAACAATAATGGTAACACTTTACAATAGGATCTCATTTGTTAACTTAATAATCAGTGACAGCCTGTCATTATTTGGATTTGATTGATTATTCACACATGGTTTTCTCCATTCTTGTCTCAGAGCCACCATAGAGGAGACGTATTCAAGATCAATGACCAAACTGGCCAAGACTGCCAGCAACTGCTCTCAGCTAGGGTAAGAGAGAGAGTGTGTGTGTGTGTGTGTGTGTGTGTGTGTGTGTGTGTGTGTGTGTGTGTGTGTGTGTGTGTGTGTGTGTGTGTGTGTGTGTGTGTGTGTGTGTGTGTGTGTGTGTGTGTGTGTGTGTGTGTGTGTGTGTGTGTGTGTGTGTGTGTCTGAGGGTTTACAGGACCAGTGGGTTCATAATGAACACCATTTTAATAATGTATTTATAATGAGCTGGAAAACCCGCATCATTTCAATGTCTCTCAGGCTTTATTCATGAACGTTCATTACCTGCAAGGAAAGAAAATGAGCTGCTGTTCACCCACAGCTGTTCACTTACCTGCTTGGAACATTTGTGAATCTTTATTCTATATAAACTTTATACTGGCAAGCTTGCGGTACTTTCCCTGCTAATGGGAGACATATTGCCAGTCAAGCGAAACTTCATAAGCTACTTCAAAAAGATCTGCTGGAAGAAAGCAATTAACTCATTGTTATTGTTATTATGGTCCTGAAATAGCCAAAGTTTGTATAATAACTATTTGCAAAATATGCTAGATCCAGTTGTGTGAAATGAAAGCTAGTTTATCACTTGACTGTGGTGCTTAATTTCAGCTGAACATTATTTTCACCCCCCCTCACATATCATATTGTCAGTACCGACATTATAGTGTCATTAAACGTTGCACAGAGCTGTTTCCATTAAAAACAACCAGGACCAGAGGATAAATCTGATATCGAGAGAATAAACAGACCTTGGTGTTAAATCACAAATCATGTTTAACACATTTTTACGTTTTATTTGAACAAAGTGTGTTGAGTATTATGCACTGAGAAGAAAATGAAATGGCCATTTGTTCCACAGGACGTTTGCGCCAGTGTGGGATGTGTTTAAACAGTCCACTGAGAAACTGGCTGCGTGTCACATGGAGCTGGTCCGCAAACTGCAAGAGCTCATCAAGGAAGTCCAGAAATATGTGGAGGAACAAGCCAAAAATCATAAGAGGGTATGGGAGCTGCCGTCATCTTTGGTGTTTGATTAATATCCATGTAGGTTTTTGCTCATAACATGCTACATAGCAAAGTATGAACCCAATTTCTCAGCTAAATTAGTCTGTGGTACACATGTCATTTCTTAAAAAAGGTCAGAGGTCTGGTATGTAATCAGTGTAAGATAAAACTTTAAAGGGTTTTTCTGGTGAATATCGCTCTCATATCCGCATTTCCAAAACAGACTGAGGAGTATCAAATGAAATGGGGATATAATTACATAATAATAATAAATAAAAATGGTCTCCTGTATATTCCACTATTAACTTAATATCTCTGATATGTTTGTGGATGTCTTGCTCGTCCTCCCATGGAAATATTTTGTCAACGATTACTATTATTTTTATTATTATTACTATTATCTCAAAGTAATGGATGGTCTCTAGATAATATTAATATATATATATATATATATATAAATTATTAATTTATTATTACTCATTTATTATATTTATTATTTGCATGACTAAGTATTTTTTTATAAAAGGAAAACGGGTCTCTGGTTTTTGTGCATGTGCAGAGGAAGTGTTTGGTAGCTTACAAAGTTACAGAAAAAACCCATGATGATTTACTTTTTTCCTCATATTTTTTGTTTGGCTCTTTAAACTAAATGCATTTGTGTCTGACTCTTTGATTGTGTTAGCACTTTCAAAACTATGTCATAGCTAAAATGACCATTGTATTACATTCTAAAAGCAAGACATTTAGGGCTGTGAAAAAAAAACTTATTTTTTTTAAAGATGAGAATAATACTCAAGTTCTTACTGGTTTCTCTGGCTTTCTAGACAAAGGAGGAGGTGGCGTCCACTCTGGAGGCTGTGCAGAACATCCAGAGTGTGTCACAGGCTTTACAGAAGAGCAAAGAGAACTACGTTAACAAGATGCTAGAGCAAGAACGTATGCGCAAAGAGGGGGCCACACAGAGAGACCTGGACAAGGTACACACACAGACTTGTACATGCATGAATGGCAGCCCAATAGTTTTGAATCTGGAAGGTGTTTGGAAGATGTCTGAATGTTTACTTTTTTCTCTGTCTGGTTTGTGTTAATTGTTTGTAGGCTGGATTGAAGGTCAAGAAAGCCACCGAGTCCTACAAGTCATATGTGGAGAAGTATGCCACTGCGAAAACAGAATTTGAGCAAAGAATGACAGAAACCGCACAAGTAAGATTGTGTGGAATGTTTGTGTGTTTGTTAGGATTATTAGAGTTTTTATGCAGCTTGATCTGAATTAACACACACATAAAATTATACTAGCAGCCTAGTGTATCCAAATCTTTTTTTTTGTTTTATTAAAGATTAAAAAGGCACATCAATAAAAAAAAAATTGATTTCATTGTTTCACTTGAAATTAGTAACATTTCTTCAAAATTATATTAATATTATATTTGATTTTATAACTTTATTTTTAAATTGAATTAATAAATAATAGTTTAACATTTTCTAATTCAAATTATTATATTTTAATTATTTTGTGGTACACTATCCTTATTTTTTTTTTACCTCATCATACTGAAGACTGCAAGCTCACGTCTTGGGTACAATGTACCGGTAATGTCTTTTGCTTTAAATTCAGTAGCGCGGTCAGGAAACACTGTAGCAGCCCCTCACCCATCCCGCACATACACACTTCATTTCCCAAATCAGAGCCACAGAGTCCTCAAACATACAAAGCTTAAGCTCTTTATTGATGTTTCCTTACATGATCCACACACACATGCACAAACACGTTTTTTCCCTGTGGTCACACATGCTCTGACTTATGCTGTCATTATCTTGTTTCCGCTCATTTCCTCGTCTTTTTCTCCTCTTCCCCTTAAATCTTCTAAAACCCTACTGTCAGTCTGAGAGGAGCATAAACAGCAAATCAGGCATGCAGCCATCCTTGACACACACACATCCCACATGCAGGCATACATATTCATTTTCAGTGTGTTTGTGCGTGTAACACACTTAGCTTTTCAGACCTCCCAAATAGGCTATTCATAGAAAATATTCTGGTCTGATTAAGTATCATTTCTAACATCTGCTTTCAGCTTGACCTTTTGAGACTGACTAAAACTAGTATCCAGTATTATCAATTTTTAAACTGCTTTTGCACTGTTTCAGATAGAAGTTATTTAAAGATTGTGTGTGTCTACAGAAATTCCAGGGCATTGAAGAGGAACATGTCATGCGTATGCAGGAGATTATTCATTCATACTCTCAGTCTGTTGAAGAGACGCACATACAGATCGGAGAGGTGAGCAGACAAACATGCACACATTATTACTGCTGGCAATGTTATTTCAAGATGTTGCCTGAACTCATTTACATCGTTACCAGACACTTTCTTAATCCTTAAATTTATTTTATTACAAAAATGCACTCGCACACACACAAGTGTCTGTGTGCATTTTTGTAATAAAATAAATTCCATATTTTTTTCAAAGATGCTAATATCCTGGGAGTTTTTTTTATTATTAATATTTAAGTCCTAGAAAATCTATTTTTCTAGTTGTTTAGAAAAATAGATTTCATCTGTTAGAATTTTTATTATTAGTCACTTAAATAGTTTTTAAAAATTCTTAACCAGTAGTCATGAAGCAACTGAAAAAAAAAGAAGAAAATTCAATGGCGAAAAGGTATGGGAACACTGGATAGCCTGTGAGATCTGGCTGTTGCATCATCCTTTAGCTGCAGAGGGCATCAGAGACCCGTAGACATGCAGAAGTCAAACAAGCATGAATGAACTTCATAATATCAGGCTGTCTGATCAATCTTTCTTTATCTATCCTCAATGCTATTGCCACTGATTCAGAGTGATTTATTTATAACGTATGCATTCCCTGTTATTCATTGAAATGCACTTCCATGCTGATTGCACACAATATCATTCCTACACACCCACAGCAAACAATCTCTGTTTGGCATTTTACTGGTTATTGACCACAGAACTATTGCATGCTCTGGTTTGGGCTTTATCCTAACCACACACTCTCTTGTATTCAGCTTGAGCCTGAAAAGAAATTAGATTTGAGTTTTTAATTTATTTTTGGTTTTTACTGGGGTTATTATGGTTATATTGTCTCTGTGCGCATAACAATAAATGTGATTTTAGCAATTAAGTGTTTAATTGACAAAACCCTGGTGAAGAACTACACAACCCATGGACCCTCTCACATGAAGCACTATGAATATATTTCTTATATGTTTGTATACTATCTGAATATTTTATATTTATTTTATAAATATTTGTACAAATTGTAATGTATTAATTAACCTGAACTAATAATGAGCAATACATTTGTACCAGTTTTTATTCATCTTTGTTAATGTTAGTTAATAAAAATCCAGCTGTTCACAGTGCATTAACTAATGTTAATGCAATTAGCTGCAATAAAATAAGTTTTATTTCAAGTAACACAAGATTTTTTTTATGGTTTTAGTTTTAGTTATATATTGATGCTTTTTCAGAGCTGGTTGGTTTGGTTAATGGTTTAGAAGTTTTTAAAACAAATTGCTTTGAAAAAATGAATGCCAAAAAAAAAATACTTGAACCTAGACCACTTACAAAGTCTGTGATGTGATTCTGCTACACAGTGAGCATCATGAATCACTTTCCTGTCACCCTCCTTAAACTAAAGGATTTAATATATGCACAACTACACATGCTGTCAATAAGATCCTCTCGTCCACAAACAGGCAAGGAGATGGATAATAAATCAAACTACAAACATTTTTATGAATTTCTATATGTTTATGACATGAACTAGAAAATCTGTGGAATACATCAACTGTAAAAGGAAAGCATTGAGTCAGTGGGGGAGACCTTGCATTTGTCACCATCCCTCGAGGGCTATAAATACAAAGACAGTCAAAGTGGTCACCTGAGGAAATAATGTCACATCCTCATTGCGTGCACTAGCTCTCAACCTTCTCCTCCTCCAGATCCTTGATCTTGCTTGCGTGGGATACGGCTCAAGCGCTGGTAATGTGATGAAGCACTGCCTGAGAATGAAAACAATTAGAGTCCAGGTTTATGATCATAACACATTATGTAGTTTATGATCATAAGGCCTTACTGGATTTCATTACACTGGTTTCTAGGCCCCCTTTGTTCAGTGTTTCAGAGATGTGCTCTTCTGTTGCCATTGTTATTAAAATAAATGCTAAAAATAATTTTATTCAGGGATTATCAATGTGGTATTTTTGTTCAATTGTAAGACAAGGTGCCAAATAATTGATTGAGCCTAGGGAACATAATTTTGCAGTTTAATACACTGCTGTTTAGATAGATATATGTTTAAATAATTATATATTATGGCAATATTATGTTCAGAGATGTTCACCTTGTAAATTTTCATACTAGTTTGTATATATGATTTGCAACATAAATACCTTGCTATTTAGCGTTCACTTAATGCTATGATTATACTATCAAATGACAGAGTCCACTCTGAAGAATAAGCAGTCCATGACCTATTTTGCCCAGTCAAGTGGCTTCAGACGCAAATGCTGCCATTCCTGAACAAAGTTTTGGTAGAGTCGCCCTCCATTAACAGTCTGATGCACTTTTGGTCTCTCTTGACTTTTTAATTGAATCCTTGTATAATTTGACAAGGAATGATCGTACATAGCGACAGTCTGTGGGAGAAACCCTTTCATTCTTCATCATTGGGGTCATGTTTATCTTTGTTTTGTTCAGACACAAATGTGTGGTCACAATAAGGTTCGATTTAAAAACAAACAAAAAAAAACATTTTTTAATCCAAATTCTAATAAAATAAAAACACAATATTTTGACAGACGGTTAATGTTAATTTCACTTGCATTAGTACTTTTATACCCACTATGTCAACTACAAAACTTTTATTTAGCGTTGTATGGTTATCAAATTCTCTGTTAAGCAGTGCAAGTAGTGAAGAAGGCCATGTAATCTTATGCATCTGTTTTTGTTTTAACTGTAAAGGTGCAACAAGAGTTTGTGAACAACATGGAGAACACTTCCGTCGAGAGCCTCATACAGAAACTGGCAGAAAGCAAAGGAACAGGCAAAGAGAGACCAGGTAACGCAGCTAAATCACACACACAGCATTAACCTCTGGCACCAAACTACTTTGCTCTTGATATTTTTAACAAGAGTGGTCATAAGTTCATTACCAGCTGACCAATTTTTGTGGGTTAGGGATTATAAATGAGCGTTAGGCTGCACTGTAAACACACTAAGAGAATGTTTGACTTGATTGCTGTAGAATAGTGGAGTCAACACTGAATGATTTGTGGAGCTCTGACCCTTACAGGGGTTTTCAGCCCAGGTCTCAGCCAGCGCTGGCTGTCACATGCTAACGTTAGCGTCACATGCTAAGTGGAATGTCAAACTCGCCCACCTTTACACGAGATTAAGCCATTTGAGATTGATAGAGTTTGACACGGCTACACTTTCCCCTGTGCTCTTTCTATTTTTCCTCACTTATCCCTCTGTGACCTTTCATTTGACCTCCTGCTTCTCCCTCTTTTCACAGGGTGGAAGTTTTTTCACATAGAGAATATAATCTTGCTTAAAGCTAAAGGGGCGTGGTGGAGCATAATTACACTGGTTTAGCCACCAATTATGTTAACAATATAAATGTTGTTCACTAGATGCTGGATTTAGCCTTTAACATGGCTTGACAACTTTTTCCCCTCCCAGCGATGTTTCAAAACATTACTGTGTTGTTTGGGGCGGGACTATACGTTTTATTCATCCAGGTGCAGATGCAGGGAGTGTTTGGGAAACCATTTTGAAAACAATAATTATTCTTGATTGAGGCCAGTGGCACAGAAATTACACACTTTAGCTGTGATAACCTGTTTTCTTACCACTTATATATTATATTATATTATATTATCAGTGGCCAAAATGATTACATACATTATATAAATAATTACAAATAATACATATATTAACACATACACTGCCATTCAAAAGTTTGGGGTTGGCAGTTATTTTAAAGTAATTTATTCCTGAAATTTGCTGAATTTTCAGCATCATTACTCCAGTCTTCAGTGTTACATGATCCTTCAGAAATCATTCTGATATACTCTTTTGATGCTCAAGAATCATTTCTTATCATTATCAATGTTGATAGTTTTATTTTTTTTCTATTTCAAAAGCATTTATGTTAAAATAGCAATCTTTTGTACCACTATACATGTCTTTATTGTGTCTTTATTTACTTTTAATCAGTTTAATGAATCCTCAAGTATATAAAAAATGTACTGTCCTCAAACTTCTGAATTATACTATATGTGTGTGAATGTATATAATATGCAATACACAGGTAGACCAATTAAACCATGTATGAAACGTATAGTGACCCCCAGGGTCTAGACTAAACGTTCAGGCTTTTGGTTGCCCTCCATTTGTTTTGACAGCAGAATTAATTGAGACTAAAAGCTGTTTTGGTCAACAAAACATTCCTTCCCTCGTATCAAGCTGTTCATTAGGGATTGCGCTGCTGTCAGAGCAATAACCTGTGTGGCACGCTGATGAAATCAGAGCAGCCCTGACCAATATATATAGAGAGAGAGGTTGAACAAACTTTGTACCACGGAAACAATCCCGAAGTGACACGCTGGGCTGTGGGGAGGTTGCAAGAGCAGTTCAGCGATATCCAGCTGGGCTATGAACTGGCCACCATCCAGACACGCAAACTCTCCTTTCTGCATGCTCAATATATACAATTTTATAAAAACATCCTCCGTTAATGCATGACTGCATGCGCCTCTCATATACAAACACGCATGTGTATGAGCACTCACAAAAGCACACATTTACCTAGCAATCCAAATAAGGACATACCTTTAACTTCTGTTGTTGTATTTTTAAATAAACCTAAATGTAATTACTAAAGACGCACCCTAAATGAAAACCGACTTGACTACATTTTTTTTTTAAATTTTTAGTAAACCTTTTTTTTATTTTTTTAGGACATTCCCAAAGGACCGGTTTTGTTAGATTTTGCTAACTTCTGTCAACATTTTTCAGCAATGTTTTCCTCAAAGTATTGCTAGAAACCCACTCACGCATAAATACAAACACATGCGTTCATGTAAACGAAGCAGTCTGTCTGTTTACATGAGTTTAAACAAAACCTAATACCCTTTTTCCAGATTTAGATGGTATTGTTGTGTCTAATGTTTGGATTTGTGTGCATAAATATTGTTAGTTGGAGCCTGGAAGTGTTGTCATTTGCACCGTTCCTCGCCATTACCATCACATAATTAGATGAAACTTTTTCCTCAGGCCTGCAGCTGCATGGAAATCTTAGAAATCGATCTTTATTGTTCGGTTTTCTAAACCTGTTTTGACAAACTTGCTGATTGTTGTAATGAATGGCTAAAAAAAATACAGTTTTGTGCGTCTTTCTAATTTGGCCATTATTTGAAGACTATCAGTAAATCTGATAAAGCCTCATTTTGGGAATGTCCTCAAAAGAAAATGGTTTTGTTTTGTTTCTTGGTTTTTTTTTTCCCCTGATTTTATTTGATTTTGTTTTTTGTTTTTTTGCTTTGCCTTTTTGTTCGTTTAGCTTTTTTCGCTTTTGCTTAAGTTTCATTTTATTTTGTAGTTGTTTTGCAGTTGTAGTTATAGTTTTTGTTTTTTTGTTGTTAATTCTATAAATGATATACATGTTTTTTTCTGAAGGTTAGCATTTATTTATTGTATAGAATTATTATGTCTAACTATAATATAATCTTTGCTATACCCTTGTAAGACAATAAGGTTAGTGTGTGTCTGTGTGTGGTTCTAAGAGTTTAATGTGATTTTAATTCAAGTGGGTCTTTCATTATTCATATGTGTGTGTGTTTGTGTGCATGTGTGTGAACAGAGTGTGTGACCTTTAGTTCTGATTGTGTGATCAGAGATGATCTTAAACAAACAGTAAGAGAGAGATGAGAGAGTGTAGTGATCTGGTGCAGTAGAGTAGATCAGTCACACTGTATCTACGTCAGTATGATGTGTGTGATGTGGCCCTGTCGTGACTGCTCTGAACGGTCCTCTCACGGACGCTGTTCTCCAGGGAAACTCTATTGAGCCGCTTGAGTTAAATATCACACGCTTTTGTTTTTTCAGGTCAAGGCATTTTCTGTGCAATGAAAATAGCACCCCGGGCTCTCTTACTGAGGTCTGGTTGTAGCAAAATTCTGTCTTTCGTTTTCTTGGACAAGCATTAGCTTTTACACGCATTAATACAAAAGAAAACCCGCTCTAAAGGGCTCTTAAAAAGCACTAAGGGGCATCTCTCCTCTCTTCATCTCTCCAGTCACGAAAGCACAGAATTAATATGTATATGCTGTTCAGGGTATTTATTGAGAATCTATAGCCAAACTAACTGGGCTTAGTAACGGTGATATCAGATTAAAATTAGATTTCATTTTATTCCATATTTTGGCTTCATTCTGAAGTAGAAACTTTGCTGACACATTGTTAGGTCATGACTGCAAAAGCCTGAGCAGCCAAATGCAGTGAAAATGGTAAAGCAGAGTTTGTTTGCTTAGATCCTTTCGTCCCTATGTGTCAGTGTGGAAATGGGTCACGTTAAAAGTGTAAAAGCTTGGAGGTAAATATGCAAAATTGATGAGCAAGAAATGAAGCATGCAGTTTGTTGGGTTTTTTTTTTCTGCCGTCTGTGTGTCATTTCACTGCTATATTAATTCATATTTTCAGTGGAGACTATATTGGTGGTGGTTGAGGAGATTCCCCCTTCTACAGGTCCTTCTCAAAAATTAGCATATTGTGATAAAGTTCATTATTTTCCATAATGTAATGAGAAAAATTAAACTTTCAAATGTTTTAGATTCATTGCACACCAACTGAAATATTTCAGGTGTTTTATTGTTTTAATACTGATGATTTTGGCATACAGCTCATGAAAACCCCAAATTCCTATCTCAAAAAATTAGCATATCATGAAAAGGTTCTCTATACGAGCTATTAACCTAATCATCTGAATCAACTAATTAACTCTAAACACCTGCAAAAGATTCCTGAGGCTTTTAAAAACTCCCAGCCTGTTTCATTACTCAAAACCGCAATCATGGGTAAGACTGCCGACCTGACTGCTGTCCAGAAGGCCATCATTGACACCCTCAAGCAAGAGGGTAAGACACAGAAAGAAATTTCTGAACAAATAGGCTGTTCCCAGAGTGCTGTATCAAGGCACCTCAGTGGGAAGTCTGTGGGAAGGAAAAAGTGTGGCAAAAAACGCTGCACAACGAGAAGAGGTGACCGGACCCTGAGGAAGATTGTGGAGAAGGACCGATTCCAGACCTTGGGGGACCTGCGGAAGCAGTGGACTGAGTCTGGAGTAGAAACATCCAGAGCCACCGTGCACAGGCGTGTGCAGGAAATGGGCTACAGGTGCCGCATTCCCCAGGTCAAGCCACTTTTGAACCAGAAACAGCGGCAGAAGCGCCTGACCTGGGCTACAGAGAAGCAGCACTGGACTGTTGCTCAGTGGTTGCATGTCATTCGTAAATCAAGGTGCCAGAGTCTGGAGGAAGACTGGGGAGAAGGAAATGCCAAAATGGTGCTGGTGTTGGTCCACTGTGTTTATCAAGGGCAGGGTCAATGCAGCTAGCTATCAGGAGATTTTGGAGCACTTCATGCTTCCACCTGCTGAAAAGCTTTATGGAGATGAAGATTTCATTTTTCAGCACGACCTGGCACCTGCTCACAGTGCCAAAACCACTGGTAAATGGTTTACTGACCATGGTATTACTGTGCTCAATTGGCCTGCCAACCAATGAAATATGGTCGGATGAAATATGCTAATTTTTTGAGACAGGAATTTTGGGTTTTCATGAGCTGTATGCCAAAGTCTCATCAGTATTAAATCAATAAAAGACCTGAAATATTTCAGTTGGTGTGCAATGAATCTAAAATATATGAAAGTTTAATTTTTTTCATTACACTATGGAAAATAATTAACTTCATCACAATATGCTAATTTTTTGAGAAGGATCTGCATGTAAAGCCGAGAAAAGCTCTATATACATGTAATGAATTATTATAATTATGCGCATGCACAAATGATAATTCTGTTTTGCGACGCTGATTTTGATTTACGACACTTCACGATCTGTGTCGCGAGATTCACTCTATGGATTCACTCAGAGCGAAAGAAAATGGAGTTCAGCGGAAGAAATGATAAGTTTGCTCTTTACGTTGCTCAGAGAGAGAGAGAGAGAGAGAGAGAGAGAGAGAGAGAGAGAGAGAGAGAGAGAGAGAGAGAGAGAGAGAGAGATGTTTGTAGTTCTTGCTTCATGTGAGTGCAGATAGTCTAGGCAGAAATGCATATTATGTTTCTTATTATCGTCTTTAAACAACATTGAAGGGATAATTTTCCTCATATATATTAGCCGATGTAGACCCATACTAGTACAAAATTACTCAACTTAAAAGTTAATTAATATTAGCAGCTTTTAATTACAAAAAAACCCCAGACACAACTCGTCTTAGACAATACTACTGACCTCAGACCAAAATACGGCAAGTTCAGTTAAGCCTACAGCAATGAATCGCAAAGGAGAGTATGGAGGAAAGTGTTCATGTAACAACTCACAACTTTATTATTTTGAATTGGCAACCACGTAAACACACCGTAATGCATAGCGTAAGCTACATTTAAAAGCATCAAAATAGACCCGCTGTGAAATGTTAAACACAATACAAGTAACGTTACACAAATATGCCGCAAGTTGTGCCGCCTGGCCGTCAAGTGTTTTATTGCATGCGTGGTACTGATAGTGTAGGAAAACCGTGACGTTTTCTACCACGTAATTACTCGCATGCGTAGAACGGATCGTGCAGGTGGAACGGATCGTGTACCGACAGACACCTTAAAATAAAGTGTAACCAAAGTTTTCATGTAACGCTGTAAAAAAGTATTTTATTATCCAATTTAAATGTATTTTAATTACAAATCATAATTATTGAATTCAAGATACTGTAACACAACATCCCTTCAATTTTATTTGTTTTCATTACAGGGCCCATCGAATTTGAGGAATGTAATGCCTCGATCGCCACAGAAGGTCTGCATGATTATTTTTGTTGTTGTGTGTCTTTGTTCCCATTTTTTATTTGTTTTATATCTATATCTATCTATCTATATATCTATCTATCTATCTATCTATCTATCTATCTATCTATCTATCTATCTATCTATCTATAACTTTTCTTCAATATCTGTAATTAAATCTTTTTATAATAATTCACTCTGAATTTTTGTTTTGCAGCCTTTGCTTTTTATTTTAAAGGCGATATACATCTGTTTCAGATGGAACCATATTTGTCTAGATTTGTTAAATCATTGCTGTGTCTGTTTAGGTGCCAAACCCAGAAAAAGAAAAACCTTTGCCATACCGGGCCGACGAAGAGATAAAGACACAGATTCCACGTAAGTTTTGAATATTATTTTACTGTGATCTCACTTCTTTTTAACACATTTCTTACAGAATTTTTAAATAATGAAACTATTTTTAACTACATCCTCAAACGTACTATTCTTCATATTATTTTGTGAGATACTTATTTTAATTTGATGTGACATAGAGGAAGAAAAAAATGTATTTCATCACCAGGCAGAGGTTAAGATAAGAGTATTTTGGTATTGATAATGTTTATATTTTGGTGCAGTGGGTATTGCGTTTGACTAATTGTAATGTTATATTTGCATAGTAATTTTGCATTTCATTCAATCTCATTCAACTATTTCCCCTCTGTTTTGAATAGTGAATCAGCTGAAGTAGAAGCGGTTGTGAGTATATTTATTCTTATTTTTATATAATTATTCATTTAATTTATTTGCTTATTCATTTTATTCTTATTATTGGAGAAAATAATCAGTGTTTTGAATGTTTGAATTAATACAAAACTAAAGGTGTTTTTCTGAAATTTCATAATATGAAACAAATTTTCTCATCTTTCTGGTTATTTTGGAGTAATTCCATGCAAGTCGCACCCACAAAGCCTCTTTTGTTCATCCTTCTTTCAGAACGCTTCCAACGGAGCTCCCCCGGGTTTCTACGGTGCTATAGATCTTCATAACGCCGTGAGTGGTGACCTAATGTTGTTGAAGGATTGTCTATAATTCTTACAATGTTAAGTAAAGACAACACCCTGTAAATACTTCTAGTGATATTGCTAACAATGGTGTGTTTTACCTCAGTCGGACTCTGCTTGTGTTGTGGTGTATTGAAGAGTGTGAATAATAGGATTTTGTCTGTGGTGTGTTCTGTGTTTTTTCTGCAGAATGTGCCTCAGCTGGACGAGGAGGGCTTCTGTATCCGACCAGAAGTCAACGAGAATGATATCCTTACTCCAGATCCATCTATAACCACCCCCCCCCCCCCCCCCCCATCCCTCACACACGCTTTCATCTCAGCCACAGAAACATTTTCCTTTATCTCTTTCATCGCCTCTACTCAATGTAAACTCTGAACACTTGTTTTTGGCTTGAGAACATACTGTGATATTTTTCTTTGTTGCACTTTTTTTCTGAATCGCTGCCAAGTCATTCCTTACCATCAGATTTTCTTCGTTCTTCTGTTTTCTTTACCGAAGCTGCGTCTTCACTCTGTGTGGACTAGAATACATGTTAAAAAATAAAAATAAAACACAAATTCTGATATTTTTAACCATCTAGCCCAAGATACTATAGATGATTTTTCATGCCCCCACACTTTTTTTTGTGTGCGAACCATTTTCCTTAATAAATCTGATCACATGCCAAAGAAAACTCCTTTTATTCATCCAGTGACTCAGAAGATGAGGATGAGCCAAGAAAATTCCACGTCCAGATCAAACCCGTGCAGACCAACAACGGCACACACCAACAAAAAGCCACCATCGATGAGCTGAAGGCCTCTATTGGAAACATCACCCTCTCGCCCACCCCTGCCGTAAGAGACGCATCACACAAGAACACACACCTTGTGTAAAGATCCCATGACCATATACTCCTCATATACTCCTCAGACCTTTCACTCACACTCATTAATGCAGAGAGTTGTTATTGGTTGATATTTGCAGTCTTCATGTCTTCCCACAAAACCTCAATTTTCCCAGCAGACACTAGAGG
The DNA here is from genome assembly GCA_030578275.1 of Meda fulgida. Taxonomy (NCBI): domain Eukaryota; kingdom Metazoa; phylum Chordata; class Actinopteri; order Cypriniformes; family Leuciscidae; genus Meda; species Meda fulgida. Next base: position 27,961,374 of record CM060620.1, read on the forward strand.
GCACTGTTTGATTATGATATTTACAGCGAGTCCTCAGAGAAGCAGCAAATGCTTTCACACTTTTTTTTTTTTTTAATCCTGATTTGTGCTTGAGTGCAATTTTATTTTGTGTGTGTGAGTTTGTGTGTGTGTGTTTGTTATGCACCTGTGGTCAATATAAGGATTTAAATGGCTCATTGAAAACAATATTGTTTAGGCCTAACGGACGTTAAACGTTTCCAGTGAGAGAATGAGCATTTAATAAATCTCAAGTAGTTTGAGTCTGGGTTAGTCGTCATGACATAATGGGTGACATCACACATGTACTGGTTTGTGCAAAGGTGACCTACTTGTCTGTCATTTTGTGCATGTAGAGTTGTGTGGTCAAGCACTTCCTCCTGCACAGACTGTGTGTGTGTGTGTGTGTGTGTGTGTGTGTGTGTGTGTGTGTGTGTGTGTGTGTGTGTGTGTGTGTGTGTGTGTGTGTGTGTGTGTGTGTGTGTGTGTGTGTGTGCGCGCTGTTAGTAAACAAACCCATGCAACTTCCTGCCTGAAATCTCACCACAGGAAGCATGGAGGGACTGTTTCTAATAATTAAGATCACGAAGGTAAACGCGCGCACACATGGAAGGAAGAGTTGTGCCTGTAACAAAAGGATGTTTAGTTAATAAAGCTGGCCAATGTCTTGATGAGATGAATAAAATAAATATGAGATAAATGCTCAGAGCCAGTTGGTTAAAAATAATGATATCCCTGATTCTTATTAAATGTTTGCAGCTTTCTTCCTTTTCTTTTGAAAGATAATAATACTTTTATTCAGCAAGGATGCATTAATAGATCAAAAGTAAAAATTTTAATGTTACAAAAGATTTCTATAATTGTTTTTGAACTTTAAATTCAGCAAAGAATTGTTTTTAATAAATAAAAGTTTTTCCAAAATATTAAGCAGCACAACTGCTTTCAACTGTGATAATAAGAAATGTTTCTTGAGCACTAAATCAGTATATTAGAATGATTTCCGAAGGATCATGTGACACTGAAGACTGGAATAATGATGCTGAAAATTCAGCTTTGCCTCACAGGAATAATTTACATTTAAAAAATATATATAAATAAAAAGTAGTTTAATAATATTACTGTTTTTACTATATTTAATAAATAAATTCAGCCTTGGTGAGCAATATTAGGCTTATCTAAAATTTATCAAATCATAAACATCACAAATATATGTAATGGACAGAATAAAAACAAGTTGGTTAAGTTAGTTATCAGTTACATCATTTGTAACTATGATTTTCTCTTTATGCCCAAGATTTCTTCTGTTCTGCTTCTCAGTCTCGCCTGTGTTTGTTTTACATTCTCTCTCCGCATCCCTCGCTCTTCATCCCTTTGTGACACTTTGAAACGACAGAGTGATGTATTTCTGTAATAACACATCCTCACGAGTGCCAGCTTGTGTTTTCAGTGAGCACAGTTTACTTTAGACACCTTCACTGCCGCCTCTGTTTGCTCTGTTTGAGATGGATTAACACACATCTTTTAGGGAGGCTCTTCATCATTCATTTCACCCGGCTTGAGCTTTCTGTCTTCTTCCAAATGTGCTCAGTAATCACTCAGATTAACCTCTGAAATATTTACTCATCTCAAAAACTACACTTACAATGTTCATATTGAACATTTGTCTTTGTGTCTCATATCATACTTGCTTCCTTTCTTTCTCAGTCTCTCTTCTTTTCGCGGCTCTGTTTCATTTCTAGGCGGATCTGTTTTATGGCAGTTTTTGGTAAGAAAATCTAGGTGATGACGAATGCCATGTCATCTGTTCTAGATTATTGGTATTATTGAGCTTTCCATTTCCTCTAGTCTTCTGTTGTCTCTCTTTTCCCTTCATGTGCTCTCTCTCTCTCTCTCTGTTTCTTTGGCGGGTGTGTGGCCTGGATGCTGTAATTGAACCCATTTGCCAGACTCTGCCTATGGGACTGAATGCCTTCACTTTTCTTTATGCATGCGTGTGTATTTTCATGCATGTGTATTTGTTTGTGTTTTTCCTTCACAATTTATCATTTAGTTTTGTTTACGGTCTATATGTTGCTTTTCTGATGTGTTTCTTTTCATCGAACACCAAGTGAAGTTATTTTCCATCCACTTTGACAGAGTCTCGTTCAGAGATGCTTCATGTGAGTCACTTTGGATACACAATAAACCAAGCCCATGTTTGTGCATTTATTGCCGTTTTGCTAGCTGACTCTTGTTGACATTTCTCAGCCTCAAAACAATCCCAGTAGTGAATTTGGTGGAATTATCTGCCACTCATTTCCTCATGTTTAGACTGCCTGCAGAATATTGTTTCTGAACTGATGGTTTGAATATGCAATCTCACTAGTGCGGTTCTCTGCTCGTACTTGTGTGTGTGTGTGCTTTTCGTCCTGTGAGGCCAATATCCATAGAATGAATGTGGGGATGAAGCACTTCATGTCTTCAGCTGTTTTCATAACTCCTCTCACTCTCATTAATAAAAGCCTGTTTTCATTTCCAGGTTCATATGAAGAAGAACCAGTCCAGTGAGTATTCCTTTTTTTTTTTTCATCCTCCCTCCATCCCTATGTCACTCTGAAGGTTTGGCTCTGGAGAGTGCCTGCCATTTTGACTTCTCTTTTTCGTTTTTCTTGGCCATGACGTTTCTCGCCAAGCCTCCTCATGTTGCTCTGGTGACCCCTCCAAAGCCAACTCATCCCATGAGAAAATAAACATATTCTCCCATTTTTTCCTCATCGGGGTAGCACAGCGTTGCCTCCTTAAGCCATGAGCAAGATTAACTGCTTAATTGTGTGTTTATGTTTTTCTATCCATCATAATTTTAAATTTTTCCAGTAAATTGTGGCTTAAACGAACACAGATGCATGCCAGAATGTAGTGTTTACACTGCGGCATGTTCTCACATCAAGAGCGACGATTTTAACCTCCTAGGAAAGTTTTGCATACTTTAAATCCGTAAGACACAGTAATTGAGATCACAGTAGAAACGTTTTGTTATTCTTGCACTGAAATGGTAAACATTTCTTCAAAGAGCGCATTTACCACAACCCCTTGCACACGCTGAAATTGATAAGATCTGGCAGATAATTTTATCCGATAAGTCCTTTAATCCAATTCATGTTGTGTTTTATCTCAAATCACACTAAGATGCTATTATAAGTATTCTTTCTCTGTATGTTGAGGGAAACTTGTTTAAATTCAATTTACAATTTGATTTTGTGGTCAACACGAATTATGCTTAATGTTGTTTGACAGAATAAAAAAAATTAAACAAACGCTACAAGTGAAGGGAATTTAGGCATTATGACAGTATAATTTATGAAAAATGTATATTCATTTTGAGATTTTCTAAAGATTATATTTAAAGGGGTCCTATTATGCTTTTCCAATTTTTTAACTTTAGTTAGTGTGTAATGTTGCTGTTTGAGCAGGAAAAAGATCTGCGAGGTTTCAAAGCTCAAAGTCAACTCCAAAGGGAGATGTTTTATTTGACACAATCCACTTTTCAAGAACTACAGCGAACGGCTCGTTTGGATTTGAACGCAATTTTTCCGGATCTTATGAAGTCATAATGTTCGTCATTTAAATAATCTGGCTGAGCTGCATTAGAGAAGACAGTGTTGTCGCTATGTTGAAGAGACGCTGTTTTTCCCGCAACATTTACAAAACTCATTTGTTTGACCTTCCTAAGGCTGATGAACTTTTATTTTAAACACTGTTCCTGGACTTTAAAACCCAAAAGTATATCTGTGCATTGCACATTTTATGAAGATCTTGTTTTCTGTTGCTTAAGCTCTTGCCTTAGGAAAATGAATCATGGCTTAGTGATCGATTTCTGTTTGTATTATCTTAGTTTTTCGACAAATATCACGATTAAATGGTGGATAACATCGTATCTATAATGTGCGGATATGAAAATTACAAAAAACATACCACTGTGAAATCCGTGCTTGCAAAGTCTGCGCATGAAATCCGTTCTGCACGATCCTCACAAAGCATACAAATAGGCATATTACAGGCATACAAATAGGCATATAGAATAAACTGAAGAATATTCAGAACTGAATGTTATTGTAAATGTGGATCTCAAACATGCTCACTTTAGGAATGACACGACAACATACATTCCCTTCTGTAAATCCAAAGACAGGTGAGTATTCCTCCGGAGTCTTAGTCAGCGTACTCACTCTCGTTTGGTCCGCAGCTGCATTTGTGTTGGTGGGAATGAGGGATTCCTGTGGAACTCGTAAAAATGAAAAATAAAATGTGCAAATTACTAAATTTAATTAATTGTACAAAAATCAGCATTACTAATATATGCTGTTGTCTTTTAACACTGTCATATGTCCTATGTGTATAATATGCTGTATGTTGTTGGGATTTGGTCTCAAATACATACCATTTCAAATGTACTATGCCGATCATTTATAGCTTGTGATTTTAAATGTATGTATTTGGTGTGACAAATGGGGTTGCGTGGACATGTGTCTCATGTAGCAAAATCCTCTACTAACATGCCACTTAATGGTCAGAAACATTAGCGACTATTGTAGTTTTCTGGCTTCTATGTGGGTTTTTATTTTTTACATGCAACAATCTAGTATTTCATTTGATAACATCATATTTACTTCATGAAACACATGAGCTGCATTTTTAATCAGGACCTAATGAGCAGTGCCCAGTTACAAGAACCCCTTAAGTTAAGAAATGATAATTGTAGATGGATTTATAGACTGAATTTAAGGGGTTTCTTGCAGCAGGCTCCAGCTGCCAGTTGCATAAACTTAGCCACTATGTTAAGACTGTTATAAGAACTAGTTTGACCAAATAGCAGTGAGACAAGAGGTGATCAGTCTTACTCTTCCGATTCAAATTAGACCACTCTACCTTGATTTTTAGAAGTTAAAACCAGTCTTGAAGAAAAAAATATATGACTAACTTTTAAGACTAGTCAAAGCAGTTTATGCAACCGGCCACCAGCAGATCACAAATAAAGCCTGAAGACTTGCTCCGTTACTCAATTGCATATTTTCTCATTGAACTACAGGTGATGAACTGACACGACACAAGATACCACAGCCATCCTTTAATGAGTAAGAGAATTTCTGCTATTCACCTTTATTTGTTCACCCTTTTTTATCAAAAGTGTAACCATTTATGCACTGTTGTACAACGTTTTCCTTCAAACAGTAGATTAGCCAGTAATGACCTGCTGTCTTTGGATCCGTTTGGCCCGACCAGCACCGGCTCCAGCTCGTCTCTACCCCAGTCGTCAGGTAATACTCTGTTGTAATACAGCAAATGCACACTATTCTGGGTACAGCTCTGTATTGATGTCATTACTACCTCAGTGAACTATTGTTGTTAGACATCGTTTATAAATCCAAATCCCAGTGGTCTTTTTCCTTATGTCTCAGAGTTTCACAAAACGGCATGTAACGTATATTAAAATACAATCACATTTCAGTAAATTATTGGTTAACATCTACAATAATCTCAATGACAGAGTTCAGCTTGGCAGTGATGGAGTCAAAACGTTCTTCATCGACCACACACACACACACTGTACAAGCAGACAGTCGTAAGTCATTCACCCCTCCACCTCCTCCATCCCCCAGTCTCTGGGAGGCTTGTCTTAGGTCTGACCTCCTTTATTATTGATGATGCTTACAGGCTGGGGAAAGTGTCTGGGCTTTCCCAGTCCACAACAGTCACCTCTAGAGAGCTTGCTCAGGCTGCTGTTGTCACGGAAACCCTCATATCCCACAGAGACTTCATATCTCACTCAATCTATCCTGTGCTTTAGCATGACATCTTTTGTGAATGCCATGGGAAAACGTGTTTTTTGTTGTTTGCTTGTTTAGTCTATTTTTGTTCACTTTTTTTTTTTGCATTTTGATATTCTAGAACAGGAATTTAAAAAATATCTAAATTATTTGCTGATAATTGAATTTCTTGACTTATTATTGGAGGAATGCTGTGTGCGTAGTCTCTTCCTTCTTCCCCATTTTTTCTACAGAATTTTACACACCCTAGGCTTTATTTGTGAAACACAAAACATATTTTATTCTTTGTAAATCGTCCTTGCTGTTAATCCATATATACATAACATTTCCCATTGAATTAAATTTCAGTTTTACATAAGAATGGGTTTTATGTACGATTTACACATGCGTTGGATCTTGAGCCATGAATAAGATTCCTGTGTGTATTCCGTGAGTACGGTCAGTGTTTCCTCACGCTCTACTCTCATCTCTGTCTCTCTCTCTGAAAGCTCTTGACCTTGATTGTTGAAATGAAATGTTATTTTGACATCTGGGAATTTGGAGCTTCTATATCTTGGGCAATAGTGCAGTTGAGAGTATGTGGTTTTGACCACATTTAAATATTATCCTTTAGATGTACGTTAACAAAAATTAGGTACAAAGTAGTTTTAACAAAATTTATGTACGTAATATATGCAAATTAATTTTTTGTTGTTGATTTGAATTATTTTGTTGGAAATGTTTCAGCATTGAGTTTTGATTTACTAGTTATATTATTGTAATTTTGGAAGAAATATTGTGGGTACATTGTAGTTTGACATTAAGGTGCTGTTTGCAAACAAAGTGAGAGCCAATGCAGTCACTATAAAAATCCAACCTGTCATTCAAGCTCTGACCTTATCCACAAGGGCCAATCATAATCCAAAGTTAATTGGCACCTTCAGAGGTCAGAGGGCGGAGTTTAGAGTCCCCGTGTCACAGACGTTGTCAAACATGATCTTGTTATAATTCTGACCTGGCAAATGAACAAAAAGAGCTGTGAAGAGGATATTAGTAACGTAGTAAGGTATTGCACTTGCATTTTATTATAAATTCTGTGTGCTATTTAGGTGTTTTTGCATAGCTTTTGAGTATTATATTTCTTCCATGCCTTAATGTTTTAACTGAGCCTCATTTACATTGACTTCTTTTCTTTCTTTTTTTCTCATCCTTGCTTTGTATTTGTTCAATGCTCTTTTTCTTAGACCTGGCTTCTCTCTTCTTAACATCTTTTCCTACATCTCCCCCACTACAGTTAAATGATGAGGTTTTTGAAGACCCAGGTAAAGCTTATAACCCATGCCTGCAGTTTGATCATCAGAATAGAACTTTTCCCATAACAGTCACTGACCCTAATGGCAAAGAAATATGCAAAAATGTGAATGATGAGAGGAATGTTTTGCTTGAACTCAAGATCCTAATGTTTTGCTTGAGCTAAAGATCCTAATATTTCTCAGAGATGTATCTGTGAAAATAAGTGGGGTTTTTTTGTTTGTTTTCTGCACACGGAAGATAAGCACAGAGACACACTTTATTATACTTAAAGGGCAACTAAACCCCTGGTCAGAGCCTGACTCCACCCACTGACAATATTTGAAAAATGCTGGAAAAGTGGGCGGAGCCCAGCGGAGATAGAGGGGACGAACCAATACTCTATCCTGATTGTTTTCAATACTCGCAATTCCAACTCCTGACTCGCTACAGTGGTTTTGACGAAACAAGATGCTTTCTATACTGCCAAGGGCGTGGTGAGCTGGAACCTGCTTAAGTCACCTACAACCGCTTACCGCTTACTTCATGAACCACCGCAAACATCCAATAGGAAAATTCAACTGCAGTAGCCACCGTTCAACCTAAAGAGAGCAGCACTCAGACGTTTTTACACCATATATTGTAGCATTAAAACACTTTATACCCAAATGTCAAAAAAGTTACTCGAATCAATGAACAGTACTAATAAAGCCCCAGTCTTACAGATCATTAACTAAAAAAAGTTGGTTTAGGGTTTAAAGGATATTATTTAAATATTATCATTTACTTACTCTCATGTGGAACAAAGTCATACAGATTTGAAACGATATAAGAGTGAGTAAAATATTGACAGAATTTACACACTGACACCTTTTAACAATTTTATATAATTTTGCCCCTCGTCTGTCAGTATTTTATTTATTAATGTATTTTTTGTATTTGTATTTGTAAAGACTAACAGGAGTGCATGAAGGTTAGCTGATCATTTGCTTAGGAATACCACATTACAGTATGTTTTAAGGAATATTTAAAAATACATATTTCATTAGGATTCCACAATATTTTGAACATTATTTTACAATAATTTTTCCGTTGTATTTTTTTTTAAATGTACACTTATAATATTTTGTTTTACTCTAAATTGTTTTTTTAAATTATATTTCTTTTTTCATTATTTGTATATGTATTCATTATATTGTTTTATAATTGTATTATAATATTTTACTCTATTTAAATTGTATTATTTATATTTCACTGATCATTTAAAAAAAGGCTTTCCTCCCGGTTACTTTTTATTATTACTGGTTTTCTGTTTATGTTTATGTGACATTTTCTTAATGTAATTATGTGAAATATAGAGCTGTATTACACATTCAGATTAAGAGAACAAAGCACCTCCTCTGCATATACACATATCCAGGTCATCTGTGTTTCTTTCATATTTTTTCCATGTAGTCTTTTCAGCATGCCTGTCAGTATGTGGTACATTTTTACAAGCATCATTACTCTTTTCTCTCTGATGACCCCTGTAACAGAAGTGGATTTACAGTCGGAGCCCACCTCTCCTTCAGCAATCAATCTTGATGTTACCGAGCCTCATGCTTTGCCCATTCCCTCCAACCTCCCTTCTCCTGCCAGTCTCGCCAAGCCGTGCACCACGTCATTCCCTGTTCTCCCCTTTCCTCCCCCCACCTCTCTCCCCGACAAGGCTGTTGCCCCCCTCCGTCCTGGCCCAACTCGAGCTCTGAGCGTACCTCCTGCCCTGCAAGCTCTTCCTAAGGACTATGCTACCCACAAGCCCCCTCTCAGTGCTCCCGTCGCTGGTCCAGACACACTTTCGTCCTGGGCCCAGAGCCAATGGATTGCGTTCAATGATACCTTTGTGCCATGTCGTGGACCATCCCATCAACCAGCGAGACCTCGGTCAGTGCCTGTGTCTCAACAGCCTAAGCTTTTCTTCAGAGAGACTGGTGACCCATTTGGCAGCATTGGGAAAGAGGAGAGCACCCCCTCTCTAAAGGAAGCACCAGCCCGATCCATGCAGGATGGTAATATTGAGGAATGAGAGTTTTCATAAGCATGTTCCAACACTGTCCCATGGCTACATGACAGTGAGATAAATATACTGAGATTTTAACAAACCTGATGTTTTTACAACTTATTTAATTTCATTGTAATTGTTTGGATTTCTTTTTTATTTCTTTTTTTTTCTTCAGTTAGTGTTAGATTTATTTGATTTTAGTTGTTTGATTGGTGAAAATGTATTTATTTTTGTGTTTTCTGTGTTATTTATTTATTTGAATAATACAAATGTAACCAAATAATCACATGTAAGCCATCATAGTCTTTATTACTGTTTAGCTAGAAACAGTAAAAAAAAAAATGTGGGAACCAAGTTTGGTTTTATTTTATTTTATGTATCTTTCTATTTTTTTTTCTTCTATTTTTTATTTTTCCAGATAATTTTAGTTCAGCTACACAAAGTAGCCGTGCAATTACTCAAATTAATATGTGTCCGCAAACTTGGTCATAAATATCATATCCAATGTTTTCTAAAATCAGAGCATAATGACTAAGATGGTTTAAAGTGTGCATGTTTCTTTCAGTTTCCTTACCTGGTCTTATAATTTCTTATTCTTATTTTTTCATGTTTATATTGTGACATTGGCCATTGCATGTGACTAAACATCAGGTGTAATCTTTGGATTTGACTGTTAGCTTGTTTTCTGTATGATGCCAAATCCAGTATAGCAACATTTTGCATATTTTTCAGCATTGGTGATTTTTAAATCACGCTCAGATGGTGCTATCTCCGTATTTTCCACTTTTTTTCGTACATCTTGTGGTTCTAAAATGTGTCATTTTTTTTTTTTTTTTTTTTCATGCTCAGTACCACCTCCAAACAGGCCGACTACTCCCCTGGGCACAGCAGCCATAGTCCCTCCTCCAAGACCATTATCACGGCCCAAACTGCCAGCAGCCAAGCTGGCGGGCATCAATGAGGCTGTGAGTAAAGAAGATATTTCCTGATTCCCCCTGAATGCAGTGAATTATTAATCAGTTGGTTGTTTTCTGCAGGGCCGGCCGTTCAGCCCTCCTAAGGTGTCCAACTCTAGCCCTCCTCCCGCTGCTCCTCTGGCTCGTGCCGAGAGCTCCTCCTCTCTCAGCTCCAACACCTCCCTGAGCACCAGCAACACACCTACTGTCGGTGAGTCTTCAGTCTCACACACTCCTGTGAACACAAGCTGCACACACTAAATCTTTTTTCACATCATTCACATTCACATCAGGCTTACAAAATGTATGAATACTTCATATCATTTATCATTTAATAAATGTATTAGTTCATCATTCATATACTGTATCGTTTTTTTTTTAATATACTTTATATTCATGTCCATGTGTAAGGAAAGCTAATATGCACAAATAATATTCTACACATTGTATTTCATCGTGTGGTCAACACATCACTCGCCAGATCATTCCATCCTCATTCTTCACTGGTGAACTGTGTTCTCGCCCTGTTTTTTCTTTCTTTCCCTTTTTTGGTTTCCTCCTCTTCATTTTGAATTAAGAGGACGATCTTTTTGTGGGGAAACTGCCCACATTTGAGAAGAGATGTGAAACTCCGGCAGGTAGAGTGGAAAGAACTCAGAAGAACTTTTGTTCTAACTTACTAACTGACTCAAGAAGGATCATCTCTCCTTGATCAACCAATTGCATTGCCCCATCTGCTAAACCATAACTACTCTCATTCTGTGACTCACCACGTGAATGATCTCGAATTGTGAAACTGACTGTTGTGCGTCTGATGCATTGTGGCTGATGAGGATGCATGGCAGAAATAGTGTGGACGATGCCTTTTCCTTTTACCTGTTGACCTGTCATTGTTTGTCACTGCAGAGGTTTAAATGATCTTAACCGAAACACATTCCTCAGAACGCCTCTATTATTATTTTTTATTCATACTTGGATGTCTGTTTTTTATTGTCTGTCTTTCTCCTGATCCTTTCCCTCATAGGGATATCTCGTGGGCCCAGTCCAGTGACACTGGCTTCCCAGGATGCATTGCCCATTGCTGTAGCATTCACAGAGTCGGTTAATGCGTATTTCAAAGGAGCAGATCCCAGCAAGTGAGATTCATGTCATCTGCCCTGCTAATACCAAACAGACTTTACATACTATACACATGACAAAACCTTGAAATCTCATAGAATTAAAAAGTAATGGAAAAATAATTCATTTGGTCATTAGTCTAGATATTCTAAGCTCTGACATATTTCAGTGGCTCTTTGTGAGTGTGATCTCTGTAAAATGATTTTAAAAAATGTGATTTTAGGTGCATTGTGAAGATCACAGGAGACATGACCCTGTCCTTCCCTAGCGGCATCATCAAGATTTTCACCTCTAGTCCGTCTCCTGCTGTTCTCAGCTTCAAACTCTCAAACACTAGCAGATTAGAGCAAATTATGCCTAACCAGCAACTACTGCTCAGGTGAGTGTGTGCCTTTACACAAACTTGTTTCTACTAATATTACGCTACTGTTTAACTTTAATTCAGCAAGGATGCATTGAAGAATACTTATATTTCAAATAAATACTGTTCATTTGAACTTTCTATTTATCAAAGAATGCTAATAAAACATGCATCACAGTTCACACAAAAATATTTAGCAGCACAACTATTTTCAACATTGATAATGAGAAAATCAGCATATTAGAAAAATCTCTGAAGGATAATGTGACACTGAAGACTGGAGCAATGATGCAGAAAAATCAGCTTTGCCATCACAGGAATAAATTACATTCATATATATTAGGAATGTATATTCAAACAGAAACTATTATTAAGTATTATAAGTATTATCAACAGTAATACTATTGCACAATATTGCTGTTTTTACTGTATTTCTGAGCAAATACATGCAGTCTTGGTGAGCATAATGGACTTCTTTCAAAAAAAAATGGTAACATTTTACAAGAAGGTTCATTAGTTAATATTAGTGAACTTCCTTAGTTAACATGAACTAAGAATGAGCAATACATCTTCAGCATTTATTAATATTAGTTATTACATTGCTCTGTGGAGTACTTGATTCTGATTTGTCAATCGCGCCATCCAGCTGTATGTTATTCCCAGATAACAACCTCTCAAAGCAGATAACGCAGGCTCATCTGGGTTACTGAAGTCAGCAGTGCTATACATTGATAGGAATGTTTTTTCTTCGTCGAAGTTTTGCATTTGGTGAGCTAATAAATTATTAACACTCAGTCGAATCAATATGTTGTGTACAGTTATTTAATTATACCATCCAGTATTGTGGACTCGCTCAATCTTGTTTCATACAAACGCAGCTGCTGCCATTTTGTGACTATTGCTTTGTACAGTGTTGGATTATAAGATACAAACAGGTACAATTTTAAAAGAGTTTAATCGGAAATCAGTATCTCTTATCTCCACAAGTAATTATGTGGCGAATTGCTTATAATAAGTAGTATGACTGTACCGTATCTCTTAAATGTCCTTCTAGTTTGAACTTGCCACGCTGCAACTGCTCTCTGCGGAAGCTTTGCGTTTAAAGACCTAATAACATATTACAGTATTAATATTACACTTATTATTTAGGTTTATTGTGAGAAAACAACTGGCTGGATGTACATTATTATTAGTAATATTAATTTCAAAATGTACTAATATGTTATTAAAATGTATTTTTTAACTTTAGTGAATGCACTGTGAACTAACATGAATGCACTGTGAACAAACAATGAACAGCTGTATTTTTTAACAATAACAAAGATTAATAAATACTGTAACAAATGTTTTGCTCATTGTGGGTTCATGTTAGTTAATACATGTGAACCTTATTGTAAAGTGTTACCAAAATAATAATTAAAAAAAATCGTGTATATGAGAAAATGATAAAACATTTTGTATATTTGAAACAGCCTTCTTACTTTATTCATGATTCCATATAGTTGCATCATGATCGCTAAAGTGCACAGGCTAAACTCACCCTGCTCTCACTCACTCACCCACATTCTTTTTCTTCTTGTGTAAGTTCGTGCTAGCAGTTCCCATGCATGACTATTCAAATCAGGGGGGATTTGAATTTGTGATTTAATAGTTGAGCTGCTTGACTAGGGTTAGTTATTCCATGCTGCTCCAATGACACACAGCATTGAATTATTGAGCTCCTAATACTGTTTTCTCTATGTGTGTGTGTGACTCCAGTGATTCCTCCCAGAGTGACACAAACACTAAGGACTTTTGGCTGAATATGTCTGCATTGACGGCGTACCTCAGGAAGAGCTCTGAGCAGAATCCTGCTGCATCCTATTACAACGTGGACATCCTAAAGTATCAGGTTCATAGCTTTCCATTCTGTTACCTTTGGGATAGTACTGTTAGTCCATGAATTCTTCAAGAAACACGTGAGTAAAGCTTGTTAGTACTAGCTTTTCTAGTATGCTTGCATAACAGGGCTGAATAATTCTGGATAAATTGAGAATCAAGATTTTTATTTTTTAAATAGAAATAACGATTCTGATTAGACAACTAAACAAAATAACATGTCATTTTCTAGAGGTTCTGACTAAATGTTATTTGCTGCAGTTTAAATAAAACCGATTTAATTAATTTGTGTTATTTAAAAAAGTGGTTTGAATAAATGATTTAACGACTCACTCACTCTTAGTGCTGCTTTTGATACTATTGACCACAACATTCTTTTAAATAGACTTGAAAATTATGTTGGCATTAGTGGAATTGCATTAGCATGGTTTAAATCATACTTATCTGACCATTATCAGTTTGTAGCAGTAAATGAAGAGATGTCTTATCAATCACAAATTCAGTATGGCGTACCACAAGGCTCAGTGCGGGGACCGCTGCTGTTCACTCTGTACATGCTACCATTAGGAGATATCATTAGGAAGCATGGCCTTAGTTTTCACTGTTATGCCGATGATACTCTGCTCTATATTTCTTCACGCCCTGACGAAACTTACCAATTCACAAAATTAATGGAATGAATACCTGATATAAAAACTGGTTGACTAGTAATTTCCTACTACTTAACTCTGAAAAAACAGAGATTCTAATTATTGGACAAAAAACGTCCTCACGTAATAACCTAGAATACTCTCTAACACTTGATGGCTGCTCTTTCAAATCTCTGTCGTCGGTTAGGAACCTGGATATGCTCTTTGATACCAATCTTTCATTTGAAAGTCACGTGTCTAGTATCTGTAAAACCGCATTCTTCCATTTTAAATATATATCTAAATTACGTCATATGCTCTCAATGACAAATGTGGAACAATTAGTTCATGCGTTCATGACATCAAGGCTAGATTATTGTAATGCTCTACTGGGTGGTTGCCCTGCACGCTTAATAAATAAACTACAGCTAGTCCAAAACGCAGCAGCTCGAGTTCTTACCAGAACCAGGAAGTATGACCATATTAGCCTGGTTCTGTCAACACTGCATTGGCTCCCTATTAAACATTGTATACATTTTAAAATATTGCTGATTACTTACAAAGCACTAAATGGTTTAGCTCCGCAGTACTTGAGTGAGGTCTTAACGCATTATAGTCCTTCACGTCTATTGCGATCTCAAAACTCTGGCCAGTTGATAATACCTAGAATATCAAAATCGACTGCTGGCGGTAGATCCTTTAGCACCAAAAATCTGGAACAGTCTTCCTAACATTGTCCTGGAAGCAGACACACTCTGTAGGTTAAATCTAGACTAAAAACACATCTCTTTGACATAGCATACACATAACACATTATAAACTTCTATAATTCAATGTTAGGCTGCACAGATTAGGTCAGCCGGAACCGGGAACACGTCCCATAAATTCTGATGTACTTGTTACATCATAAGAAGAATGGCGTCTACGCTAATATTAGATCCAGGCCGTATCCAGACCTGATGAAGGACCTGCGCCTGGCCACGATAACAATGCAGTCCTGAAGTGTCAACTAGTCTCTACCCTGTCCCCTTTCTCCTTCCCTTTACCTCTTTACAGATAGGTTCACGTGGCTATGCGGAAGCGATAAATAATTCTGTATTACACATTTTTAAGGCCAGACAAGTAATTTGTTGAGGTCAAGTTGTAAAGAAAGACTACACGCCTGCGCACATAGTATATATTCAAACATGCATACCTATAGATTGAACACGTAATGCGCATGTGCACACCGTCAACGTTTTCACAGGTTTGCGTTTTTAAAGCTTGCGCAGAGATAAAGAAATGTTTTTTTATTTTTCAGGGCTTGCACCTTGGAACCAATTTCGAGGTTTGCGTTCTCGAGCCACCAGGCACTGTTGTTGTTTGGGTGAGCGGGCAGGAGCGCGTTAAGGGTTTTCTGTTGGAACGGTGTCGCGTAAGCGGCCCCTAAGTTAATAACTAATGATCTTTGCAACGGAAGTGAATCAGTCAAAACTAACTTTAGCTGGACAATAACTTTATTCTAGAGCTGCTGTAAAGCCAAAACAATCTGTTACTTTTTACTTCTGCTTTAGAACAATCTATATTGTTAAAAGCGCTATATAAATGAAGGTGACTTAACTTGACTCATAAAGACTCCACATGGTTCATTACTGGATGAATCAGCATTTTTAAACAAATCTTGAATGAATGATTAAATGACATATTCTGTATATTTCTTAACTGTCACTTGTCGCCACCTACACCCAGATTTACTCTATTTTGATCACTACCGTAGACATCAGTGTTTATATCCGAACTATACATTTTAATGGTAATACTTCTGTGATAATTAGAATTATTGCAACAGAATTAGAAAAGAAAAGACTGTTTGTAAAGCTGTTTAATACCAATACATGAACAACTGCTCACTCTGGGTCAGCGGCAGCGTGAACACAGATTTGAATGTTTGCTGTGATCCTACTTGTGAAAGGTTTAATTGACAGACCTGAATCTTCATTTAGAAATAAGATCACGTGGGTGTTTGAATCGAGATCACAATCTTTTTATGATTAATCGTGCAGCTAGTTTGCATATGTACTGTCGATATTTAGTTCGCCTGATTATTGTTGTGTAAATCAGGTTGATTATAAGCCATTGTCCTCAGGTGGTGAGCAAAGATCTTTTGGCCCTCACTTCTCAGGCATGTTCAAATGGGATTCAGTCGACGCCTCTGAACCTCGTGGTGTACTGGAAATGTACCCCTACTACAACAGACCTGCGAGTGGACTACCGATACAACCCAGAGGCCATGCAGCCCCCTGCTGCGCTCACCAACCTACAGGTGTTAGTGCCTGTCAATGGCGGGGTCACCAACATGCAGTCGCTCCCCAACGCCATCTGGTGAGTTGGAGGGTGTAGGCACATAAACATACAAACAAACACGCAATATTTTGTGATGCAAATAAACACTGAAGTATGGACCCAATCACTGTAATATTAAATTATATACAAAATTTACACTACCTTTCGAAAAGTTTGGGGTTTGTTTCTTTTCTCAAAAATACAGTAAAAACATCAATATTGTGAAATTATTATTATTTTCTATAATTGTTTTCTATTTTAATATATTTTAAAATAAATGTTAAAATTTAATTTTTTCCTGTTACATTTTACAGTTGTGCTGCTTATGCTTAATATTTTTGTGGAAACATATACATTTTTATTTTCAGGATTGTTTTATGAATAATACAAAGTTCAAAAGAACAGCATTTATTTGAAATGGAGTTTTGTAGCAATGTAAAAGTCACTGTCACTCCTGATCAGTTTAATGCATCCTTGCTGAACAAATGTAGTAATTTCTTTAAAAAAAACTTTTACTGACAGCAAATTGTTGAATGATATTATATGCATAATCTGAGTGACCTACACAGCTCAGTTTAACTATTAGATTGTTACTGTGTTCTAATTAGGAATGCGGAACAGAGCAAGACATTATGGAAACTGAGTGACATCTCTGTCAAATCTGAAAATGAAGGTAAGATAAATACACCACTGTCAACCAAGATTTTGATTCACTACTGCATATCATTGTTAAAGTAGCATCTTTGTGCATCTCATAGCATATCAAATAACATTTTCAATGATCATTTGAAATAAAAAATATTATCATAATGTAACTTTTAAAACTCAAAACTTCCTTTAAAAAACAAACCAAAACAAAATTTACGAAACTAAGGTGCAAAACAACCTTGTTCTATACTTGTGGGGCAGTTAAATAAAACATCACATGAACAAACAGGAAAATGGGTCTTGTTGCATCCTCTTGTCGGAGAAAGTGTTAACGGCAGTGTGAACTGACGGCAATATCTATGGACTTTTAAGGTAATAAGCTACCTTAGCTAGTCCTTTTAATTGTTGGTGTTTTATTCAATTTAAATGTTAGTGAGAAGAAGAAAACTAAAAAAAATATTAGATATCAACCTGCATATGCGGTGGACATCGGTAATGCTCATCTTTGCTCGCTCCTTTGAAGGTATCTCGAGTAAAGAAAAGGGCTCTACCGAATCGCATACAAAAGACCTGAACCGGAAGCGATGCGACCTATTTTATAGAATCAGGAAGTTTGTTGTTTGTTGTTACTCAAAAGTAAACACTCAGCTTGTAATAAAGTGCATTACAGGGCTGTTTCTCTTTCCCCTTGCAAATAGTGGAATTTATTTAAGGGTTTTAAAGGTAAAATGAAAATGAATTGGAAAATGGTCCAAATCTATATCTAGATTGCCACAATGCAATTTTGTGTTGTAATGTTGTAAAGATTAAGAAGTCTTCTGGTACAAAGTACTTCAATGTTGACTGTGTGTATGTATGTGTCAGGCTCTGGTTCTTTGAGGGCAAAGTTTGAGCTGTCTGATGGTCCATCCATCCCTGCCACCCTGGCTGTTCAGTTCTTCAGCGAGGGCAGCACTCTGTCTGGTGTAGATATGGAACTAGTTGGCTCCGGTTACCGGCTCTCCCTCAATAAGAAGAGATTCACCAGTGGTAAGAATGATTGGACTTCACCAAAGCACCAGATACACTATCACCAGAAGATTTTATGATTTGACATCATAATATTATTATAATAGTTTATATCTCAAGAGTTCTCAGTCAAGCGTCTTTTCAGGGTAGTTTTGTCTTTGAAATGTCAGCGCTGACAGGAGATAAAATGTCAATATGTGTTTGTTTACATTCACAGGCCGCTATATGGCTGACTGCTGAGATCCGCTCTCAAATGCAGGGAATCTGGAGGTTCATTTCTGTTCATTCATTAATTCTGTCACTGGTTCTCAATGATATTTATGGAGGATTGTTAAGAGGGAATTGGAAAAAGTGGGCTGTCTGGGTGAAAGCCTCTCATGCTTCTGTTTCCTCTCAGCGTTCTGAACGATCCAGTTCCAGTGAAGCACCTTTCTGGAGATTCGAGATTTTTATACTACACGCTAACGTAGCACTGAGTATCAAACACTGTGTACAAAAGAAAAATAAAAAAAAAGAAAAGAAAGAAGGAGGATGTCAGGATACTGGCGAATGAAATCATTAATCCTTGATACTTTTTGATCTATTCAGACTTTTATAAAGTCAGAACGGTAGTGTATGTTATTTTGATATGTATAGTTAACGATTTTTAATATGAATTATATGTGTATAAACATACAGCATATCTTAACAAAAAAGGACAAAAGCACTAACAATCTTTCTGGATATTTGTTGAGCATTCATTTCTCCATTTGTATCCACAATGTCAGTCACAATGACAATGAGTAGAACAAAAGGAGGGGGGGGAAAACAATGAAAAAAGGAGAGACAGGAGAAAATGCCTCAGCAATCGATCACTTCATGCTCACAGGAACGCCTTACTTGTCAAGAATGCCATGGTCTTTTTCATAGCTGAGCATTGCACATTCATCTGCTAAATTCAGATTGTTTTCCCTTAATTTCTATTGTTTTGTTTTTTTCTTTCAGTTTTTTTTTTAATTATTATTATGAATGTGCAATGAAGGTATAAGCTTTCAAAATTACATTTATGGATTGTTTTTACAGTTTAGTGCCATTTTCACTTTAACATTGTTAAGAGAACCTACTGGTTAGTTGTGTGTCTTGCTTAACCGCAAAAGGAAACATATATACACGGACCTCAGTGCCTCTTTACTTAAAATAATTGTACAGGAAAAATTGCATGTTTAAGTCTAAAAGAACACACGTTTTCCCTATTTGTTTTCCTCTTCCTTCATTTTTGAAGTGCCAGTTCAGTTCTTTATGCTTCCTAATGGGATATTGAAGGGAAAACACTGCCTAAACTTTAGCCTTTGTCCTTCAAACAGTTCACTGCAAAGCATGCGCTGTTCCCGTTATAGACATCATCCAAAAGTTTTCTGTAAACTCAGGCCTTATAGATGGAATATTTTGAAATATGAGAAGAAATAATACCAAAATACCCAGTGAAAGAATTCACTGTGAGATTATTCTAATTACAAACACTGACCTGGGTATTTGGGGTCCTTGTTGATAAACAGACCAAAATGTTTTTAGTAATAGTATATTAAGATGAATTATAAACATGCACAATTTTCAGTAATTTATTAACAACAGACTACCAAATTTTTAGGTAAATGTAATTTGAAGGGACACGGTATATAGGTTTTCACCAAATGTGCCATCACGTCTGTTTTTGAGTTGTTTTATGTTAATTATCACCTGAACACATTAGTTTCTTAAAATTGCTTTGAGCAAGTTTGCCAAATACAGATCAAAGCACAATGAGCCAATGGAAGTTACAGGGAAGATTAAATGCGGGCAGTGTACCAGAGTTTCCCCACTGCCACGCATTGATTTTTAACT
The DNA here is from genome assembly GCA_030578275.1 of Meda fulgida. NCBI lineage: Eukaryota > Metazoa > Chordata > Actinopteri > Cypriniformes > Leuciscidae > Meda > Meda fulgida. The sequence goes on from CM060620.1 coordinate 27,981,266, forward strand.
CTTTTGTCTCTAAATATTTCATTAGTCTTGCCCCACAGCAGTTCACCATCATCTTAGTAACGTCAAGAGTTTTCTCCATTTAGTCTTTATTTCTCAGTTTGCGCTGGAAGCCAGTGGTGAGCATTCACAGTGCTTTAAGGGGGTCTGTCCCCCATACAAGGGCTATTTGCCTTGTCCTCTGTGGAGGACCACGTCTCCAAGGGCTACCCCAATCCCAGCCATAGCAGACACCATTTGTACCTTAAAATGAAAAACACTAAACACTAAATGCCAACAATGAAGGACCTTCATGAATCTGAAACAATGACGTTCTTTAGACTGACGTCTTGTTTTCACCAGGAACTTTGTATCTCTTTGATAGCAGCCTAACAGTTTTGTGAAGTAACAACGTAAAGATTTTATATTCAAAATTCTCACTGTCTTTGTGTACATTTTTTTAAGATATCTGTGATTTTAATTCAGTTGTTTTCAGTATGGAATGTTGTGTTGGTGTCAGTACAGAGGCAGAAATCAACTGGTGAACATCCGGGTCAATGTAGCATCCAAATACAATACAATATTGGTTTCTTCAAGTGAATATTAACTAATTGTGTAGTTAGCGAGCTGGTTCTTGCTGCCTCTACAGCCATCACGTCAATATTCAGTCATTTTTGAACATTAAAAAAAGGTCTTTTAATTCTTTCTTTTTATGTCCAATGGCATGTTAAAACATTTGTGTGAATTTTTTTTCTCACCTAATGTAAATTTTGACAAATATTTCCGCCATGTTTCTCTGCTTTATGACGCTCTGTGTCAGTAATAAATGTGTAATATATAAATCTATACAAATATAAGAAATACTACATAAAGCTAACTTGTCTGTCTTCTTTTTTTTCTTTTCGTTTGAATATCTATTCAGAAATTATGTTTTCAAAATTTCTGTTTATTTTTCAACCAATAATACCTCCTTTAGTCATGAGTGAAGATGACCATCATCTTCAAGAAAATTTGTAGCTTATTACCTTTCATCTGAGTCATTATAGACAAATGTTGGTCTGTGTTGATTGAACTTCTTTTTCCTATGTGCACCCTAATTTCTCCAGCTAAAACGGCTGGTTTAGGTTTCGGCCAGACCTCAGTCTTAAGGGGGGCATATGAAATGCATGGGAGAGCACAATTATTATTAGCCTACAGTACATATATTTATAATAATCATATAGGCTACTCTATTCGCGCAGAACGTAATCATCACGTTAAACATAACCAACAACAATAGGACCAGCTAGCCTACTATAGCCTACACATAGGCGTAATTTGTGGGTGGGACATGTCCCCACCACTTTTTGCCAGGGTCGATTGTGTCCCCAGTTAACTTTAGCTAAGCATTCATTTCCTTCATTTGTTAAATAAGAGGTGTTTTTGAAATCAAGTGATCAAAGAGCTGGTTGCCACCGCTGCTATCAGTGACGAGGATTCAGTGTTCTGTTGTGGTTCGCCTCGCGCACAGTCTTCACACGGATTCACGATTCAATCCGTTGCGGAGAGATTCTCTATTCCTTCCGGTGAAATCACAAAACATAATGCACACAAAGGTGTCCCTGCTTGATATACAACCATAGATAAACAATCAGTTTTGATGAGAAAAGAAAAATACTTAGTGCAGATTAGGACCCAGAACCTGACACATTAGGCAAAAGTTCTGCCACTGGACCATTAAAGTACACACAGAATGGTCGGATCTATTGACGTAAAAATTATTGACTGTTGGTGGGCTTTTCAACCACTTAAGGAAATCCATGACAAACTGAAGCGAGTAAGCCGGCAAAAACATAAACTGCGCCCGAAATCGAATAATCCAGCTTTAAAAAAATGCGCGGTAACTGTTTTTTTTTTGTTTTTTTTAAATGCGTGATAATTTTTGAGCGGCTAACTGATGTAGGCTTTATTTTCTTTTTAGTAAGGACGTGATATGCTGTTGCAGTGTAGATTCCCATCAATCGAACAAAATCACACCATTATTTCTTTTATATTTTTAATGTTTTAATGATAAAGAATGCACACGCATTTTGGGGGTCGGCCCCGGCCCCCTATGGCCCGCCCATAGCGACGGCCGTAGTTTCGCCATTTAACTGAACTTAATTTAAGTCTGAAGCCTTTACAGTCTATGTTCTGAAGTAGAAATCCGAAGTGCACAGTGACAATTTGTACATTCACCCAATTTGAAAACCTTAATTACTGATTACTTTTAGTACTAAATAAATTTTCAGAGCAGAGAGTGCTACAAACACAGATTATAGTAGCCTACTGATTTATTGCCATGTAAGCTATTTGTGCATTTTTCATGCATTTGATGGTTAATTTCTAGTTTGGAAATAGTATATGGATAGATTTAACGATAAAGCAATTCAACATCAGATGTTTACACAGTCATGCTTTTGAACACATCTGCTGCACTTCCAGTGCTCCTTGCAAAGTGAAATAAAACTTACCCACATGTGCTAGCCATTCGGCTTTCTTGCACACCTCGTGTCTTTTATGTGTTTACGTAGCCTATGTGTCAGGGTTGGAGACCCCTTCATGAACCCTTTCGGAAAAGTAATATGCACGCTTCATAGTTCCATCTACATTAGAGATGCTGCTTAATCCTGACCTGATTACCACTTGATATGGATTGAATGCTGTTTACACACATGTATAACAATAATTCTCAGTTCTGTATTTGTGCGTGTGCGCGCGCGCGATTGTCCACTCCATTTGTATTTTGCTTGACAGACAGATTTTTTTCAGTGACTGTTTCTGCAGGCTACATCTTTACACCAGTAGGTATTGGCAACAATGACTGGAATCAGTCCTTCAATTCGTTCAAAACATTTTATCATTCAAAACTAAATGCTAAATTCAGAACCGCAATCTATCTATCATACTATTAGGCCTACTTACCTGTCTGGAAGGAATATGAGTATTAAATATTCCCTTTTCAAAGACTGGTGATGACGCGTTTTAACGCTTTAGCATCCTAAATCCTGCAAAGTTTTTTTTATGTTTTCATGGGTTTTTTTATGTATGCCTATATATGTACATTTATAACACAGTTCTTTGCATTATTACCTTTGCATCAAATAATAAAATAAAATAAAAACGAGTTAACGCTGTGAGGGTTTCCCTCTTCTGACTGCGGCGGCCGTTATCAATCTATTTTTCCCCCTCTTTTTGAAAGTTGTGAAAACACTTTTTTTGAGTCTTTTGCTATTTGAGCAAATGGGAGAACACACACAAACACAAAAGTATGTATTCTCATTCACCCAACTTCAATGACTTCCGCTTCTGAGAAACATGTGAAAAAGAACAAGTGAGTGCATTTTATCAAGTGATTCGTTCAAAAAACGACTAAGGTCCTGTTGGCTACAAGAAGGACAAGATAGCCATAGACATAAATACATAGACACCCCATTGGCTGCTGGAGCGTACGTCAACGGCGCCGCCATATCAAGGAGGGCAACTTGCCCATACCTCTCATTATGGGAATTGAGAAAAATGCCTGTTTCGTGCGCTGCTTGGGGCTGTACAAGTCGCCACACAATTGAAAACAGGTCTCGGGGACTTACCTTTCACAAACGAGACTGAATTTTTTTTTCTGGTTGTATTTGGTAATTATATAATTAGTAATAGTAACGTACACCACGTGCAAACCACTGACATCGGCTGATAAATGTAAACTTTATTATTGTTTTATCCAGGAAAACCGCAGCTCACCCGTTTACTTGCATTTGTTCACAGCACAGTCTTGCCCTTCGCAAAATGGCGGACACGTTGACGTATCGCAGCAACGCTCCAAAGCGGCCAATAGGGCGTCTATGTATTTATTATGTCTATGAAGATAGCTATAACAATAACTATTTATACCATGGTCTGGGTGAATACTCGATTCTGATTGGCTGCAGGGTGTCAGTTAAAAAGTGATAGAGGACACCAAGTAAAGGAGTTCTGGTGAAACTGACTGTTTACCGTTCGAAATTAATAAATTGATGCGCTGCTTACAACAGCTGTGAGTAACCATAGCAACAGGCAGTCAAAGTAGAAAGAAAAGAAAGAAAAAATGTAAATAAAACGGAGAAACGACACAAAGCTGAGCGGACTATAAATATCGCCGGTTGCTAAATAAACGGTCAGGCAAGTTATTATTAGTAAAACTAGACATTTAGCCTAATTAAAATATAAACTAATGTTTTAAAAATGTTTTATTTGGCAAGTGACCATGGTATAAGCGGGTTAATGCCCTTCGAAGTGTCCGTTGTAATAATGGACTTCGGCGGAGGCCGCTGCGCGTCGGCCGGTTTACACCTCGCCGTCGTCCATTAAAACCTTACAACAGACACCTCGTCGGGCATTAACACTTGCATAACCTTCACGTCAACAGACATTATGTTCTGTTTATTATACGTGCGCGCTGCACACACAGTTATCGTCTGTCGCTTTAAATGCTCGAACCTTTCAAAGGTGACTGGTGTTGTGAAAGTGATTCCAACGGTAATATCATCTGTGTTGTTATCGTTATAGCTGTGGTGTCGTCGACCATAATCTTATAGAGTTAGAACGTCCTTGGTGTGAAATGGTCTTAAATCAGGAGACTCGTGATGGTTAATTCAGCGATGGCTTCATTCGGACGTTTTTCAACGCCGAAGCAAAAATAGCCAACTGAACTGGCATCTAAAATGTAAGTACCAAATGTTTTGTTTATTGAACTGTTTTATTAAAAACAATATCAGGTTAGCAGTCGTGTTGTTGGTTTAAATATTCGGGACAGCATCGGAATTAATTTAGTAGACTACTTCACCTACTGTGGTGCTGGTGGTTACTGTATAATTTGTCAGAGACTTATTCTACTATGATGCAAAATAGGCTCCCGCCACTCTCGATCAACACCAATCGATGCACGATCAGTCACTCAAAGTGATCCATATTACAGATATTAAACTGTACCTAGAAGGTTAAAGAGGAGAGGGTCTTTCAGCTCTTTAGCTAACTGATTTCAAATGTTCTTTGGATGTGGTCACAGGCTGTGTTTTTGCAGAGACTCTGTGGGGTAATAGAGTTGAGTTATTAAAGAAGGAGAGAGCAGGAGCAGCATCACTTACGTTTATGCTCCATTACAGAATGACACGGCCTTTTGATCCAACGCCCCCCTCTTCAGTATGAGCAAAACCATCTGAGCAAACACACTAGCTGGACCTTCATAACTTAAAAATGTGTTTGCTTTTCTCCTCCATCTCACACTGTTCCCCTCATTTACTCCTCTTTAATCCTTTGGCTTCTCTTTCTCTCTCTCCATCTTTCCGCGTTTCCAACCGCACCCATCTTCTGACTGTATTCTGTTTATTTTCTTCTCTCCTCCATTCTAAGAACATCTATCCTCCTGTATCATCTCTTTTCTCTTTTTCTCCTCTTCTAACCACACCTAATATCATTCTTGATCTCCATCCACATCTGCCGGCTCCTCCCTCTCTTCAGCCTTTGGTAGTTCTCCCAAAACAACAGTGCACGAGGAGCTTACTTATACCATTTGAAATCCTTGAAATTCTCCAGACACTCATATTTCACTCTCTAGAATATATGATGAAAGATGTTTTAATAGAAACCTTGTTTAAGTACCATGTCATCTGTCCAGTGACATCTCTGCAACTCGTAATGCTATCACTACTAATTCTAGGCTCTGTTCATTGAGGCGATAACCGAAGCCATGGAGCCTCACCGGTGCTGCGATGGCTAATAGACCTTATTCAGAGCAGCGCCATGACAGGTATGAAAGCGAGGCTGTTAGGAATAGACTTGCAGTGTCTTTTGTCTGCAGAAATTTCTTGGAAAGGTATTTTTGCAGGGTTTCGTCAATCGTCAGCAGAACAACCCCAAAACACATTAAAGGTCCAGTGTGTAATATTTCTGTGGATCTATTGACAGAAATGCAATATAAGATCCATAACTATGTGTTTAGTGGTGTATAAAGACCTTACTTAATGAACCGTTAAGTAGGGTTGGGCGATATGGCCAAAAAAAATTATCACGATAATTTTTTTATATCAGTCGATATCGATAATTATCACGATAAACGTCAAATCTTTATTTCTTTCAAGCAGATTTTTGCTCCTAAGTGAAAGTTGTAGAAACCAGAGTGTTAATTGTGGTTTTAAACTACTCCTTATTGTCAGAACATATCATGACAAACAAATCTGAGGTAGAACATTCAAACATTTTGTAATTTTTCCTTAAAATAAATATCTTAATAGAAAAAAATATTTCTTAGTTTCTGTATGTGCTAATTTTTATTTGGTAAAATGTAATATTCTGACTGAGTTTAATTAAAATTAGCCATTGGTCATCCAGCATCATGCATTTAGATCATGATAACCACAGATAAAAGCACCTCACTATGTTGGCTAAATGTTACTTTATGGTTTCTATGGTATTTGTATGAAAAACAGTAGCCTAAATACATTATTAAATACTGTAATTATATTCCATTAGTCCTTTAATACATTGTCTACAATAATAATATAATACAATTCAATATGTATATCCCACATTTCATAGTGCAGTTAATATTAGTAGGCTAACGTTACAGTAAATCCATGGTAAATGATGGGAGTTTGTAGCCGGAAAAGCTTCTGACTGTATCGTTGCGCGCAGTGTTCCTCCTGTTCGTCAGCGCTGTTTCATCTGCCTTTAAACTGGTTTAAATCACTGAGACATTTGTGTTCTTCGCTGAACTCAAGCGCTTCTCACTGGATCTCGTGACGAGACGATCAGAGTAAACGCGTCTGCTAGTGAGCTCGCGCTGCGCTGCCGTTTGGACTTTGAGCCGAGCGGATAAACGGTCCGTGAGGCGCGCGGTTCAGATGAGTTTTGTTCCGCTTTTGGCGCACAAACATTATCGAACATTTATCGAACTCTTGATATCGTTTTATCGAGAAAAATGATATCGCGATAACTATCGTTATCGTTTTATCGCCCAGCCCTACCGTTAAGTTTGTATTACCTTAGAATTAGTCATTTATATCTACATAGGCGTGGGAATCCCCTTCTATGAAGGTTGCCATATTGTGACGTCATGATTCTACCGTAGCCGACAGCGAACACAAAACGCTACAGAGCAGGTTTCGTCACTACCTTTGAAAGAGAAGCCGCAGAAAGCTAGAAGCCAGGTAGACACCGTGAGTAGTGACTTTCCCTTGTCAGTGGTGTAAAATATGTAGTTGGATTGTTACATGTAACTTAGTTATTCTCCATCGCTGTGTTATGGCTTTGCTATGGGGGAATACATGTGCTGGTTGCGTTCGTGAGACAGCTGATTAGTACTCTAGTCATTGACCGTAAAAACCGTATGTTACAGGAATCACCAACCCGTCGATCGCGACAAGTCGATCTTGGAAGCATTTTAAGTCGTTCGCGAAGAGTTTTCAAAATCAGAGAAAAAAAGCCTATTGTGTGTAGTAAATGGTGTCTAAGGGATGCGGAGGCGCGCGCGCTGTTGCAATCATGTCATTTTTGCCGTGCGCACCTTTGGGCTCATGCGGACGCGTCGAGTTTAAACAAGGCTTTAGCTTTAACCAGCTCAGCCACAGTAACAGCTCATATTAGCCAGGTAAACTTTTACTACCCTGTTAGAAAAAAATGTAGTTGTATAGTTTCATGTGGTTCTTCTCCCTCGCTGTATTATGGGTTTGCTATGTGGGGAGAAATGTGCTGGTTACGTTTGTGAGACAATCAGCTGATTACTATTATTATATTATATTTTAAGACCCTCACCTGACTATGGCTTTGTAAACTTTATCCATGATGTGGTTTATAATGGACTGTGGTACAGAAACAGTGACAATGTTACACACTCTCGGCTTACTCTGGCTATTCTCTGCTGTCTCAGTCGACGATATGTTTGTCCCGTTTTAGCCACCGTAGCTTCTTCGAAAGGGAGGGGTGAGTAGTGGGCGGAGCCATTAGTGCAACTCGCAACCAAACCGCTAGATGTCACTAAAAATCACACACTGCACCTTTAAATAACAGTACAACCTACTGAAGAGATGTCATCTTCATTTATAGATGTATGTCTATCCCTCACAGCCTTGCTTTCATTCCAATATGGCACTGCTGTGAATAAGGTCTATTGAGTCCTTAAGTAAATGAGATGAATCTAGAAATGGGAAGACCTGTTGATTTTGATGAGGTTTGCGTGTTTATTTGGGGCCCAGTATTGTTCCCAAAAGTGAGCTAAAGCAATCATAGTAGACTGTGAAATTACTTTAGGCTTCTCTGCAACATATCCTCTGTTGCTCACTAGATATCTATGATTTGTTCCAATTTAAATAGCTGAGTAAATGTGAGTATTGTATGTGTGTACCTACGTAACTATGTTTTGGGGACAAATATGTACCCAGAAGTGAGTTAAAGTGCCCCTATAATACTTTTTTGAATATTACCTTTCATGCAGTGTGAAATATAGCTGTTTGTGAATGTAAAAGGTCTGCAAAGTTAAAAAAAAAAAAAAATTACACAACAAATACAATTATTGTATCCTAAAAGACAGAATCCATTCTGCCGAAATGAGTCGTCAGCAACTGATCTTCAATGCCCAGAAACAACCTCTACTTTGACCTGTCTTCAATCACTGAAGTTTGCTGAGGCATGAAACAGTTTGGTTCATGTTGTCGACATGTCAAGAAGATGCTGTTTTCTTATCTGCCAAAGCAAATCCTCTTTGCATGCACTTCCAAAGGACGAGGACTCGGGGTCAAACTGATACAGTAAAACCGACGTCATCGTTACTGTACATATCAATGTGTATCAAGTGCTGATGAAGCCTCCGGAGCTGAAATTCAGATATGGTAATGGCCATATTGTCTGAATTCAAACTGGGCCATCTGACCAATCAGAGGAAGTAGGCTCTGGAAAGGAGGGGTTTAGAGAGACTAAATCCTTTATGAGCCATGTCAGGCACTATGAGAAAAGAGTGGATGCCACAATTTATATTATGAGAAAATTAAAGTGTTTTTTTTATTTATTTATTTTTTTTACCTTGGATGCATGTAAACCAAAACAAAGTAAGGGACCTTTAAAATTGCATATTAGTGGCACTTTAAATCTGACCAAACTTTTTGGGGGGGGGGATCTGAATTTGTGAAAACAGTATAAAAAATAAAGTAAATACATTTTTTGATTAAATGTAAAAATGCTTTTCTGTTAGGGTTACGGAGTGGGTTAGGGTTAGTCTATGGAATGACCCTAGAGTGAGTGAGTGAGTGAGTGAGTGAGTGAGTGAGTGAGTGAGTGAGTGAGTGAGTGAGTGAGTGTGAGAGAGTATAGGTTTATTAGATAATAAATCATTCAATCTGTTCAAGGTTTATTACGATTGATTAGGCTATTGTTTTCTTCCAGGATTAAAGTTCATTTGGAACCAAAGTGCCAGGTTCATACAATGAATGTTTTTGATGATGAAATAGTCACTGAATTTGACACTGTTTAACAAATTTAGTTGCATTAAATCTTTAAAATATATTCACAGTCTATTTGAGACTGATGCAGTTAGATATATTGTCCTGTATTATGCCTGAAAGTTTTAACACTATATACTAAATATAGCGAAATGGGTATGCTAACAGACACATACATACATTTATAGTGGTGCTCTCACTATTTGAAAGGCTCTTAAAATAGCTAAAATCATGTCACAACGCAACCATAATACTGAGATGGAATGTTTGTTTGACCTGTGCATGTTTGGATACTAAATTTCACACTTTTGTTTTTGTTACAGGCTGACAGATACAATTGTCCATCTACTGCCTGGCTTTTTACTGTGATCATTGTGATTGGTTCTCTTCAGTTACTCAGCAGCAGCAGCATTTGTTTCTCTCCTTGTGTCTATCTCCCCCCTCCTATCCTGTTTTTGCTTCTATGTAATGCATGTTGGTTCAAAATCAGATTGGTGAATGGGCACGTAAAACTGTTCCTCCATACTGAGCAAAAGAGAAATGGTACATGAAAGCTCAGAGCAGTGTAAGGATGGAACAATGGGGAGACAGGTGAAAGGCAGGTTGGAGGGAATGAGAGATGCGAGAGAGATTAGGCTTTCGTGCCTGGCGAGCAGAACCACGTCATGGGCAATTTGTCACAAGGTCGGGGGCCATGATGGAGGATGGCGACATCTTAACTCCCATGGAGCAGCCCCCACAGTGTCTACTATCTGCCAGCCAAAGATGAGGTAATATTGCTTGCACCAGATCACACCAAAAATATCTAGGCTTTGTGTCCTGTATTGCAGAGAATCATATCTGATCACATAGCATGACGCTACGGAATAATTGATTCCAAGTGAGCATTCAGTAATATTTTCTAATTTTCACTGTCATCCATGCCAACTTTGTCAAGTCATCTTCATTTATATAGCGCTTTTAACAATGTAGATTGGTTCAAAGCAGCTTTACAGAGGTAAACATATAATTTAAGTATGTAACTTTGTATATCAGACTGTAACCGAAACTGCTGCCACTCTCACGTCTCATGTGTTACACAATGGACTCCCTCTCATTTAATTTCAAACACAACTGGCAGTATTTTGCTTCTTCGTTCTCGATTAGTGGAAATCACTTCACAGTACTTCAGTGTTAATATTACTGTAATATTGTTGCAGTGTTCATCTTGGCTGATTGTTTTCATGTGTGAAAATTATTTTTCATGCTCCCTCCCAACCATAAAAATTTGAATGAATCTGGGCTTTGTCATCCTGGAATATGCCATGATGCGTTTTCCTACATGGTTGTTTAAGAAATGAAAAGCTACACACTCCATCAATTGGGGTTAGAAGAACTGTTGCCAAACATATAACATGCTAGAAACATAATAATCACTGCAATAATGATCCAATTATTGGTTGTGGAGGATTTACGTGACAATGGCATGAAGCAATATTCTGCCTCACTGAGATGAAGTGGTGGTCTGAGTGAGAGAGAGAGAGGGAGGAATAGAGAGAGTTTGTGTGGAATGGAATCCTATTAAGGCCCCTCTTGTGATTGCAGCTGCACTTTTCCCATTGGAGGACATGGATGTTCATGCAACCTAGCGTGCGATCAGGATATTGTGCTGCATATGAGTCACTGGAAGGAAGAGGGGAGACAAAGGTAAATTAGGATGAGAGGAATCTAAAGTAAGCCACAATTGCAAATATTAAAAGATTTAATTTGGTGGCTAATCATTTAAAGCTGAATGAAGAAATGCGTTACCAAGGTTTGTTAATGTTTGTGCAATACTGAGACAATGTAGTCTCTATACTAATAATTAATCCAGTGCAGGCAGGGTCATATGAAGAAGTTCTCTACTTTTGTTTTCTCACTGCATCCAATGCAAATAACTAGCAGCTAGTGAAAATCAAACAAAGACTTACCGGGAGGTTGTCCAAAGCATTCACACTGGCAGTATTTGAGCTTTGCGAATGCCAAGATATCATTTGAGCAGGCCTATCCTACACACACACACCAGCACACACATTTGTTATTACCATGCATACTACACACTCCGTGATCACAAAGAGAGCGACAGAGAGAAAGAGGAAATGTTCTCCTCATAAATATTTGGACTCGGCTTAATTGAAAGAGTGTGTCCGGCCCAAAATCTGGGCTTATTTTAAACATTCTTGTGCTGGAATCTATTCTCTTCCTAAATGTGTCTCAGGTGTCTCCTCAAGCTTTGGAAAAAGAATTAAAACAAAGTCTTCAGCATGGGACAGTTCTGACATACTGCTTGATCTTCATGAAGAGTTTAAAATGAGCTAAGAATTTAGCTCAATGAAGCTCAGCTGAATTGTAGTGTGTCTCTAGTTCTAGTTCTGTTCAATATCAATATGCACAATATCACATTTTCTTTCACCATCAGGAGATTCAAACCATAATGGTGTCTTGAGCATCCTGTCCAGTTAGAAAAAAAAATCTGGGCCAATTTTCATTTGCAAATTTGATTCATATTCCACTCCACGACAACAGGTAAACAATGGACTGTGAACAAATCTGTAATAAAACTAAAATTTGAGTTCAGTAGTGCTAAATCTTTTTTATATATACATATACTGTAATTCGTAAAACACTGTTTTGCTAAATAAATCCATTAGGACTCCGGATGCAGTTTTGAAAAAGTAAAAGTGATGCAGAATTCTTTTGATATTGTTTGAAGAAAAGCTTTTTTATCTCTCTCTATGTTCTGGCCCATTTAAGGAAGCTCCTATTGCAGTGTGATTGCATGATTCCCTTGTGTTTGAAAAGTTGTGTGCAAAAAGGAAGAAACTTTTGTAGTTCATTGATTAAAAAAAAAAAAAAAAGTATTTTCCTCTTGCCATCGACTTTGCTCTTTTGATTTTGGTGATACATTAATGGAATGTTTCACCCAAAAGTGAACATTCTGTGATCATTTACTTTATTTCTTTTGTGGAACACAATAGAAGATATTTTCAAAAATGTCTCTATGGATTTTAAGTCAGGGGCTCCACTGTTGTTTTGGACAGCTTTACACTACATAATCAAGTTTGACATATCAGGTCAGTTAATTTTTTTTTTTTTTTTTTTTTTTTTTTTTTTAAAGATTTGGTAAAAAGCCATTTTAGATTTAGTCTTTGGACCTGTGAATTTCCTTCATGTCTCCTGTCATGCAACACAGAGATTACACATTTAAGTGCTCAGGCACCAATATGATGACTGAGTGTTGAAATTTCCAGTATAGCAGTAATGATCTGTTACCTGTTAACTAAGCTTCTGAGCTAAAATAGCTAAACAAAGTTCTTAAAAGATCCTCCATGGCACAGATGAGTAAATATTCCTCAGACAAGTCTCTCAATCCTTCAGCCACCATACAAAATCAGTGCAGTTCTGGCCAGATGAGACATTACAGCGTTCTAGATCTTTGGAAGAACATAACGGAAAGTAGGAATCAGGGGACAAACCCTCTTGCCGGGCCAAGTGATGCAGTACCTGCTGGTGTTTGTAATTCCATCTCAAACAGCACCCAGAGTCCAAGTGATGCTCCTGTGAATGTTGTCTCTTTGATGCCCGGCCAGGTACCGACCTCTTCAGACAGTCAAGTGTCAGATGGAGACAAAGCTGGTGCCACACTACTGTCCTCTGGAGTCTTCTTGGGCCTGGTTGGCATGACATTCACGGCTATGGGGTGGACAAATTACAATGTCAGTCACAGCTACGAGTGGACACAGCTTCTGGGGCCCGTTCTGCTGTCGGTAGGAGGTACGTTCGTGCTCATAAGCATCTGCAAGTTCCGAATGCTCTCCTGCCTGAGCTGCAAACAGAATGATGGGGAGAGAACACCTGAAACGGACCCTCTGCCGCCCCTTTCAGGACCATCGTTTGTCTTTACTAGACTCAATCAGCCCATTACCTTCCACAGGGCCACTGTGGTCCAGTACATCCCACCACCATACACATCTGTAGTACCTGACCAAAGTCTGGGCCTTATTAATGGTTTGCATTCCAGTCACCAGCCATTAGCAGTCACAGTGAGCACACCGCCACAGTATTACAACGTGTTTCCCGTGGAAAACCCCGGCTTTATTTCTGGTGAATATGACAACGCCACAGTAGAGCAAACGGAAAACAGGTATGATGATGAATACTGATGGTGGTGTACATAAGATTAATTTATATTTATGACACATCTAGAAACTGTCTTAATAGCTCATTTTTTTAATGACTAATCACTTTTTGGTTGTATCTAAAGTAATGGGTTTATCAAGCCATGTTGTAAAGAACACTAAACTTTGAAGACTAAAGAAAATCACTTAATCACTGTAACCAATAATGTAGGCTACATCAGTTTTGGGATGTAATATCTAGGCTACATTTTAAGAAATTGTATGTGTGAACTCTTTAGTCTTGTGTGCATGGTAAAAACTAATTGGTGAAGTTTTAATAAATCATTCGGCTGTAATAATTCAAATGTAACTCAATTAAATTTGCAATCAAATTTAAAAGCTCAGGGGAGTACAGGAGTAAGTTTAGTTAACTGATTGACGAAGTTTAACTAAAAGAGCTGAAATCCCTTGCATGAGCATGTAAAAATATAAAGGATTAAGATCAAAAACCTATTGTGAGGTATAGGCAGGCTATAACTTTACATGTGGTTTAATTCAATTTATGATGTTAATGGAGATTAAATGACAGGGAGTAATGGAAGTGGGTTAGATGGGGATGACTTAATTATTTTAAACAAGTAAATTTATTAACCACAAAAAAAATTGCACAATTTTAAATGTCTGTTTTCTATTGGTGTTACGACTCAGAAGAAAAAAAAGGTAGCTATAAAAGCTGTCACTGGGAAGGTAACATTTCAAAAGGGCGATAGCCTACCATTAACCTAGGCTATAGGTAGCTGTACAATTTTGGTACAAATATGAACCCTTATATTCATGTGTAAAAGTACTAATTCTCATAATTGTCTGTTAGAAATAAATAAGCATTATAGTAAAGTTTTTGGTGTATCTTTTGAAAGGGTAGACTACTTCTGCCAATGACAGCTTTTTTTAAACCTTTTTTTTTCTTCTAAATAGGCTACACGCGAAACTACAGACGTAATCAAAACGCGTCACAACACTACCCGGTCTGCTCTAAAATATAATGCAACGCATATAAGCTAAAATAACGTAGGCTACGCTAAGTACAGCTAAGCAGCTTTGCATAATTTTTTGCACAAAATACTAAGGGCTGGCATAAGTGGATTATTTGACATTTGCTGGTTTCGTTGCAGGAATCACGGCGTCCCAAAGGAAGAGGAAGAGAGGAAAGCAAGTACAGGAGGAAGCGCTTCTTCTCCACCTGCTTACGAGGAGCTTTTTGACAATTAGTTACATGTTGTTTAAAAAAACTGAGTCTGGCGAATATTAATAATTGTTCATATTTTAAAAATGTAAAACATTTAATATAGTGACTAAAGTTTCCATGTTTGAAAAATATAGCTTTCCATTTACTGCAGTTTCAATGTATAAAAATTATTTTACACATAATGTGTGCTGTCTTATGATATTGAGCTCACTAGTGTCCTCTTGGGCTCCTGAGAACTTCATGGCACACGTGAGCGTCCGGTGAGGGGCCACATGGGGGCAGAAAGAGTGAGGAAGTAAGAAAAAGTTCCTATTTCACCAACAATGGGGAAGGTCGGTGGTGTATTTCCTTTTTTGTGTGCATTCGTTTTAATAACTGAAAGTTTGACAAATAACTTTAATCGCGTAATCCCCGTCCAACTGCCATAACCGCAGAAGGATAGTTTAACCTTTTGCGTGAACGAGGATGTCTAAAAGGTTATGTCAGTGAACCTGCTAGCCTTTAGGGCATCTGTCATTTTAGGAAATATTAAGCTAGCCTATTTGTTTATATTCTGTTGTTATGGGTCGATAAGAAATCGACTTAAAGCTAAACAAGAAAAGAGAAGAACTTAATCGATTTAAATAGACTATAAAACGTCATCATTTGTTATTGGTAGGCTACTTAAAAAGTATCCTGCAAGACAATTCTAAATCAACAAAACTTTTGAGCCATTAAAATAATGTTCGATCCATGTGATAAGAAAAAAGTTTTTTTTTCAATCTTCTTTTACAGCTCATCATATGTTAATTATTATGTTTGCTTACTTTTTGAGTCAAATTCGTTAACCTTGTTGAATTCCGCTTGCATGCCTATAAGTATCAAACTCAAATCATTTGGATTTAATTAGCCTATTAGATGGGATTAGATTTAGATTTAATATTTATAATTTTCTACTAAAAATAAGATTGTTTAAAAATCTTATCCCTAAACGGTCCAATATACAAACAGATGTACATTCGAAATAGTGGACATAAATCTAAATTATTTACGTCATTTTAAATTTGGTGCATTTATTGTAGTTTAAAATACTTATATGCCATCACCACCTTCCGCCCTCGTTTCATTTAAAACGTTTTCATTCAGAATGGCAAACAGGGAGGGAAATTGTATAGGCAAAAACATCTCTCTCTCTCTCTCTCTCTCTCTCTCTCTCTCTCTCTCTCTCTCTCTCTCTCTCTGTGTGTGTGCTTGTGTTCACAACTCTTCACAATGTATTAAAATCTCATTTTGTGTGATCTTTGGTATAGTAGAAGTAGCACAGAAATACAACCCTCCCCGTCTGTTCAGACGAAATATTTAGTGTTTTGTTTGCTTGTTTTACTTGTTTGTTTTTATAAAAGTATTAAACATAAAACCCTGCTTCAGATGATCTATTATTTTGCCTACCTTTCAAAACAAAAAACTTATTTTCTTAATTTTAATAATTCTGATATTTTTTTTCTTTGGTTTCTTTTGTTTGTATTGTAGACTTTACCCAAGATATTGGCGTTTAAATTTAGAATCGCAAATGTTATTTTAAACTAAACATCTTGGGTCATTGCGTTTTATAACGTGTGTCAACTGACATTTAAACTCATGAAAACCGCATTTTACACTGAACAAATAGCTAAATGAGTCCCACAACATTTTTTTTTTTTCAAAAACTTAGATGTATTGTTTGGGTACTTTTATTCAGTGTGTACAAAAGGCAAATATACAAATAAACTTTCAAGACTGAGGAGTTGCAACGTATATGTGCTTTTAACATTTGCCATCTCTGCCTCAGAGTGTAACAGCATCTGCTCAGACAACCTTCCTTCGTTAAATGGGATTGAATGGCCAATTCGGTCACTGCTTAAGGAGGTCCATTAACAGGCAATGGGCAATGCCTCAAACTATAAGACTTAAGCGTCTTTGCTTGTCTGTTGCGAACGTGGTTCATATTTAGGCTATATAAATTCAGGTTAGGACACGTTTTTTACATTGACATTGTTGTTGTCCCATTTAAAATGTTTTTAACAATATGACTACTTTTTAAATTATGAGGTTGCATTTTATTTAAGAAAGAAAATAGTCCGACGAACGAAATTTCCGGTCCAGTGCTGTGTTTATATTTTTAGGGTTGGCTACTCTCAAGCCCCTTCGTGCTGAGTCGTCTGAAATCCGTGTGAAAACATTTTTAATAACGAAATATTAATTTTGAGTGGCGCTCAGTGTCGCAGAATTTCAGGCACTCGCCTGATAGAAAAGAATGAATGAATAAACAAATAATTTGGCAGCACGAAAAATTCTATTTTTTTTCTTTTCTTGTTGGAAATGTTGACATATCACTGTCTCCACTGTTTTCAAAGTTATAACTTATACAACTAACGCACTCTGCATTTTTCTTTTTACGATAGGTTCACGTATAGGCCTAATCTATAAATTAGATGACTTTAAACAGTTAAAATTGTTCCCAAAAAGCAAAAGTGCTTTATATCCATACATTTTTAAACAGTGTCCCAGAATTTGTATTGTGCCTTTTTATCGAGACCGCAGTGCAATGTGAATTTCATTAATTTCACTGCGCAGTAAATCGCGGGTGGCCGACAGCGCTCATTTTTGGACAACTCCGTTTTATTTATTTGGCTACAGAACACGTCTACATCTTAACTTGTCCAGATTAAGGAGGAGGAGGAAAGTGAACGCACAACCATACGGGTTGCTCCACTGGCTGTCTGAATTTTAGAACAACATGACGCAGTTTACACAGCCAATTTCTCACGCAAAATCAACACTGTGACTGCAAAGATGTCACGGATGCGCTTCTGAAGTGACTTTTACAGTAGGTGTCTTTAAACAGTCTCAGAGGTGGCATAAGCAATTTCAACTGTAGCCTGGGGCTGAGGTGGATCAGAGCAGGCATATTTTTGTCTGGCTTTTATGCAACATTATGTCTACAAAATTGTCAGCAGGCACAGAGCAGCTTTAACTCTGCTATAAAGAAGCCTTAGCGCAAGCGTCTCTTAAACCATAAAGTCTAATTACCTCGAGGAAGCCATCTGTTAACATTGCCAT
Organism: Meda fulgida; assembly: GCA_030578275.1. NCBI lineage: Eukaryota > Metazoa > Chordata > Actinopteri > Cypriniformes > Leuciscidae > Meda > Meda fulgida. Next base: position 27,999,184 of record CM060620.1, read on the forward strand.
GCACCTATAGGCTAGCACTTGTTTGTTTGGCAGGGCCCCGGATGCTATTTGAAATATATGCTAACTTACGCTTTAGTGTATTCTAACTGGTCATTCATTGTTTAGCCTACTATTCATAATAATTTAAAAAACAATAATTATTTTTTAGAAACAACTGTTTAATATAAAAAAAGCTATAAAATCGGTGCTCATTTCTGTTGCCAGGTTTGTTTCAGCCAATCACCTGTAACTATAGCTAAATGCCAAGATCAGGTCTCTGGTTATCACTCCATTAGCCCTTGCTTGATGCCTAAATCGACTATCATCATTGTGGAAAAATGTGTCCTTTTAATTATTTTCCCCCAAGCAACAGATACATCGCAAGTAGGCCTACCCTATTTAACCTTTATTAGGCTGTTGTATTGATGTTGTACCAGTGATTTTTATAGAGCTCTTGAAAGCAAAAAATGACTAAAATTCGTAAAACACATTCTTGTGGCAATTTGTAGCCTATAGTGTTTTACGTTTTGGCGAATTGTTGCTAATTCGTATGAATTCGTACGATATCATTTGTAGGTTTGGGGTGGGCCTTTATAGCCTACTTTTTTTCTCTATAGGCCTATACATTCCGTACGAATCATTTCGTAAAAATTGCCACTGAAATAGTCCCAAACTCTTCCCTAGCGACCTTCTTGAGCAGTGACGTCATCGTCAATAAGTCCCTTCCATAGATAGCCTACGATTAACGGGAAAAAAGAGATATGTTTAACAGTATTATGGACGTTTTTCTAATTATTCTGTTAATTTTATTAGTCAAATTTCACATCCATAAGTGTAAGTTTTCTAACAAAAAGCCCCTTAAAAAGCCTTAGTATTCCTTAAAGAATTCGAAAATTACTTTTTTACTATTCAATACTAGCTAATGGAAAATCTATTAAGACTTCATTTGTAGCTAATCAAAATCTTTGATTGATACAAAGGTCTTGTATTTTTGCGATTTATTGTTGTTGTGTGTGTGTGCGTGTGTGCGTGTGTGCGCGTGTGTGCGCGTGTGCGTGTGTGCGCGTGCGCGTGTGTGTGTGCGTGTGTGTGTGTGTGTGTGTGTGTGTGTGTGTGTGTGTGTGTTTTATTTGCTCCCCTGGCTCTAAAATGTATGTTGTATTGTTTTGTTCTTTAAAGCAATAAAAAAAAAAATGTTTCACGCTGTAGCCTATCCTCCCTGTTTCGTTTTTATTTATTTATTTATTGTTTTTTTCTGTTTATGTTCTTTTTGGCTTCACTTTGTCATCCATTCAATTAATTTTTCAAACAAAAGAGTCTTATTTCGTATGTTAAATAGTTTGTCAGGAATTATAAGCAGAAGAATAGCCTACACGCTTTTGAAAGCCCTTGGAATTGTGCACTGGTAAACTAAATATTATAAATATATATACTGCATGTCACTTGGATTATTATTTTTTTTAATGGGGTAAAAGGAGCTGCAGTTGGATGGTGCAGTTCCTGCATGTACCAGCAGGGTCAAATTGGAGTATGCCAATCTGCCAGACATTGTAAATTATGTATTTGGATAAAGCAATTCCTTAGCATTTCCATTAATTTCAAAGGTATTGGCTGGCAGTTTCGAACACAGCTGTTGACTTAAATCAAACCGAGGACCTTTGGATGAGGTGAATGAGAAGGCAATTGACTAGATATAGCCTATGTCATTATTCAGGGACATTAGCTCAAAGAAAGAAGGCCTCCCTGCTTTAATTATTCTTATTTCTTTTCATTATTTTCATTTCTTCTATGTAAAGCACTTTGAATTACCATTGTGTATGAAATGTGCTATATAAATAAACTTGCCTTGCCTTGCCTATAACAACACCAGGTTTGAAGACCTTTTATCAGACATTTTTATTACAGAGTTGGTGCATCTTTAACCTGACTTGTGAATGTCATTTATTATGCACAGAGAGAGCAGAACGTGTATAATCCACTGCTTATATCCGAGTCTGTGGGGAGTGTGTTTTGCAAAATGCCAGTTTACTAGTGTTACAGTCTGTCACCATAACTGAGATGCCCGTCGTGCTGGTGGTCTGATCAACACGTGACACACTGCTCACTAATGCTAAATAGCAAAGAGGGGAGAAGGGGACAAATGGATTCCATGTTTTCAGCCAAACACAGTGGAGCAAAACGAAGGGAGAGAGCTTTGTTGTTTATGAAAAACATGTGAAACCAATCAAATCCAAATTATCCCCCCGCTGTTCGAGTTGCTAGCAGTGCCAGACGCCCCTCTAGAGGTACTGCCACCCAGATAGAGAGAGCATCACTCACACTCTTTATTACTCCATACAGGTTTAAGCACTCATACTCTATATTCTACATGCGTACGCGTGAACTAATGACGCGCACGCTTACAGTTATAGACACGTAGTGCATGAATGGCTAGGGTATGCACAAGCGATCAAATGCATTAACTGAACTTTAACACACACACACACACACACACACAACATAGTTTGTTTGGGGTGCATCTGACAGTAAAACCCCAGGATGATTAGATCAATATGGCAAACAGGAAATGATTCACAGACACTGCAGCGCATTTACATAAGTCTCAAAACACACACACACACACACACTGTACGTATATATAAACACATGCACACAAACGGATCTGCTGAACACATTGTACCACTGCTCATTTACATTACTTTTCTGATACAGGAAGGCTGTTATTGAGACAAGTGTCCCCCAACACACACTTTGCATTTTTTCCACTTAATTTTCCCTATGCAGCGATCAATGAGGGAAGAATGCTACCTTTTGAGAATCTGAGCTATAATATAGCAAGTGCCAAAATGAATGTTTACTGTGTGCAGCCTGTTTGATGTGTGTGAGGGCCTTAAGTAGCTCTAATGGCAAATCTATCAGCAGTCCCTATAGGACCCCATTCAAGTCTTATTCACTCTGGCCGCCAGTTGCTCTCCACAGCCTGAGAAAGCCATTGACTAATATTACTGTGTCTTCTGGAGCCAATATGGGTCCTCCTCTCCACACGGTTTTAATACTGCTCACGTCTGGACTTTTATACTCTGGCCTCTGTTACCAAGCAGGTGTCCCAACGATTCAGATAAAGAACATGAGACAGTATAATGGCTAGAAATATGAATTATAAAAATGAATTATTAACAGCTGGACTGTGGGAAACGTGGTTAAGAGTGGAAAAATGTAGCTGTTTCAAACTGATGAAAATGTCTTTCTTAAATCTTCTTTTCAGAAAACAATTAGTAATGAAAAGTCATTTGTGGTTGGGAATCATAAAACTTAAACTACGTTTAAAAGTTATGCCAAGGTTTCAAGATCCATTTCACTTATGGTCCTGGACAAAAGTCATGATTGTCTTGAGATACTTCTTCATTGCAAAACGGGTTTCATTTTGGTCAGAAAAATGCCCTCCAGAGTTCAATTCATTACCCCTCAATAAATGTCATAATGTAACGCACAATGCAATAAACCTCATGAGCCATACATGATCACATATATGTTCTGAATGGGTTATTGATTGCCATTTTTAGGCTGCGATCCAGTGGTAATACTGTATCTGATGGAGAAATCATGTCCCTGTCTTTAATAAAACCGAGAGAACCCTAATAAGGCTAAGATGATCTTTGCAGATGTTTGATCGCTGTCTGGAAAAAGAAACGCAGCCTAGTACGGAGAGCATCAGTGAGATGTCTCTTTTTCTCTCACTTTTTGTTGATGTGCAGACTATACACAAACAAACACTCACAAGCCTTGGAGGACACTCATGTTCCTCACAGAATCTTTGTTGGTCCAGAGGATTTCACTGCAGGTTGTTTGAGGAACGTTAAAGTGTCTGTAAAGGTGTTGTACTGAATTAGTACTTTACCAGATTTATGGGACTGGTGTTTAATGAATGGCATGTGTGAGACAGGGAGAAAGTGGATCAGAGTTGTTCTGTCACAGGGGGACTGTACATCTGGGATGTCGTGCATGTTAGCCTGATCAAAGTTCCACGACATTTTCATGAAACATTTCCCTAAACGAAATGGCCAGAGGTAGCATCTTGGCCTTGGCCTCATCCCACCTCTTCTTCCTAACGTAATTCTGTCTCGTGCTCAAACTGGAATAGTTTTGGTGAAGAAATATAAACAGAAGCAGTATTGGGAGTGCGGATATTTTGAAACTGTATTCCATTGTTTACATTAGTATTTTCCTTCAGGGAAAACTTCTGTCACTGTCAATTTTGCAGGGCGGTCAGCCAATGTTCCGTCAATGTCTCTCTAGCATCCATGTAGCACTTCTATTTATGACTTAATTCAATTTGAATGCAATATGTCTGCGGTGGGTCTGTCTGCGTGTGCCTACATAAGGGTTAGAGGGGATGGAAAATAAGGGGTTATTTTGGTTTCAAATGTGTATCTATTCACATATGGTCCTTGTTTTGGCCCATATACCCCAAGATCTCACCGGTGACCTTTGACATTGCTCCCTCAGACTGACATGATTTTGGCTGCCTCATTCTGGGTTCAGTTTGACCCCCTTAGACCTCAAAGTTCAGAGGTCACAGTTGCAAAGCAGCAAATTAACCCAATGCGTCAAACTTTGCGTGACACCATGTTCAAGTGAGATTTTCGGGTGAAACTATTTTGCACTCTGACTGATTTAGCTTTTGACTTTTCAAAATGTTTCAAATCATTATAATTTGTATTCTTCCTCATTTCATTTCTCTCTTTTGTTTCCCCATATTTTTGTGTTCCCCTTAACTTTTGGATGCATATGAAGCCCTGCATGAATAACTATTTTTTGTCCTCTCTCTTTTGTTTCAATAATTCACTCTCTGTCCACATTCCACCATCCTCTTCCCTCTTCTGCCCCGCAGTCTCTCACTCAAACCCCCCTTTTCTTCTTTTCCGTCTTGTTTAAAGACGTTTCAGTTCAGCTGTCACAAATTATGTTCGCCTGCCCAGCTGTCAAAACAGGGGTGTGTTTTTCTCTTTGCACCCGATATACTACCAAAAGAGAGAGACTGGGAGATGATGGGGGGAGGGGGGGTGTATGTAGTGGTCGTGGTGGGGGGGGGTCAAAGAAAGAGAGAGAGATAGAAAGGGAGGGAGAGGGCTTTAATGTTTGGACACAAGCAATTATCTCTAATTATTGTTTTTCTTTTCAGTTTCCCTGTCCTGATGGAGGTCCCAGCCAGACCAACATGCAGTAATCCGGCCTCGTTGAAGAGGCCCACCGGGCCCCATGGTGCAGCTCGTCCGTGGGACTCTCGGGCTTTTATCTCAATGTGAGTCTGGAGTTGATTCAAACACAGAGCGATGGGTGAATTAACCCCAGAGCCCTGGCTTTCAATGGGCTCAACTAAGAGATTATATGTGTTGATGGCAGGCATTTTATATAAGAGATTATATGTGTTGATGGCAGACCTTTTATATGTTCTGGACTTTAAAAGAAACTTCTGCTAGATACTCAGTGTGGTTTTAGTTGGTATCCTCAACCCTTAATTTCTGCTCATCTCTTTTTCCCTTTTCTCTTGTCCGTCCCCATTTATCTATTTAAATATGATCGCTGTGTTTAGATGCATATTGTAAAAAAATATATATTTAAGACAGATTTCCATTCTCTGAATTCATTCATTTAACTAGAAGAGACCTGTCTTTAATTCCTAATAAAAAGTTTGTCAACTGATCAAAAATACATTACCGTTCAAAAGTTTGGGGTCAGTAGAATTTTTTCATGTATTCTTATAATGGCAAAGCTGAATTTTCAGCAGCCATTACTCCAGTGTCTTCATGATCTTCAGTGTCACATGATCCTTCAGAAATCTTTTTAAAGGGTTAGTTCACCCAAAAATGACATTAATTTCATAATTTACTCACCCTCATGTCGTTCCAAACTCGTAAGACTTTCGTTCATCTTCGGAGCACAAATGAAGATCTATTTGATGAAATCAGAGCTTTCTGTCCCTTCATTGACAGCTACACAACTACCACTTTGACGCTTCAAAAAGTGCATAAAGAGATAGTAAAACTAATCCATATGAATGGAGCGGTTTAGTCTAGTTTCTGAAGAAACTCGATCGCTTTATATGATGAGCAGTTTGAATTTAGGCTTTTATTCACATTTAAACATTGAACAGCAAACATAAACAGAAGCTCAACTGAACCTGCTTGATACACAAGAACAAACCTCATTTGTTCTTGAGGAAACTCACACGCGCTGCGTAATATGAGAATGAACCTCATTTGTTCTTGCACGTCAAGCCAACATTCTTGAGCTTCTGTTTACCAAAACTGATGTGTGAGTTGATGAAGGGTTATATGTGAATAAAAGCTTACATTTAATCTGTTTATCATATAAAGAGTCTCTTCAGAAAAATTTGGACTAAAACGCTCAATTCATATGATTAGTTTTACGAGCTTCAATGAATTTTTTGAAGCGTCAAAGTAGTAGTCTTGTAGACTGTCAATGGAGGGAAAGCTCTCAGATTTCATCAAAAAGATCTTCATTTGTGTTCCGAAGATGAGCGAAAGTCTTACAGGTTTGGAACGCCATGTGGGTGATTAATTAATGACAGAATTTTAATTTTTGGGTTAAATAACCCTTTAATATGTTGATTTGGTCCTCAAGAAATATTTCTTCTTTTTATAAATATTGTGCTGCTTAATATTTTTGTGGAAATCATTAAACATTTTATTTTAGAATTCACAAAAAACTCCCCCACTCCAACTAAATAAAAAAGCAAAAGTTTTTACTGCCACTTGCTAAATAAAAGTTTTAATTTCTGATGGGTCAAAGGTGGCACATTTGCTCAGCTAATAACATTGCATCATTCATGACACAAAATTTGCAGATGTTTGTCATGTATTATTTTGTTTTCTAAGGACAGACATACACACACATTTAGTAGTGGCAAAAAGTGATGTTCGGAGGGGATATTTGCACAATATTTTCGTTTTAATGACACTTCAGGTTCTGTTAAACATATGAGGAGTATATTAAGGAGAGGAATACACCAAATTTGAAGGTGACATTATGAAAATCTGGCTTTTTCTGTGTTTAAGTGCTATAATTGGATCCACGGTGCAGTGATGGCAATTTCAAAACACTGCTTCATGAAGCTTCGAAACCTTTACGAATCTTTTGTTCCGAATCAATGGTTCAGAGCATGTATCAAACTGCCAGAGTCACGTGATTTCAGTAAACGAGGCTTCATCACGTCATAACTGTTTCGAAACTTCAATATTCACCATTTGGGGCGATGATCTGTGGGTTTTACCTGATCTCTGGTCAGTTTTATACATTTGTAGACGTTTTAATTAGACATTAGTATAATTCCAATGAATAATGGAAGTTAATAGTCTCTTATTGGCCTGTTTAGCTGAGCCATTCAAATAGAAAACAAAACAAACCCTGACAATTGATAAAAGAACATATAGACATTTGATAATCTTTTATAGATGATTAGATTGCATTTTAAAGATTTTACTTTCAATAAAAAACTTGCAATTGATATGTAAAATGTGTTTTTATGCATTTTTGGCCCGGGGTTTTGTTGCATTTACACTGTTCTGACCACTAGGGGTCACCGTGGAGACCGGTGTCGGATTGTTTCAAAGCCTCGACACAATATGGCACATTTGCTCCAAGTGTTTCAGTGTCCCACGTAGCCTCGATCTACCCACCACTACCTTGAAAAGTGACAACCCAGTAACTTTGTTTTGGTAAGCCTTTCTCTGCAAGCATGTCAAAAAATAAGCAGATAAGATTTTGTTCCTCTTCTGACATAGGAAGGGGATCTTATTATAATATTACCGCCCTTTAATGATTCATTGAATTATAGGCTGGGAATAATGAGTGAAAGAATGATATGTTCACTTGGCCAAAAATTACATCCACACAATTCACTCATGACAAATGATACAATTGAAACTTGGAATGTGTAAATTGGTTTTACACTCCAGGCAAAACTTTACAACATGCATACAAAATATTTAATAAATCATTAATACAAAAGTTTGAATAAAGTTTTCCTAGGTCAGACATCACTTTTGGCCACTTCTGTATATAGGCAAATTTCAAACGCAATTCAAGATTTATGAATTGAACACCAACAAAGAGATTACATGCAATTATTTTATTCTGGTGACAGCCCTGCTTTCTTCCTTCTTATTCTACAAAAACTTTAATGCAACCTTTCTGGGGCCTTTTCATTAATCACAGAGAAACAGTCTCCTTGGTGGTCCCGAATTGTAGCTAGCGCTGTTCTTTTCTCTGTTTTTACTGAAGAAAACTGTGGAAAGGAAGAGGAAATATGACAAAAAGAGAATGCTGTCATTTATTCCGTCCACCTGCAACTAATGTTCCGCTAAAAGTTGTTAAAACACACCCTAGCTTTTAGTCTCGCCTCAAACTGACACTCAGATTTGATGTCTCTCTCTCTCTCTCTGTCATACTCTCCTCCTGTATATGTATTGGTGTACAGTTACTTCATCCACATCCTGAACATTTCACTAAGCAGTTTAATGCAGTGTTTTTGGCACAGATGTTTTTTAATTGTCATCATGTATCCTTATTAAAAGAGTCTCTGTTGAAATGTGCTATCTGAGCCTGTCGCTCTCTCTATAATGAAGAATGGCAGACATGCTGGGTCTGAGAGTGTGTCTTGTTAGGAGCAGATTTGAAAATCTAGTATTAATGTTGAGGGAGACAAAAGAGAGGGAGAGTGTGTGTCAGTAAGGCTCCAATAAAGCAGCTGACCTGCGACCTGGCTGGAGCTCACGGCCCAGAGCACAGTGACACGGCCACCTGCAAGCTGGGCTGAAGATGCCACCCTGTTTCTACATGCACATCCACACATAAGCTCAGGAGTGTGTGCTTATTGTCGAGTTTAAATTTGTTGCAATAAATGCATTTTTCTCTATCAGATTTACTTGATCAGGAGATTAGCTCTCTTAAATTACAAGGGATGATCTGTGAATGTTTTAAGCCTCTCCAATCACTCCCAGCCATAAGTAGTACGACCTCTCACCCATGACCCCTCACCCTTTTTCTGTCTGCATGAGCACACAGTTTAGAGATTACAGCAGCTCAGACCTGTGCTCTTTTGTTGTGTGTATGAGTCTGTGTACGTATGCAGATAGAATGAGGCTTAGGCTTCTCTTGTGATGCTGTCACTGGCTCTTTAAATCAACAAGACCCTGTAATGGCCTCATCTTATTATTTACAGGAATCCTCTCGTTTTCTAAAAAGTATATATCTAGACATGGTCTGTTAGCTTTTTTTTAAAGCTTTTTTAATGTAAAACAAACTACTGTTCAAAAGTTTAGTGGTTGGTAATTTTTTTTTAAATCTTCACCCAGGCTACATTTATTTGATAAAAAAATACAGTAAAACAGTAATATTGTTAAATATTATTATAATTTAAAACTAGATGAGTATAACGTTTGATGACAAACTTTGATGCTGCTTGACAAAGCCTTGTCTGAACATTTGAAATATCTGAAAAGCTTTAAGCTTGAAGATTTTACTTCAAGAAGTCAATAAAATGAAAACATGCATTGTTAATACAGTATGTTTTAGCATGTTACTGTCACACCACATTGACTCTGTGTTTTCACCATTCTGCCTTAGTTCATTTGTTGTCATGGCATCAAGTGTGTGTGTGTGTGTGTGTGTGTCATTATCTCCCCTACTTAAGTTCAGCTCTCTTTGTGTTTCATGGTCGGGTCTTGTCTATGTTTGCGTTGCGTTGGACTGCTACCTCTGTTGGAATGTACCGTGTGGATTATTAAAAGACTGACAGTTGCTAACATTTTGTAAGAAGTTGTTAGCTTGAATTAGCATATTGCTAGCATTCAGCATGTTGTCCTAGGATAGTCGCTTTCCTAGTGAAAGACAGCTTAAATACTGTATATGTGTAATTGTACAAAAGTTTTGACCCACTCAATAAAAGTATATGAGACTTTTCGTAGATTTAACGAAAATTATGAATCCGATCATTTAGAAAAGATGTATTGCATACAGAGTCAGAACAGTCTGAGTTTGGTGGTTGTTGCTTGAAAACATCATAGGAGGAGACACTGTTTAAAATATAGTCTCAGAAGAAGCTTAAATAGTTGATAAGTACGTTGGCTTTATCAAGCCAACATAATAACTGTTATAAAATAACTCTATTTTGATATTAAGATGTAATTTATTCATGTGATGGCAAAGATTAATTTTCAGCATTTTTGCTGATTTTCTGCTCAAGAAACTTTTCTTATTGTTATAAATGTTGATTAAAGCTGCTTAATATTTTTCTGGAAACCCATATTACATTTTTAAGGTTCTTTGATGAATAGAAAGAACAGCATTTATTTGAAATGGAAATCTTTATAGCATTATAACTATCATTCCTGCATCGTTGCTGAATAAAAGTATTAATTTCTTTAAAAAACAATTGTACTGACTCCAAACCTGAAAAAATATAGTTTTTTTTTTTGTTTGTTTTTTTAGACCCAAACATTTCTTTGGATTTAATTCACATTTATCCAATTTTTTTTATTTATTCCTTCACATTTTTTTAAACCTACCAACACTGGGGGGTGGGATCACATGCAAATAAACTCTAAAACCTGATAGTTTAGAGTCCTTGTCTAGCACCACTTCATAATAACTGTGTCTCTGTGTTTACTCTTGCCCCCTGTTGACCGGGAGCAAACTGTCAAACATATTTCATGGATTCATTTTTTTGGATACCTTATAGATATTCATACTTGTCCAATCCAACCAACACATCATTTGAAAAATTTATTTTTGTATCTTTTAATATTTTAAATACTATATTACTTGATTGACTAATAGATATTTTTTACAGAATCTCTCCCTCTCTAAAATAGACAAACATAATTATAAAAAGTGTAACAAGTTCTTGAATAAACCCTTCCTGTATAACTTAATTTTTTCAATAGATACTTTTGTGCATTATAAATACCTTTCGTAATCTGTGAATGGGACATAAAAATGAGCATTGGGGGTTTGTTTATGAGAAATGCACCCTCGGGAAGTATCTATCTACTAAATATTTTTAATTGATTGTTTTACGAAATGTGTACAGATTTAATGAAAGCATTTCCAGATTATAAATGGGAGTCCCTTCCTCTCGCTGTCTCTCTCTCTCACTCACACACACACTCACTTAGCCTACATACACAGACAGTTTGATATTCCTGATGAGGTTTACGTCAGCATGTGATGAGTATATGTCTGCCATCCTCTCTAGCCCTTGCAGCAAAGCCTTGCATGTTTTTGAAAGGAGTGAAGGAAAAACAGAGAGGTCTGGGTAATTTGGTGACACGGGAGGCCCCTGGTGTTCTGTTATCTGAAGACCACCCATCCGAGTCTTGCCTGGACAAACAGAAGAGCTGACGAGTGTAATACGTAGCAGATGGAGAAATCGAGAGAGAAGTAGAGAGAGTGAGTTGGAGTGAGAGAGAGATGGAGAGACATCAGAATGGATCCACTATGGTGGTGGTCATTTGGTCATCCTGGTCTCCCATTAGCCACCTGGGCTCAGAGTGTTTAGTCAGCCTACACTGAGGCTTGGGTTACATTTACATTGCTTTGAAAGAATGCGCCTGTTCTCTCTCACACATGCACACTTTCTCTTTCTCTTCCCTTCTATCTTTACGCATAGGCCTATACTTGTATACAGATTGTCAAGTGTGAATTGTGGTGCATCTGAGGTGGCATAGAGAGAATGAAGGAAGAAAAAGTATGTAGATGTCCCAGTTACACAGATCTCTAAAAGAAAGGTAATTGCTATCTTGTGGACACATCCTATATTGACAGGAAGGAATGAACAGATACTGTCCTTGTAAAGACTTGAGTCATTATGTAGAGCAGTTCAAGTAGGCAAATAAATCAAACAAGTTTTGTAGATTGTCCCAATAAAGTCAAGGCAATTGTTAGGGAGAATGTGAGCTTTAACATTAGTCAATATACAATAAAACACTGGTGATATTGTTAAGCAGATCAGCCATGGCTGGCCAGGTGGCCCAGTTCAGTTACTGTCTGTGAGATTAGACTTGCAACTTTGACGTGTTTATGGAGTGACAGTGGCATGGGTTAGTTGTCACAACGAGCAGTAAAGGTTGACATGGAGCATGCTAATGTGCCTACAGGGAATCACCTGCTTTTTTTTTAATTAAACTTCATGCATATTGAAAACATTTATTTACGTGAACTTGACAATCCCATTACGCATGAAGTTTATTTACTTAATAATTCTAAGGCTATGGGTTTCCTCACTTTTTTAAAGTAACTGATCATTTTTTACAGTGTTAAGGCCTGCACAGTGGGTGGAGTAATGAAATGCTGTGACATCAACAAGCATAATCCAAATTATTATTGTCTCTTGCAGATTATTCAATTGAGGAGGGAGATGTTTATTTGAACTTATCAGTCAGCCGGAACTGACTGGAAGTCCCTCTGTAACAGTGATGTCACAAACTGAGGCTGTAACAAACCAAAGTGAAACATGCATGGAGAAACTGTTTTGGTTGGTGATCTGACCACAGTCAATTTGTTCAACCAGGCTTATGACAAATACATAATGCTGCAAAAAAACTGACAGGTTTTACACAGGCTACAGATTGTTGTATTTGTGGAGGGAGCTGGGTGATCTTGGCCAACAAAAATTCAGACACCACAACACTGTAAAAAATGGATCATGGGTCTTGGTGATAATAAAATATACACAATATTTTTAATTAAGAAAATTGTGGTTCAGTTTCGTCATTTTCATTAAGCTGATAAAATTATGGAAAAAAGGCTACCTATTTATTTTAAGAGAATTAGCTCAATTATGCGGTTTTATTTAGAGACACCATTGTTAGTTCCCAGCATGCTTTGCACATGGCTGGGAATGGAGAGTAAATATTGAAATTAAGTGTTATTTTATGTGTTTTTGAGTAAAGGGAAACTGGTAATGTCTAATGTTCAAATTAAAAATCTGGTAATGTTTAATGTTCAGTTATGTTTGATATTTAAAAGAGATTCTATTATGTTGAAGTTTTGATCGTGACCATTGGGCAGAAGAGTAGAGCTTAGGTTTTGAATAACTGCAAGTACTGATTTTCTGAAGCATGTTGCTTTGTCCATTAAGCAGCAATGACTTTGCTATAATGCTAGTGAAGTAACAAGTTTGATTCTGTGGCGATTTACAGTCTTATAATTGTACAATATAACTCCATTCATAATTTCCATTCACTCTTCACACACTTTTGAGCGTCAACTTAAAATAAAAAAATATAGCTTATTTCACTAAAAATATTAAATCCATTGTGTCATAGACTAAATAATTTAGGGGATTTTACATGATTTATTCAGGTAGATTTCATGAAAGAAATCAAGCCTTAACTACTCAGGAATATCATGTGTAATGTTGTTACCATAATTTTAAGTAAATAGCAGTATCAAGTTTTCAAAGATTCAACCCTTAAGTACTGCTTGCAAACCAATCTTATTATTTGTAATTGAGAAAAGTATTTTTTTCATCCTGACTCTGCTCCCCTCCCCATCTCTGTGCTCTATCTTTTTACTTCTCTGGGGATTTCCAGTTCTTGGCACCCTGCTGGTTTCCGTAATGGGAGAAGCTTTGATGGTCTTGGCTTCACTCTAAACACTGGAGCTGTGGTAGGTAAAATGCAGTTCAGTACCCATCATAAAATTGTTTAAAATAACAAGTCTAACCTGTAAATTTTCAGACTAAACAACAATTGCTTCACAAACACACATTAGAACAAAAGAACAGTCAGAAAGTAAGCAAAATCTTTTCGAACGGCTGCTGCCAGCCCTGGTAATCTTAGAGGTTTCAACGCAGAGCCGAGTGCAGTTTGTTCGTCTGGTCAGCACATTGTAAATTAAATTTACTGGATGGCATTGATTAATTTTGAAAATTGTTTAAAAAATAATGATTTAAAGACCAGAATAATGCATGTTTTTGGATATACAATTTCTGTGACATAATGGGGTCTGATATCTTGCATGGGACATCTGCTGTGATGACATCATTATGTCAGCACAGCTTTAGTGCTAGATTCTTTGGAAAATGATTTATGAAAGAAACAAATTATTGGCAGCAAAAATGTAGTTAACGATCTGACTAGTGCCGACTGAAGATAAAGAATTTATCTTAATTGTTTATTTTAAAACTAATAATGTATGACAGTGAGAATGCTTTGGTGTTTAACTCTATAAATCACAGCTTGGCTAAGCAGTGTTTGAGTTGTGGAGGCCGAATGACCAGCAGCACTGAACCGATGCTCAGCACCTCGTAAATTGATGAAAGACTCACCTTCATTGAAACACAGGAGCAAATCAGCATGCGTCCCACACGTTTTCCTATCCCTAACCAGATGTCTGTTCCTTAGCCTGTCAAGACTTATAGTTTTTGCTTTTAATGAAAAGTGTAAAGTGATTTTACCAATGAAGAGCTCCTGAACATATTCCTCAAGATAAGCATGTTTGAGTTGCATTGTAATAAGTCATTTACCCAGAAATTAAATTTATTTTTTGAGTACTGCTACCTTCTTATTTGTCGATAAATGTTTTGACTGATTTTAATTATTACTCTATCTCTGTAATCACCAAGATATAAGCTCCCCAAAACGATATATATATATATATATATGTTCATTTATTCTAGTGAACTCTAAGAGAAGAGAATGAACCTTTTCTTCTGACTGACTGAAGGCTAAATTTTCCCTGACACCTGTGATGACCACGGCTTTTGTGCTTCAGGGTCCAAGGCAAATGGGGGTAATTTCTGCTACAGCTCATTATGAATGTGTGTTGGGAATGAGAGAGCCCCCCCCCTCCCACCTCCACTTTTTTATTCAAGGTCTTACAGATGTTGGACCACACCCAATGACCATACTCTGACATTTAACGGTTTCTCTCTCATCAAGGTAAACCATTTTCTATTGCCACACTGTCACACCTGACACCCCAGTGCTCCCACTAATCCATCAGTCTGACGTTGGGTTCTGACGTCAACCCAACTTTTATTTCCAACGTCTATCCGACGTTGGATGTTGACGTCAGTGAAATGAAACGTTCGTGCTCACGCAGTAGTGTGAATCTCACGGTAGATTGTGCGTCCACACAATTCTTTTTTTTTTTTTTTTAATATAATGAAAATAATTTATAACGTTCTTATGAAAGGCCTTGGCTAGAAATATGTTTGAGAATTAATCGCTTGTTTAAAAAGAGAAAAATATTTATTTGCGTGGTGCACCCCTGGGCACATGCTCAATTGCCCATATAGCTAGTTAATCCGCCTATTGTTCGAATTTTGTAGAATAAAATTGGTGTCATTTAAAATATTTTACGCCAATAAGCACAGAGTTCAAAATTAACTATCTTGCTTGCAAGATAGACATTTAATATAAACAAACACTCGAGTTCTTACTAAAATCTGTGTTTTATTGAATCAACCCTTTTCCTAAACATCTGGGTTTCATTATAGCTGGATCAGACTCGGGATTCATATAAAATTATGATAGTTCACGGATGCCCATCACCATTATCGCCTCTGCTCTAATATGACCTGATTATCTCGGTAGATTTGCATTACTCTGAGGCATCAAGCTTGAAATCACAAACAGGTGAATTTAACTTTCACAGCTAAACCCTGACTAAAAAAAAAGACAGACACACATAAGACCATCTATTTTCTAAATATTTTATGAAGAATATGGAAACAAATACAGTGCTGATAGGCTATTAGCATGCATTTGGCTCAGGAAGAGATCAAAATCAAAAGATTATATGTGATGATCATGTAGCCTAATAAAGACCTATATTGCACATCTGGGAAGATGATGGGAAGTGCAGTTCTAGAACTCAGGTGACAAGGAGCTTGTGAGATCGGGGAGAGGTGAAGGCGCGCGCTCAGTGACAGCCGCGCGCTCCGTGACACTACCGTATCGCCTGTTTAGGGCCCTACTCTTCCTCTTTTCTACTAGTTACAGCACAAAATAAATATGAATAAACATCAGAGGGAATGTTGAAAGAACCTGTAGAGGCTACAACTTAGAGATGTTGGATGTCTCGTGTAATCGCTCAATCAATAATCAAATAAATTAATATTGAATCAAGATTGAAATCGAATCGCAAGCTCATGAATCAAATCGTGAAATCTGTGTCAAATAGTCTGTATAGCCTATATGCTATGTTAATTGGTTATTGTTCTACATTTTCTATTTGACAGCTGTGATGCTTAAATGCATATCATAAACCCTGACACTCCTTTCGGCAGCATTCAAGGAGACGATCCATGAAACTTAAAGCCAAAGTATTCAGGTCTGAATGTTTTGGCAAGGTAACCTCTACAAGCCAATAAACCAAACAGAGGTAAAAAGTGCAAAACGGCTGCACTGAAATCCAGGCTAAGTAAACGAATCAGAGTTTACAATAATTATTTATGCGAGTAGCCTATAGGAGGTAATAGTGTAGCCTATAGGGTAACTCTAACCCTAACCTAACCCTAACAAATGCGTAAAACTTTAATGAACAGCATGTCATGAGCCTACTTTAAGTATGAAGTAAAATGCAAGTTTACTGTGGGCTATTTGAAAATGTAAAGTGTTGATACTTACAATAAATACAAATAGATGTACATGCTATTTAAATATTTAGAGTAGGGCTATGCCCCATGTGTTTAACTTGTCTACTATGTCTTTAAAATTCTAGTTCTAGTCATTAAAAAAAATCAGCAGACTAATTACTAAATTTTACCCTTTTAACCATTTTAACAAACAAGTCTCTATGTGTAGTAGGCCTACGGTTGTGCGTACTATTATCAGTTATCCCAAGAGGCGATTTTTCCTCTTTCAAAAAGCCGTGGCTTTTCCCTTGGAACAAAGCCTTAAACGTGAAGAGCGAACACACCGCTCGTGGACACGCTCCAGAGAAAACACCCAGCCTAAAAACAACAACTGGGCTCTTTTTAACTTCTTCAGACCACATCTCAATAAAAGCTGAACAAACACAACCTGCCACCGGCGCGCAGCACCATAACAGATCGCGCGGGGATGGGGGAGATCTCACTAAAAATAAAAAGCCACCACGAACAGCACATATAAAAATGCACCTCACGGGAACAGCGTGATCGTTTTTCGGGGATGGTAATTTAACAAGCTCCTTGGTCATCCGTAGGATAAGCCTACTGAGAGAATAGAAAAACAGCCCAAGTGATTTTTATCAGTGCTGGCTGTACCCATCTCACGCTTTTAAACGCGTTTAAAGATAGGCTAAAGCAGCATCAAAAAAAATCAAGCGCTAGACAGTAGGCTATGCATCTAGGACTAACTTTTTATTGTAGTTTCCCCTCAAAGGAAAAGACAACGTGACCTGAACGTCGGCATGATGGAACAGGTCTGTGAATGGTTACTATTCAATTTGTATTTCGTTCCCCGCTGGTCACGGAGGCGAGATCAGAGGAGAAAGTGAAAACACATGGCTAAGGTCAGTCGGATCGCAGGACCACCAAACTTGTACTGCAGAGACAGGGAGAAAGGGAGAGAGAGAATGAAGATGAAGAGAAGACGACAAAGAGGAGAAGCTACTAGGAATAATTGGTGTGAAGAAATTGTCCTAACTAACATAGGCAATCATCGTCTCCTGGACTCCGTTACATAGTTACACTGCATGGAGGCGAAGACGCTAGCTCTTTCCGACCATCAGGACAGCCTGTTTGAACCGTTTCGCTGAGCAGCCGCTTCGTGGCGTCAGTTACTCACGCCAATCAAGGCGCTCGTGCCTTATAATCTGAGACAAGTTTTGAATTCCTGGAGCCTAATGTGTTTATTTTAAATATCCCAGGGAAATTATTGCATCAGCGGCAAACTATGTCCACGGAACCGGCCTCTCCTTTGAAGTTTTCAGCAGTGAAACATGATTTTAATTTCATAATAACTTTTAAATTGTAGGCTATTTGCACAATAAACTATGTGGATTAAACTAGGAAGTATGTGAGGTAGGGCCGGGGAAGTCGAGCATACCTCCCCTATCTTCTGGTGAAAAGCAGTTAGAACGAGAGAGAAGTGGTGGGTTATGCAGATGCAACACATGCCTCAAAATGAATAATTAATCTGACGTTATTTCTCTTTCTCTTTTTTGGCAGAGCTCGTTAGTGTTGGCCGCTGAATGGTCGCATGATAAATGACGGTGTGGCCCTCGGCTCTCTTTCACTAATTAGTGCTCTGTGAACTCCGTCGCCTCCGCGCGAACACAAACCAAATCCTATGAGCTCAACGAGAGTGAAAACATTTCTCTTGGTCTGCCCTTAGAAGTCTGTTGGCAGATCCATATATTTCCAGTGAACCCAGTCTGCCTGTTTCCACGTCAACTCAATTTTACTCCAAATATTACTGTGAGATAGGTCATTTATTTGCTTCTGGACATGCGGCCAAGTATTGTACACCAAAATACAAACTAAGAAGTCATTATGTAATGTTAAGTGAATGGCACTAATCTGTTTAAAGTGCAAGGTTTCAGTTTTTACTGTAAAAAAAATTCTGTTAAATTTGAGGTAAAAAACTGGCAGCTGTGGTTGAAATTTACAATACGATAACAACATTTTGGGTTTTACAGACTTAACTTAAATTTACAGAATTTTTGTATTATCTGATATTATGTTAATTTTCCGATCTATTGAAGTATTAAAATCTGTTTTGTACCATTGTAATACACTGACAACCACCAATCACAGTGATGATGAGAGTCACATGATGAATCAAAGGTCATCACAAGCATCTTTTCCCTCAATAAAGTTAGTAGTAATATATAGAAACACGAAATTTTTAAAATGCAATAAACAATATTTTAACAACATTAAATGTAACATACAATCCTAATGTACATAACTGGTGAGAAAAAACTATGAAGAAACAGTAATTTCAACAAAAAATACATGAAATGTGAAGGGAAAAAAAGTTAATTTCACACTTTCAAAAGCCTTGGATCATCTGATTGTGATATATTCCCTTCGATTTATATATTATGGTGTAGCAAAATCATGGCATCTACCAGCAGGATAACTTCTCACTACTTCAGTTGTTATAACAAGCTCGTTGTTCATGTGCTTTGTTGTCGGAAAGATTAGGAATCATGGGGGGCACCAGTTTTTGTTCTTGCCTGTTTCTTGGGTAAATCTTGTGTATTAAAGATATTAAATTTGAAAAAGAAAAAGATGTAGCGACAACCATAACATTGAAAACCATATCAACATTCACTATCCAGATAGTCAGCTTGCTAATGATTCTGGAATTTGGTCAAATACATGCAATGTACATGCTAAATAGATGGTTATTAATTTATGTAAATATGCACTATTTTAACAACAAGGCTGATGACAAGATGTTAAAAAAGAATACAAGTCACACAATCAATTATTCTCCCCTCCTCTATGTTTAAAGTTTATGACACGTCAAACTCGGAAACTCAATTATCAAAGTTATCTCAGAGTTACCCAGTAGTATATACAACTTGAGAGGGTGTTTATGTCCAATTTCCGACTAGAAAACTCTTATTTACAATATTCCAATAGCACGTTAAGGCAGTATTAATCTCGTGAAACAACATCAATCAACATTTATGGAAATGCTAATGGACAGCTTACTGCAGGTAATACAAATCTTCTTGATCTATTATACCTCCGACTTTCTGTTTCATGCACTGCTTTTCAGCAATCTGTTGAATCTGTAGCGTTTCGTACAGCAAAAGAATTCATATTATACCTGAGTTGTGAATATTTTCTATATATATGTTGAACGTTATAGGCTACTATGAAAAGTCTGTGACGTATACTGTATATCATGCAATAATGGCAAAAGAAACGACTTTAAATTGAGTTTCAATCAAAACGTCTCCAGTTACGACTGTAACCATGGTTCCCTGACTACGTCTGAAGCATGTGTGCAACTAATCCAATCCTGATTGGCACAACGTCACCACTTGACGCATGACAATGTTCCACAGAAGCTATAGGATACCTGTAACAATGCAGTGTTAGCTTCTGATTGGCTGAAGCAAGTCGCTCACATGCATGCAGGAAGTGTGGCAGGGCGATGCAGTTTCTTGTTCCCTTCTCAGGAAACCATAGTTACAGTCGTAACCTGAGACTTTCCCTTTTGAGGGAACTCCATGATGCATCTTACTTCGACGCTATGGGGAAATTAATTCTCACTGTGTCATACTGACAAATCCCTGTCCTAGTGGGAAGCTCTCCTGGCACAACTTAGGACGAGAGCACATGCAACCCTGGGGTATAGTCTAGGTCCAGGCTATGAAACCTTATAAATATGTGTAAGGAAGACCAGCCTGCAGCATCACTCCTGACAATAAAACTTTGGAAGCTGCCATACTCCTGGTAGAATGGGCCCTCACAAGCAGAGGCAAGGGCAAGTTGCGTGCCTCCGCGTGCCTCGTAAGCTGCAGAGTTGGCCTCGACAATCTATTTTCTGATAGTCTGCTTGGAAGTTGGGGAACCCTGTCTGGGGGGAACAGAAGCAAGCCAGCAGCTGGTCAGTCTTACGCCACTAGGCAGTCCTGTGAATGTAAATCTGAAGGACCCTAACTGGGCAAAGCAGATTGAGCTTCTCTTGGTCTCCCAACATGAAAGGAGGATGATGAAAGCCTACAAGATCGCAGAACATGCTATATTCATGGGTATATTAGGCATGTAGCCCATAGGGTGTAAGATGGCTTTGACCCTACCCAGGCAGGGGCCTGCAAATCTCCTACCCTCGTAAGGGACATAATAGCTAACAGAAATGCCATTTTTAGTGTTAGGAATTTCTCTAAAATTCAGACCAGGGGCTCGAAGGTTGGGAAAACTCTTGAACCACAGCCAAATCCCAGGCTGGAACTCTCACATGAACTGCTGGACTTAACCTCAAAGTGCCACAAACAGGTTAATGGTGTCTCCCCAAAGAGGGAGATAGACCAGCAGAAAAACAACCCTGAGGGAAGTCCCATCACTGAAGCCACTGGGCAGTTAACTGGGTCCAACTGGTGTTCTCTGCAACATAAAGTGAAGACTCTCCACTTTAGTTTGTAAAGTTTCCACGTGGAGGGAGCTTTAGGATGGTCTCAAAAACCTTGGCTTAGAGGCCCTAGTTCACGAGTTGGTCTCCCTCTGGGGCCAAACCCAAAGCTTCCACATCTCTAGCCAGGGGTGGTAGAGGGTGCCAATAGCCTGCGAAAGAAGATCCCTCCTGGCGGTAATCTCCCAAGTCCGAAAACCACACTCTGGTCGGCCATAACGATCACAATCTAACATGATCTAAACTCATAAGCCATCTAAGTTCTTCATTTGGCCTATGGGACAAACAAACAATAAATAGGGTGGGATGAAACACAGAGCTCTTACTGAAGACACAGAAACTAACGCTGCATTGCTCCGGGTATACTTTATAGCTTCTGCGGTACGTCATCCCGCGTCACGGGGTGAAGTTGCTGCAATTAGGATTGAGATAGTTCCAAACATGCTTCAGACTCAGTCACGCTGAGGCATTCCCTCATAGCGTTGACGTCAAATGCAGCGTTGAGGTCCTTCAAAAGGGAAACAACATACAGTGCAACTAGTCTGATTCTGACTGTCCAGGTGACAATGTGTCGATAAAGATACACATTTGAGTTTTTTAAATAGTGAGACCCATAGTGCTGTAGACATTCTTTTGTTCATCTGTGATTTTCATTAACCAGCGTGAACTCCTCTTCCACACCTTTGGTCTGACTGTTGGTCACTCTGCCCCCCTTTAGGTTGACCATTTTCCCATTTTCAGATAAAATAGTTATTGTCATTACGGCCATATATATTTTAATATATTTCAGTGCAAGTTCCTTTTAGTTAAAACAGCTCAATGCATTTTGACTTAATACATTTTAGTCTGGGACTATACTTAAGCTTTCCTTTTTGTTTTTGAATGTTATGAAATCTTCTATATATTAGAGTTCGTTAATTTATGGCTTAGAGTATCTGAAAAAGTATTTTTCTACTTTTATAAAACATTTTATATATTGTAGATCTATATAAACAGACAACTATATTTTTGTGTGAGAAAAAGCTGTTTTTGTTTGTGTGTGTCCTGAACATGAGTCTGCCTCTCTCTTTCTCTCTTTCTGTGGCATTAGTGAAAGTGAGGGTGTGTGGAAGAATCTTTCTCATTAATCACACTATATGTGCTGTATGATTATAGGACTCCAAGAGTGGTCAGTATATGGCAGTTTGTCATCTCTGTGGTGACAGTGTGTGTGTGGTCCCCACAGTGTAGTTCAATAGAGATCCATTTAGCCAACTGCACTACAGATACAGTTTCCAGTTCTTGGTTTATGATTAAAAGAGTAGTTTACCATACACAAATATATTCAGACAGATATGGTAAACTCTTTATATATCTTTGTTACATCTGCTGCATCTTTTAATTTATCTGCAATACTTAGACACACTCATTCAGGAAAATAGTGGACTTTTATTTAGAGAGGGTGCATGTCTATGTTTTACTTCTGCAGAATAATCCGTTCTGTGGATGTCCTCAGCTAATTCATCTGAGGGATAGATAAATTTGGTATGTATGCGTCTGTGTAAGATGTAAAAATAAAAAGATCCAGTCACTTTTGGCCTCTACTGAATTCTATAAGTTTTACTTTATAGATATATTACAAAATATTAAAAAAACTATAAATAATAATTATATCATACAGCTTTTTAATACCTGTTCATCCCTATTGCTCAGCATATTTGTGTGTGTGTGTGTGTGTGTGTGTGTGTGTGTGTGTGTGTGTGTGTGTGTGTGTGTGTTTGTGTGCGCGTGCGCGCTTAGCTGGGTTACACTTTACTGAAAATTGCCACAAATGATTTGAGCTGTCATATTTTTTCTCCCATTGACCAGACCACATGTGTTTTCCATAGACATTGCATGACGCTGGCCATAAAGGACGTGTAACAAGGGCCCTCCGTCAGTGGTAGCCACTCCACCCCAACTTGCACTCTTCCAGTTATTACTCTTTCACAAAGGACCACCAACGCTCACTGTTTCATAACTGTATGTGTTTGTGTACAAGCTTGGTGATTATAGTCGCACGATGCATTTCATCCACCACATCATTAATCATAACACCCCATCAGTTACTGGAGTTGTGATAAATATATGCAGATGGCCATGCACACACATACAAAACACCTTCTCATTTAAAAGATATGGATCTTTCCTTCCCACACACACGTAGAGTGTCACACCAGTCTTTTGAGCTATTTGGGAGGTTCCACTTTACCACCAACACAGAGGGTTGGAAACACCCAGACCCGCCCACCTGTCATTTTCTCCTGGTAGTCTTACATTACAGCATCTGTGAAGTTGCTCCCAACACTAGCTTATATCACAATTTTAAGAGGATATTACGGTTATTACTGGTCTGTTTACAATTATCTCGTTAATCAGATTAAAAAGTATTTAATTATGAATTTTGTATTATCAGTTAGGTTAAATTAAGTGTGTAGTCAAATTGGGGGGATAGAATAGAGAAAATAGAACGTTCCTGTACAAACTTGCATTTAATGTGATAAATTGGTTGCATTTGTTGTGTGATTTGATTACGAGACTGTTTTGTATGATTGTGAGGACTGGCAGACTTCCTCTGAACTGAGTGCTCTGTCCTCACGTCTCCTTCCTAAACTAGGCTTACCCTGTTTTTGTGAGTGTGTGTTTTAAGTCTGGAGCAGATTAACTTGATCGTTTTTATGGCATTTTGCTACATGTGTGGCAGCTATGAGATTTTTTTGGATAGGAACTGAACCCAGTTCTATTCCCACAGGCCAAATCTCTGTGTGGCATTCATACGTATCAAAGCCAATAATATGAACCCTAACACACATTTGTACCAGAACATTCTGCCTGATAATATGCTTTGGATACATAAATGCTTGCTTCTTTTCTACTCTACTCTACTCTACTCTGAAAACTCCGCTTTTGCTTGCAAAAAAGTGTTGTGTAGTGCTTGGTCAGATGATGGGTCTGAATGATCATCGTTTGAAACATTGCCCCACAGGCTATATGATTTATTGTCTTCACAAAAACACTCTTCTGTTTGCACAACCATCCAATTCATTAAATGTACAATACCTAGTTTTCTGAACGTCCCTATGGTAACTAGTTTCCTCCTATCATAAATCATATGTTTGAGTAGGACAGGGGCATATAGGGAGTGTAGGAGATATAACCTTTTTTTTCTCGATCACTTAATGAAAATGTCATATGCTGTATAGTTATCGGATAACATTCTACTTGAGGATGCCTGTTTTTGTACTCTCTTAAAGGGGTATTGCTAGATATTTCACTTTTTAAGAGTACTATTTCTTGAAGAGTGCTTTATAGGGACTTTTTATTTACTCAAATTAGCTGAATGTACTGATTTAAGAAGCCATGTGCATGTGGCAACCTGCATTCTACCTGATCTATGACTGATCTACCTATGGCATTCTACAACCAGAGAGGCTCAGGGCAACCCAAGGCTTTAGTGTTCCCAGAGACAATAGAAGTGTGACAATGTGAGCGTGAGTGAGTGAGTGAGAGGGTGAAAGCAGTGTAATCTCCCTCTCACTTAATGCAGCCTTTTGAAATTAGCTGCATAGTGCAGGTGCTGGCCCTGGCAGAATGCATGACATCTCTCTCATTATACACATTCATATGGAGTGAATATGTTTATAACAGACTATACCTCAGTTTAGTACTATTTGGAGCTCAAGAAGTTTTGTTTATGTTATGACTTGTGGCCCACTTTACACTCTGCATTAACATGTTTAACATGTATAATTGTATATATTGGCTTATTTAATGTTATTAATATTTCATTTATTATACATTGTTATCTTTTTACAATTACGCTACAGTTCAAAGGTTTGGGGTTGGTAAGATTTTTTTTATGTTTTTGAAAGAAATCTCTTATAGGCTTTCAAAAATCAATCCAGTATTAGTGCGAAATATGATTACAATTTAAATTGTAATCATATTTCACATCTTCATATCTTGATATCTTGAATCATATCTTATTTTAAGAAATTAAAAAATATTTTTTTTCCTGTGATGGTAAAGCATATTTTCAGCATCATTACTCCAGCCTTCAGTGCCACATTATTTATCAGAAATCATTCTAATATGCTGATTTGGTGCTCAAGAAACATTTATTTTTTATAATCAGTAAACTGTTTAATACGGTTTATACCCCAATATTGTTCAATGAATGGAAAGAACAGCATTTATGTGAAATATAAATCTTTTGTCAAATTTTAAATGTCTTTTCTTTAACATTTGATCAACTTAACATTGCTGAATAAAATTAATCTAACAAACTTTTTAATGGTTGTGTAAATAATATTTAATAATATGTTTTTCATGTTTAGTATATAATATATGGGTATATTTAATCTGAACTTTGGACCTCATTAGTGATAGATTACCCTTGTGGGGTTTAAATCTACAGTCCTACCAGCCCAAATCTTTAAAACAAATCTGCACATGTATGTTCATAGGAGGGAAAATCTGAGCCCAAACCCTACTATTAGTGGTGCATAATTTTTACTTAATTGTTCTTCACATAATGTGTGGCTTGTATAAATGCAACCATAGACACGTATTCAGGGTTTCACAGGGCAGATTCCCATGTGATTATGAGGGTTGTAATGATTGTCTCTAAAAACCATTTGCATGCAGGCTCTCAGATTTGTTAAAAGATATACTGTATTTTCAGTCCCCTGCAAATGCTATATTTAACATACAGACACCCACCATTTATCCCTGTCTATCTGTATATATATCTCTGTGGTAAGGGTTCACTGAGCGTCTGAGAAGACACAATCCGGTTCAGTGGCTCCAGACTAACAGTGAGATGGTGGTCTGTTCTGTCTGATCACTGTGCTACACACAGATCTCAGGGTGCTGGTCTCTTGTTAGATGTTTTAGATTAAGCCTTAAACCACAGATCTCAGGGCAGTGAAAACGCATTGTTTATCAGAAACCGATTACAAAAGATTCAGGGTCACTGATCCCAGAACAGAGTTAAGCACTCCTTTGTGAATGCAGATAATGGTGTCAGTGAGCAAGGCCTGATCTCTGTACAGATTCAGTATGGTCACTGCACCTGCCACAAAGACTGACCAGCTTCTGTCTCTGTGAGCGCAAGTGTTAATGAGGAAATCTGTCCGTGTAGTGAGCGAGAAAGCTAGTGAGCAAGAGAGAGCGAGAGGGAATGTGTGTGGGTTTGTGTGTGGGGGGTAAACCCTGAAACACTGAAAGGCGCTGACTGTCTGTGAATAGAAGGATTATCTCATTGCTCTTTAAAGTGGTTGACAAAGGGTTTGTGGTAAAACATTCACATCTCTTGTCAACACTTATTCATCCATCAGGTTATACTCTTCGATTAAAGGATTAACCTTGCTCCGAGGGTTCATATTCAGAAGATAAAGCTCTTTATACAGCCACTAAAAGATTACAGTTAGAGTCAGTCACACACATAATTGAGGCATTTATCCAATTTTTAGCAAGCAGATATTTTTCCGATTTATTAGGGGGACGAAAAACGTGGTTGAAGTTTGAAATCATTGCCAAGAAAGGCTCACACAAGCTGCTCGACGTTTCCCTCAACTTTCCCACGCGGAGACGTCAGTGCACATTTGGGTGGCAGCCGCTCTCCTGTTCCTGTGTGTTCTCATCTTCTGACATGAATCGTGGCATCTTGTCGCACACATGTTGGCGTTGCTAAGTGAGCACCACCCAAACAGAGCTTGTGCTGCACACAGTTGGAGAGCCTATTGTTTGCAGCCCAGTTTCAGAGGGCAGTCAACTGCCAAGACATGGAGTGTGTCTGTGTGTTCGGGGGTGTATATGCCACAAAACGTGCACACAAGTGTAAAACTCATTTTTTATGAATTCGTAAAATCTCTGAAAAGGCTTATTAGCTCAAGCCGTTGTAATTGATTATCAGTGCTAGTAAACACAATGGGTGGTCAATAATTGACAACTACAGTGCACATAGTCATTTATTGGTTTTACACAGTGAGTCAGTCAGTTTGAAAAAGACAAAGTACAAAATGTAGATATAGGTAGATATATATTTATATCTATATCTCGTTTTTATTGATTCAAAAATGCATACAATTAATTGTTTTAAATGTATTATATATTTATATAAAGCATTTTATAAAGCACATATCATAGGGACACCCCTGTTAGCCCTAACTTTTTCAATTCCAATTTCAATGTCGCTATTGTAACAGGTTGCTGTGAGCGGAAGATCCAGAGAAATAAACTGTCTTTAATAATAAATCCAAGACCGAACAAAGAACTGAGATGAATTAAGGGCTTAAATACCAGGGAGAGCTAATGAACTGAACAAAAACAGGTGTGGTATTAATTATAAACTATGGAAACTAATGAAAAGGAACACAGGCAAAACAGGATTAGGGAAAACAGAACCAAAACACACTACAGTGGCCATTTACCCGACACCAGTTTCAACTAAAAACGGAAAACTTTTTATTAGTTTTGGCTGTTCATTTACATGACAACAGTGTTTTGGGGGCCTGATTTTCTGGAGAACAATGTCGTTATCGTCTCCGTGTAAACAACAAAAACGCAAATTTGTGAAAACGGTGATGCACATGCGTATTACGTGTTCAGTCCATAGGCGTGTAGTGTTTCTTTACAAACTGGCTTTGCCAACTACTGGCCTGGCAGCATAACGCAGCGTTTTTATCATTTTCGAGGATCCGTGTACTGGGATCTTTTGACAACGTTGTCGTCTGTTCGCGAAAAACACAATGGAAAAACTTTTCCGTTTTAGTGCATCGCTGCCATGTAAACGTAACCTAAAGATAAAAAGACATATACATAACACTGACATGGTTATCAGATATGTAGCTCATAGCTATCTGGTGTTCTGGACCAGCTCTCTGTGCCCTCCTCAGTGGGGATTTGTTGGGTCTTTGTGTTCTTGTTTTCCCACAAAGGGGCTTCGGCACAAATCCCTCTGGCACGGAGGGGCCATAGCAAAGTAAACAGAGATTTATGTCTTTAACCTTTGGACTCACCAAGTGTTTTTGAGTGGTAATCACACACGTTTATGAGTTATGGGTCGAAAGGTTAAAAAATGCACAGCATTGTTGCTGTAGGACTAACTGGGCGCCTGTGATTGGATGATTGGTCTCCAATTACTCAGTGTGCCCTCGTGCTGTAGGAATACTGTCTGCAGGTTAATCCATGCTTCCTACTTAATGGAAAGAGTGCGTAAGGAATATTCTCTCCATAAGCAATAGCAAGAGTAGCTATAGTATGGTCTGTGTTTGATTGTAGCAGTACGTTATGTTTTGTTTGTATGGTGAGCAATGATGACTCTCTGTTTGACGTTATCCAGAGAATCCTTTAACTCATTCGAAAAGAGGCAGAAGCGGAAAAAGTGGGGAAAAAAAGAAAACAACAATTTCGAGACTACATCACTTCGGTCACAGAAGCCAGAGTCTCTTTGAAGTTCTCATGGTGTGTGTGTCCCATTCAACAAACCCCCTCCTCACTTCCCTTTCCACCCTCCTTGTGTCAGGAAGGTTACAGCGCATACGCTTGTTTTGTGAGACGAATGCATTTGTTCTCTATTGTAATATGAAACACTCCAGGCCCATCCCCTCCCTTGCTCCCTCTCTCCCTTTCCTTCTTCTCCTCTGAATGGAGAGACACAATTAAAAGCACATTAGATCTTTTCAAGTGCTTGTAATTTCATAAGTGAGGGTCCCCAGCTCTGCGCAGGGCTTAGACGAGGGAAAGCCGCGATATTTAGAGGGGCCCGGGGGAAAGATGGGAAAGAGATATTAACCTCGCCAGGGACAGCTCTCAAAGAGGCCACTGCTAGCCACACAGCAGCCCACCCACGCCGACACCTGCAGCTTTAAAAACGCTCACACACATAAAGACGCTCTCGCACATGTACACGTTCACACACACGTCTTGATTATCCACTATGTCAATGGAAGCCGGTTTCCTCACAATGAATCAGTGAGATTTATAGTTATGTTGATGTTTAATGAAGGTTGATGAGTATTTGATTGATAGACCTCAACAGTAATAAACCAAAGAAACAGCACCACACAGACCTGTTGTATCGGCTTAGTGCCTGACATAGAGCAGACAGCTTTCTGGAAACACATGAGGTTGAAAATAAATGGCAGTAGGTGATGATATATAGCTTTTATACAACATAAGTATTCTGAATGTCAGATTGTCTGGAATTAAGTGTGATGCTTGTATAATTATGTTTGTAAGAGTCCTTGCCAGTATTCACCACACTTTTCCATTCACAACACAAGCAGGTAATGTTATACTGAAATGAGTTTCTTTGCTGAATAGGCACTGTTAAGTGATGCATATTAGACATTTAATTGTGAATTAATTCAAATTTAATTTAGATTAACTTCTATTGCTCTTAGTTAATCTGTACATCACTGTATAACATAAACAGGAAAACGAGAGAGAACCAATAGAATATTGGTATGCTTCTTCCTATAAGCTTTTTGTTTTTTATGTATTTTTTTTGCGTATAAAATAAAACCTGTATGTGTGTTCAGCAGGAGCAGAAAGAGCTTCCTCTCTTGATGTATTTAATTTAAGAAATTCCAACCATAACCCATCTGTGTGTGTGTCTCTGTAACGGGATGATGTATTGGCTTAATCAAATAGGAAAATATGAGTAACCCAGGTCCTGACTCAACGGCAACTTGCTTTATTATTGTAGCTTAAGGTGCAGCGTGGTCCTGCCGTCTTTGATCCTGACTGTTTGAGTGTGTGAATATGTGTGTATGTGTATGTGTGTGTTTATTGTTTTAAGTGAGGGTGGTACTCAGTGCTATTGGCTTTGATTACAAAAGGTTTAACCTTCTGAGGAACAGAGGAAAGATATTTAGACTGTTTTGGTTGAGAACATTAACCCTTTATGTGTTTCTCCAAAAAGGAGCGCTTAAGTCTGTGTGTGTGAAATCAGAGACAAGGAAGCCCATTACCAAGATCATTATAAACCCAGTGTTTCTCGGGACACAGAGTTCAATAAGACATAGTCCTAGTCATCAATCCTGTGTGTAAGAGAAAGTGTTCGAGCGAAGGAGAGCGTACCTTGAGAGCAGCCCCAGGCACAACCTATGTCATGGCTGCCATTTGCTGCTGATGAAAAATGTAAAACATTTTAACCGGCCATTACCGAGATGCTTTGATGTACTTTCAGTTTGACAAGACCCAGCTGTCATGATTGTTTTGTTTGTTAATAAACATGTGGCATACAATTTGAGGTCAAAAAGAGGGTTTTTTTTAACAAAAGTCAAGTAAGGGTTAAAAAATATGTTTAAAAAATAACACATTTCTATTTTTATATCTATTCTTCAGTCTTCTTTGTCATGTCAAACAATAAGTATGGAAATTATTTTAATATATGAAAGTTTATGTACTCCCATTGACTTCCGTAGGACAAAAAAATACTAGTTTGGATTGCGCAAATGAGCCAGATATTCCATTTGACGCTCTGTTCATCTCTTTTTTAGTATGCACATTTGCTCCAATGTTTTGTCACTAAACATAGCCTTTACTGTACTTAATGATCATAAAAAAGCACTGGAAGAATTGTTGAGAAGGAAGGTATAAAGATGCTTATGTGGTCATTCCTTTCAACTGGAAGAGAGAGAATATGATATG
Organism: Meda fulgida; assembly: GCA_030578275.1. Lineage (NCBI taxonomy): Eukaryota > Metazoa > Chordata > Actinopteri > Cypriniformes > Leuciscidae > Meda > Meda fulgida. Next base: position 28,029,948 of record CM060620.1, read on the forward strand.
ACTTGTTGTACAAGTTTGTCTAAGCATTTACATATTCAGTGAGAGTGGATGCTCTACAGAACTTTGATCCCAATGTAATTTCATTTCATTTCGTTTTCTGTGATTTATATTAGCCTGCATATGTGGGGCTTGTGATGGTGTTAAAAGTCTTTTTTTTTTTTGCTCTTGAAGAACCTTTTACCCCCAAATTTGCTACACATTCACCCCTCTGTAAAAACATGATTATCACTGCACCGTGAAGCTGCCCACCATCATTCACCCGGCTTAGGTTTTCTGAAGTTAGCAAATCACCAAGAAAATTGGAGAGGTCTGCAAAGCGTTCAGCACTTATGATTCCATCCCAGATCTCTTAAGTGTGTGTGTGGTTGGGGGAACCCCACACTAGAGAGCTGCTTTAGTTCTCCGACCGTAACATAAACCAATTTCTAAAAGCAGTTTTCTCCTTCATGGTGTAACTAGGAACAATAATGCATGTTTAAGAAACAAGACATTTATCAAGTTTTCTCAAAAAAGACACTTATCAAACAGATAAACACATTTAACACATGAGAGAGAGAGACCACGTGAGGAAATGTTTTGTAATCATTCTGAGAGTGTTCTGAATGTGTGTGACGAACCATTTTTTAAAATTATATATTAAATACAATCACGTGCATTGAAGGGGATGCAGACTTTTGAAGAGCATAAAATATTATCTCTAAATGACAAATATCCAGGGTATTATATTTTTTGGAGGAAAACCGTGTTCTGTGCCTTTCTGTCTTTGCATTGGAATGTCTAAACTGCATATAGCACAATGTATGCATTTACACAGACTGTTTAACACTGAATTTACCTAGATAGCAGTCATTATAGTATTGATTTATTTAATTAAAATGAATGTAGAAATAAAGAATCTTTTGTCATGACAATGATTCAGTTAAAGGCTGCTCTGATGCTTCATTTCATTTACACAGAAGCAAAGCAGCATCAGAACCATCTTTGATAAGGGACTGAGATGGGTCAGATTTTATGTGGCATTGCATCTTTAATTTAGAGCAGCACAAAGCCTTAAGTCACCTGTGTAAAGAACCCTTAATTTAAATAGCTATAATGAAGTGCAGGTCTATTGTTTTGTCCAGAATTTGAGGTTCCAACACAGAGAAAACAATGTATTTCCATTGTGTGTATTAGTATGTTTTGTAGTGTTGTTATGAATGTGTGTATGATTCGGTTTATTGACACATTTTCTCACTCAAAGCTATCCATGCAACTATTGACATTGTGAAGCCAAAGAGGTAGTCTAAAATAAGTGGATATGCTGCTGTGTGGTTAAAACCAATGACAATTGCCAGCAAAAAAACACTAATTTGAACTTCCCTTTTTGACGAAACAGATAGGTTTGTTACGACTTAAAATATTTACCTACTACAATGTTTAAAGGTGGGTTTTTTAAATCCTTATACTGTTATTTTCGCTGAGTTTGCTAGAAAATAAGATAAGACCAACAATTCTGTTAGACCGAGTAAACCCTCCCTTCCCAATTGGCCAATATTTTACCGTTGTTTTCTGTTCTTATGTTATGCATTCCGTGTTAGCAAAATAATTTTGTATGCCTTCTCTGCATCCTTATATGTCGTGGATTTTCAAGTCTTTTGATGTGCTCTTGAGTGTAAGTCATTGTGCGAGTCTTCTCTAGTTGACTCACATTCTCATGAACACTGATGGTTTAGGGGTGTTTCATCTCTTTCCAAGTGTGTGTGTTTGACAGGGACACAAGTAAAGAGACATTGAAAGGAATTGAGTGTATGTATCCTGGTTTGTCCCGTGTGTTGGGATTCCTCTGTCACTGTTAGTGTAAGTGGTGGAATTTTCTCGTGATTTGTGAAGCGTTTGCACGACTCCAGTCTTCTGCAGAAACCCATAAGCACATCATCAGTATCTCCCCTCAATTACTGGGCAGATTATTCTCAGATTGGCATAAATCCTGAATCACTCAAGGTCTCGCGTGAGAAGGGAACAGTCTGATGTTGTTGTTTATCTGCCTTTGTGCTGTATATGTGTTTGCTGCGATGTAAACACATGCACAACACACTTTAGACCACTGTATCCAGGATTCTTTCCAGTTTATGTATAATAATTTTAATCACTGTGGTTTTCCAGTAACACACAACATAGGAAATGAAAATTATTTACTTCAAACGCAGAGATTTTTACGAAATTGTATCACGACTTTAGAAATCTTCACTGAAACAAGAAACATTATTTACCGCTCTCCCTCTTTTTCTGTTGTGGTACCAGCTGTCTTAGTGTGTGTGCGTGTGTATGATTATCATATCTGCTTTAGTTTTATGGTAACTGAGCACATTCTGTTCTCAAAACAACAGGTTAAATTCGGTTAATACAGCTGAAATCAAAATATGCCATTTAAGGCCTATGTATTTTTATATGCTTACAATGTTCAGAGAGATGCTGGTGTGCATGCACTGGTAATTTGTTTTGTTCAAAATTGGTTCAGAAGAATAGTGTCGTTTTTATGTATTATTTTATGTATTTATTTTTTGGTGTTTTCTGTTGTTACAGTTACAGTGCAAAAGTCTAGGTGCCATTGTTGAGAATCCAAGAAATGTAAAAACATATGCAGTTATTTAAAGCACAGGTGTGGTCTATTAGTCTGCAGGGAAATCAAGACTGTAATGTAAAACATATGCAGCCATGACCATGCACCTTTCACACTAGTCACAGCTGCCTGATCACAGACTAAAATCCAATTGACCACATTGTCATTTTCAAAAAAATAAATGAATGAATAAATAAATAATTTCCATAAATAAAAGTATTTCCATGTTGGATCCCACTGTACCTCTAAAATAAAATATAAAACCACAGTATAGGCCTAAAATATTGTGCAAGTAACTATTGTAGCAGAGTCCAGACGTGGGCTACTGGCTAAAGTTTAGTTCAGCACCTTTGGGCCTGACAGCTCCCATGAAGATGCACTGTCGTTCTAGTAACGTACGATTTATGTTTTGATCGAAACAGGCGCAATCCATCGTAAAATACAGCACACGACGTTTGTTAAGATGATTTAATAAACCCCAGCCAGGACTCTTCTCTGAAGCTGTAGTCTGTATGTGGGCTGTAGATGTAGCGTTGAAATGAAGCCTCAAATCGGCTCTCCTTTTACCTCTCAAGCATCCTCGGGGTCTTGGTTGAAGTGTTTTGGTTGAAGCCGCGTCAATAGAACCCATACGGCAAAGAACGCTGGTTTGAGGGCGGCCTCTTGAATGTCCGGACGCCTGAAAAGCTTTGGAGTGGAAGGTTCCTCTGTCTCATTAACGGTGGCCTAGGTGTTAATTGGCGATGGGTTGGCATGAAAGAATGAGTATGTGGACATAAGTGCTTTATTCGACAAGGAGAAAGCGAAGGAGGTGGAGGTGATATGATGACGGTTAGCTAATCAAAGTCCGGAGCTCTCCTTTTGAGAGCGCGAGAGGTTAATTACGCATGTGGAGAAAGTCTGACATCACCTTTCTGAAAGCTTATTCGCTGACTAGAAGTTCAAGTGCCTGCATTTCCTTTGCTCCAGTTAGCCTCTTGAGGGGATATATATTAGCCTATATATATATATATATATATATATATATATATATATATATATATATATATATATATATATATATATATATATATTAGCAGATTTCTGTTTCTTGTGCAGTTTGCGCCACCTAATATATGTCCAATTATTCCATCTACAATAATGAATGTTGTTTTCGTACGCATAGGCCTACACGTAAAGACTTAGAATATATAGCTTATTTGGAATATATTATTGTAAGTGATTTTAATTGGGATTTGTAGGACAACATTTCCTACTTTCTGTACAATATTCGCGTTCTAAAAACACACATCATTCAAATCACCACTCTGGGATTTTGCCATGCAAATAGTTTCGATCTGTGTGCTACGAAAGCGCCTGGAAATCTGCAAGAAAAATATTATCATAACTCCATTGTGAGAAATATCGTTAAGAGGGGACCTGCTTTCAGTGGACGTTTGAAGAATTTTTCCGCTGGCAGGGTCGACTGGCCTTTCGGGTCAAACTCCTGCGCTTTATTCTTCAACTTAATCCTCAATGGTATATAAATAATACAGAGACCTTGTTTGCTCAGAAAACATGCCCCCGTCGGAAAGACTTCTATGGTATTTTAAGGGGACTGGCGGTATGCAATGTCATCCAAATTATCCTGAAAACCAGAGAAACAAAGATTCACAAAGTTTATTGAGGAAGCAGAAAAAAAAGTCATTTCAATCAGCCACATGCCTAGGTCTGTTTCTAGGAATATTACCGTAGTAATAATTCGTCTTAATAATTATATTATGTTATATTATGTTAGCTATATTGTATTGTATTATAGACTTGCAGGTTTGCACTGTAAAAACATATATCAAACAATTATTTATTCATGGCATTGCCATTTCTCTTCCTCTTTTTAAAACTCTGCTCAAATTTGAATCAGGACAGTTACAGTCAGAATATAACTTTGGACCACACGCAGTTTGAAAAGAACATTTCCAGTTTAATTTCGGTTGCACGGCGGTCTCTCAGCCAATGTATTCGTGGCTTATCATTTAGATCATTGTTCGGGTTTCCACGACAAACGTTTCAGTGAATGCGCACTATGAAATATAGTTAATATATGTTATGTTGGCATCTGCTATTGACATTATCTAGTTACAGTTTACAACTACAATTAGACGACCTGAGATTTTATGGGAGTTATTTATGTCGTCGGATATAATTGGTTTCAGGAACTTATTTGCCATGTGCAGATCACATTTGGACCGAAACATCTGCTGCAAAAAGTGAAAAATGAAAAGGAAGGGTTAATCAAACTTTTCAGGCTTGCAATTTCACTTGGATGATAGAGTGAAGTAACTATAACAGGGGGAAAAGCTTTGTGGAATTGAAAACGGGAGTTATTTAAGCGTGAGCCTAATGTTAATGAGAAGTGCTGGAAGTGATGTAAGGCTTTGGGCCTGGTTCCGATGTTATATGCATCCGCAGCTTTTATGGCGTTCTGGTGGGACTCTGAGGCGTAAGTGGCTGGCATAGCTAAATCACTCGCGCCTTTCATGTTGTCGGGAATGTTTGCCAACCTCTTAGTAGGCTATATTTAGACCGTGCATAATAGCACACAAGCTTACACCGGTGACGATGAGCCAGTATTTTTTCATCCAAACTTTAGAGAGATTATAGCGACAGGTGGATAACGAGAGGATCACTCACTGACCTTGGAGTTTCATTTAAATTCTTATACACCGATTTTAATAAACTCTCCCAAAACATAGACACTCGTACACGTGCCTATAGGCACACCTCATCTGAACCACTGACGTTTTGAATGGCATGGCTGCATTAATTCTGTTCTGTTTTGCATTGACTGCTAAGAAAGCGACTGACCTAATCTTACACAATATCCTTTATATTTTTGTGTAAAGCAAACAACAACAACAACAACAATAAATAAATAATTGCATTGTGGAATTAATTCAAAGTAACTGCTTGCTAAAAATATTGTTGTTATTCATCATTATGTGTATCACTCTTCAACAACACCAATTTGCATTATACTCCACATCTGAATCTGAATGACATTGTTTCGCGCCTGTTAAGATGAAAAAAAGACTCATGTTACTAGTGACTTTTTAAATAGTAGTATTTACTTTATTTATAATAGTTTGAGGAGGAATTCAGGGGTGGATGGAAACTGGAAAATTAAGATAATTTGTTTAGATGAATGGTAGGCTAGCCTATATGTTTTAAAATTACTTTTTCCTATTATCTGTCCTTATACTGTTCACTTGGCTGCTCGATATATTAGCCTAATATAAATCAAGACGGTCATGGTAGATTTTAGGACACACATGTGTTATGTATTATTTTAGCAAGGCTGTGTGAATTTCCTAGCACATTTCTTTGCCGCCAAGATCTGCGATACAATTAAATTCGTAGGTTATTTTTTAAATTAAGGTTCTTAGCGTGAAAAAAAATATTTGGAGGCTAAAACTGAGTTTAATAGCAGATTCTGAAACATTTAGCTTTTATGTATTTCTTAAAGCAATTTTAACCACGATTTTAAACAAAATTTCTGTAATTAATTGTTCAGTATATCTATTTAATGAAAATAAGTTTATTTAATACTGTATATCTGAAATGAATTCAAGACAATCATTTCAGCGTTATAGAAAATGTTCTTTTAAATTTGAAAACAAAATAGCAAGTTTTAACGACATTTGAGCCCTATATATGAACTGTTATTTTTAGAATATACAAAATGCAAACGTTAACTCATAGGCAGTCTAAATTAAAATGTCTCTTTGTAAAATTTTGCAAGTATAAAATATTGTAGGTCTGTATAATTTAATCTCCAATAATAAGCCTTGTAATGAAAATGGTGAGACAATTCGTCAGAAACGCATTTGGAAAAATCTGCTAAAATTATTCGTTAACTCTGAAGTGCGTATAGCAGAAACCTCGTTCCTTATTGCAGATATAATTTCTCTCTGCATTCTCTCCGCAAGCAGCTCGAATTTGCTGTCATATTTGGAGTTGCTTGCTTTCGGTTCTCGGGATATTTTGAGCTCGAAACCAGATGTTAAATCATGTATCTTTCTCTTTTTGATGCTCAGAGTTCAAATGATTGGAGAGAAGTTGTGACACGGGCATTCTTCTCATATTTCAGCTCGCAGATGAAGCTTATTATGATATCGATTATATGATCTCACCCTCACAGACGCAAAGTGTTAAGCCGGGTCTGCAAGAGATTCGAAAAGCTCACTGAACACATGTCCACAAGTGATGATGGTGTGTTTTGCTTATGTGTAACAGAGACCCGTGTATGGTTGTGTGAGCGTTGTGGAGTTAAAGGTCGCTCTCATACTCCTTTTCACAAGCGTCTGGTTAGGTTAGTGGTCACGACTCCTTAAGTCTTGTCACAAGGCTAGCCTACTCACTTCTTTGGTCCGTGGCCGTGCAGACATGCAGACTTGTTACAAAACGTATTAAATATTTCCTTGAATCGGTATAATAGCCTAACTTGACAAAATCACCGAAATATAAACGAATATTCAAATAAAAATAAAAAATTTGACTATCGAAGTTTTCTGCATTTCTTGCTAGAATGGATCTAAACGATCTGATATATAATATATATAATTATTAAATGTATTTAAAATATTAACCAGGTGTGGTGAATCGCGCATCTTATAAAACATAAACGTTTCTTTAAAAAGGCATAATTTAGTCACCTGATCAATAGATCTAAATAAATATTTTCAGTTAACATATTCTGTATCCTACAATCTCCCTCGGTCCTACTGGTGATTGTCATTTGTTTCTCGCCGCTTGTTTCTAGAAAGTTAAATACAGCTGTGTCGGTCTGTACTCCATGCTGTGAAAATCTAGAGCGTGCAATCCTGATTGTGACAGCCTTCAGCGCGTGAGCGGCGTCATCCTGAAATGGCAAAAACTATAGGCATCTCATTCACACTTTAGCGTAGAGGGTGGGAGAAAGCGAAAATAATGTCCTTGTGCTGCAGGCAAAATAGAATTTCCACAATTCCCCTTGCAGTTAAAAAGCTCGCCTTTACTTTTTGAGAATTGTTTTGCCCTATATGGCAAATAAAGCAATTTAACCAAAGCCTATACTTTTCATGTCAACTACAGTAATATTTAAATATTCTTCCCATTAAAATAATACGTTTTAAGAATAAATTGCAAAATGGAAAATTGTAGCACACTGAAGTTGCCTACCAATGTGGGGGAAAACTATCCCGTATATTCGGACTAACATATATATAACAGTGCTAAAGATTTAAGAATTAAGATACCTTTGTTAAATATTACACACAATATACAAATCATAGTTTACGCATACATCTGCTCAAGAGAACCAAAAATACAGCGCACCCCCATGCCCTTAATCGGGATGTAAACCAGATGTGAAGACCGAATAATTGATTTACCGCCATTCAGCGGCCCTAATACAGACTGAGATGGATAATTGTGTATTTACTCATTTCTTCGGGGGAGTCCGAGTAGGTAGGCGGCAGGCCCAACTTTTACCATGGTTTACCGTGACATCGTTGCTCTCTCTATCCCTCTGCCCAGGGTACCTGTCACTAACATATGAACGCCACATGCTAGCCTCCTTATCCGTCTCCTTGCGCGAACAATTTCCCTCGCTTCCTTTGCCCCTCCAGGTTCTCTTCTCAACGCATGCTGCGTTCCAGTGACCCCATACGCTCTCTTTCGCACACCGTCTACTCTATCTATCTATCGCAATTAATATTATTATTATTTTATTCACTCACTGCTAGTCTAATTTTATCTCTCTTTTATGTCACTGTATTTTACTGATGCTTTGAAATTTTAAAATAGCACCGGACGTGTAGACTAACATCTGCGGGCGCCTTTAAACGGAGTTCCCTCTTCTGTACTTTGACAAACCCACAGCAAGGCATGATAAACTGAGAGGAAATTCCAGACCGTTCCTCTGGGATACCATTGGGAGAGTATCCCAGTAGTTCTCCTTTTGTATAGCCTACAAAAGGGAAAAATTCTCTAGATTATAATCGTAAAAATGGGTCGCTATGCAGTTTTGGCTAACACAGATGGCAGTCCAGATATCAGTTGAAGTTCAGTAATGTTGTATCTTTACGCTTTGCCTACAGATAAGTCCCCGTTGGTGAAATGTTTGCTTCTGTGTAAATTATCGTGACACCCATAATAAATATAGCCATTATAGTGCGCAAAGCTTTTTCAATTGAGCGCAATAGTTCAAGGGAATACTTTGGTGTCACGTTGCAAATCCTGCCAAAAAAACAACAACAACAAAAAAAAAAACGAATTTTCCCTGCCGGACTGTAAACACTAGACTAGCCAGGGCGGCAGCATCAATAGAAGAAGTGCACATGGTATATCACAAACATTTTCCCAAACTGCTGCAGACTTCCAGACCAATTAGGGGCATTTTGCTTTGCATGGTGGAGGAAATAGCTCTCCGCGCTGCAAAATGTCACAGAAAAGTTCCCGGGGCAATGTGAGTGTAAGCGTCTCCCACAAGTTCTAGTTTCTCATAAAACAGGCACAGAGAGGGTTTGAATGGTCATATGTTTTCACTGCCTTTGATTTGAACAGGTTCACAATTCTGAATATGAGCTGTAGAGGAATGAAATGTGCTGATTGCATGTGTCACACAGTCCTTAAAGCAAGACTTAGCAAAGACACCTGATGAAAGTAGCCTTGTAATAAAATGTGAAAATAGTTTTTATTTCAGGGAGATGCCAAACACAAATGGTAACTGGCAGTTCCCTGACCTTATCTCCAGCTGTTTACTCTACAATTTGAACTTTGTGAAACAAATTTGAAACACATATTGGAACATCTGGAGACATTCCTGGCAATTTAACGCCATGTCACGCTTTATTTGTTTTGACTTTAATTATTATTTAAGTTTGTTTACATGCATTTATCTATCTACTTATGTAGCCCCATCTTGACTGCTTGGCTGTGAGTAAATCCGTGAGAAAGTGCAGGATTAACCAGATGGGACGTCAAAAATGGTAAATATCCAATCTCTCCCATTCTTCATTACAAGAATTTAAATAGCGATATTAAGGAAACTGTGATGCATCTGTTTAGCACAAGAAAAGAAAACGTTTGAGAAATTCAGTTATTCAGGGCCATTGACTGCAGCATGTGAATCCTGAGAATATAATTTTCACTTTTTGTTGTCAGTAAAGTCTTATTTAAATAAGCTGTTATCTTTACAGCTGGTCAAATACATCAAATGTTAGATTTATCCTCTCTTCAACCGCACAAAACACAAGTTTGTTATCATAACCTGTTTTGTCTTCTTAAAAATAAATGTTCCATTTAGAACATCCATGTCTAAATCGTAGAATCTGACAAACGTGAGCGGCGAAGACCAGCCCGCTGTATCACAAACTTCTTGAAGGAAAACCCCAGAAATAAGGGCCTTGGAGGCCACCATAACCCTAGTAGAATGGGCTTTAGTGGCCAAAGGTGAAGGCTGGCCCATAACCTCATACGCAAGTGAAATAGCCTCGACTATCCATTTGCTAACAGTCTGCTTGGATGCAGGAAGTCCTTTTTTGGGGGGCCCAAAGCAAATCAGACTTTCTCAGCTGGGAAGCTCTGTGGACGTAAGTGTCCAGTGGTCTGGCTGGACAAATGAGGTTTAATTTCTTCTGATCCTGATCTTTAAAAGGAGAAGGATAGAACGCCTGCAGTACAATAGGCTGTTGTTCATTGGTTGGAACTTTAGGTACACATCCAGGTTTAGGATAGAGGAACGCTTTGACCATCCCAGGTGCAAAGTCAAGGCATGATGGAGATACTGATAGGGCCTGAAGATCTCCTACTCTTTTTAGTGAGGAAATGGCTAGAAGGAAGATAGTCTTGAGGGTCAGAAACTTTTCTGAGACAGAATGGAGAGGCTCAAAGGGAGCGACAGATAAACCTTCTAGAACGAGAGCCAGATCCCAAGCAGGAACTCTGGTACGGACTGCCGGCCTCAGCCTCAGGGTGCCACGAAGGAAACGTATAACAAGAGGATCTCTTCCAACAGATAACCCCCCCCCCCCCAGAGGGGCATGGTAGGCAGCAATGGCAGCAACATAAACTTTCAGTGTGGAAGGAGAAGACCCTGAATCAAAACGATCTTGCAGGAACTCAAGTATTGAACTAACAGTGGAATTAACTGGATACCATTGTCTTAGATAACACCAAGGTAAACAATCTCTATTTCAGGGTGTATAGCTTCCTTGTGGGCGGAGCTCTGGAGTTAAATATGGTCTCTACAACCACAGTTGAGAGACCAGAGCCTATGAGTCAGGCCCCCTCAAAAGAACAGACCCACAGGTTGAATTTTTCTGGATGGGGATGGAGGCTTGCTCCCCCTGTCTGAGATAAAAGGTCCCTCTTGACCGGGAAGGGATATTAGGTCCGAAAATCACACTTGGCTTGGCCAGTACGGAGCTACCAACAGGACACTCACTCCGTCCTGGCGAAACTTCTCCAGAACTCCTGGGAGCAGAGCAATTGGGGGAAATGCGTTCAGTCGTAGCCTCAGCCACGTCTGCACTAATGCATCCAGACCCAGTGGGGCTGGATGCGTGAGAGAGAACCAAAGTGGACAGTGCATCATAGCCTGTGACACGAACAGATCCACCTGTGCCTGGCCATAAACTCCCCAAATGTGCTCCCACCTTGGTGTGGAGCCTCCATTCCCCGGGTCTCAGCCCCTGCCTCGACAGGAAGTCTGCTCCTATATTCAGATGTCCCTGAATATAAATTGCTCCTCCATAGACCCTGAGCTGAGCGGCCTTCCATTTCCACTCTCCAGCCTGTGAGAAAAGCATCTGTCGAGAGCAAAACTTGATGGCAAAGAGCTCCTAACACTGGACCCTGGGATAGAAACCAAGGTTTTCTCCATATAACCAAGGCACGGAGACACCGCCGTGTTATCTTGATCATACGGAGTGTGTTCCCCCTCGGGGAAAACCCCTTGGTCTTGAGCCACTACTGTAGGGGCCTCATGTACAGCAGGCTGAATGGAATAATGTTGGATGCTGCTGCCATCAGGCCCAACAGCCTTTGAAACTGTTTGACAGTGAGTGACTGGCCTAGCTTCATCTCTTTTACAACTGTGAAGATCGATGCAACACGAACAGGAGAGAGCACGGCCCTCATTGTCACTGAATCCCACATGACTCCAAGAAAGGTGGTTCTCTGTGCTCGAGAAAGCACACTTTTCTTGGCATTCAATCTCAACCCCAATTTCTTCATATCCGTGAGAAAAACATCTCGATGCTGAACCACCATCTGTTCCGACTCTGCCAGGATAAGCCAGTCATCTATATAGTTCAGAATACGTATGCCCTGCAGCCTGAGCGGGGCTAAAGCTGCATCTACGCATTTCGTGAACGTGCGGGGTGATAGAGCTAGACCGAAGGGAAAAACCCGATACTGGTAAGCTTTTCCCCCGAAAGCGAACCTCAGGAAGTGCCTGTGCTGTGGAAGGATGGATACATGGAAGTATGCATCTTTTAGATCTATCGTGACAAACCAGTCCTCGGATTTGAGTCACGATTGGAGGTACCGTGCTTTGTGTTAAAAAGCATGTTTCTCGGCTGGCCATTCAATATTTAATTTAGATACAGTGCGAGATAATACCTCCACCAGCTCCTCATACGCTGGGGAAGAAATTGGCATTTCTTCTTACCCCATTTCGATGCTCAGCACATCTAGTTCTTCTGAACAGACTGGATGTGCTTTTATCCTTTCCTGGTTATGACGTCACCCGCCTGTGACGCTCATTCTCGCCATTGGACTAGTTGACCCATGCTTCCGATGCAATCACACAGGGGCGTTCCCAAAGCGTTATCGATGCAGCGCGAGTTCCCTCGTAAGGGAACAATACAATCACAATCTACAGTACTTGTATCACAAAGGCAGACATGTTAATAAAAGTTCAAGAAAATGGCGACATCTTCAATGTCTCATATTTAAAAAATAGCTTTAAATGAATTAAACCCCTCTGTAATTCTATAATTCATTCTATAATTTTTTTAATTACAAACACTAAACACTCAACAAACACATACAAACACTCTCCCAGATTATGTAGTTTCAATATTTTAAGACAGGACAGCTGTTTGATTTCTCAGTAATCCGATTCTGTCTTCAGGATGTTTTCCATATCTACTTTTTACTTTTTCTAGATTGCATACAAATCCATACACTAAGAGAAAATTATCATGGCAAAAATATTTGTTCTAATATCCAGAAATGTAGTAAAAAGGTGTAAATTGCTATAATTAAAAACTCAAACATGCCTAAAATGTGAGCAAGTACTCGTAAGCAGGATTATCGTGGTCCTCCGTGACCTTTGTTTATCTTGTCGAGATTTAGTTTTAAGGTTGTGAACATATGATGAATATCTATTTGAAACAGATTCTTAGTGACTCAAAAAAAAAACAGCTGTTAAGATTTAGGATAACTGTGTTCCGGTCCGCGCTGCCATCGCACTATTGAAACAATTTGCCTGAGGTTAGTTGCTAACTCTGCCAGGGGGGTTCCGTTCTTTACACCCAGCCATTTAGTTAATGAACGCAGCATTAGGTTTTCTTGTGTTTTCTGTTTCTTTCTGCATTAGAACATCCTCTCACCTTTCTCTGCTGAGCTGTGAGTCCTCCAAGAGGCTGGGGGTCAGATGTGTATTGATAATGTTGTGTGACTCATGCCAGCTTCAATGTGCACACATGAGCAGATCTTTTGCAAGAAAGTCTGCATTTTAAGTGCGATCTCTGTCCAAGTCAATCACCATCCACAAGGCTATCTCACTTCAAACGCCTGGGCCTACACTTTAATTTAACAGACAGAGTCTATGTGTGTTTGAAGGGAGAGAGAGAGAGAAAAGACTTTGAATGATGAAAAGTGAAATAAGCCTTTGAGCGAACGTGTGATTTTACATGTGTTTTTTGTAGCTAATGTGTGCACAGAAGGTCTCCAGTGTTTGCCCATATACTGCTGTGTTGTCGCCCCAACCCCGTACCCCTGCCGCTCACAGTTTTAGTGCTCCGTGGAGAAGTTCATCAATATTTTGGCCGACCTTTGACATAACCTCTGCAATTCAAACAATGGGATTCTGGGTACACTAAATGGCCATGTGGTTGGCAGGGCGGCGGGACTAATGAGGGAATGTCGTCTCGATTTTACAGTTCAGGCTGAAAGCGGTCAAGTGGAAAAACGGCCCTGGACTGCCTCACGCAAACTTTCAAAGAAGGGGAGCACACAATCCCCACAAGGGCTTTTCTTTCAGTCCATCACTTCAGCAGCTCACTCTCTCTTTCCCACTCTCTGATCTCTCTATGGTGTCCTATTCATTTTCATTTCTATCTACTCAGCCTGTCGAGGTCTCTTTTTTTTTTGCTTCTCTTACATCTCGCTCTCGCTCACGATCACATACTCTCCGCATTCTCTCTCTCTCCCTGGCTCTCTTTTATATTTGGCCAATTATCAGATTAAAGAACACCCAACTCAGTCTTTTTTTAAATAATGAGTGTTCACCCTCCCTTGTGAATCCATCATTAAAGAGACAGTTCACAGTGAGTCTGTCATCAGCCCTTCTGTTCTCTGTCTGTTGTGACTGAAGTTTTGTTGGGTGTTTGCAAATGATTTTTTTGTTTTGCTTTATTTTATTAAATAGTTCCAAACAATGGCTGCACTTCTTTCTCAAATGAGATTATCTTCTTTTTTTTTTTTGAAATTCTGAATGCTCCACAAATTGTTTCAGTCATTTCCTTTTTGCTCTCATGCGTTTATAGACACACACACACACACACACACACACACACACACACACACACACACACACACACACACACACACACACACACACACACACACACACACACACACACACACACACACACACACACACACACACACAAAGACTCTCATAAATGGAAGATGACAAGATGATTTTAGATCATCATTTACAACAATATTCTAACCCACAACCCAAATTCCAGATTCAAACCATTCATTCATTCAGTCATTCATTCGCTTGCTTGCAGTCATTATCCGATATATGCATATCGATCATCAATGGATTTCTAATAGTTTACATTACGATTTTTTGTCCAGGAAACAGTATTTCCAATGATAATTCTTACAGCAGTGTATAAATGTAGGCCTAACTTTATTTTAATTTTATTTTTTTATTTTTTTGTGTACATTGATAAATTGCATGCAAAATGTCTGTCATGTTTCTTCTGGACTTTTTCATATTGGAGTTTTCTGTGGACAACATAAATGTCTTGAATGAATGATGATTTTCAAATCTTAACATAGCCAATAGATTTGCAAAAGGTGTGTTGCTGATTAAGTGATTTTTAATGATTTGCCTTCGTGTTCAATCATTAAAACAGGGAGAGAGAGAGAGAGAGAGAGAGAGAGAGAGAGAGAGAGAGAGAGAGAGAGAGAGAGAGAGAGAGAGAGAGAGAGAGAGAGAGAGAGAGAAATACAGATCCTCTAAAACTGCCCTTAGAGGTTTCTTGTCAAGGAGGTGATATTCCTCTCGCTCTAGTAAACCCTCACATGAACATTGTGTGTCCTTATGAGTGTGTGCTTTTCTTTTTAGGGAAATTAAGAGATTTGGAAAGTATCCTGTAGCCTGTCATTATGTCTGTGCACAAGTATCCTTTTCCAGTTGTCTGTTTGGCCTTGACTGATTTGCCGGTCGCAGCCTTATAATATCTAATGCTTATGAATGGCAGGGTTGCACAAGACAGTTTCAATGTGGCCGTAGCTCTCAGCTAGTCACGCAAGCTATGTTTATTTATGTGTGCTCTTGCACTTCAGTCTGCACTTTATATTTCTTTTGTGTGTGGGTGTAGTCCTTGTAAACTCTACATTGAGGGGACAGAATATTTTTTGGTCCCCCCGTTTGTATTTTTATTTATTTTTGGTGGAAATTAGGAAAACAGATTATAAATGATAAAAATGTAAAAATGCAAAAAGTTTTCAGGGTAACAGATTTATGGTCAGGGGGGGAATATACAGTTTGTGAAGTATAACAATAATTATATTCATGGAAAGTCCCCATAAAACATCGAAACACAACGTGTGTGTGTGTGTGTGTGTGTGTGTGTGTGTGTGTGTGTGTGTGTGTGTGTGTGTGTGTGTGCGCGCTGCATTCGACCACATTACTTATGTGGGTTTGACCCCAAAAAATGCTGATTCTGTCAGAAATTCTAAGCAAACTCACTTCTGCTTTTCAGTTTGAGTTTGGGCAATTATAAGTTCTTGTAAAGCAATGAAAAATTCCAGAGTATATATGCAGTGGTCCTAAAACATATTTGCACACTTGAGTGACATTTAAAAATATCTGAATTTATTTGCATTTAATGAACACAAATGATACTAGAGCATTTAACAAAATGTGCTTTTTGTCTTAATTTTGAACAGGATTACTATTGCTTCATATTTTGAAACCTGCAGGCAAATATATTTTTGTGATATTTTGATATTGTTTTGATATGTGTGTGTCCGATATTCATGATATGCAGAAAAAACTCACTTCAGTGCCTATCTGTGTCCATTCATATGTGGTGGCAGCCTTCAGAGTTGACAAATGCAAACATACATACACATTTCAGAAAGGGGGGGGTAGTCTAGATATTGAGCTGCTTGTCCTCCCACTAGGTTAAACAGATGTGGAAAAGGACACACACACACACACACACACAATAATCCATCATTAATTAAAACACTCCAGTTCAGTTTTAGAAAACTGGGACTTAATTGATTCATGTCTGCAAGATGTTAGTGCGGCAAATGCAACATTTGAAGCTGTTGTCGTATTAGAAATCCAATTTCCTGTTTGACTTCAGGATAGCGTCCGCTGTTGACTGAGCTCTGAGTTGGTGAATCATCATACCCCAGTATTTAGGGGAATTGTGCAAGCTTTGCAAGTTTTTCACTGTAGGCAAACCTTCAAACCGACATCTGTGTGGAGCAAAGAGTTATTAGCAGAGACCGTTTACCTCTTTCTCCCGCGGAATTTTATTAACAACTGCACAAACCGTCTCTGCTTGTTTCCGGGACTTGCTACAGAAAATTTGGGGGTGAGGTGAAAGCTGCTGGGCTTAGGCCTACAGCCTCCATCTGTGTGTAAGACCTTGGGGGGATATCAGAGGTGTAACTCATCCAGATGTTTGTGGAAGTTGGAGCACATTTAAGGAAGTCATACACCCTTCAGGCTCAACAGGTTAAATGTCACAGGACGCACAGCAGCTTCTTTGGAAAAACTGACACATCGTGTGTGTGCGCAACAGGAACGAGAGCCTCGCTCTCTGTTTTGGCGAAACCCTCCGTTTCACAGTGTGAGCTTTATTATACATGTAGCCGTTTACTTTTATACTTTTCGGACAAACTGTGGTTTAGCAGAGTTAGTCTCTCTGAACTCTGTTTCACTACGTCCACTCTAAAGTTTTATGACCGTGTGCGAGGGAGAGCGTAAACGGGTCACGACCCGGCGCGGTACTTTTTCTTTCAGAGGAGAAGATGGATGACTTTGAGGGTCACAGAAAGCAAATGATCTGCTCATGACTGTGGAGAATGTGCATGTAATATGCCACTGTGGAGATGAGGCAGACACGGTCTCTCTCTCTCTAACACACTCCTTCTCTCACTCGTCCTTCTTTCTGCAGGTCCATAAAGCTGTGGTGGGATGTAATTCGTCCCAGTAGAGAATGCCTTGGAAAAATAAAGTATGAATGTCTCACATTGATTTGGGTCAGCAGTGTGTGTGTGTGTGTGTGTGTGTGTGTGTGTGTGTGTGTGTGTGTGTGTGTGTGTGTGTGTGTGTGTGTGTGTGTGTGTGTGTTTGTGTGTGTGTTTGTGTGTGTGTTTGTGTGTGTGTGTGTGTGTGTGTGTGTTCTTCTGCCAGACACCGAAAGTCTGTTAGGTCATATTGGAAACATTTCATAAAATCAGTACAGACAATATAGAAAACTATTTGGTGTTCAGCTAGTAAAAAACTCAGTACGTGAAAAAGGAAAACAACAGCTTTTATTGAAATAACTGACATCAAAATTTGATAGGATGCCATATGGAAAGATAATCAAATGATATCACCATATTGTGGGAGTGGGAGTCATATATTGCACCCACTACATTGTGGTGTGTGAATGCGATAAGGCTGCATGATTTGTCAATGACCGTCTCTCATAATTGCATGATTGCAAGTAATAGGGTGTTTGTTTGTTTTTACAAATTTTTTCTAAGAAATTTTTTACATTTTTTCTTCCAGTAAGTCAAATGACTGAAATTAAAAGTATTTTACTTATGGGTCATCTATACAGATACACAGTTTAAAGGGACAGTTAAAAAACAATTTTTGCACCCCATTAACATTCATTGCATGGCAAAAAAACACTGAGAAATTATGTTTTTTACAGAAGAAAGCACAGGTTTGGGGGAACACGAGGGTGAGAAAATGGTTGAACTAACCTTTAAACAACTGTCAAGTGTTCCTCAGCATGTAAATAGATGTAACATGAACTTTCCATGAACTATATATATGAACAAATTTGTACAATTCCCAAAAACAGGCAATATTGCACTGAAAAACGTTTGACCCGATGCTGCTCTGTGTGTGTTAGATATGCTTTTGTGCTCATGTTACGTGCTCGTGTGCACATTTTGTTTTTGGTCATTTATCCAGTGTAAATAGATTATTCATACATCAATAACAGAGAAATGTAAGTGCAATTTAATGACTTCAAATAATGCATGTCCACTGTGTTTCCTTTGGCACAACAGCAATTTATGTGTGTGCGTGTTTGTATGTAAATGTGTATGGACTGACTGTGCATACATGTGTCTGCGTGTACAGTGTCATGCCTATAGTGAAGGATTTCCTTGCGCTTTCTCAGCCTAGATGAGTTCTTGTATAAAACAACAAACACTCTGGTAAAACAAAGCTGAGAATGTTGTCTTAGGCTCTGGTGTACTGAACTATTAGTGAGGGACAAGCATATGTTTTGTGGAACCTGTCAGAAATGCTGTGAAAATATTATTTCAATGCGAAGATGAATAGAGGCATGTGCACTGGTAAATAACAGAGGTCCGAACCTCCTAATAAAGAATTATAGATGAATTATCAAAAACAAACACAGGATAGTGAACATAATCTGCATGCAAACAACTGTCGGAAAAGGAACAACATGCTCAGGGAAAGATACATTTTTTATATGGTAGCCAAGAAACAAACACAAACATGTAGAAAAAAGGATATTTAAGAAGGATATTTATAACTGTTAAAAATGATTTAGCATTAATATTATATATTTTGCTGTCATTATTCATAATAACAGACTTGTGACAAACAACTTGTGCTATTAAAGTTAAATGAAATAGTAATCAGGTTGAACTAATGAAAATGAAACAATTAAGCAGGTTGTAACCTTGTCTGCAGCCCAATATATAAACACTTATTTTATTGGGGTGTGTAAATTGATCCAGGTATAGGTTAAGTGTGCACAGATTGTGTTTTTATGTGCTGTTTTTAATAATAGTCTCTCTTCACACACTGTAAAAAGTGAAAGCATACTTTAAGGGGGTATTTTTTCCTGGTGTGACTCTAAACTTTTATATCATGTACCACATTAGGTACATTTTTGTTAAAATACAAAACATCCTCAAGTATTTTATAATGATGTTGTTGTTGTTATTATTATTATCCATATCCAAGAGAACATGCTGTGGCTTCAACATTTAGCAGTGTTCTGTAGTTTAGAAAGCATGTTTTAATTCAGTCTCCCTATATATTTCAGAAACATGCAGAGATCAGAAACCAAGTGATTTGTGACCAAAATAAAATGTTTGTTATTAGAACAAGGGCTGTGAAACGATTAATCGCATCCAAAATAAAAGTTTGTGAATACATAATATATGTGTGTGTGTGTGTACTGTATAATCGTTTAATATATATAAATACACACACATGCATTTATATTTAACAAATATTTGCATGTATATTTATATATAAGTTATATCTATATAAATATTATATATATAATATAGCATATTTTTCTCAAATACATGCATGTGTATATTTTTATATTTATATGTACAAAATAATTATACACATTACACACACATATATTACGTTAACACAAACTTTTATATTGGATGCGATGAATCGTTTCACAGCCCTAGAACACATCATTTTACAGATGGGATAGATTCTGGTTAGCTTTTTCTGGGTGTTTCAGGGATCGGGAGAGAAAGGGGAGGAATAAAAATGGAATGAAACTGAGTGTAGAGGTTTCAAAGAGAGCTGCGGGTTAAAGAGCAGTGCATTACACTGGGCAGCCGGTATAATTAATGCTCACCACCCACCCATAGAGCCCTCCAGCCAAAACGCTGCAGAGAGTGGACTAAATCACAACCGTGTGTTTCTGTGTCCTTATATGTGTGTGTGTATGTGTCTGTACATTGCTTTACCTTTTGTTCTTCTTTCTCACTTTCGAAAATCAAGACACTTGTTAATAAAAGTGTGTGTATATAGTGTTTATTGGTTAACCTAGTTTACAATTTCATTTAATACAGAAATACAGTAACAACAATTGTGAAGCCTATGAAATATTATTGAAATTGAAAATTGTTTTTTTAAAGGTTTTATATTGTTTTATTTTAAAATTGAATGAATTCCACAATAATAAAGTACATTTTTAAATATTACAATTACAATCAAATTTTCAGCATCACAACAGTCTTCAGTGTCACATGATCGTGTGTGTGCGTGTGTGTGTGTGTACCTACTTTGTGTACCTACCCTACTATTTTGGGGACAAATTTGTACCCAGAAGTGACCAAAACCTGACAAAATCTCCAAAAAAACTCCCTTTAGGGACGTCCTCATCTGTAAATCAGGTTTAAAAATAAAGTAATACAAGTTTTTTTAAATATGTAAAAATGCAGAATGTCTCCTGTGATGGGTAGGTTTAGGGATAGGGTTGGTGTAAGGGGACAGAATATACAGTTTGTACAGTATAAAAACCATTACGTCTATGGAATGTCCCCATTATATAGCTATGTAAACGTGTGTGTGTGTGTGTATGTATTTTTATAGTTTAAAAATAAATAAATAACGTGTCAGTGTCTGATAGTGTGACAAAAGCAAATCAAATGGTAGATTGATGATTAAATCAATGTGTTAGTGAGAGCGGTGGAGAGGGAGAATAGGGGTCTTCTATAGCCAAGATATAATTTAAGAGTTGAACTGTAGATCTGGAAGCTGGCTTGATTGGGAAGAAAAATAGATTTACAGGACACTGAGAGAGAGCAACAGTTAGGGAAATCTACAGGCCTTCAGCCACTCAGCATCTCACAAATATATCCAGTCCACCCCCCCCCCCCCCCCCCCGACACACACACACACACAGCTCCAGCGTCCTCCTGCGATCCATTCAAACCGACACTCCTCAAGAACACATCCAAAGACATGCACGCACACTCCGACCACCCCGAAGCGTCAACCTTCAGTCGTCTTGCAGACCTCAAGGACCGGCTCAGTTCCAGCTATGTTGTGACAGGACACAGGAAGCATGTGCTGCCTTGGGAGGAAGTATCAAATCAAACGGCATCTTTTTCTACTTTAGGAGGAGATTCAGCTCCGGTCAGAGGTGCTTTACACAGACGTTTAAAACGGACCCATTCGAAGAGGGGATAAGCAAAAACAAAAGCCAGCATTCATCTGGCCCACATCGGGAAACATAATGTTATTTCACAGGCTCACTTTTTACCTGAGAGAGAGAGAGAGAGAGAGAGAGAGGGAGGCCGAAGCCACAGTGAGAGAAAGAGATTGACATTGATCACTAAAGTGAGAGAAATATTTCATTTCATTTACTATATATAAAGCAATTTATGAAAAGAACAATACACTGAAAACTGAAGAAAGATACTTTCAGGGACCACAATGTCACAAACCAAGAAAGGCAGGAATTTGTTAGCCACTAATGCAGCCAACATTCAAGCAAATTCAGATTTCTCTCCCAAGATGCCTCCCCAGAATATTCTAATTTGAGCCACTTTTGCAGGATCCCAGGGCTGTTTTAAACTCCATTAATTTTTTTTTTTTTTGTTTGTTCATGCAATAAAAGTCAATGGGGTCCAAAACAACACTGACTTTCATTTAATGAACAAAAACATTTTTCAAAACCTCTACTGATTATTTTTGTGTTCCAAAAAGAAAGTAATATGGTTTTGAAATGACACAAGGGTGGGTAAATGATGGCAGAATTTTCATTTACATTTCCTTTATAAAACCCAGCAAATGGCAATTTAAAGAATCATGTTATGATGTAACACAATAGCTTCCAGTTAAGGACAGCAGTAACTTGGGGTGTGCTTTGGCGTTTGGCTAATGCTGAACGTTTCAGTAGACCACATAACCTTGGAAATACTTCAAGAAGGCTTTGCACACTTCTTCCCTATCTCATGCTCCATCGTACTACATAAGCCACTCTGACAGGGAGGTGCAGGCCTTTACCTTGACCCTCATAATGCTCATACTCACTGTTTAGTTTTGATCACTATCTTTAACACTATCAAAGGCCTATTGAACACCAATCTGTTTCAGGGCATGTAGGGATGTTTCAGTGCTGTTCAGAGGGGTCTTCTTAATAGCTGAACGGAACAAAGTTTGGCACTGAAAGAGCTGCTGTTGTCAGATTGTGATAGTGTGAGTATAGGCAGAGTTTGCATGTGTTACAGTGTTACACTGAAACTTTCACCACTGCCTGGAGAAAACCGTCAATGACTGATGAAATTACAACGTCATGCTCATTCCAGAAGTGGGACGAGGAGAAGGGAGGAAACGTATTGAGGAATAGAGTGAGAGGCAGGCTGAAAGAGCAAGTCTTCATGGGTGGTTCCCTCTGTTGTCTTTGGTTTAGTTGAATGACTGACAAGGGCGTCATGCAAATGCAAAGTTCAGAGAGCAAGCGGGAACTCTAAATGTCTGCTTTCACTGGCCACACACGTGCACGTGCGCTCTCTCTCATAGATACGCATTTTTGACAGACATCTTCAAAATGCTTATTTTACCAAGAATGCCTACGATTGTTGAATTTCGTTCTTAAAATAATAAAAATGATTGATAGCCTGTGAAACAGATATTGGACAACTTTAGCCTGGCCAACAAAGACTGTAAAAATGTTTTGTCAGTTAACCTAAAAATATACTTCATGTGGTATATTTTTATGTTAAAAAAAATACATTAGATTACATCAACAAAAATCACTTTTAAAAGTCAGATCACGTAGAATTAGCTCCTTGAGCAAACAGATGCCCATATTCAGTTACAGTGACGTAGTCACAGAAATGGACTTTATGACTCAATGTTTAGCATAGGCTATTAAAGGGTACAGCCTTTAGCCAGAGAGAGAGAGTGAGCTCTGGTTAACGTCCAGTGCAGTGCACGGTGTAGATTACCTATGGGTGTCACTGTGATGAATGGCCCGGCGTAGCGTGCTAAAATGTTTATGCTCTAGTGGCGTTATTGCGTGTAACTGGCGTCCACAATCAGGCTGTTTGGGGAAATACGATTGAGTCAGTCATTATAGGAGACATGAAAGGTAGGGAAGTGTGTCTGTACAGCGAGATTTTTCATATGAACAGGGAAAAAAAACAGTAGCATGTACAAACACACACTTATTCAGAAAGTATAGCCAACAACATTTGACCCACTGTTAAGTAATAATGTTTTATTGCACCTTCTGTGCCATGTGAACAATATAAAAAAATGCAATTTTTTACTTAAGTAATAATTTACTAATTTAAAGGAAATAAAGACTAATTAGGTGTTCCAAATCAAAGCTGA
This sequence comes from Meda fulgida, assembly GCA_030578275.1. Classification (NCBI taxonomy): domain Eukaryota; kingdom Metazoa; phylum Chordata; class Actinopteri; order Cypriniformes; family Leuciscidae; genus Meda; species Meda fulgida. The sequence goes on from CM060620.1 coordinate 28,053,410, forward strand.
TGAAATAATAGCTTTGCTTATGCAATATTGTAGCATTGCAGTTTTGCTTTTCCAGCTTGATCATGTCTGTGTTGTGGCTGACTCTCTTCCAGGTGCTTTAAACCCATCATGTCTGGCAAAAGCAGCAGGTTTTCTCTGTTGTGCATGTCACAAAAGCTGTGGAAGTTTGTAAACACTTGATATAAGACATGATTATTTCAAATGAAAGGCTATGTGTGGAGTCTATAGGTTAAGGTGAGGATTTGATATTTTGTCAATTATATTTTTAAGCATCATCATTTGAAATTATTTGTGAGCATAAAAACCGTTTTGAGCAAAGCAAATGGATTTATTTTCATAACCTCTCTACGGGAATCCATTCAATGCAATGACAACATAGGCAACAGGCAGATAGGAAGATGGGATTGTGCAAATATAGCAATGGGCAGCGTTTTAAAGTACAGAAAATAGAGAAAGTAGACAATGGTGAAACAGAAATAGAAGCAGAAAAGAGACCAAGAGATAAAGCAGAATTGACAAAAGACAGAAAGAAAGAGAAGGAGAAAAGAGAAAGCATGAAAGGAAGAGAGAAGTAATTGACTGAAGTTGGGTGGCAGAGAGACTAGTGGGTTAGTGGGCTCTCTCACTCTCTCTAATTGGAGCTGTATTCAGACCTGCCTTTAGTTCTCAAACTTGCTAATGGAGCATAAAACTCACACACACATACACACAAACACACTGTTCGTTTCTATACAGCTACAGAGGATAAGTGTTGCTGGGCTACAATGTGAATGGATCAGAAAGGGATTCAACACCTCCCATGGAGGGCATTCACTGCCTTATTACATCTCTCCTTGTAATACCTCTTGCTTATTCACACGTGTGTGTGTGTGTGTGTGTGTGTGTGTGTGTGTGTGTGTGTGTGTGTGTGTGTGTGTGTGTGTGTGTGTGTGTGTGTGTGTGTGTGTGTGTGTGTGTGTGTGTGTGTGTGTGTGTGTGTGTGTGTGTGTGTGTGTGTGTGTGCAACTATCAGCTGTTGCTTTTGAAATGGAACAAGCTTGTGAAACTTATTTGCAAAGCTTATTTTCTATATTTTATTTTGACATATTTTAACAAGTAATTCTAAAGCATTAAGTTCCTTCACTGTGAAAAGTGATCAGTTGACTGAACTTTAAAAAAAGTGAGGAAACCTATTGCCTTAAATTTATTAAGTAAATAAACTTAAAGCTAATATAAAAAAAAATTATGTGACAATTGTCAAGTTCACATGTCCCCTGAGTTGAGTCAACTGATCTCTTTTTACAGTGTTTGATTTGAACAGTTAACTATGTTATTATTTATTGTTTGTCCTGGCTTCTTAACTAAAACAGATCACATTGTAAAAACTTTTGTCAGATGTGGTAACATTTAATTTAAATGTATAATTTATATGACTCAGTCCAACTGACAGAATTTTGTTACACCAACAGTCGTTGTTGAGGGTCAGATCAAACATATCTCCTTATGGTAACTCGACAGTTCTACTAAACAAACAAAAAAATAAAACCCAAATTAATTAGTCTTAGTTTTGGGATTGTTTATATTTGCATCATGGCCTTGATATTGTATGATTAAATTTCTGTCTTTAAACTAAAGTCTGTAAGTGCTGTTACTGTACCAACATCTGAATGGAGTTTACTTATAGCCTACTGTGGATATGATTAGCATAAACTGTTGTGTCAGTTTTACTGCTCTTTGTGCTTTACCTGCCACTTTGTTATGGCTCTAGCCTGGTTCTCTTAAACCATGCTTGATGAACTTCTAACTGAGGATATTGGGTCAAACTTAGCATTGCCACATTACCCTAAACACTTGAAAACAAAGAAGAACTTTTCCAGGACTTTTTTTTTTTTTTTTTTCAATTTTGCAAACTGCAGTTTGTTTTGTAAACTCCAGTCTCTTGGTGTGGTTTACTGGTTCTGCTCACTCACTTTTCTGTTCTTTATATTTAAATTGGTTTAGAATTGTGGATGTAACAACATAAATGATGACCACCAATGTTTGTGTATTGTTCTTTGGTCTGGTGCTGGCCACAAAGACATTTACTCACTGTAGTCCACTCAATCTTCAACTTCCTGCCTTTTTTCCTTGTTATGCTTTGTCGCTTATCGAAAGAACAATAGCAATTGTTAACAGTGTTAAAACTCTTAAATGAATTTATAGAGGTACATTTGGACGCTTTAAACGCTGTCTTCATGTTTATAAGAGCTGTTTTCCTCCGTAACTGTGCCGTTTCCGTTATCCGTTATTTAAGTTCTGTATATTCTGAAGCTATTATTATAGTTTAGAGCACATATGGCGAAACACGCTGATTTTCATAATTTCATGAGCAAGCAAACAACAGCAAAATATAATAATAATAATAATAATAATAATAATAATAGGCTAATAATAATAATAGAAAAAATAAAAATAATAAGAATTATTAGTATTATTATTAGTATTATTACTTTAGTAGTAGACCTAGTGTCGTTGATATCAGGCTATTTGTTATTTTACTGTAATTTGTGTTATTTGATTTTATTATAGCCATGTATTTAAGCTGCAGAATTGATCTCCTGTTTAAATTAGCTACCTATTTTAAAAGCACGTGCGTTTGAGGCCATACTGATTTTTTTTTAATCGCACAGAATTGCAGTGGTTTTCGTCAGGATCAGTCTAACAAATGCGTATACCTAAAGTAAAATCAATGCAAATATTACCTAGATTTCGACAACAATTGACTTGTCTTTGGTAGAAAACAACATTTCAAAAGATGAGCTACAGGCACCATTAGATAGGCCTATTGTAAATCGTTGTGAGAACATAGGCCTAAATCAACATTTTATTAGGGCCTGTGAGCGCAGAACTCATTGTGTTCTGTATGATGATCAATGTTAACAGCGATTTAAACAAATTCTTTACATAATTATTTATTTACATAATGAAAGGTTTAATAGAATTGTTAAAAATGGAAATAGATTGTGGGCTGTTTTCAAAGCTATATATATATTATGTACAGCCACGGTTGAATGTAGACAATTACAGGTATATGCATGTTTTGCAGTGTTCGGTTAAGTTATATGTATAATCACGTATAAATATAGACTTTTTATATCCAAGATTAAATAAAATAAAAAAGGTGAACTTGTCTGTGCGTTACGCGCATGCATAATTAGGCTACTGAATATCTTATTTCGTCGAAGAAAAATGAGGACAGGTCGAATTAAGAGATGATATTCCTCTCCCTCTCCCTCCTCCAACGCTCATGGTGATGTGTAGGCCTATGTGTGCGCGCATTAAAGGTGAAGTATTAGCCTATTTTTTTTTTTTTAAATATAGATACATATATATATATATATATATATATATATATATATATATATATATATATATATATATATATATATATATATATATGAATCATATCATACAATAGCTACTAACTCTGGGAATGAATTCGTTTATTTGAAAGGGTGTCTTGAAGCAAGGTTTTTATTTTGGTCGGGTGATTTCTACTAGGGATAGCATCCCTAGCTTGTCGGCGAATTTTCTGCCCACACACCCAACACAAGGACGCTCGCATAACCATCTATAATTTATGAACCTGGCAAGGTTAGAACACTATAGTAGAGTTTAGCACGCGAACAGTCCTTTACATTGCACGAGCTAAAGGATGTCTGATGCGAAATATGTAAGCAGCCCAAAAATGCAATGGGGGAAGTATGAGTGATGCTACATAAGTGTTCGTTTAATAAAACTGCATCTGTTTATGCGTGTACATTTGCTTTATCTCATAATTTTACAATGGAATATTTCACCCAAAATAGACAATTATATTGTTTTAGAATGTGCTTTTTCGATTATTTTATCTATGACAAGTTGTCTGCTTGTAAAATTCATGAAACAAATAGATAAAGATTTAGGTAAAAAAAAGAGAGAAAATAGCGTATTTAACTTTATCACGGTTATCCTCAGCCAATAGTAGCATGGTTAGCCTACATCATAGTGACATGACTACAGTAGGCTATTTGTGTGCATGTAAGCGTGCGCGCGTTTGATGCTCCATTGGCCTACTGAACTATGTCTCTGTTTCCTCGTAAACTCTAGGCTACTCCAGATTTCCATTAGTCACCAAACACACACTGTGTTGCATTGCATTGAATACAGTTTAGAAATAAGTAATTTGGTTTTATTTTATTTATGATCGTGGCTCATTTTAAACCGCGTCCGTGGTGCACTTTGATTGCCTAAAATATTTTTCAGCTGGATTGGTCTCAAACATTTTCTATTGTGGTCTTAACTGTCGTCCCTTTGAAGAAGTTTATCTATAATTATAGACCATTATACCGTAGTAAGCATCCCAACATCACTTAATTATGATGGCTATGGCATTTGCTGAAGTTCAGCGAACTATAGCCTCTAGCCTACATCTCTACCACACACGCAAGCGCGCGCCCTCTGTGAAACTGACCGATTTCTTTTATTATCTCTGACCCACTGTGTAAATTTGAATACTGATCCTTACAAATGACACCAGATGACAAAAAGAAAAAAGTGTTAGAGCAGTGTTCCCATGGACAGGGCCAGCTGGATCAGATCACGCCGATTATCATCGACCTAAGGGCAGGGAAACACCACGTTTCTCACCCCAGTGACACTGTGCTGTCTCTGAGTAGCAATTACGCAGATAAATGTGGGAAACAGCTATAGCGATATCATGATGAGGAACCGACATCGCCACTTCTGTTATCTGTTATGAGAAGTGAATATAGGGCTAACAAGAATGTTGGAAATACGGAATGAGAAAAATCATAGGCCATATTCTCAAAATTAGGCCCTTAGCCTTCTTAATGTGGAAAGCCTCAAGATATTTGGTTGATAGGGTAGGCTACAGTTTAATACGAATATTCAAAAGACATCACCCCAATTGTAGTCTGAAAGAAAAAACGTATAACCATTTAGTGTCATTTTAGTGTCATTTTACAACCACGTTATGAGGCCTTTCGTTTTTTTTTTATATATTATAATATTTATTCTGACTGCTAATATTTTTTGTGTTTTAAGTCTACATTTTAGCTGCCTATATATGGGCCTCTCTTGGTTGATTATTAATTTAACCTATATAGGCTATCTCTCATCAAAACATGAATTCAAAATGACTCTAGATTAGGAAAATAACTCTTTAATCAAGCACATCACTCTCGACCTTCAAAGCACATGTCAAATTTACAGTGTTTTGATAGGCAAAATGAACATTGCAATTTCATCAAATTTACCATGTTTGGATAGGCAAAATGAACATTGCAATTTCATCGAAAATTAGCAACAAAAATGCAGGAGTGTCGGAGCACTGAAAACTCATAGTTTGTATTCTGAAGGGGGGAAAAGATGACCACAACCATTCTGTCAAAGGCCTCAGATGAACTGGACAGCCAGGCTACATCTTTTCCCGAAATGCATCGTGGAACAGTGATCCTGGAGTAGGCTAAAAGTCTTCTACTGACCATGTTTATCTCGTCATATGGCTGATACAAAATAATCATGATGCTGCTTGTCATTTCAAAACTGCTCCCAATATAACCTTTACATTAGGGTTCAACTGGTCCTCCAATCTCTCTCTCTCTCTCTCTCTCTCTCTCTCTCTCTCTCTCTCTCTCTCTCTCTCTCTCTCTCTCTCTCTCTCTCTCTCTCTCTCTCTCTCTCTCTCTCTCTCTCTCGTGTATGGTTTAGACAGTCGTTTTTCTGCAAGCAATGCATGACGCCATCAAATGCTGCACCAGCAAAAAACTTCAATCACCTTCATGAATAGTAAAAACAGCTCATTCTTTCTAAATAAATTGTTTATTATTATTATTATTAGTAGTAGTAGTAGTAGGCCTAGTAGTAGTAGTAGTAGTAACAATAATATTACATAGGCCTACATATAATTCTTTATTATGCAGTTAATATTGTCGTCATTGACCTTTTTTGCTATATTCCTTAAATAAATGGATTTTAAAAGTAAACGTTGCAGTGGTAGTTGATAATTAATTGTTAGAAGTGGCTTTATATTTTAATCCCGTGCTTGTATTTATTTTCAGGAAACTTAAAAGGATCAAGGCAATATGAACACCTTTCATGATGTAAGAGTGATATCCTATTAAAGCACAATTAATATTATCAATGAGGTAATTTCCACTCCAACTTATTTTGCAAAACAATATTTATTATTAATGAAAAACACCGTGTAAAAAATAGCACACTCCGAATATACAGTACCAAAGAATGTACATTGTTTATTAGGCTATGAGAAGTACACGTTGTATAAAAATGCTCGATTTTCACCCTTGTGAATTTTCATTACAAAGTACAAATAATAAGAATCAATTTGCCAAACTAGAAAACATCTGTGTTTTCACACAAAATATATCATCGTAGACATCTGACAATTTATTTTATAGCCTGTTAAAAATGTTGTCCTGAGACGCCCTATGCAGTGATACCACAATCACACTGACAACGAAAAGTTCGTGGGGGCGAAAATTAGATTGAACTAAAATGTTAACATAAATATATATTTTATATTTCACAGCTTGAATATAGGCACGAACGTGTAAATGTTCACCATTCAGCTGTGTGAAACAAAACAGTACAAAAATAATCCTACCTTAAGGAGTGTATCGCTTTAAAAATGTGACGTTTAGTTTAAAAAAAATTAACAGCCGCTAGTGCCACTCACAATCCGGTTTGCGTAGCTTTCGTGTAAAGACGTCGGTCCGTGCAAGACTCCCGGTAGTTGGTTTGGGGAGTGCTGCGACGCGAGGGTGGGCGGCAGCACCGGGACCACCGTGGAAGTCCGTGAGGCACAATGCGAGAGCGTAGGGCTTAAAGAGCTCCCGATAATGCTGTCTATGGAAAAGGGTGAGCGGTGAACCGGGGACTTAGCCGCTGTCTGTAAGGGGGAAGAAAGCCCAGGACTAAGAGGAGGATAGAAGCGGGAACGGGTGAGCTCCGTTGTGGTTGGCATGAGGGAAGGCGCGGGGATGAGAGTTCCGGTGTGAGGATGCCGGGACGGTGGCGGCTGATGCTGCTGGAAGGCGAAGAGCGCGGAATGTGCATGATAAGACTGAAGCTGCAGACCGTATCCACAACCGTAAGGCCCGTAGCCGTAGGCAGCGGCCGCGGGGAGAAAGCCTCCGTGTTCGCGGAGAAGTTCAGGTGCTTGCTGGCGCTTAAAGCGTTTTCGGCGGCGTAGAAAGCTCCCGTTATCAAACATGTCGGCGGACTCTGGGTCCAGTGTCCAGTAGTTGCCTTTACCGGGGTTCCCGGGCTCCCGTGGTATCTTGACGAAGCAGTCGTTTAGGGACAGGTTGTGCCGGATAGAGTTCTGCCAAGCTGGGAACTTTTCCCGGTAGTAGGGAAATCTGTTACTGATGAAGTCACAGATCTCGCTGAGGGTCAGGCGCTTCTTGGGACTCTGGAGGATTGCCATGGTGATGAGTGCAATGTAGGAGTATGGGGGCTTCACCAGGGTGTTTTTACTTGCTGGCTTGTAGGGGTCCCGTGCGGCGGAGCCTTCCACACAAGACGGCGAGCCGCTGAGCAGGATCTCGTCGTGCATCTGAGCTACCTCGTCCACGTAGGAGCGCGTATGGCCGTCACCATCATCACCCTCCCCAACTACGTCGATGTCGGTCTCCTCCGAGAGCACAGACGCATCCGACATCTCGGAGCTTAAAGTCATGGCTCTTCTCGGGTCCCTGATGGGCTACGGCGGAAGAGCGCTGGGCGAGCTGAGCCTGCGTGTTACCTGCGCTCTCCAATCGAGGGAACTCATAAGACGCGCCGAGCAGATGCAGAGAGGACGTGCCAGTGTGTCACCAGTGCCATAGGCTTTTAATGGATAACTGTCGGCACGGAATCAAGAGGTTGCCCAGATCCCCACATCCACACGTTTATTCTGTCTGGGGAGACCCTCCTAAAGGCCAGACCAGGATTCCAAAGAGGGCGGACCTTCCCTTGCGCTTTATACCAGCTCGCTGATCACATGACAACAAAGCGTCACCGCTGCTATTGAAGAGATAAAAAAATATCAGTCTTTGAAAATAATCTAAAGAACGGTGAGGTTCTATCTTTGGCGGCCATCGCCGCCGCTTAATCCACTGGTGGGATATTACTGGGTCTTCTTTTATAGCCTAATGACTCGAGGATGTAAGAAGCTCGTTATGGTAGGACCATCCCTGCTATTGTTATGTTTCCCATAATAGACTATAGGATGAAACCATAATAATAAACGTGTTTACTATGTCTGTTCAGGTGCTGAGCATGACGTTTAATGTCGACATAATGGAATTGTAGATGATTTTCAGAATTGCTTCAAAACATCCACTCGGTTCCATGTCTGCCTCACTACGCATCGCAGTTTGCGTGACACGGGAGTGCACCAGATTATCCGCGAGCCACTGGTAATGGAAAAAAGTCAGCTGTTAACTCGCATCAGTCACGCGGATCACGAAAGAGCATTCTAGCTCCAGAGAAAGCAGGGCACATCCGCATGTGCCCTATCCCGGGAGGCCAACATTGTCAAATTCATAATTAATTTTAGCAATTGGTCTGGCAAGAGTAATTTTTAAAATGTTAAAGAAGTAGGATATTTGTGAGTAAATGCTACTGGAATATTGGACGCTTCTGTCACGATTTTACACTTTAAGAAAAATAATAAGACGAAAAAAGGCCAGTGTGAGCTTATCATTTTAAGTGCTTCCATAATAATATGCGTCGAACGGGAAAAGGCCTTAATCGAAGCAAGAGTTCATGCACAATAATTAAAGCATTAAAAAGTCCATGAAAATGTTAATGGTGCTTGAAAATACAAAACCAAAAGTAGGCTATATCTATGCACGGCTCATCATACTTAGCCTAAACATAACCAGGATAAAAAAATCAATTATTTAATAAAGGAAATTTTTTTGTATTAAAAAAAATCAGCTGTAGGCCTACAGTGTGTTATTTTCCCTTTAAGGGGAGTGTCTGTCTTTTTGTTTTCTTGTTTTTACTCGGTGAGCCTAAAGCCGATATAGTAGTGGCTATAGCTGAATATTCAACACGATCTCATGAAAGTGCATCTCATGAAAGTGCATAGCCTATCTATAGCACGAATTTTATTTATCGTGCCATTTATACGCCAAAAATAGTTTTTGCGTACAAATGATTCGCACTGTAAACCCCTTGGGTAGGATTAGGGGTGTGGAGTGCGTGCGTATTACACGCTATAAAACCCGTGTAATATGCACGCGTAAACTGCGTATCATATGCAAGCAAAAATGTTTTTTTTTTTTTGTCGTATTAATGGTAGGCTACGAGAAATTGAATTCGTGCACTAGATACGCACTTTCATGAGATCGGACTATCAAGCGTTTGTTGTGGTTAACAAAGCACTTACTAACACTGCATTCAAATATTTAAAGGCGTAATGTTTTCATTCATTTTTATTTGTTTGTTTGAATAAACAATTATCAAATATAATAAACGTATTATTCACGTCATAATATATTAACTTCATTGTTATTATTATTGTTAATATTATTATTATTATTATTATTATTGTAATAACCTAATAATATTAGGCCTAATAACAATCATAAAATGTTTTAGTAATAAATTAGTTTAGGCTAGGCTACTAATAATAAAAACACAGTCAAGAAGCTCGATTTAAAATTTTAAAAGAAAAAAAAAAAGAAAGAAAAACATAGAAAACGATATATAAAGTTGGCTACTAAAACAACTTGTGGTTAGGAGTGATGAAAACACTTGTCCAAAAGACACACACCGCTGACCCATAGAAACTCGTGACCCCGACATAAAAAAGGTCTTTTCAAACTCCTCAAAATGAATTATCCTTTCCTTCTTTATTACAGTTCCATGTTGGTTCTGGAGGATGCAGTGGGTATAAGGGGTATTTTTGTATGATTGCAAAAACATCTGGTCCGGTTTGATGGCCGTTTTATGGTAACTCATGTGGTCAGGCTTATGTATTAACATATATTTACTTCAGCCAGCAGTTATTAAGGGCTGTGATAGTGCCATCTCGCGGCAGTTCAGACTGTGTATAGCCATTAACCCTTCTGTTCGTTTTCCAGGTTTCTCTCAATTTTAGCTATAAGACATTCTATTTTGGTTCCACGGAATTATTATTTTACAAAAACTTTCAAAAATTCTGTCATTTACCTATGAATTGATGGAATCAATTGAAATTAATTCAAGGTTAATTCGTTTCATAACTCAGTAATATTTGCATAGCCTATTTATTTTTAAATATATATTCAATATGAAAAACATTTTCATAATCAAAACTTTAATTTAGTCGTTAATTAATTAAACCTTTTAAATTAGTCTTTAAATAGCCTATAGGTCAATTTTTTACTTGGTATTTTTTGCTATTTGACTTGTGGAAAAAAGGTAGGCTGTAGGGACCATAATCATGGTGCCTATATTATATATTAGCTATAGCTAATATATTTAATTCACACAATTAGCTAAACGTTATTCGTGACCCAAAATGAGGAGGAATTATTAGAAAATGCAATAAGCTGCTTAAACTATTTAGTGAAACCAAAACGAAAGTGACTTTTAACTATATATGCTGTTTGTTTACATCAGAAACTGGTCAGAAACAATTTTTGCAATAGCATTTAACTACCAACCTTAGCTGCTTCCTCGTTGCGGCATATTTTCGGCACGATTTAAAAGAAGCACACTTTAAATTCTGAAGGTTGGTCAGAAAGAGTGCTGTGCGGCAAAATAAACTTTCAGCAGGACATTATAGCCTATTATTCCTAAAACTAGCCCAAGTGCAGATATGATGAACACTGGTAAATAATGAATTGTTTAACTTTATTTGGTTTGAAAAATAAATCTAGGGTAGTTCTTTAAATAGTTATATGCTATTGGTTGGATAGTAGGGTGATATTGCTATAGTAGGCCTATTTATTTGGGAAGACGGTAAATTAGCCTAAGCACAATCCAGATCATCAGGACATCGCAATAACTGGCAGTGATGTTCCTATTGGCTGTGGTTTAATTATTCTGCGCGTGCGAGTGAATGAAATCGAGTTTTGAGAACCGGGGAGCCGTGAGACGGGTCAGGGCTTGTGTGTGTGGTTAAACCACATCTAAAGTGTTTCTAAAGTCCCGCAGGGCTGATGCTTTCCGTGCCACAGGGTAGGCTGCCATGAAAGCACTTCCCTTCCACGGCTGCTCTGGGTGACAAATTGCAATGCACCGGTAATCAGAATTGTAACTAAAACATATGCAGAGATTCGCACGTGCTCTACAATTAATTTCACATGCACGGCATAAAACATGTTTAGCCAAATGTTATAACCTGTGGACCTATGTGTGCGTTTCAGAAGTAGGCTACTTGAAAATTTCAGCTGCAAGGAGTTCTATATGACACAGCCGGTTAGGCTACCAATCACATGCAGTCTTTTTCCTGGTGCGCGTTGTAATATTCCGAGTCGCCTAAAAATGGAAAATCATTTATTTTGAAATAGGCTATTCCGCTGCACGGTGGAACGCTTTACTTTTACAGTTTATTATTTTCTGGGGGAAAACAAAATATTTTCTGGAAGTTTCGATTAGGCTATACATTGGCAGGATATCAAAAATGGTGCGAGAGCTAAAAAATCTTAAATCGGATGATTTTTTTTTTTTTTTTTTTTTTTTTTTTGCATTTAATTAGGTTTCTGGCTTTTCTGCCAGCTCAGAAAGCTTACCGCTCAGCGATTCTAGCTCGTATAACCAAACACTCGTCTCGTAATTTATTCTCTGAGGATTTCTGACATGGGCAAATCCAGACTTCATAATTTCATGCAATGTTATTTTTTCTGATATAAATTCACATTTTCATAGGCTACATTTCTTTATTCAACTCTTTTTCATATATATATATATATATATATATATATATATATATATATATATATATATATATATATATATATACATATACATTATCATTGTTTGTTATATGCAGAAGAATACACATTTTTTTCTTTAGGCCTACAAATTGTGTAGGCTAAATAGTGTTTCATAGCTGTAAATAGCCTACACTTTAGGCCTACGTACGGTTTCCTAGCAGTCTAGTCTTACAATTTTAAATAGGCTATAGCCTACTAACAGATGTTATTAATGGTTATAAAAATGCATATTGATTTGAGATTGTATATGGATCTGAGACAAAGTCATCATATATAACTCAAAGTTATTAAACGTGCAGCCCACCATTGAAGGCAGCACATCAATTACAAGTGTTCAAGTAAAAAACAGATTGGGACGACATAATTTCTGGTTGATATATATTGTGTAATTTAAATTCACTTTTATCTTAACATTACACCAATATCGCACAAAAGAGACCCGACACTGCTGGCCGATTCTATTCTTGGCCCAGCCAGAGTTGTGCAGGGCAGGCAGGCAGGTTTCTGGATCCAGCCCACTGCGTCGCATTTCAGCCCTGTCGTCACTTCCGTCTTCCTCTCTCGCTTCCATCTTGCTCCCCGCGTGTGTTTGCTGCTAGCGTGCAGGTCAGTGAGGAGCTCTAAAATACTCTATTTCCTGCACAACCACTCCTGGTTCCGAGGCTCAAGGTAAATAAGTATCTTATTTACCAAAAGCGGCTGCTGTTTTGTAAGAATCCCCCTCGGAAAGATGGCTGAATTGGTTCGTGTGAGACTCGGCCCTGCCGGGAGAGACCCGGGCCAGACAGCGCGTGAAAATAGCACTGCTGTTAGCGCACTGCAAATAAACTGCACGAGTCCTCGCACGCGACAGATTAATCTAATGCGTTTTACATTTATATTTACAGACAGAATGCCAATCGCGTATTTATGTAACGTTACGACTTTCCCATCTTCGTTTTCGTGTAATAAATTGTTTAGCGTTTTTCTTTGTGGACTAATAGCATTTGTTTAATCAGAGTTTTGTGTTGAAACTTTTTGAAGAGTTGCATAGCAGTGTCGGTCTGGAAGTGTTATTTTGCGGTGTAACAACCATCTGACTTTTGCTACTTTAGTTAAGCGGTCGCTCTTTCTCAACAGGCCTGACGGCAAGCTGCGATCTTTTGCTCTTTACTGGCCGTTGCTCTTAAAACAAAACAGTCGGTTTCTGATTTATGTGTGTTTGAAAAGGAGCATAGACTTAATTTGGTGGTTTTGTGAATGGCTGTACATGTGTGTGTTGAAGTTTTGCAGGCTTAAGATAAGTTTGTCCGTTGAATTTGTCATTCAGACCGCACCCCGAAACACAGTGTTGTAACTTCATTCCGTTCTCCACAATATCATTGATATGCTTCTGTCTTACAGATGAAAGAAACGATAATGAACCAGGAGAAATTAGCCAAGTTGCAGGCACAAGTCCGCATCGGTGGAAAGGTAAGGGCTGATAACAAAACAAAAAAAAACATTAAAACCTTGGTAATGTATGTACTTCATAAATATCAGGCCAAATAAGAGTGGTTCCTCACATATTGATGCTGTTTTGTTTTGATAGGGCACCGCTCGCAGAAAGAAGAAGGTGGTCCACAGAACGGCTACTGCCGATGACAAAAAGCTCCAGTTCTCCCTGAAGAAATTAGGAGTAAATAACATCTCTGGTATTGAGGAGGTAAGGATTAACTCAGCAAAATACAAGTCTACATTTACCAATGAAATATTTGTATGTACACAAATGCTTTGGTCTTTCAATTGTCATGCTGTTGCTTTGCAGGTGAACATGTTTACAAACCAGGGCACGGTGATCCACTTCAACAATCCCAAAGTGCAGGCCTCACTGGCAGCCAATACTTTCACCATCACAGGCCACGCTGAGACCAAGCAGCTTACAGAGATGCTGCCCTCTATCCTCAACCAGTTGGGCGCTGACAGCCTGACCAGTCTGCGCAGACTTGCAGAGGCCCTGCCCAAACAAGGTGTGTTCTCAAAATGGGTCAGATCGCACTAGTCAGACAGAGGCAGTGTGTCACATTTCTTTGTTTCTTTCATTTTATGCAGATAGCAGCATAGTGAACTACTAACTTAACCCACAAAGTAGTGTGTTGCAAACAGGTGTAAGTGTATTTTTGGGGGAAGGGTGTGTCATTGTTGCTGGTCTGTTCCTAAAGAGTGTACTTTAAAATAGACTTTTAGTTGATTATTAATGCATAGGCTGAGTATCTCAAGCAGGAATACCAAAACTTTTGTCAGCTGAACCCATTTGACCTAAACATTTCTTTGAAGTACCCCTAAAGATTTTAAGCTAACATTTCAATTTAAGAGGATCACATATTATCAGTTCTTTGATAATGGTTAAAGGGATAGTTCACCTAAAAATGAAAGAATGGTCATCATTTACTCGCCCTCATGTCATTCCAAATCCGTAAGCCTTTCGTTCATCTTCGAAGCAAATTAAGACATTTTAAGAAAATCTGACAGATTTTTTCCCCCCTCCATTGACAGTTCACACAACTACAAATTTGATGCTTCAAAAAGTTCATAAAGATATTATAAAACAAGTCCGAATGAATCGAGTGGTTTTGTCTAAATTTTCGGAAGACTCGATTGCTTTATATGGTGCATAGATTGAATTTAGCCCTTTTATTCTCATAAACATTGATCATAAACAGAAGCTCAACAGTACATGCTTGACGTGCGAGAACAAGCCGAGAATTAAATGTGAGAATTAAGCATGCTTGAGCTTCCGTTTACCTTAACTTATGTGTGCATTGAGAACTTGTCAATAAAAGCCTAAATTCAATCTGTTCATCACATAAAGCAATTTGCAGCCTCAAAGTGGTAGTTGCGTAGCTGTCAATGGAGAGAAAGAAATCTCTCAGATGTCATTAAAATGTCTTCATCTGTGCTTCGGAGATTAACAAAAGTCTTGCGAGTTGGGAACGACTTGAGGGCAAGTGCTGACAGAATTTAAATTTTTGGGTGAACTATCTATTTAAGGGTCAAATCACTTGCAGGTGTTTGTTTTTTTGTGTGTGTGTGTTTTAATTTAGATATTTGTAACTATCAAACCCCAGTTTGGAAAACCTTGGTCTAAAGGAAGACTAAAATACATATTTATCTTGTAAATGCAAAATTGGATGATTTTCTCTCTCTCTCTCTCTCTCTCTCTCCTAAGTCTGGGCTAATGTATGTCTGAAGGCTTTTAATTCTGTTCATTATTAGAAGTAATATATCTTGTTAGGGCTTATGGTTAATCTGAGCTGAAGCATCCCATATCAGATGCATGTTTAGCCATGCTTTTATGGAAGGATCTCCTTTGACAGTATTATAAACGACGACTGTAAATGCTCTAATCTCCAACTAACAGTGTATTGTTTAAAATGGTGAATGTTTTAACATTTTTCTCCCAATTTTTTCCAGCTGGTGATGGAAAGGCACCGGTAGCTGGTGGAGAGGAAGATGATGACGAAGTTCCAGGTCAGTTATGTTGCTCTGAAACTTTTCCTCCCTCCCTAATCCGCTTTAACCATATCTTAAGTTGCAGCGTGCATTAACCATAAGATAGTTGTCGTTTTTTTCCTTTTTTTTATTATTCCTTGTGTATTTAAAATGCCTAGCTTGAGCTTCACAATCATTACTATATGGGTTTCTGTGCGTGTGGTTTTGTAAGCATAGCACGCTTGCTTACGTTAGGGCAGCATAGTTACATGTGTTGTGGAAATGTCCAAAAAAGGAGGGTTTCAGCAGGTTGTCTAGGCTGTTACATTGTCAACATATACAAGTGTTTAAAATCTCTTCTATTGTTTATGAGCACTGAAAGCTCGGTTTGCTTTTCTTTTAAAAGAGAGGGGGGCAAACACATACGGTTGCCATTACAATTCCTCAGTTCTCCTTCCTGAGCAAACTCCAGTTAGTAACTCGAGTCTTGCACATGTACAGTATGATTACATCTCAGACACTGCAAAATTAGCTCACCCGTGCGATGACAAAAAGGGTTAACAGCTTGTGCCATTGTGCCCATTACTGAGATTCAACCTTTTCATTCCCCTCTGAAAACAAAGTCCAGCCTTCTGTTAGTGATTCCTTCTCTGATGCCCTGGAGCAGAAAAGTTGATATTCCATTTATCAGATTTCATCTCCTAAAATGCAACCTGCTTTGATCCTCTGCGGTTTCATTTTTACAGCTGTGGATTTTTCAGTCTCCCAGTGTTCGTTTATGTTCTCTATGGAAATCACTTGCACACCGGGGCTCACTCAAGTGAAAGAAAAGTACAGAAATTGCTTTTTCAGATCGTGTCTTTTAACACTTGTACAGCGTTTCATAATGATGAGATTTTAGGGTATGTTTACATGACAACGATGTACTAAAAATAGAAAGGTTTTTCCTTTGCTATTTTTCATAAAAAAAAGTTTAAAATCGCCGTATAATACATTCCAGGCCGTTGGCGAGGTCACTTTAAGAATAACTATGCATCTATAGACTGTACACGTAATACACATGCGCATCACCCATTTTCACAAATTTGTGTTTTTTTTTTATTTTTTAGTTAACACAGACAATAACGGTATCGGTTTCAAAATGGACAAATTCCATGAATGGCCAAAATGCAGAAGTTTTTAGTTGAAAATTGCGTTGTGTAAACTGCCCCTTAGTCATCAATCTCACATTAAGTGTTTCTTCATAAATCCTGTATTTCCTACAAATGGTGAAGGATTAGTGCACCCCCAAAAATGAAAGTTCTGTCATTAATTACTCGCCCTTATGTTGTTCCAAACCCATAAGACTTTCTTTCATCTTCGGAACACGCATAAAGATCTTTTTGATAAAATCTGAGAGCTTTCTGTCCAGTGGTGGCTCTGGGCATGTAGAACAACGACATTACCAAGCGATATAACTCACATTATACCAAACAAAATGCACGATGCACTATTAATTCTATTACACTAATAATTAAAGCTCACAGTAAACCGCATTAAATATAAAAACACATGCCCTACCTTTTTGTTGCAGTGGTTTTTATTGCAAAAGTGGTATAACATTTTGCTGACCGCAAATGCCGCCCCTGTTTCTGTCCCTCCATAGTTGTGTTGTCAAAAAGTACTGACTTCGGTACCAAGTTGGTACTGCAATTTAAAAAATGACACTTTGAGTGGAATCATAAACACCTGATTGTCCATTGTGCTCATGTGCTCAGGCACACGGGAGCATTGAAAATATATTTTCTTTGGGTGAACTAACCCTTTAAGTCTTTATAACTCTTGAGTTGCCTGCATGTAGATATTATATTGTTTTACTGAATCCATATTTTCTCTTTGCAGATCTTGTGGAGAATTTCGATGAGGCTTCAAAGAATGAGGCAAATTAACATCGTGGGAAGGAAAGGCGTTTGAAATCTCTGGTCTCAGCGGAGACTTGTGGGACTTTTTTCCCCTATTCTTTTATAAATGTATTGCATCCCTGAATCTACTATATCTTTTTCGTGCACTGCTGTGGCCCTCATGTGTCCATGCTGAGAGTGTGAGATTGATTGAACCACACAAGTTCATGCACAGTTTTACTGGTATGTGTGTTTGCTTGTGCGGTCCAAGAGGCATCTTTGCCTCCACCTTCCCTGTTACTAAGGCTCATTCATTTGGAGCTTGTCTGAATCAACATCTGGAAATAAACATTTGCTATTGACAAAAAGATTATTAAACACTTGTTGCGTTTAATTGGGGATGAGGACACAACATGCTGTTAACAAACAATTATGATTCTTAAGGGATTAGTACAAAAAAAATTACAAAAACAAATGTTAGAAATGCATTGCACTTTTTAAATAATAGTAGTTTTTTAGACCTCAATCAGATGCATCCTTTAGTACATCCTTAAGTTTATTTACAGTTTTGCAGAACAAAATTTGCCATAAAAAGAGGCCAATCCAAAGAGTAAACCTGAACACAATCTTTCTGGGTGCAACAGCAAAAAGTGACAGTTGAATTAGTACTTGGACATCTCTCACTGAAAATTGTTGCTGTAAATCTGTTTTGTACCATGTTCTTTTGCACTCCATTGATTCTAAAGTACCTGATTTAGATTCTTCATTTTATGGACCATTCTTAATACCAGTCAAGTTTAATGTGAAAATGCTTTGTTTTGCATTAAATGCAAAATTGAAATGGCTTTTCAAGTACACATTGCAAATTGGCAAAGATCACTTACCTAAAACACATCACATTGATTAAACACAAACACACATATATATTTTACTGTATAATATATTAAATTCAAACATTTCTGATGTCAGCAATTGCCATCTGTTTATGGATCAGTACATTTGTATGTTCATTCAATGGTGGGTTCAAAAATGACAATTCACTTGACAAAACGCTCATAACACTCATATTCACACCAATTTGTCTTGTACATGCAATGGTTATTCTTTGATACCCTGCAGAAGCTTCAGAAGATGAGCCTCCAAGACCTGTTGGACTGGGACACATGAAGAATTACATGCATGTTGAGACATTAAGACCAACACAAAACATGTACAAGGTTAATGATCTCAGCTTCATCAAATATTCATATTTTAAGAAAGCTAAGCTTTATGGTATATTTAACACTGATGGGAATCTTGTTAGTATTACCATTTCTATGGCCCATCGCCACAGCCATATCCATAGCGTTGAACCCTGAGTCCGACTCCATGGTTGGGTCAGCTCCACTCTCTGTTCAGTGATCAGAAATCATATTCATTACACTACAGTGAAGCAAACCTTTGAAAAAAAAAACTAAACACTGGAATGCATTGGAGTGAAATGAACTGAATTTAAAGTAAGCCTTTTACCTAAGAGGATTTCCACACAGCGAACATGATTACCATGCACTGCATAGAGTAACGGAGCACCACCATTCTGAAAATGCATAAGCACTGCTTTAAGGGCAAATATTTTTTTTTTGCTTAAACATTGATTCTGACTTGTACACCTCAAAGCAAGAAGTATATTCACACCATATAACAATACTAGGAAAAACTATTTGACTATTTATCTCTTATATTTAACCCCCACCCAACAAACCCGTCAAATCCATTTACATTGCTGTTAAACTACCAGCATATTTAGCAAAGTGCTATACTGCACAACAGTCAGCAACACATGATTGTAATTTACAGAACTTATATTAATAGACGTGTTCAGAAATCAACAATGTGAGCACTTACCCAATCATACTCATTGACGTCAACTCCACAGTCGATAAGCATTCTGACGATATCTGTGTACCCTTTACTGCAGGCCAATGACAGTGCGCTCTCTCTCCCTTTGGCCAAGAGATGAGGATCTGCACCCTGAAAGCAAAGGATTGTAAGTATCTAGATTCCGCCATTCAATTTGATTTCTGCTTTGTTTCCCAGGCGGCCTACTGAGGCTTTTAGCTAAAATTTCAAAAGAATGACAGAAAGGTGAAAGTATAAAGAATAACAATGCTTCCGGAACAGTGACCCCCACGAACTAAGATGGCAGCATGCACCAGTCGAACATTTGATACAGACATAAATAGGAATGATAACTGATTGCTTTGTGCAGGTATATTTGGACTATTTGATCTCAGTGATCAGTTAAAGATAACTTTGATGAACTGATGTAGTGAAAGTGTACAGTATTTTGCACTCACACTCTGTAACAGGAACTCCACCACAGCAATCTGTCCATGAGCTGCTGCCCACATCAGTGGGGTGAATCCTTCCTCATCCTGCAAGTTTATCACAGACTCTAATTTAAGGAGAAAAAGGAAGGTAAGTGTCAGCTCCTCATTTATCACAACATAATTGACCTAAGAGATAATAATTACACCACTTTTCAAGTTTGGGGTCAGTATATACAGTGAGGAAAATAAGAATTTGAACACCCTGCTATTTCGCAAGTTCTCCCACTTAGAAATCATGGAGGGGTCTGAAATTGACATCGTAGGTGCATGCCCACTGTGAGAGACATAATCTAAAAAGAAATATCCAGAAATCACAATATATGATTTTTTAACTATTTATTTGTATGATACAGCTGCAAATAAGTATTTGAACACCTGTCTATCAGCTAGAATTCTGACCCTCAAAGACCTGTTAGTCTGCCTTTAAAATGTCCACCTCCATTCCATTTATTATCCTAAATTAGATGCACCTGTTTGAGGTCGTTAGCTGCGTAAAGACACCTGTCCACCCCATACAATCATTAAGAATCCAACTACTAATATGGCCAAGACTAAAGAGCTGTCCAAAGACAAAATTGTACACCTCTACAAGGCTGGAAAGGGCTACGGGGAAATTGCCAAGCAGCTTGGTGAAAAAAGGTCCACTGTTGGAGCAATCTTTATAAAATGGAAGAAGCTAAACATGACTGTCAATCTCCCTCGGACTGGGGCTCCATGCAAGATCTCACCTCGTGGGGTCTCAATGATCCTAAGAAAGGTGAGAAATCAGCCCAGAACTACACGGGAGGAGCTGGTCAATGACCTGAAAAGAGCTGGGACCACCGTTTCCAAGGTTACTGTTGGTAATACACTAAGACGTCATGGTTTGAAATCATGCATGGCACGGCAGGTTCCCCTGCTTAAACCAGCACATGTCAAGTCCCGTCTTAAGTTTGCCAATGACCATTTGGATGATCCAGAGGAGTCATGGGAGAAAGTCATGTGGTCAGATGAGACCAAAATAGAACTTTTTGGTCATAATTCCACTCGCCGTGTTTGGAGGAAGAAGAATGAGGAGTACCATCCCAAGAACACCATCTCTACTGTGAAGCATGGGGGTGGAAGCATCATGTTTTGGGGGTGTTTTTCTGCACATGGGACAGGGTGACTGCACTCTATTAAGGAGAGGATGACCGGGGCCATGTATTGCGAGATTTTGGGGAACAACCTCCTTCCCTCAGTTAGAGCAGTGTTTCCCAACCCTGCTCCTGGAGGCACACCAACAGTGCACATTTTGGATGTCTCCCTTATCTGACCCATATATTTCTGGTCTTGGAGTCTTTACTAATGAGCTGTTTCAGGTGTGATTGATTAGGAAGAGTTGGAAAATGTGTAGCGTTGGTGTGCCTCCAGGAACAGGGTTGGGAAACACTGAGTCAGAGCCTTGAAGATGACAATGACCCGAAGCACACAACCAAGGAGTGGCTCTGTAAGAAGCATATCAAGGTTCTGGCGTGGCCTAGTCAGTCTCAAGACCTAAACCCAATAAAGAATCTTTGGAGGGAGCTCAAACTCCGTGTTTCTTAGCGACAGCCCATAAACCTGACTGATCTAGAGAAGATCTGTGTGGAGGAGTGGGCCAAAATCCCTCAGTGTGTGCAAACCTGGTGAAAAACTACAGGAAACGTTTGATCTCTGTAACTGCAAACAAAGGCTACTGTACCAAATATTAACATTGATTTTCTCAGGTGTTAAAATACTTATTTGCAGCTGTATCATACAAATAAATAGTTAATCATACATTGTGATTTCTGGATTTTTTTTTAGATTGTCTCTCACAGTGGACATGCACCTATGATGACAATTTCAGACCCCTCTATTTAATATTTATATATTTGAATTCATTAATACATTTATTCAGCAAGGACACATTGAATTAAATAAAAGTGGCAGTAAAGACATTTATAATGTTGCAAAAGCTGTTCATCAAAAGAATCCTAGAAAAAAATGTCACAGTTTCTCATTTTTCAACATTAATAATAAGAAATGTTCTGAAGGATAATATGACACTGAAGACTGGAGTAATAATGCTAAAAATTCAGCTTTACCATCACAGGAAGAAATTACATGTTTAAACATTTAAAAATAGAAATAATAATATTAATATAATATTTCAAAATATTACTGCTTTATTTTTTATCAAATTAATGCGGTCTTGGTGAGCATAATAAACTTTCAAAAGCATTTACAAACTTTTGAACAGTATTTAAGACCAAACTGCACTTTTGCTTCACACCGATTTTAGAAACTTGCCTTGTTCTATTCGACTTGCAAGGAACACCATCTCTCCTTGTGCCGCCAACTGATGAATAGACAGTGCTAGAAAAGAGGGAAAAAAGGTGAACATGAAGTTATAGTAATGGTTTTAGTTTTAAAGAGTAGATCAGGGGTGTCCAATCCTAGTCCTGGAGGGCCAACGTCCTGCAGAGTTTAGCTCCATCTTGTCCCAATATACCAGCCTGAAAAGTTTTAGTAATCCTGAAGACCTTGATTGCCTCGGTTCAGGGGTATTTATTGGGGTTGGAGCTAAACACTGCGGGACAGTGGCATTCCTGAAGCAGGATTGGACAACACCAAAGTAGATTGATAAATATCAGTGGATAGTTTTGCCAAATGAAATGAGAAGACTTACAGTGAACAAGCAACGGTGTGGATGAGACCTCGTTCCCACGGTGTTTGTTGGTGAGTGTGGTGGACTGCTTAATGGGAGAGAAGTGTTTGGTGGTCGATGGCGTGTACACATGCCTAACCTGAATACCAGGTGAGGGAGATGTTTGGATATTACACTCCGCTTTAGAGAGAAAAACAGAAACAAGACATTAAAGACTTCCCTGACAATAATATTCACCAAAAAGGTGATCATTTTCCTCCATTCATTACCTTTAAATAACACAGAGGCCACCTCCAGATCAGAGTTCACCTGGTCCTGGATGTTTTTACTGTCTTCCTCGTTCAGCGACTTCACGAAGCGTGAACATACATTCATGTCAAAGCGATTGGGTAATATAAACTTTATTCCCATGGCGTTCTGTGAGTTGGCATCCTCCACTGAGCCAATACTGACTGATGGCTCGACCTTAATGCCCGGCACCTCTGGTAATGGGCACAAACCTTCCATCTCCTCCGATGCCATTGTCCACACAGGATCTGTTATATTCCACAGAAGCTACAAATGATCTTGAGCTTTTCCATAAATAGAATCAAACCGGTTGGGAGATGATGTCTGCCTCCCATACAGAATAAAGCTTTTGTTCCTAGGATATTTAGATAAGAGATATTTACATTAATGGAAAAATGTGAACGATCAACTGTAAGTCGTATGGCAACATTGTAAACGTAACTTCAAAGGCTTTCGGTGTTGGTGACATTTGTGCCACAGTTTGAGTCTTTAACAGCAATACTATAAACCCACAACCGATGAATCATCAAGGATATTATGATGGTATTATAATAACAGATTTGATTGTGGAATTTTAGCTATGCACGTTTGATCCTGGACAAAAATACATAATACATGCCCGACAAATGAGCGTGCTAAATGTCAGCGAGAACAAAACAAGGTTAGCCAACCAGCTAACTACCTTTACATATCACAGCCTACTTTGCTAACCACTAAAGAGGAAGTGAAACCTTTACTGTACAAATTCCTCTTATTTCCAGAGTGTGTATTTTATCAGTTAAAATACAGACGGAATAGCAGCTACGAGAGAGCACACCGGGTTAGTTAATGTGCAGCATAACGTTAGCTTGATTTCTAATGCAGGATTAACGGGCAGGCATATTGTCGTATTATTGCAGCATTAACGACTGTACACGTTTATGGAAACATTTTAGCGCAAAAGTAAACCTTAGTTTATATTACATACATACCGAGTTTATTAATACCGTGTGTTTCGAAATGACGAGTTGTTCTTGAGGTTGATTATAAATAAAGTTTTTTCAAAACCCGAGAGGGTGGAGTCAGGCTGAATCCGAAATCCCCACGTAAACCCTCATTCACTATTCCCTACGTTAGTCCACTAATAATGTTCACTTATAATGTTCACTTGAAAGAGTGAATGGAAAGGAGTGAGTTAATTCGGACTGCCGTTGAGCGTCCACTTGTTTGCAGTGCAATGTTGAATGAGCTAGTGCACTCAATAAAGTCTACCTGTGGTTTCGGACACCACTACAAATGGCTTTCCCCTCAAATAACGCTTTCTTTTACTGTCTATGAAATAACTCCCTATTTGAGGGTATAGGAGGCAATCGGATTCAGCCAGTGTTCATCGACCTGTGGATGTTGAAATGCAGAGAATGTAATTAGCCTACATTGTACGTAATTACAATTTGTACCTTACCCATGGTAATATGTCATTAAGTTTCCTCAACTATAGATTTACAATATTTCATAAAATACATATTTAAATTGTTTCATTTTTAATTTCACATCTTAGCCTAATAGCCACACGACCTACTAATACTAATAGTAGGCTACCTAATAATAGTAGCCTATACCTAATACTAACACTGTCAGTTTGACTAGTCAGAAAAGAGCTGTGATTATATCATTAATTAATATAATAGCCTACACTGACCTTTTTGAGCCCACAGAAGTTGCATATGTGACTGTACATGAGCAACACTTTACCCAGTTGGTAGTTTTACATAGCAATCATTGTATTGTAAATTAGCCTACAATTATTTGACTTGCATAACCCAATAGCTGTTATAAAATTTATGTAAAATACATTTGAAAAGTATTATGAAAAAATTTAAAAGTTTCCAAAGTGACCTTCAAGAAAGTTTAGGAAACACCCGCAGTTACTCAGTTTGTCCTACTTCCAAAACATAAAGCTTATTCACTGTTATGACAAGAATAGGCTCTATAATTTAGCCTACTTATTTTTTGTTTATACAAAAAATTTATTTATTTGTTTGTTTGAATTACATGAGTGCCAACATATAGTAATGTGTTTGTTTGGAGTCAATCAAAGCTTGCATGACATCTTCTGTGATGTTTTTGAGTATGTGTCCTCATGAGCTCTTGTCATTTGTTTATTACAAACTATTTGTGTAATTTTGGAATTAGCGGTCACTGGATATGTAATCCTCTATCAAAGCCATTCTCAGAACCGAGTGGAGCAATGCCTAAACATTTATGTAAAATCTGGTCCAAACAACTGAGTGAAAAGGAAACAAAGTAGACTAGAGTCTGGCCCACTGCAATCCACTGAATATCCATAATAACATTTCCATTCTCTGCCTGGGTACAGTTGAAATGTTCAGTGCAATTTGAACAGGCAGCTTCATTTCTCACTGTAATATAAGGGATGTCACTGCTTGATGGAAGTTGTGATTGGAAAACATTTATTTTTTGTGAGATGCATGTTTTTTTTAAGGCTTATGCAGTTTTATTTATTATTTGTTTAGAGTCCTGCATCAAGAAAACAAATTAAATTGCTCCCTTTCGAACGGTCACTCCGTATTGCGCTGCTATACACAGTGGGGAAATCCTTTTCCTCGATTTACTGAAGCCTATTTGTAAAACGCATTTGCAGCTGCCCATCCAATGGCGCAGGTGCCTCCAGAGGCTGCCAAGGGGGCATGGCCTTAGCCTATAATAGTCCCCCGAATTCGCCATTATAGAAGATTTAACCCCTTCGGCGACAACTTCACGTCTCTGACATCTCTGAAAGCCTTCGCCGTCGAACAAGCCCTTTCAGCCTGAGCAAGCATCACTCAGCGGACTACTATTCGACTACAGGAGTCGTTTTCTCCTGACGCCGTTCACCTGTGGCTATCCGGTGTCGTCGCATATCCTTTTTACTGTTCTATTCTGTGATTTTAAGAGCTTTCTCCTCTTGTGCCACGTGCGGATGCAATCTGCATGAGGCCGACGAACACACGAGCTGCATCTCATGCCTGGGAGTCGACCACGCTGAGACTGTACTCTCTGCCGGCAGCTGCTCGGCCTGTGAGAGCATGCCCATCTCCATGCTGCAAAAATGGCTAGCTCTCTCACGAGATGGCAACGCCGCTTCACCAGCTCTTCCTTTTCCAGCTCTAATTCAGACAAGGAAAAAGAAACACCGCAGCCAATGGCAGCCTGAGAGAATGGATGTTAGTGAACACACACCGGCCATGTCCCCACGTGCCTCACTTTCTCCCGCTCAAACGGCCTCTCCGGTCATGTTCGCGGGAGATCAGCACCCCCCCACCCACGTGGCGGGCCTTGTATCCTTCGGCGGATCCGTCAAGGGACACGACGACAGCCTCACCATCGCCGCATCTGAGGAAGAATGGCCGGGCTCTCTCGACCCCACCACTGCTTCCCAGTCTGCCGCCAGTGTCTCAGCCACTAGGACTAATTCTGACGCGGAGATGCTTCGGATCCTGACGAAGGCCGTCTCGGACCTCGAGCTTAAGTGGGCCTCGCCAGTGGAGCCTCCTCGAAGCCGGCTGGATGGCTGGTTTCTGACGGGTCGCCAGCAGGCCCCTCGTCACAGGCCTGCGCCATTTTTTCCCGAGGTGCACGAGGAACTGACTAAGGTGTGGCGAGCTCCTTATTCCGCACGAGTGGGTTCTTCAGTTTCCGCGACGCTCTCCTCCATGGACGGCCCCTCGAAGAGGCTGCTCATCTTTGCCCGAATACCGCTGCTAGCTGGCGAACTAGAGCGGTTCATCCATCTAAACCATGCCGAAACACTTCAGCCCTCGCTGGACGTGCTTATTCCACCTCCGGTCAGGCTGCTTCGGCCCTGCACACGATGGCCGTACTGCAGGTTTACCAGGCCAAACTCCTCCAGTCCATGGAAGAGGCTGGCCCGGACCCTGAGGCCTGAGACCACCGAAATGCCACGGACCTAGCCTTGCGGGCTACCAAAGCTACAGCACAGGCTATCGGGAGGAATATGGCGTGCTAGATGCTGGGCCGCCGAAGACATCCTAGCACCAAGGGTAAAGAGAGAGGGCTCGGGTCGCGCGCTAGCCGGACCACCCTCAAAGAAACCCGCAAAACTTCTTACAGCTACCTGTTCAGTTTAGGCGATGTTAAGAGGCCCGCAGCATTGCGCGCGCCTCTACAAAGAAACGGCTTTTTAACGGCGACCCACATAAAGCACAAAAAGAGTATGTTTCACAATCACAACACACGGGTTCACGGTCCCCCTTCACTAGGCGGCCCCCTCCCAGTCGTTACACTGCAAAAGCCTGTACAGTCAGTCCAACACTCAGTATGTGCACAAGTCACAATGTAAGGGTATCAGGTCCCCCTATGTTAGGCGGCCCATCCCATTCAGTATGTCAAACCTTAGCCACACGTGTGCTGGCCTGGCAAGCCATCCCCGATGTGTCGAATTGGGTCATAAACACTATAAAGCGAGGTTACTCGCTCCAATTCGCTCGCAATTCGTTTCTACAGCCTCTATTTTCTAGTCCCCAAAAAAGACGGTGGTCTCAGACCCATACTAGATTTGAGACATTTAAACAAGGCTCTCATGACATGGCCTTTCAAAATGCCTTTCAAAACTATCAAACACATCCTCGCGCAAGTTCGCCCGGGGGATTTTTTTTTTTACAATGGATCTGAAAGATGCATACTTTCACATTCAAATAAACCCTCGTCACAGGCCATTCTTGAGATTCGCCTTCGAGGGTCAGGCTTATCAATACACCGTTCGGTCTATCACTAGCACCCCGTACATTCACGAAATGCATGGATGCAGTATGGACATCAGGGAGTGCGCATGCTAAATTATCTCGACAACAGGCTGGTGCTGACACAGTCGAGAACCAAGCTACTGTCACACAGGGATTTTCACGGCAGCAGCATCATCAGTACTCCGTATGGGATTACTGTGCATGCCCCCGCTGCAGCACTGGCTGAAACGCCGTGTGCTAACCCATGCATGGCAGTCAGGCAGCCTGCGCATCATGGTGAATCACGGCTGTTTACGGAACCTGATTCCCTGGCGGGCTCAGGACTGGTACCATGAGTGTGTGACCATGGGAGTAGTTTCCAGGAGGAAAGTGTTTTTTACAGATGCATCCAACCTGGGTTGGGGAGCACTGCACGAGGGCAAACCTGCCTCCGTCCTCTGGTCGAGGGCGGAGCAGAGCTTACATATCAACTGTCTGGAAATGAAAGCAGTTGGTTTGGCCCGAAAAGCTTTTCTGTCAAACCTCAAAGGTCACCACATCTTAGTCCGCATGGACAACCCATCAGTGGTGGCCTACAAAAATCAGGTCAGGCAACCTGTATGCCATGGCGAGAGACCTCTTGTGGGCACAGACCAATCTGAGTTCTCTAAGGGCAGTGCATATCCCTGGCATTCAGAATTTGGGTGCGGATATGCTGTCGCGGGGCAACACTCCCCTAGGCGAGTGGTCCCTGAACTCACAGACGGTCAGTCTGATATGGAGTGTGTTCGGCGAGGCCGAAATGTACCTTTTCGCCTCGAGAACAACACCCACTGCGAAGTGTTCTTCTCGAAGAACAGGGTCCATCTCTGGTCCAGCCGCCCCCTTTATGCTTTTCCCCCTGTGTCGATGATTCCCCAGGTCATCAAACAGGTCAGGGAGAGTGGATGCCCAGTCCTCCAGTGGCCCCCCTCTAGAAATCCAGGCCGTGGTTTCCAGAGCTGGTTCAGTTATCAGACAGAGTCCCCTGGCCTGTTCCACTGAGGAAAGAGGTCAACCTCTCCACTGTCCTTGGGGCTCTGAAGGGTCCACCTTTTGAACCGCTCCAGTCGGTTGATCTTAAACCTCTCTCGCTAAAGACTGCTCTCCTGTTGGCACTGGCATCTATCAAGCGAGTGGGAGATCTGCAGGCTCTCTCTGTGAGCCCCTCATGTTTGGAGTTTAGACCAGATGACTCCTGAGTCATCCTCAAACCCAGGCATGGTTATGTACCCAAAGTGGTCTCAACGCCGTTCAGACCCCAGGTTATTACGTTATTAGCCCTTCCACCTTCTGCCGAGGATGGGGAGGTTAATCTTCTCTGCCCTGTCAGAGCGCTTAGAATCTATCTGGAGCGTTCTGCGCCATTAAGACAATCGGAACAGCTCTTTGTCTGCTTTGGTCGCCGATCTAAGGGTGATCCAGTCACTAAGCAAAGACTGTCTAGATGGATAGTGGATGACATTTCTATGGCTTATACCTCAGTGGGTCAGGTTTGCCCCATTTGTATCAAGGCTCATTCGACTAGAGGCATGGCCTCTTCGTGGGCTTGGTCCTCTGGTTGTCCCATTCAGGATTAGTACATTATGTTGGTTTAGTTATTGATACATATATATTTATTACTAGACCCGACAGTGTCTGGTCTGTTTATTATATATACTTGGTTTCTGGCTTGTTCTGTGATCTCAGGGGTCCTGAGTTGCAGTTGGCAACCAGTTACTACGCAATACGAAGTGACCGTTCGAAAGGGAACTACTCGGTTACTATCGTAACCTCAGTTCCCTGAGAGTAGGGAACGAGTATTGCGTAGCCGGCCGCACTATAGTAACCTGGTGAGTTGTCGCTTTAGTCGTTTAAACCTGCTATAATGGCGAATTCGGGGGACTATTATAGGCTCTGCGTGTAATAACATAGTGCTAGCTCGTTGGTCACGCCATTGGATGTGCAGTTGACGCAGCACAGCCAATGAGCGAGCCAGACACTCAACGTGCTAGCTGTGCAGCTGCAAATGCATTTTACATATAGGCTTCAGTAAATCGAGGAAAAAGAGTTTCCCCACTGCGTATAGCTACGCAATACTCGTTCCCTATTCACAGGAACCTGAGATTATGATATTAACCGAGTAGTTTTATCCTCACTATCCAGTGCTTTTGAAGTTTTTCATGATTTCCTATTCTGCTATTGACTGACTCTGCAATCGTGCCTTTACAAGGCTGTAGTTTTTCCGTCTGGTTGCACAATGTTAAACAGATTAGATGGGATAAACTCAATATTTCTACATAACCTGTCGAAGTTCTGCTTTAGCAGCAGGCCCCATTCACTTTTGTGTTCTCACTTGCTCTCTAGTGCCCTGTATATACAAATAGACTCCTCTATGGCTAACCCTAAATCTTTAGCCAAACACGGCAACTGAAAATGCTTTTTAAGTCTAATAATCACTGTTCTTCATCAAAGTACTTTGTAGAAAGTAAATAAAATTAAGGATTTTTTTATTGAATAAAATGCTCTTTCTATTTTTCTGTCTTTTATCATCAGACGTAATGTTTAATGTTTCTGTGCATAATTGGAGAATTGAATTGTAAGCCATGGCAGACAACTTTGGGTCACATTTGAGAGAGCAGCGCCCCTCTTTGGTAGTGTATATTATGCTCACCCAGATCCTATACCATTAAAAATTTACTGTAAAAACTGTGGATGTGTTTGTGTTGTTGCTAGGCCGATTATTATTATTTATTTTTTTTACATTGTAATGGACTTTCTTAGCCAAAGCTTTAAGATAATGTAACAATTTCACTGGCTCTGCTTGAACTCTGTGCAGAGAGCTTTTCTGTAATCTCTGATCTGAGGGATCTTAATTCAGCAGCTTGCGGTTCTTCCTTGACTTTGACCCCTCGTGTTTCATGGCTTTAACTCTGTTTGTTTTGAATTGACTGTGAGACTAATTCACACACATGCCTCCAAAGTGGAGATTTCCTAACTCCGTGATTAGGGACTTTTCGGGATGAGGCAGCATTTTAAGCTCTTGTTTAGGATTTAGCCAGCTTATGCTCCACTAATCTTTTTTTTTTCTGGCACTAGAAGGCCTGCTTCAGTCAAAACTAAGTTTCATCCCAATTCTTATACTGAATCATAATTTTAATGTTACAAATCATTATCATATAGGGCCTTTTCAGTTACTGAACCACACTCTTGCCTACCTTGTTGTTTTACCACCTTGAAAAAGACTAGGGCAAGTGCAGAGAAGAAGGACTTACCCATGAAAATGCCAAGGCTATACTTTCTATAACAGCTTGAAAAAAAAAAGCATTCCAGAGCATAATTATACACATTTGACCTGTTTCTGTAATTACCAACAAAATAATAATGCTGATTGAGCCAAATGGATTACAAATTCTTTGGTTTTAATTACCTTGGACAAATACGAAAGGGTGAAGTTGCATTGTTTGAGTTACAGTACTTAACAGAATAATCAAAACTCTGTTTTGTGTGCTAGGTAGAATTATAAGTGATTTGAAGAAATGGATAAATCCAAGTAAAAAAAACAACAACAAAAAATCTTTTATAATCTGTTCCAACACAAACACACATAATGCAGTATTTCTTGTAAACCTTTCTTGAACTTTTGAGGAGATTAATAGCTAAAAGGTTTGGCTATATAGGCACCGACAAAATAAATGGAGGGTGGTTTAAAAATATGCAAAGACTTTGCAGGTGAGCTGCTTAGGATAGACCATTAAGTGTCATGACCAGGAACAAAAAGCATGCTAAAAAAAATGTAATGTAAATATAAGCCACTTAATTATGAATATCCTGTGACATGGCCAGCTTTTGATGTTTCTGGTGTCTTGCCTATATGTTATGGGAAGAAGGAGGCGGGAACCGGCGAACATTCAACAACTTTTAATAATAAAATTAACCAATACAAAAACAAAAGTATAACCCCTCACTGACGATTGCTGGCCACACAAAACAGAAACATAACATATAAATAAAATTAGGCCTGTTACACTCTCGATCTTCACTGTCGTCGCTCCTCCTTTCATGCTTACCCTCCTCCGTGAGAGATACGAGACCGGTGCGTCGCGCAGGTGTCGCTCATTATCAATCACGCCACCGGCCTCGCCCTCGACCTGCAAGCCACACCTATATTTTTTCATCTTGTCATCTTTTGTTTCAATGTATAAATCATTAAATATCAGTATATGGAAAAGGCTTTGAGACAAAAATTACATCTTGACAGTTACACCAATGCATGTGAGCAAAAAAAATATTTCCCCACAATTTTACTTTAATGATG
The DNA here is from genome assembly GCA_030578275.1 of Meda fulgida. Taxonomy (NCBI): domain Eukaryota; kingdom Metazoa; phylum Chordata; class Actinopteri; order Cypriniformes; family Leuciscidae; genus Meda; species Meda fulgida. The sequence goes on from CM060620.1 coordinate 28,085,061, forward strand.
GCCCACAAAATAAAAAAATATTTGGTTTGGTAAATCATAATTTTGACATAAAAAGTCAAAATAATGAGGTAAACAATAATAATTATGGTGTAAAAACTTAAATTATGACATTAATAAAATCATTTTTACGAGATAAATAGTTGAAATTATGACATCAAAAGTATGAGATAACATTTTGCTGAGCGTGACGTAATTGTGAAACGGTTAAAGACGGAATGGCTTTTACTGTAAATGCAAGGTGTAAGTCATAAAATGGTCAGAAAGATTACACAGAAATATTGGCCTTTTATTTAAATTGTTTTTACATTTGGTAGGCTACAACAAAAATGGCATCACATAGCCTACTTAAATTACTGTATAAATGAATCAAATAATAATACAAAAATAATGTTACCAAATGTTTGATATGTGAAAGTGTTACATAAAAAGCAAAAGTGATTTCGTCAAATGACATTTCATGTGTCATCATAATAGAAAATGATCTCCTATTATCATTGATCCAGGGATTTCTTCTTTTTGCAATTCTCCAGTGACTTCAGATGGAGTTTGGTAGTTGAAAAGTTTCAAGGAGGTTTTGTGAAGTGTAGCTTTGTAAATGTGCTCCCTGCTGTGCCAATGGAGGGCTCAGGCCAACGAGAGCCAGAGATCGTTACCTGACTGGGCCACCGGAGTGCAGTTTTGGTTACATGGAATGAGAGGGATCTTGTGTTCCCAGACATGCTGTTTTTGTTTTGATGGACACCTGGGTCAAATGTGGAAACACAGAAAACTTTCAGACACACATCTATAGTAAACAACACCCAAAATTGTATTTTAACATATACATTTTAATGTTAAGAAAAAGGTCTGGCTGTGCACTTGCCAGATTGGCCTGAATCTAATCCTTATTTCGTTTTGTTTTTTACCATAGTAAATTGTAATTTTTCCTTGTATATTGTCAATTGTAAATAATTAGATGATAGTGCTGTTTAAGAACAGATTGAAACACACAATGTTTGTTGGCCAGCTCCCTTTGTCTCTGGGATATGAGAGCATGTTACACAGTAAACAATTAGCCTATATGATCAATAATGACAACATATGTTTCTACATTCTTTTAACTCATCAAAAAAAGCTATGCAATTTTCAACTTAATCATTTCAATAAGTTATACAAGATTCAACTCATACAAAGTCAGTTTAACACAATTTAAGTTGAAATGACTTAAACATCCAAGTTGATTGTACTTAAAAATGTGAAGGGGTCGCAAAATTCACTTTTATGTGGTGTTTGATTAATGTGTCTTTGCAGTGTGTGGACGCAACCACCATACAATGAAAAAAATTCTTTCACGCCTTTTTTTTATCCTAAAAAAGCCTAAAACAATCAATTGTGTTTTAGGCCTTTTAGGCCTCATTTACACTGCAGGTCTTGATGCCCAATTCTGATTTGTTGCCTAGACCTATTTTTTTTGACCGTCCGTTTACACGTTCTTTAAATTGTGACCCATATCGATTCATGTGTTTACACAGATGTGAAACATCGCGCATGCTTAAAGGGGGTTCTTGCACAGATGGACGCGCAATATGCTTGATGCTAGCTCTGCGATATTTGCGAAGTTCGCCACCATGATTCTGAGGCGGAGTAAAAGGGCCATCATTGACCCTGCGCATACGCTTCAGTTATTGTGTGCGAGAGATCTCAGGACTAGTGGGAACACACAACACGATCTCATGAAACTGCGTATCTATAGCACAAATTGTATTTATCGTGCCATTTATACGCCAAATATAGATTTTGCCTGCATGATACGCACTGTAAACCCCTTGGGTAGGATTAGGGGTGTGGAGTGCAAAAGTGTGTAAAATATGCACGCGAAATCTAGTTTTGGCGTAAATGGCATGAGAAATAAAATTCGTGCTATACAAACTTTCATGAGATCGTGGCGGACTTTAACGAGGAGCAGTGTGTCGGACATTTTAGGATGAGCAAGCTAACCTTTGATATGTTCTGTCACTGTGTCCACATTCCTCTCCTAAGACACGACATTTCGCAGATGCGCGTCGGGGTTGCTCTCGTCATTAATAATAATAATAATAATAACTTTATTTTATATAGCGCTTTTAAAAGTTAATTCTCAGAGCGCTTTACACAAGCAAAATTAAGAAAACATAAAAGAGGCAGTAATACAAACAGAGTATAAAAGATAAAAGACAGAGAAGACCATAAGATACATCTCATTAAAAGCCACCAATGTCACATTTATCCAAATGCTTCCAGAATATAATGGGTTTTAAGGCATGATTTAAACCTTTTCAAAGAAGGAGCAAATCTTATTTCAGAGGGCAAGGAGTTCCATAACTTTGGGGCAACTGAAGAGAATGCCCTATCACCCATTGTTTTTTTGTTCGTTACCGGGACAACTTAGAGACTGGCATCAGCCGAGCGAAGATTACGTGTTGGAATATAGGGCATTAAAAGATCGGCGAGATATTGAGGAGCGAGTCCATTTAATGCCTTGTACGTCAGCATAAGAATTTTAAAATCAACACGGAATTTAACAGGTAACCAATGCAAGGTCTCTAAAATAGGTTTTATATGATCCCTTTGTCTTGTCCTGGTCAGAATACGTGCGGCAGAGTTCCCACTGAAGCTTGTTCAGAGTAGATTTTGATGCTCCTGCTAACAAGGCGTTGCAATAGTCAATTCTAGAGAAAACCAGAGAGTTAATTAATTTTTCTTCGACATGAAATGACAGCATGGGCCGTAATCTTGATATATTTCTAAGATGAAAAAAGGTAATCTTTGACAGTATTACGTACGTGAAGATCGAATGTAAGATTAGGATCAAAAATTACTCCCAGATTTTTTAATTTAGATTGGAACTGAATTACCGAGCCATCTACATGTATCGCTACAGGTTGCACTCTGCGTAAATGGTGAGGCGAACCAATCAGCATCACCTCAGTCTTGTCACTATTTAAACATAAAAAGTTTGCAGACATCCATTTTTTAATAACTGTGATACAGTTAGAAAGATGTGATACGGCCAAATTTACATCAGATTTTGAGTGAACATATATCTGGGTGTCATCCGCATCAAAATGAAAATCAAGATCTAGAGACCTCAAGAGCTGGCCAAGAGGAAAAATATAAAGAGTGAAAAGTAAGGGACCCAAAATTGAGCCCTGGGGAACCCCAAATTTTACGAGCCAACCTCAGATCTACAGCCACCTAACACATGAATTGTTTGCGATCAGAGAAATAAGACTTAAACCAACTCAAAGCAGTGTCAGATACACCAAAGACAGACTCTAAGCGCGAGAGTAAGGTGCTATGATCAATAGTATCAAAAGCAGCGCTGAGATCAAGCTAATAGGGACACTCTGTCAGTGGTCCTGGGCGGAGCACGAGCATTATGACATCAAAGGCCTCGTTTACAGTCAGTGAAATGTAAAAATTTCAGTCAGTGAAATTAAACCGCGGAGACGAAGCCTAATGCCTCATAAAATCCGATCTGCCTGTTTACATGACAGTCGCATTGGCACATATCTGATTTAGGCCTATATCTTATTTATTTCCACATATGAAGGAGGCCTGAAACCGATCTCGCAATATCCGAATGCATGCGTTTTTCCTGTTTACACGGTCATAGAACACATCCGATCTATGTCACATCACATATGAGCAAAAAAAAAAAAAAAAAAAAAAAAAAAAATCGGAATTAGGTCACATTTCACTGACTGTAAACGAGGCCTTTGATGTCATAATGCTCGTGCTCCGCCCAAGACCACTGACAGAGTGTCCCTATTAGCATATTTCTGCCCTAAGCCATTTGACCCCCCCCCCCCCCCCCCCCCCAAGGAAGAGAGGGGTGGGGTGAGTGGGGTGCTCATTATCATTTAAAGAGACATGCACCAAAACAGGTCACTGTGAACAAAGCTGTTTTTGAGGAGGTAAAAAGGGTGTTTTACACAACCATTGAGGAATTTTAACCGAAGCAGGCTATATTTCAAATTTTACACGAACACCCTAAAGAATCATATCAATTTGTGGAAAATGGGCATCCGATGACCCCTTTAATGCAGCAACTTTTTTTTTTTTTTAACAGTGTATGATGGAGATCTGCCATTCAATGCTGATGTGACTAAACCCAGAGCCAAAGGGGGCAGCAGTGGGAGTTGCCTGATGAATAGGCTGATAACGTGAGACCCTATACTAGACCCCACTGCATGTTCTTCCGGTCAATAGAATTTCTCTTTTATTCAGAATTCGTGCTAAAGCTTTTGTGGTCAATCTTTTCTCGGGTCCCCTGCTGTTCTTCACAGCAAGGATGCGGACCATGACGTAATCTCACCTCTCTCATAGAGTGAGGGAGTCAAACAGAAAGACATTGTGATGGAGGGGGCCAAGGGTTGTTGATGTTTTTGTTTGTTTTTTGTTTGTTGGTGTAGTTTGTGCATTTGCTAATGAGAGAGATCAGAGGGTTAAAGGCACTTTTTGGGTCACGGCCCAGCTTCAGTCCACAGGAAGGATGTTGGTTAGCTCTGTGGGAGATTTCCTCCCTTCCACCTCATGCAGTGACTGTCCGGTCACATTAATGTTGACTATTAATTTTCATGTGAGCCCAAAATCGTATCGCAAATCAGAGCATTGCTAAAATTCGGTTCTTGTCAAATGTTTGGAAACATACTTTTTTTTTGTATGTTTTTGAAAGAAGTGTCTTATGCTTACCAAGGCTGCATTTATTTAATCAGAAATACAGTAAAAACAGTAATATTATGAAGTATTATTACAATTTAAAATGTTTTTTTTAAAATACATTTTAAAATGTCCTTTTTTTCGTATGATGCAGCATCATTACTTCAGTCTTTAGAGTCAAATGATCCTTCAGAAATCATTATGATTATGATGCTCAATAATTTTTTTTAAATACATTGCTGCTTAACATTTTTTTGTGGAAACAATACCATTCAAACATTCGTGGTGAGATTAAAAAAGAGAGAAATTAATCAATTAATTAATTAAAGATGCAATCAAAAGTGACAATTAACACATGTATAATGTTAAAAAGATTTCTATTTAATAAATGTTTTAATAAGTGTAATAAATAAATGTAATAAATATGAATAAATGATTTTCGTTTAACTTTATATTCATTAAAGAATCCTGTAAAAAGTATCACCATTTCCACAAAAATTAAGCAGCACAACTGTTTTCACCATTGATAATAATAAGAAATGTTTCTTGAGCATCAGCATTAGAATGTTTTCTGAAGGATCATGTGACACTGTAGACTGGAGTAATGATGCTGAAAATTCAGCTTTGCATCAAAGGAATAAATTCCATTTTAAAATTCAAATATAAAACAGTTATTTAAATTTTAATATTTCACAATCCTGTTTTTACTGTATTTTTGACCAAATAAATGCAGCATGGTGAACATAAGTGACTTCTTTCAAACATTAAGAAATTTTAATTTTTCCACATTTTTGGAATCCCCATTCTCACTTAATTCACTTGCTTTTTATGCATGGGCACTTTAAAGGTCACATTATGTCAACAGTGATTTTTAACAAACATCTCTCTGCTGCTTCAGATCATTCCGAATAACGTCTGACTACTGTTTATCTAGGCTTAATTAACTGAGATTTGTGAGATGTTTGTCTGCAGTAGTAGTATAGTTCTGTCAAATAAAGTTGTTTGAGTAAATAAATGCAAGAATGGGTCATTAAGACATGATTTGTAGAATAAAATTTCCCCCGGGGCCTTGCTGCATTTATATTTACTTCTATGTATATACATTTCAGACAAATTGTGTTGCTTCATCATTATTTATTAAAAAGATTTCCACCCTTTGTTACTTGTTTTATGGGCTAAAAAAGGTTACTATGTCTACTCTTGTCTCAAATGGTTCCACTCAGTGCAACGGATGCATTGTGTAGTGATGTCCAGAAGGTGGCGATGTAAACTCACATTCTATTCAGTGCCTGAAATCATAACAGGTTTAAAGTCCCCCTATCTGTAGTCAATAATTGTATCCCTTAAAACTCATCCTTTATCACCAAAAATCCGTATTTAAACGTTTGTTCCTTGAAGATTCTTCATAAAATACCTTGAATGTTAGGCTACTCTACACCCTGGGGGAAAAATATGTTAACTTGCAGCCAGACTATTTTCAGTATAGGCCTACTTCAAGTGTGTTAATGATTAGTTAACTTGAAGTGGCAGAGGTGGAAAGTAACGAATTACATTTACTCGTGTTACTGCTTGAGTTTTTTGTGTAGCCTACTTCTACTTTTTTAAGTAGGCCTAGTTTTAAAAATCTGTAATTTTACTTTAGTATGTTTTGTGTTGTAATTCGCTACATTTTAAATCATATCCGTAACTGAGTAAAAAAATAAAATTATATGTATACACACACACACACACACACACACACACACACACACACACACACACATTTACTTTATCTAAATGGGGACATTCCATAGACGTAATGGTTTTTACACTGTACAAACTGTATATTCTGTCCCCTTACACTAACCCTATCCCTAAACCTACCCATCACAGGAGACATTCTGCATTTGTACATATTTAAAAAAACTTTTATTACTTTATTTTTAAACCTGATTTACAAATGAGGACGTCCCTAAAGGGAGTTTTTTGGAGATTTTGTCAGGTTTTGGTCACTTCTGGGTACAAATTTGTCCCCAAAATATAATTAGTAGGTACACACACACACACACAATGATTAAAGATTTGTTTTCTTTTTAAGAATGACAGTACGCTGAGTACAAAGTACCTGGTGGGTAATATAATCAAAACCCCCCCACAGACTCTGCAGTTTCAAATGTATGCTCTCTTATAAGCATCCCTTTAAACATTTGTTTAAACATAAAATATTTGTACTTATTTGCAATTAGAAATATATATTAGAAAGTTATCAAAAAGGCAAAAAGGTTGTCAGTAACGGTCACCAGCTACTAACACCAGACTATTATCACTCCCTCACAAACTACATTTCCCATAACTCACTGCCCAGACTCATCATCACTGATTGCATTCACCTGTGTCTCATTACCCGGTTAGTCTCAGTCTATTTATACCATATTAAATCATTCACTCACTGTAAAGTTTTGTATGTTGTTGCACTGCATTTCCGAGCGTTTTTCCTGGTTTCATGTGTCTTTTTTTTTTTGTGCATATTTCTTGGATTACTCTTTTGCCTCTGACCCCTGCCTGTTTTTGTTTGTTTGGACTGCCTACCTGTGTTTTGACCTATTGCCTGTATATTGGATTACGTGTCTGGATTGCCCCTTAATAAAAGCTGCATTTGGATCTCCACCTTCGTGTTTCGGAACAGTTCGTGGCATTGTCAAGCTTGAACAAATATAAACACCAATCAACACACACTACCATAAGTGCTTGGTCAGCTCAAGATAAAGTAACTTTATGTTCATAACTTTTTTTTTTTTTTTTTTTTTTACTTTTCAAAGATCATTTACATCATAACGAAGCCAAATTGTTCAGAAAATCAGAAATAAATACACAGCTTCATTTTGCAAATAAAAATAATGGTAAATGGACTGCATTTATAAAGCGCTTTCACAGACCCAATGGCCACCAAAGCGCTTTACATATTGCCTCACATTCACCCACCCACTCACTCATTCATACATACACCGATGTGTCAGCCATGCAAGGCACCATCCAGCTCGTCGGGAGCAGCTGGGGTTAGGTGTCCTGCTCATGGACACCTCGACACTTGGTCAGGTGCGGGATTTTGTACATGTTATAATTTTTTGCAGATGTATTGGTCAATGTTTTATAGTTGTTTAAAGACAGACACATGTCTCCACATAGATTTTAAACACATTTATCAAAGACTTTAGACTTTGACTAAATACCCAGTGTTGAAGTTTCTAGAAATCAGTGTTACAATGTTACAGCGGTTAACATCAGTATTCCACGTGTTAGTCATATTAGCAAATGCATAGTAGACCTATCCACCTAGGAGAAACTAAACAGTGAGCTATTTATTTATGCAAACAGCAACTAAAACTTACCAGTAACTTCTGAGGGCAGGATCTTCAACTCTTCGAGTCAGCTTCGACTTCCGACTTGAAAAGCTTGGCTCTGATTGGTCAAACTGAATGTAGCTGAACTGAAAAAGACTTGCTGTTACACTGTCAAAAATACGACTGGCACAGACAAGGAATATACATCAAAGACAAGTAATATACATCAAATACAACTAGGTTAATACAAATCTTACCTAGAATCACAAATATAATGAGGTTCCAAATGTCAATGGAAGAACCTGGGTAACCATTAAAGACTTTCGTTCATCTTCGAAAGAAAAACTGACATATTTTAACTAACTTGGACTTGACAGAGCTTCACGAGTCTTGACAGCTTTATTAGACAGGTGAGCAAATGTAGGCTACATAAAACAAATCAATGATATATAACGTTAGCTCAACATACACGTAGAATAACATAATAACTTTCAACACACATTTAAATGCCGTTTGGTGTGATAGTGCAAAGTTAGACCAAGTGAAGCAGCGCTGCGTTACCTCACAAGTTTAATTCGTATAATAAACTGTCCTGTGTGAGTAATCCAGCACTTGCGGGTAGATCGGTAGAATTAAATTACTCCTTTATATCCGCGGGACTCGCGTGTGATATCTGTCTCTTTAGCAATCGCGACTTGTTGCCTGCGCTTTTTTCACTCCTCCCCTCACTGCAGCTGCCTACTCTCACCTACATTTCAGGCGAGTCAAGGCGCATCTCAAACAAGCCTTGTCTTTGGTTCACTGCAGTTTTAAGGAGAAAATACTCAGCAATGGTGTTGACTTATGAATTTGTACATGGTTTGTCTGAAAGCATATTAAAAACACCATAGACATAAACAACATAAGCTTGATTTTCACCACAGGGGGACTTTAATAACTGGAGCAATCTGTTTTAAAATAAATTAAAAAAAATTCAGTTGGCCTACAACAAATTAGCCTATCCTACTTTTTTGTTATTTTGTTCTGTCTTTTTGTTTGCCTTGAATAATCACGCCATTGAATGAGAATCAAATGTAATGTAAGGGAATGTAAGATTATTAGAATGCCGATGGATCTAATAATGTTTATGGTAAATAATGTTTATGGATGAGTGAATACATTCATGTTTTTTAAACACGACCGTGGTGTGAAGCAGGTCGCGATTCCTAATGAGACATATTTGAGTCCCGCGGTTATAAAGGAATAAAGTCATTTCATTCTACAGAACTACCCGCAAGTGCTGAATTAATACTCAAACTGGTAATGTACCAAATTAAAATTGTGAGGTAACGCAGTGGTATTTCACTTGGTCTACACTATCATACTTAACTGCATTTGAGTGAGTTGAAAGTTATGTTATTCTATGTGTTAGTTTGTCTGTATGAGACTAGAAGTAAGCTAGATCAACATTAGAATAACATACTGATCATATTCTAACATTTCATCATGTTGAACTATATAACATTGATTCGTTTTCTGTATATTTGCTCACCTGTCTAATAAACATGCAAAAATACCACGCCGATATTGATCCTCGTTTTATTTCTCCTTTTGTCCGAAAGTCTGCTTGCCATGGTCCATATTGAACAAATCAACAGCGTGCTGCTAGACGTAACACAGTTGTCCAAGTCTGTTGCCATGGTTACTATGGCAGTACAAGCAGAAACCAGGGATAATGTGTATATAGAGAGCCTAAGTCCCTCCCCTTCCGGTAGACCGCCATTGGACCTTATTTCGGAAAAATATTGTAGTCAATGGTGAGAGACAACAAATATTTTGATCTCGTTTGAATTGTGCCCTGAATTACACATATGATGTTTGTCAATTTAAAATATACATTTTAAAGTCAAGAAAGTCGCAGTTTGATGTAAAACTGTTGAGGTATAAGACTGTGAAAATACGTAATTACAAAGACTACAAACCCAAAAGGCGCACATGTGACGTCATACCTTTTCTCTCAATGAATGAAGCTAACTTTACTGAAGCTAACGTCTGTCATTTTTTCTATAGTCTTACATTATAATCGTAACGTTACGCCGTCATGCCTGTGTTTTGTACCAGACTGCACAAATACGAGCAACATGTTGGTGACGTACATAGTGCGAGACAAGAGTAGTTTATTGAGTGATTTTCACATAAAACTAAATGTTACTCTTCTGTTTTATGACAAACTGCGACTTTCTTGACTTTCATAATTATCTTTTAAATTGACACAAACATCATATGTGTAATTCAGGGCACAGTTCAGATGGAATAAAAAGGTAAGTTGTCTCTCGCTCCCATACATATTTTTTTCCGAAATAAGGTAAGGTCCCATGAGCCGGAAGCAGAGGGGAGGGACTTAGGCTCTCCATTACGTCATTGACAGGCGGAAGTGACAAGGGACGGGCACTATTTAAAATTGTGAATTTCTCTGAATTTACAAATTCTTGGAAACATTTAGGATAATGTAAGTGCACAATTGAAAGAAATATATAACACTGTGCAAGTGGTTTTTGGATATTTTGATACTCAATTCTTACATATTGTACCTTTAATACATTAACTAATTTTAACAAATGAGACCTTATTGTAAAGTGTTACTGTATTTCACTATATTGCTTCTAATTTTAGGACCATTTAAGCATCATGTTCCAGCTTGTCACTGATCGACCACTAGGTGGTACTCTACTTGTAAATAGTTGAAGCACAGACTCTTAACCTCTGCTGGGTTTTTTGGTAAAATTCTGTCTGTGATCCTTGGACTCAGTCCAGCCTGTTGAAGAACAGACAGGAAGGGTGGGCACACTGATTGACTTCCTCTCCATTTCCCGTTCAATTGCCAGGGGCACTTTAGGTAAACCAATCCTCTGACTTTAGGAGTGACGCTTCTTGACGTTTCTTTTTTTAATTTATACACCAACCATGGCAGAGCAGGTGTTAGATTATTTAGGATTTACATGTGATATGGTTGTATATCCTGTTTCACAAGTGTGTTAACAGGATTTTTGTTATTTAACATGGATCATATCTGGCTCAAACAAAAAGGTTACTTTCAACTGTGGTCTCCATCACTGGCTTGGTCCTAAAAACAGTAACGGGAACAATAATAACCTTTATGTTATTTACCTACTATTTGATGCTTGACACCTTTTTGCTTCACCAATTTTTCTCGCGTTCCTATTTGAATGTACGAGTCTTACTTTGACGAAGGTTTATCTCATACTGACGTTGCTTGGTTACATTTCAGCAGGGTGCAGTCAAGTGTCCTACTTAATATCCATGAGCCAACCCCTCGTCGTAGTAGGATTAGTTAATGCGCTCTTTGGTGGGCAGAGTCATCATCACACGCGGCGGGTGTTGAAGAGAGTGAGCACCGGTGGCGCATCCACAACCCGTGTCCATTCAAAACATTTGGCAGTGTACAAGTGCATGTCACGCACACGGATGTACCGGCCGTGAATTAGTCGCGATACTCTGTAGAAGCAGTTTGAAAGCGTTACCTTGTGCAGTTGAAGAGAATACACTCGTATGGAGTGAGGTAAGAGTTCTCGCATGTCTTGTAGTAACTTACAGGTGCGGACGCATTTACATTAAAGTGCAAGGAAGTCGTTTCCCCTCGGCTTTAAAAACGGAATCTTCTTTTTTGCCTTCGAATATTGATGTAAACGTTTTGGAATTGCTGTGAAGTTTTGTCCGGAAAAAGAAGCGCAAGTGAAATCTGTCATTGTTTGGAGTCAGTCTGTGAACTGGAGCGCACTGTAAAATGTTTTCACCATTATAACAACATCTTTGTTTTCATCTTGTTTTCAAATATAATGTTAAAACTTCACAATAATTTCTGCCATTTCTACTATAGTTTATTTAAAGTGGTGGGAAAAGGTGCAATTAATTTTTCACCACAGGTTGTAACTTTAAGTTTTCAACTAGCCTGTTTAAATGACAATGTTTAGGTAACACAGTGTGTTTGCTATTCATATTACTGCAATTAATGGCAATAGCAGTAGCAATGACTGATGTGCTTACATGCACAAAATGTTCGGGTGCTATATTATGATTATTGAAATGTCATGTAAATTATCTGATAGACTGCCAATATACTTATTTAGAAATCTTAGTTAGACAACTGGTATATGTCTGTATGTATTAATTTAATGTAAATAATTGAATATCCACAATAATGAGACATTAATTTATCTGTTCGTGTCCACACAAAGGTGTTTGTGGAAGGTTGAGCTAGCACTTTTTTGAAGCAAGGAGACAGTAATTTTTTAAGTAAAATTTTTCTAAAACAAATATGCAATCTCATAACAGTGGAGATCAAGGGAGGCAGTGGGTAACTAACTAGCTTAGATGGTAACCCTTGTTCTGCAAAATTTTGTGAGATTAATGCAATATTCATATCCTGTTTTTATTTGGAGCCCTGCAGTGACTGTAACCCAAACCCTACTTATATCTCTTGCCCTAACCTTTGGCAGCATTAAATGTGAATTAGTAGGTAGAATATACTAACATAAATTGTGACCCCGAGTATAGTGGCCGTGTAGCAAGCAGAGCTGTCGTCAAAAGTGTTTTAAGCACTTGATTGTACAATGTTGGGGTTGCAGCCATTATTATGTTTACCGAAATCTCCTTGAGGCTATGGATGTATCAGAGCCAAACCGGAGGACGCAGAGAGAAAAGGGGACAAGGGCATTGTGTCCTGGTAATCAGGAGGAGTGATTTTGACTTCCTCCTTCCCCTGTTGTATCCTGCATGAATTGCATGGCCTGAGAGAGTCCCAGCCCTCACTTTCAGGCCAGAGAAAGAGTAATAGGAGGGTCTGGCATGAAAGGCACTTTGAAGTGCGCTCCTCATCAGTCTTTGTCTCTCTTCTTTGTTCTGTTGAATACTGAGCAAACAGGGGCAACAAAAGAATGCTTCACGGGTCTACAGGGTAGCTAGCGAATATCCCACAAGACTAATGTTAGTCTAGTCACATTTTAGACTGTTTAACAGAAAATCTAATTTTACATGAATTTTCCCAGTTGAAGACAAGTTAAACTCAATCAACAGTGTTTGTGTGGCATAATGTTGATTACCATAAATCATTTCACCTGGAATTTTCTTAAAAATCGAGGTTATGGTGTGGCACTTACAAAAGTGAATTGGACTTCTTGGGATTTTCAGGATTTAAAAGCATAATGTTAAGCTTGCCGTTTTGTAAAAGGAATTACATTAAGTAGATTTTATAAATGTGCCTTGGAAAAAAAAACATAGTGTGCATTACAAAACAAAACAATGGCACATACGTATTTAAAAATGTCTGTGCAAGATGCTTTCAGTTAAAACGGCTCAAACATGCATTTTAGTCAGGACTTGGCTAAAGCTTCGTCTGTGAAACCGGGGGAAATTTTCTTAACTTATTGATATACTTTGAAATAGCTTTTTATAAGTTAATATAAGTAATTTTTCATGTGATTTTTGTCATTTTTATTATTATTATTTAATATATAGCTTTATTTTATTTAAAAAACAACAACATAACATAACAACACTGTTCTGAACTTGAAAAGTAAGATCTAAAATGCACTCACTGATTAATTAATTGGTGCTGGGTTTTACAAGTTTTTGCGAACGTTTCACTCGAGGTAAATTTCGAACATCTCATATTTTTCTTTGAGACCATTTTGACCTGATAAAGGTTGTAATTGTGATGGATTCAATGTTACACAGAGAGATACAGAAGACATCTGGCATGTGTCAGTAAACTGCAGGTGGAATCTGAGCACGTCTGGCTGAAGTCAGCTTGATTTCACCCAGAGAAACTGAAGTAGACAAGGGTCACTCAGGGCACCTCTCTCTCTCTCTCTCTCTCTCTCTCTCTCTCTCCACCCCCTTGTCTCTGTGTGTCTCTGCCTGTCTTTCTCTTGCTCACTCACTGTTTGTGTTTTGTCTCTCTTCTTTATTTCCCTCTGTCTTGTTCATTCGGTTTGTCTGCTATTTTTTTAGTGAGATATAGTTTTGTGAAATCTATTTGTGTGTGTGTCTGTGCTTGTTTTAAAAGCGGTCTGTTTAGTTAGTGTGAAGTCGACCTTTAATTCATACTTACTGTGTGGCAATTGTACCATAAAAGCCCTGATAACACTCCAAACCCCTTTAATATCTTCCAGGCAAAACTGAATCTGCCAGTGCATGCTGGAGAGAGATCATGATAATATGGTATCATTGTTTTTCCTAATAAAAAGAAGAAAAACACATGAGTAACTAGTAAGCCTCAAATACCTCATAAAGCACAATTTCATATAGTGGACTCCAGTGCACCTGTTGGATTATTGCTGTTTAGACACAGAAAAGATATTCATTCACAGCAGTGTGTAAGGCCTGACTGGTTGGGATTGTGTAACAGAAGCTCGGTCTCTATCTAAAGGTTGATCAGAGTCGATGAGTCTGAGCTTCAAGCAAAACCATTGGACAACCATCTCTTTTTCTCTCTTGGCCTTATGATTTCCTTATGTACTCATTCAGTATTGAACAAATATACAACATTTTGGATATATATACATGTTCACCAGGGATGTTGGTCTCTGTCTAACTATGCAGTATATGCATGGTTTCTGTCTCAGTGTGTTTGTGTGTATGCGTTATTGGATCTTTAGGCTGTATTAAGTTACATGTGACGCCATCGTGCCATGAAAAGTCACCCACTACGCCAGCGTTTGTGTGACAACAACAAACAGGAATCTTGTTTTTAAATGTCTCACACAAAGCTTTGGGTGCTCCAGCCCCTAACCTATTTTTAAATTAATCAAAAGGGCCCTTCTCAAAGAAATATTAATGGCAATATTGTGGTCAATAAAACAAAATGCATTTGATTATAATTAACATGACAATGTGTACAAAAGTACAGTAGCCTAAATTCACGTTTATTTTTACGTTTCTGTCAGTCTAATGTGTCGTTGCTATAACGCGTTGCTATGGGTTGCGTCACTTGCGTCAAGTGCTATGGTCATGGCTTTCCTGAGGTAAATGTAACTTATGTGACATAATTGTTCTCCTGCTGTTAATGACCTCTTTCCGAGGTTGAAAAACACGGATTGATCGATACTATGTATGAGGGATATACCTTTCGGTAAGTTGTACTGAATCTTTAAATAAAAAGTAACAGATGATCGGTTCACGTGCCTCTTGAACTGAGGCGCTACAGCGATCTGTCACGTCACATTAACAAGCGCCAAAACTGTATTTATTGTCTGAATTTCTTAAAAAAATGTACAGAATCTGAAAGCTGAGAATTTGTTTCATGTCTAAAGTAGCCAGCTCCGTCTTGTCTGTCCTCTTTGCTTCGTGATTTTTCTCTTCGGAAAATGGATGTGTGGCGTGTTTGCGTGAGTTGGCAGCCCTGCGGCTATTAAGCCCCGTTCAACACCGCCAGCGACAAGCAGCGACAAAGCGACATGATCCCATTCATTTCAATGGAGCGCTGGCGACTTCCGGCGACAGTCACCGTTGGAGACATAGACATAATAAATACATAGACACCCTATTGGCTGCTGGAGCGTACGTCAACGGCGCCGACATATCAAGGAGGGCAACTTGCCCATACCTCTCATTATGGGAATTGATAAAAATGCCTGTTTCGTGCGCTGCTTGGGGCTATACAAGTCGCCACACAATTGAAAACAGGTCTCGGGGAATTACCTTTCACAAACAAGACTGAACAGTTTTTTCTGGTTGTATTTGGTAATTATATAATTAGTAATAGTAACGTAACCACATGCAAACCACTGAAATCGGCTGATAAATGTAAACGTTATTGTTTTTATCCAGGAAAACCGCAGCTCACCCGTTTACTTGCATTTGTTCACAGCGCAGTCTTGCCCTCCGCAAAATGGCGGACACGTTGACGTATCGCAGCAACGCTCCAAAGCGGCCAATAGGGCGTCTATGTATTTATTATGTCTATGGTTGGAGACAGAATGTGGGCGTGTCAAGCGACAAGAGACAAGCGACAAAAGTTGAGAGATTTCAACTTTATGCAAATGAGAAGCGATTTTCGCGAGCGACAACCAATAAGAAAGAAGCCTTTCAGTGGAGCTCACGTCACCGTCTCGAGTGAAGGCAAGACAGAAGAGTTTGAGGACGATTTCACTGTTGTACATGACATACGTGAAGTTGCCCCCCACCCAACGTAAAACGTCGTCAAACTATGCTCAATCGCGTGATTTCCCCAAACCACTTCAGCGGAAATCCCGCCCTGCAGCTGATTCTAAAGTTTTCATTGGTGATGTTAATCACTGTACTGATTGCCTACACCAAACACTGATCCCTAAACCTACCCGTCAATGTAACCTAAACCAATGAAATCGGCTGCAGGGCGGGATTTCCGCTGAAGTGGTTTGGGAAAAAAAAAATCACACTGTTCAATCGTTTGTGCTCGGTTTGTGCTGTAAAAAGTTTCGTTTGTGCTGTTTCGTTTTTTTAGATATTAAAAGAATATTTTTAGGTCATTCTGAGGTCACTCAGCCCCCCACATGCTCCAAATTCACCCAAAATAGTCTCGTTCGTTTGTGCTGGTTTTTGCCGGTAAAATTTTCGTTTGTGCTGTGTCGGGTTTTAAAATATTAGACATTCAATTATTGTTGATGACGTCACCAGCCCTCCACATGCTCCAAATTCACCCAAAATAGTCTCGTTCGTTTGTGCTCCGTTTGTGCACAACTAACTGAATGGGCGAGACACTGAATGAGAGAGAATTGTAGACGGTGCACCAGCCCACTTTCTTTTTTTAACAGTAGGCTAGTTAAAGTAACAAGGTAAGACCTAAAGAATCGGCAAAACAAATCACAATATTCACTTAGGTTATGTTATCCTGTGTGTTTTCAACTTTTAACGAACACTGCGGATAAAGGATGTGGATGCAACACAAACTTCAAGGTTAGTGTTTTTACTTACTGTATGTTGTGTTTTGTTTATAACATATATGAAAATTGTCACAAATACACGCACCATCTGTTTGCAGTGTGTTACTGCGGTCGCGCCATCTACGCTTAAAAATAATTGCGCGTCTACACGAGGTTGCGTGGTAGACGAAAGGTTTATGCGCTTGGTGTCGGCAGACCTTTAAAAAATATATAAAAAAATAAATAATATCAAATTGTTTTCTGCAAACTCCACCAGATTCTTGTTCTACATCTCACTGACTACCAATGTTGGGATTTTCATGTTGTTCTACTGTTTTATTATTTAATAATTGCCTGCCAAAGTCATGAACATTTACTTTGCAGTAGTTTGCAATAATATTTTTAAGCGTAGATGGCGCGACCGCACTTTTCCAAAGCACAGATGGCGTGACCGCAGCAACACACTGCAAACAGATGGTGCGTGTATTTGTGACAATTTCTAAGTGACCTCAGAATGACCTAAAAATATTAATTTAATATCTAACAGCACAAACAAAACTTTTAACAGCACAAACGATTGAGCATAGTTTGACGACGTTTTGCGTTGGGTGGGAGGCCAACTTCACGCAGGTTTTTAAGACTGTAACTACATATATTGATATAACGTTAATAAAATGATGCATGGAAAAGAAACTGTCGACATCTCAGTGAGTTTAATTCATTTATAGTTCGAGTGGTGTAGTTTTATGATGCAAGTTTAGTACTGCTGGCTGTTCATTTTACAGTTTCCCCTGCATTATGTTGACTATTATTAGGGACAAGAAAATTGATTATTTGTCAAATTCGAATGACGTTTTAGTAATTTATGACAGTATGAGTGAGTTTAATTTGTTGATTGATCGATCGTTAATCTAGTAAATTATTTAATCCACTGAAAACTGTTGTGGTAATATAAAAACACTCTCCCAACAGCATGCTGTTTCTTTTGAGCCTAATTCCTGGTCAAAGTAAAATTATATAGTTGTATATATATCACTTGTGATGGTATTTTGTATAGATATGGCCAGACGTGCAGTCTACCAATAACAGACCGACAGCACTACGAACGCCCACAAGCGACAGTACAGAGCCTAGCGACATACAACGACAAAGTCGCTGGCGGTGTGAACTAGTCTATATTGATACACCGTTTACCATTTGATGAAACTATCATAGCTTGTTAAATGAAGCCCAGGCCTACAGGCATATTATGTGAAGTGTAGGCTGACAAAAACACGCGAAATCGTGACTTTATTTTTTTTAAAGATTTTTGATAATTCGCAGCAATAGTATAGAGTAGGCAAAGTATTTTTGATAATTTTACTACAATAGTATACAGTAGGCTACTACTGGTCAAAAATTTGCACACACATTACTATATATATATATATAATTTTAATTTATTTATTTTCTCTAAAGAAGTCCCTTATGCGCATCAAGCCTGCATTTATTTGATCTAAAATACAGAAAAAAATTATTACAATTCAATTTAAAATAATGTTTTTCTATTTTAATATACTTTAAAAAAAATATAATTTATGTCTGTAATGCAAAGCATATATATATATATATATATATATATACACACACAGTTTTTTCTGTGATATGTGTGTATATATATATATATATAATATATGCTTTGCATTACAGACATAAATGATATTTTTTAAAAGTATATTAAAATAGAAAAACATTATTTTAAATAATGCCCCAGAGGAACTCTGCACGTCCCTGAAAGAACTAATGTCTGAAACACAACATTGTGACCTTGACCAAACAAAAACCCTACCATTAATTCCAAAAAAAAAAAAAAAGACTGCTGGTAGAAACTAGTAGGGCTTGGTTGCCTGATGCTATTAGAGGAAGATAGTCATTAACAATCTTTTTTATTATTATTTTTTTATTTTGTAGTTCTTTAGAACTACATCTGTGCATAACACATGAGTCCTAAAAACTGGAAAAGAGTATTTTTGAACTTCCAGTTCCATCTTTACAAAGTCACTGGGATTTTTGAATGAGTTTTTAGTTAAATGCTTGAAATAAGGTCTGTTGTTAGCTAGGGGTGGGACAAAATATCGATAGGGCAATATATCGTTGTACTTCGTGTGATAAAAGAATCGGTATAAAAATAAAATGGAAGAATAAAAAGAAGCCAAATATCGATATTTTAATTGATAAAATAAGGTGCTCTAAATAGATTTCCCTGCTCCTAGCGTCTTCGTGGCTTCTCGAGGTGGCACTCAACACCTGAATGAGGGAAACGTGAACATAAGTTAACTAGCCTAAGAAAAATGGGTTTTTAATGGGATGGCGGACAGCAGTGTGAGTAAAATAATAGATGCCCCACGTTTAAGTCCAAAGTCTGGACCCAGTTTGGCTTTTATATCATTTATTGGACAAATAAAATCGACATAGAGTACACGATTCACAAGAACTGCCTTGTAAATGTAAAGTGCACAGGTTATACCGCAAAAAACATGCAAAGCCACTTGCAACGTCATCACCCTGATCTTATTGAAAATGTTCAATTTAATTTACAGACTGAAACTTTTTGTGCTGTTTTCTAACAGTTTGGACTTGAATAAAGAGAGAACCTGCACTTATCCCTTTCACAGGCATTTTTTCATAGTTAGACAGATATCATTATGTATAATTTAATGATTGTCTGGCAATATTGATTATCGCAGAATTGCTGTATTGTGATATTATCGTATCATGAGCCGTGTATATTGTATTGTGTGGTATGCTACCCTGTGATTCCCACCCCTATTGTTTGCACAAGCTCAATTTTTTTATTCTGTCTGCTTTTACAGCCTTGTAGTGTTTATACTTGTGTAACTCAAACTTTGCAAATTATTCTTACTCAGATTTTTAAATGAAGATCGAATTAATTGAATAAAACTGGTGTTGAAGTCATGTGACCAAGGTGTAGTTCATTATAGTCTATAGACATTTAAAGCTTTTAGCTTGGCTTATGAATTACATCATCACTGCCGCACTCAATTTTTAAAATATAAAAAATCAAAGGGATATTTCATTGAACATTTTTTTTAAACATGTTCACAGCTTACTCAATGTATAAAAGAATAATTTCACCAATTTTAGTTAAATCACGTTGACGTTGCGCCTATCAGGCTCAGCTCTCCAACCTGTTGACTGCAAGCGAGAACATGGCAGGAGTGCTCGGGCTGAGAGCGAGCTAGACAGAGAGAGGCCTGCGTTTTGATGGAAGCTGTGTTCTGACATTTGGAGGATCAAAAGATTAAGCCCTCTGTTGTCTGTACAGCCATGTGAACTTGTCCCAATTAAAAGGCAAGGTATTTGTTCCCATCCTTCTCTGAGGATTTGGCCTAATTAAAAGAGAAGTCAGGTGACTCAATGAGTCAGCGAAATAAAATCATTGTGATTGTCCTTCTCTTCCATATGTGCTTGATTGTTTATGACTCGCCATAATGGACAGTGCAAGTGATGCCAAATACTCTTCTCTTGGCCTTTTTGTTCCTTGTGTACTTTATTCTCTTTCTCTGTGCCAGTGTTCAGTTAAATGTCATGTTTTGTTTTTGTGATGAATAGATGAACTGGTCTCTTGTGCAGCACTCACATGTGAGGGGCTGTTCTGCTCATATGTGCTTATTTATTTTCTACAGCTGTGTTTGGTTTAAGGTGGCGTTTGTGTGTGTGTGTGTGTGTGTGTGTCTCTCTTTGCTGTGTATTATACATGTTCTTTCTCCTTTCAGGTGCTGCAGCTATAATGGAGCTCAGCAGGGGAGAGGTGCCACTTTATGTGAGTCTGACAGAACAATTTTCATTTTATTCCATATATCTTTCTCCCACCCTCTTATTCTCTATTTTTCCTGATGTCCTGTTTCTTTCTTTTTAACTTAACTCTTTTAACATTCATTTTACCCTTTCATTGCTTGATTCCTTGTTATTTCAGGATTTGTCCTTTTATTCGTCTGGGTGCCAAATGACAAAACTCATTTACTTAAGACTTTACCTGTGCGTATGACTGTGGATGAGAGAGAAACTATTCTGGTCATTGTATGGACAGTGTCATTCAAGTCTGGTTTCACGTTAATGTTACGTGAACCGCCAGAGCGCAGTCTTCTCCGGTCCAGAGACATGATTGCATAGAGCGGGTCAAATTCGCGAGTTGGCGCAGACCTCAAAACAAATCGGACCCATTTGAATTCTGCACAGAATGCTGTATTTCAAAGCGACTTGGAGGATATTAGGAGGAAACTGTGGCTTTATCGAGCTCAACGGCTCTGGTAGAGCTGTGATAAACTAAACGCTATTGGGTTTTTTATAAAGGGGGAGGAGCTCTTTGATATGTCCCGCCCTGTCTTCCTGTTTCAGTGGCAATTACTTCAACGCATTGAACAATGCTGCGCGTTTCAAGGCACTTCAGTGGGAGTTTAAGGTGTTGTCCCTTCATTAACTTTCTTAAATTATTCCTAAGAAAACATTACAGTCTTTTTCCATTAATTATTTACAGCTCCCTCAGCCTGAATTTGCAGTGAAGTTGCTTCAATGACATGTACATTTATGCATTTGGCAAATATACAAAGCCACATATAGTGTAACCAAGCTATATATTTTATCGGCATGTGCATTTTTGGGAATCAAACCCATGACTTTGGCCCATGAAACCATAATCTGTCTTATCTACATGTCTTTTTTCTATATTACTTCACTGAATCGTTTTAGCTGACACATTTCTCCAAACTGACAGGAGCAATGCTGCTGTAAAAACCTGGATCACTTCTTGCAAGGTTTAAACCTCTAACCTTTTTTAGAAAAGCCCAGCCCAAATCATTAACCCCAAGACTACAGGAACGCTGTTGTGAATTCTGAAGCTTCATCATTTGCTGGCTCAGCTATAATCACAGTGTGTGGGGTGTCGCACAATCATTCTCTGTGACCTCATTATGAAAGAGAGGCTCTATGTGTTAGTTGTGTAAGCTTTTTAAGGTGTGTGTGACTGCAATGGGGATAATGTGTTATTGTAAGGGGATATTTTGAGAGATATAGCAGACTTGCATAGTGTCAACTCTCAAATCCCAGTACGACACTGCACACAAACAGTTTCATTCACTCGGAGCTAAAAGCAATTAGTGTATGTGAATGTGTGTGTGTGTTAAATGCTTTCAGGTGTTTCTGGCCCCCTGTGGCTAAGTAGTGTGTTTGAGAGAGTGTGGTTTTTTACTTTAAAAAATATCTGCTCCTTCATCAGCCGCTCATACTGAACAAAGGGGTTAAATGTTTCTGAAGAACTGATTTGACTGTGAGGAGCAGTGTCCTGTAGTTGCTCAATGTATTCGCAGATTGCTTCAGTCAGAGGTCAACCAAACAGATATGGAGTGATTTTATTTTATTTTCAACACCCAGTTTTATTTGATGTTTGAACTGGAAGCAAAACTTTAGTATTTGAATTGCTGCTGTTGAGTTTTTATTAATAGATCAGTTACAAAGTCACTCATGTAGCACCGTAGCCTGGATGCCAGCCGAACTTAACCCTGCATGCCCACAACATTTGAGGGTGGGAAGTTCGGTCTGCACTTGTGAAAAATCGTGAATAGATGTTGTGAAGCAAGTATGCCCGAACCAAAGCTGTTCGGACCAATCAAATTGTCAGGGCGGGCTTTATACGATGATAGACATATGATCAACGGTAACGTAATCATCCACGTCACCAAAGAGCGCTTGGGTTGAATTCATTTACAACAAAGAATGGCTGCCACTGGAGAATTTAGATATGTAGATTCAGCCATCGCGTCTGTTATAGAAGATGTAGACAGCACATTCATTTTAAAAGAGGAACCGAGAACCACGATCAAGGCATTTGTCGATCCAATTGAGTACAGAGGCATTTTTTTATAATCACAGCCCAATGGAGCAGTATTAGACTCACATTCTGACTAGAACATCAGGCTAGTAGCACCGGCCATAGACAGTATAAATTCTTGTTCACATAAATATGGATGCAACTTAACAACAAAAACATATTTTTAACACACACATGTCTGCAGAATTTTGAATCAAGTGCACTACTGTTCAAAGGTTTGGGGTCAGTAAGATTTTGAAAATGTGTTTTGAAGTCTTTTCCACTCACTAAGGCTCCCTTTATTTGCTCATAAATCCAGTAAAAACAGTAATATTGTAAAATATTATATTAAAATAAATTAAACATTTTAAATATGTTTTCTATTTTAATATATTTTTAAATGTAATTTATTCTTGTAGTGGAAAGCTGAATTATCAGCAGTCATTACTCCATTCTTCAGTGTCACACGATCCTTCAGAAATTATTTTAATATGATGATTTGCCGTTTTTTTATCACAGTTGAAAAATTTTGTGCTGGTTTATAGTTTTGTGGAAACAGTCATATATTTTTTTCAGGATTCTTTGATGAAGAACAACATTTATTGAAATGGCAATCTTTTGTAACATTAAGTTTTTACGGCACTTTTGATAATAATAATCTTACCAAGTCTAATTTTTGGAACATTTAGTTGGTGAACTGTTTTTTTAAGTAAATTAAAACCTTTTAGGAGTGAAAGGGTCTCCACTCCACTTGCATTCAATATTTTAATATTTAAAGCTGTGACAGACATTTTAAACATTTTCATTGTTTCATTTTCAAATAAGGTGGTTAACATTACTTCAAGGGTGTGAGTTTACTCTTGATGAAACTGACAAACATTGTAGTCTATATGGTTTAACTTCTCTGTTGCCATGAAGCGAGTGGGTGTGGACTAATAAATGCATTCATCATTAACGTGCACTCCTTCAGTAGATCTGAGTGTGTTCAGTTTGTGTGTGTGCAAGCATGGCCCTGTGTGCCAGGGTGTGTCTGGATATTGTCGGCCCAACCCAAGTTTCACATGGTGTCTGGAGACATGAGAGGCATGTTTAACGAGTCACAGTCAAGGAGAGCATGTTTCAAATCACCTGGTAAAGAAAACAACCCAGAGTGTTTTTTTCCGACCATGTTAAAGCTATAGCAACTTTTCATTTAAACTTTCAGTGAGTTTAAATGACGTTACTAGATCTGTGACATCCATTGTTTGTTTTTTTTTGTTTTTTTTGTTTTTTTTTAATTTATGATTTACTCACCCTTATGTTGTTACAAACCCAAAATACACTTGATCATCTTTGAAACACAAATGAAGATATTTGTAATAAAACCTGAGATATGTTCCTCCTCTAAAAGTCCATTCATCCAGAAATTTGTAGCTTCAAAAAGTTCATAAAGACATTGTAAATTAAATCCAAATTAATCAAGCAGTTTAATCCTGGTCTTTTGGAGAGATATAATTGCATTATGAGGAACATATTTAATTTAGACCTTTATTCACCTAAACACTGACAAGCACACATACATGGATAACATGGTAACCCCAGAATGTTTTTTCCTACTGTATTAGAGCCATAGTAACTTTTCATCGATACTTTGTTGAAATTACATCACTAGTAGATCTACAATGTCCATTGTTTATTTTTAGACATACTTTGACACTTAAAGGGTTAGTTCACCCAAAAATGAAAATTCTGTCAGTAATTACTCACCCTCATGTTGTTCCAACCCCGTAAAACCTTCGTTCATCTTCGGAACACAAATTAAGATATTTTTGATTAAATCTGAGAGCTGGATCACTCCTCCATAGGCTTCTTAAGGGATCGAAACTGGCCGGCCCAAAAGTTATGAAAGACATTGTTAAAATATTCCGCGTGACTACAGTGGCTCAATCTTAAGTTTATCAAGCGACGAGAATACTTTTTGTGCGCAAAAAACAAACAAAAATAACGACTTTATTCAACTACTCATTTCCTTCCCTGTGGGCCTTGAGTATGTTCACGTAGTGGAACTGCGCAAAGCTTCTGTGTTGTACGTCACACGTAGGCTCACTATTGGCCAACGCTGGTCATGTGTGTGATGCGTGTGACATACAACACAGAAGCTTTGCCCTCATGTTGGAACAACATGAGGGTGAGAAATGACTGACAGAATTTTCATTTTTGGGTGAACTAACCCTTTAAGTTAGTATGTTTTCATTTTTGCTTTTATTTGATTTTTACTAAAATATTTTATATATAATAAGTTCTACAAAGTGCTTACAGCTAAATTACATAAGTTTAATTTAAAAGAAAGGCGTTTAATCTTTTCTTGTCTAAACTATGAACATCATATTGTAGCCTACTTGAACACACTAGAGTTGGTTTGTCTAAACGGTTTGAATGCAGGGGTTATATAAACGTGTCTTCTTGACTAGTTATGAATGATAAGAAGTACTCATGCTGCGCACAGCAGAGATATGGGGACATGGTTTGTTTCCCAAACATCATTACAGAGATAGTAAAGTCTGGCTCTGTGTGCAGTTTCTTCTGTGAAGTGAGGAGAGCTCTGTTGATGTTTGACTGGAACAAACTGAATTTAGGAAAATGCCTCTGTTTATCTGTCAGTATTTTGCCTGATAACTGAATAAACTGCAGCTAGGGAACTACAGAGTGCTGATAGTATATGATCAAATAGAGGGAGTTTAGTTTAACCATATTTGTTTAATCAAATCCTTGTTTAATATTGGCCAACCAACATTTAATTCAAATGTTCACTTAATCTTTAATATTTGGCCACTTCTTTACAATAGAATTGTTACAGCCACTGTCATTTCTTGAACAAGAATATGTGGACATCAGACTCAAACTCACAGCAAGGGTTTAGACTTTTATATTGATATTGCGACGAACAGATGCATATTTAGGAACCCTATTGATGTATTCTCCTGTGTTAGCGTAGGTTTGTAAATGATGTATCTTACAAATCTGATGGAATGGCACACATTACGTTCCCAGATGAACGTTATAAGCCAACCAAACTCCCAGCATATGCAGAGATGAAGTTTGAGACACGCTCCACGATAACAGTTCGTGTGGAGCAGCAATTTACTGTGAACTGAGCCACTCTGAGACACACGTAACCTACGCTCATGTAAATAATTAAAGTGCATATATTAAACCCGCAGGGAATATATTTATTTGATTGAATCGCAGCCTGTGTGATTTCACAATAGCACTAAGCTATATAGTATGTTATCTTGCTGGTTACTAGACGCAGGTAATTTGAAATCTAGGATTTTTAAATCGAGTACTTGAATTTAATCAATGAATTGTGACAGCCCTAATTAGAATGATTTCTGAAGGATCATGTGACACTGAAGACTGGAGTTGAGACTAAGGATGCTGAAAAAATAAAGCTTTACCAACAGAATAATAAATTACATTTTAAAATACATTATATTATTTCACAATATTACTGTTTTTACTGTATTTATAATCAAATAAATGTGCCCTGGTGAGCATGAGACTTTTACAAAAAAAAAAAAAAAATCATGCTTACCTCAAACTTTTGAATGGTATAGTATGAAGACAAGTACATTATGTGGACTGGACAATACTGACATTAGATGCCAGCACTTGGTAGATGTTCAGCCTAGCGATGCACCGATTGATCGGCTGGTGACTGGAATTGGCCGATTTTCACGTGATCGGCCATGACCGGACATCAGCATCACACGTGCACACGGAACTCACATGTAGGAAACCTCATGAATTACCAGCCCGATCTCACGGCACGAACGAATTTTACGAGGTGGCTAATTCGTACAAATTCATACGACCTCACTCGTACGAATTAGTACGATTTGTGCTAAATCGTACATATTTTACGAGTTGGCCAATTCGTATGAATTTGTAAGAATGACCTACCCCTGACCCCGCCCCTAAACCTAACCATCTCGTGGGTTTAGACAAATCGTACAAATTCGTACGAGTGAGGTCGTACGAATTCATACGAATTAGCCACTTCAATCACTTGTACAAATTCGTACGAATTGGTCGTGAGATAGCGTTGGAATTATGGCCGTTACACTCCGCAAGCGTGAGAGGCGCGTATTTTTTAATGTTAATCAATGAGTGTGCATTCACACCTGGATTTTATTATTTAGTTTGGGTAAAAGTATATGGTGTTTTATTAAAAATATAGAGAAAATAAATATTTGTGTGTGCTGTAAAGTGGTTAGAAAAAATTAAATCGGAATTGGCTAAAATCTGTATCGGCAGGTCAATATCAATGAAAAATCGTAATCGGCCTAGAAAATTGTAATCAGTGCATCTCTGGTTCAGCCTTTTACATCAGGTGAAGTGTTAAGTCATGTAGGTCATTTGGCTGCTGGTATGACTCCCTCAGTTTTATCATAAAGCATATAGAACTGCGAAAACTGCAATCTTGTGAGTCATGTGGAGGCCTTGGGGGACTATTTGGACAATCCTCTCACATGGGACTATGAGCTTGGAAATATTCCTGTGCACTGTTCTTCCTATTCCTGTGTACTGCTTTGGATATCAGTTGGAATCGCATGAAAGGCTTTTCCTCAATGAACACACGATACTCTGTTCTGGTTAAATGCTTACCTAATAAACATGGCTATGAAATTTAGCCAACATCATGTAGATGCTTTGAGCAGAACAGCTCAGATAAAAGCATAATGATTATTTGCTGATGTCGACCTAAATAAACCTGCCCACTTTTGTATAAACCATTTACAAGCAGACGTAATAGGAATTTATATCCCCCGCGACTGGGTGCTGAGATGTTAATCTTAATCATAATGTCATCAATATCAAACAGTTGCTAGCTGACCAAATGACACGTATCGATCAGCTCTGACTGCGCTCTGAATGTCAGGCTTTAACTTTCTTGTATTTGACAATATTTTTCTAATGTGGTGGCCACTAAGTCCACTAAGCTTGTTTATCCAGAAATGTTCAGTTGAACACCTGAGATTTGATCCTATTTATCACTCTATAATATCAAAAATATTATTCTGGCATTGGGTTTGGTTTATTAGATGATGTAATTTCTTATTATTACATTTGTGAAATCCTTACTATTTTTATCCTCCTTTGGATCCCACAAAGATATTCTAAGATATCACATTCTTTGAGATTCCTTCCCTGTTTTGTTCGGACAGGAACAACATGATCAAAGAAAATCCAACAGGTGATTAACTCTAATAAAGAGGACATTTCTAGAAATACTTTTTCAGCTCCCTAAGAAGATTATGCTTTGCACAGACTGCATATTTCATAGCTAGTCAGTAATGCTTGAGCTATTTTGTCAGGTGGCTTGTCTTTTTGAAAGACAGCTACATCACATATATATATATAATGGCAGCGGCTATTGCACAAGTGAATATAGCATATTTTGTTAGTGATAGCTGCTATTCACATTGTGAAAATATAATTTATTGGTATTAAAACAAAGTGAAAATAGCAGCATTTTCTTAGCGATATGCTATTTACACGAAGTAAAAAATAACGAAAGATTCTATTTACACTATTTAAAAATAGCCGTATTTTCTTTGCAACAAGTGTAAATATTAGTTATATAGTGCTATTTATACTTATAAATAATGGTAGATACTATTTGCACCTCAGTGTTGTTGTACATTTAATGGTTTGTAATAACATAGTGGAAATTATTATATTTATTACAATTATTAAATGGGATTGCCAACAGCATACTATTGCTGTTGGCAATCCAGCTTAATCCTTCTGTCATTTTGTCTGGCCCAACTAGACGTCAGTGGGAGGAGTTGGTGTAAATAGCCTCTGCCAGCAAGGTGGGCTATTTGCACAAGTGTAAATAGACACTCCGTATTGGATGGTTGATGTTAATGACATCTGTATTTGACTAAATATTTATGGTTAACATGTAAAGGCAAAATAGTGTTGATTTGTCAGTTTAACTTAATGCAGGATGTATTCTAGCGTCAAATTACAGCAAAAAAATTTATCTTAAAATATTGTTTCTATCAGTACTGATTAGGGGTGTTTGATCTTCCTAAAATTTCATATCACGATCTTATACAGTCACAATCCACAATCTGAATCGTGGTCTTCCCAATTTTGAGATGTATTATCGAGAATATCCAGACTGGAACAAGCCTATGGATTTATATTTGCACTAGTTAAGAAAACACAGTATTGCATTAAACAATCAGTTTTCAAAATAATTAGTAAACCCAGAGTTAAACTTTAAAACACTGTTAGTCTTCACTGTATGAATTAAATATAGATTGATTCTTATTAAAACAACTTAAAGTTGTGATTTTGTATTTCCTTTTGTTTAAGAGCGAAGGCATGGATCTAATATAATGACACACATCCGATTTCTTTCCTAACTGTTTATTCAAGACATTACTGACTGTCTTTATGTAAATACTCATCAAGACGGACATTTTGACATATTTTTGTGTATATTTGACCGTTTGGGTGCGCACCTGAAATGCAGAGTATAATTTGCTCGTCCATGTTCCACTCCGTCTTGCAGCGCGCGTACAAAAAGCGTGAGGGGATAAGTCTCTTTCTCAGTTTAATGCGCTTTTAATAACTCTTTTAACTCTTAAAGCATGTCCCGCAGTAGACTGCATTTTACAACAGTCATGTGACATTATTTGACTGTTTTTGAGGGGCAAAAGGAAACCACTTTAAAGGAAAGGAATGGCATGCAGCACAATTATAATTTTATCTGGATTATCATGTTTTCATAATCGTTGGAAGCCAAAATCGAAACCGAAACTAAAATTTGCTTCATTGCACAGCCCTACTGCTGTTGAATTGTTCTTCAGGTGTGTCATCACCACGCATGAAAGACACATGATATAATTTGATCAGTCTGTATCACTGTATTTTGACATTACGAGGACATAAAAGATCGTAATATCCACGATTTGCTTGAAAAGTAGATTGTGGATGTCTCAAGATCGATCATGATATATAATCATCAGATCGCCCACCCCTAGTTTGTTGATTAATTGAGAGGAACAATATCACAATCCACATCACAATCCATAAAACAAACGGTGTTAGCAAATAGTAGAGTAGGAGAGGAACTATTTCCCTATCTGCAAATCTTAACATACAGAAAAATGCTGAGAAACACAAGTGGTCAGTCACAAACAACATTCGCCCAGTATACAGCCCACTATACAAGAGTTCCGAGGTCATAGCATGATAGTTATTTCACATTAAATAATGACAAATATAAATGTGACATTTAATGAGTTTGATTAAAGCATGTTATACATTTAATTTATTTTATTTCATTCATATACATTTATATTGAAAGGTTTTAAGACATTTGATCATATTCTGCAAAGGCTTTGATAAACAAAACAGACATTTTATAATTTAGAATGTTAAAATTATGATCGTAAATTGTTTAATGGATGTACATTTATTATGGTGTATAATATTAACCCATCCCTGTGTCATAATAATACAAATAAAATCCATAAAATAAATACAATTATAATATGCTTAACTCATTAAATGTCACATTTATATTTGTCATTATTTAATGTCATCTTTACTGACTAGTTGTGAAATATGCAGTCTGTGCAAAGCATAATCTTCTTAGGGAGCTCAAATAGTATTTCTAGAAATGTCCTCTTTATTAGAGATGATCATGTAACAATGTTCAGGGAAGAAGGAGGCGGGAACCGGCGAACAATCAAATAAACTTTATTAAAACAAAACAAACAAACCAAAATACCGCCAGCAGCCCCTCGCGGACGACTGCTGGCTAAAATAAAATACAAATACAAAAACACAGGCCTGTCCCTCTCTCGATCATCACTGTCGTCGCTCCTCCTTTATGCTTCCGCTCCTCCGTGAGAGATGCGAGACCGGTGTGCTTCACAGGTGTTGCTCATTAGCAATCGCACCACCTCTCACGTCCCTCGGCCGTCCTGTTCGCCACAGATCACCTATGGGATTTTCTTTGATCATGATTCATGGTGTTCCTGTCTGAACAAAACCGGGAAGGAATTATAAGGAGTTATTTCATATTAAAAGAAAACTTTGGCACATAAAAGATGTGATTTAATTTGTTAGATATAAATGTAGTTTATCAGATTAGATATTGCAATATATAAAATGCAATGACATCTGAAAAGAATCAACACTGAATAGCAATGCTCACCTAAACATGCATTTGAACATGAATACTGTTTGAACATGAGAACCCATACACACCCTTCTCAGATGGCAGTGGTTATGTCATTGGTTTGGGAACAAACACCTGCCGTCCACAGAGACCAGCAGTGTATTAGTGAGGTGTTTTTGTAAAAAATCTAGTCTGTAAACAGGTGCTAGAGACAGTAATATCCTCTCATCGATCCAAGGAGTGACTGCAGTAATTCAGCTTCTACTCTTTTCCTCATTAATAAGCCAGCATGACAACTAGACTAAATATAGGACAAAATGTGCACTGGCAAACTGCTCTGTTCCATCTGTTGTATACAATATTTGAAATATAGTCATGACTCATGAGGTTGAGTAAATATTGTTGATGTCCATCATTTTCTAAATCGAGCATCAATTTCTAAATCAGTATTTTGTCTTGTTTTGTCTCGCCAGTAAAAATATATAAACATCCTTAAAACAAGCATTTTCTTGAAGCAAAATTAGTTAGATGTGTGCGTGTGAGATTATATTTATTTTAGCATTTTTTAACTCAAGTGTTGCAATGCAAAGCTGCTGTTTTTGCACTGATGCCAGACTTTCTTATCAATAATCTTATCTCTTTGTTTGACTCCTTGAGTTTCCAAATAAAACGATTGAATAATCAAGTGCCTTTCTGTTTTTAGTGTCACTGGATTAAAAAAAAGGGAATTATTAAAATAGAAAACACTTGATATTATAGGATTTTAGCCATAATATTTCCAAGTAGAACTAAAACATGGGTCTGTTAGATTAAGTATTTAAGAGTTTTACTGCTATAAAAAGTCAGCAGGATTGTGTGGGGGGAGAGAGGAACGCTTTGAATCTGTGCGGTTACGAGACCGAGTGAGGAAAGAAAAGATAGAGAGAATCCCATACTCATCATTCATCCCCATATGAAGTGCAGTGCCTGAGAAAAGAGGAAAGACCTTAACTTTCCCTCATTCTCACACCAAACCTGCTGTGTATCTTTCCTCTCTCCCTCTATCACTATTTCTGCAGGGCCCCTTAAATGATAGGAAGTGAGGGAGACGTCTGGTGAAGGAAGGCAAACAATCAAACGGGGGCTTTATGTTGAATGGAGGGAGAAAGAGAAAAGTGCCTTGTCACACACATGCCCATGGCAAGACCGAATTTACTGTTATTCTCCCTCTTTTACTGGGTGTTTCTTTGATCCAGGGTCTCTTCAATGAAATTGATGCGTGGAATAATGGGTAAATGTCTGTGCGCCATATGTGTGTTGGTAAGTGCGTGTGAATGCCTGCATTGATGATGGATGATTGTGCTTTTGTATATGTTATTTTTCATGTGCTTGTTTTGATATACAGCGTTTTCTTTCAGGATAACTTTCCATGTTTCTGGTTGTGACTCTTCATTTCTCATGTATTTAGCACACTTGTTCTGGTTTTATTGTAATGTTGATACCATTCTGTATACATGCCAGTAGACAGTATTAACATAGTGTCCATTTCATAGCAATTACAAATATTATGTATTATGTCATGTACATTCGAATAGTTATAAATATCATGAATGTTGTATTCATATACAGTATTTTCAAACATATGTAGTTACACATTAACCATTGATCTGTTAAATATTAGGCCTATTTAATATTTGTTAACTTGATAAATAATTTAAAAGTTAATATTATTTTAATACAATTTCTCCTCCATGAGATCAGTCAAAACATGCGGTTGTATATTTTGATTGGAGGAGGAAAATTGAACTATTCATAATTGATATTCAGTGAAACAATAGAGCCGTGCTCTGTACTAATCAAGATGTATGACCTCATGCTTTTGATAATGAGACCGGCCTCTGATTAACCACCCTAATTACCTTGTCATCAGTTATGACTCCCAATATAAAATAAACAAAAATCTGTTTATTCAAAGCCTCATGATTCCCATATTTGAACTTTATTCTAAAAACCAATACCAGTTTATTCCACCAATTAGACTTTGTGTACACTTCCTAAAGAATTTTTATTCACAAAAAGCAAAAGTGTTTCATAACCAGGCTCAATACCAGCACAGACGGGTCATTTGTCTTCATAGAGTCAGTCTGACGGTACTGTTGATCTGCAACAGCTGCATCGGAGACAAAAAAGAATTTACATAAACATTTAGCCTTTGTGTAGACTTCAGATACACTTTAAATGAAGAATTACTACCACACACACACACACACACACACACATCCTTAAAATGCAGTATTTATAAGTAGTATAGTGATTTGTTTTGTTGTTGTTGTTTTACAAACATGTTCAATTTAAATTTTTTTTGCTTTCACAGTTCACTATCTACACAAGTTTGAGGCTTTAGGACAGAAAGCCTCTATAAAATGCCCAACAATGAGTGTTTTTGTTTTGTTTTCTCTTTGACCTTTGCTGTGGTATAACCAAATTTCTATGCAAACAACTTTCAGGAGGAGCTTAATGTTCAGCGAGCAAACGAAAAAGGCTGGAGATAATGGAGAACATTTCATATCCTCCTTTTTCACCTAATGCTGCAAAATCAAATATATTGGAAGTGCAGATTGCCCTCATATGGTATCAATCTATAGTGTGCTCCACCACTGCAACACCAGACATCACATTAACAGCATTAACAAGCTAATAAAAACCCCCAACAAGAATCTCTCTCTTGCTCCCTGAGTGATTTTCTCTCTCAATCATTTAGTTTCATTTTGGCTAACATGACATTTCATTGAATTGAGATTTGGCCTTTTAAAATAATTTTTTAACTAATCCATTATGACATGCTGTGTTTAACAGAAAATATAATGTGTGGATGTAATTCTCTCTCTCTCTCTCTCTCTCTCTCTCTCTCTCTCTCTCTCTCTCTCTCTCTCAGGGTCAGGTGGAGGTCTGTGTGAAGTTGCAGGTGTCTCCGTGTGTTCAGGAGGAAGCGGACTACTATGTGGTCGTTGTGGGCTCGTCCCTTCACCATGTAACTACAGCTCACAGGGCCGGGGATCACGGCTTGCTTAGATTCACTGTACCTGGTGAGACACTAAATTAATCACAGGGTGTCATACATAAACTTTTTCGTTGAATGTGTATAGACCTATTCAACACCAACACACAATAACATTCTGTTTAATCTACGCTTGTGCTGCAGTTTTGTCATCTGCCGCTTTCTAATGCTCACATTCTTTAAAGTCGGGTGGATTCTGATTTTATCATTCATTAGCTCGGACAAAATATTCTGATAGTGATCTCATTCCTCTCTGTCGTTAACGTTGTGGTGTGGACTTGCCTATTTTCACATAATTAGAATGATTATTAAAACTTTATAGTTATTTTTATAAGTTGATGTCCTTGGGGTGAAAGCCTGTAAGGGGATTTCCTGTTGACATAGAAACCAGGTGATTCACTGGTGTGCTTGTTTGTATATGGTGAGCTGTTAAGAATTTGTTTTCTATTTATTTCTATGGAAACAAAACTTAAGTTACCTGATGGTTTTAAGTGTCATTGAAAGTAAAAAGCCAGTGGCTGATTTCTCCCTATAATAGTTCCAGTGTTGATGGCATCTTCTTTTTGTGTTTTGCGATGTGACTTGAATCAAGACAGTAACACAAGACACTACTGTGATGTGTTACTATAAGTTGTCTCACCTAACCTGTCTCACCTTTTCTCCACCAAGGTCACAATGTTCCAGAGAAAGTATCTGTGGAGATCTACTGCTTCACAAGGAACAGCGGAAGTCCCATCAGCCCCATCTGCCATTCAGGAGGGCTCTCTCTGGAATACATACAGGATGAGGCACAAGAGGTGGCAAAGCGGCTAATAAACTTTGAACCCTTGACATCCAGCAGCCATCAGGATATCCTAAGGAAATTCTGCCCAGAGAAAAGGATTTCATCTGAGATGAATCATTTAGAGCAGATTGACCAGCTTGGGGCAGATTGGATTTGTGATCTAAAGGAACTATTTCCATTGGAAAGCCTAGCAGAGACAGAACAAGGGCACAATGTTTGTGAGCAGCAGATTTTCAGCCAAAGCAAAGCTTCAGGAAGACCAGAGTGTGATCCTGAGCACAGACACACAGTGGGACAACACAGTGCTGCTGATGAAAAAATCACACAGGCCTTGGCTAACTTGCACTTTCTGGGATGGGACAGCCAAGATGGACAGGAGGAGCAAGGTCGGTCACTGTGTCATTCTTATCATTTTAAGAACTGCTAACCTTTGTTTTATTCCTGACTACGCTAGATTCTGACCGTTACAGTTTGTACAAATAGATTTTGCAAAGTCTTCAAACAAATTAGCTTTCAGAACAAAAGAGCACCCTTAAAGCACCATCATCCAGACTATGATTATATTCATGTGATTTGTGTTTTGGAAGCATAATCACCTTTCTGAAATGTTTAGAGCCTCTTGTGATCTTTACAGATGTGCCATATAGGCATTTAAGATAATGATTGAGTGGGTTGCATTATCCATTCGTAACTAACAGGTTTAGGTATATATATATAGAGGGAGAGAGGGGGAGGGGAGGGGAGGGGGAGGGGGAGGGGGAGGGGGAGGGGGAGGGGGAGAGGGGAGAGGGAGGGGGGAGGGGGAGGGGGAGGGGGAGAGGGAGAGGGGGAGGGGGAGGGGGAGGGGGAGAGGGGAGAGGGAGAGGGAGAGGGGAGAGGGAGAGAGAGGGAGAGGGGGAGAGGGAGAGGGAGAGAGGGAGAGCTCTGCACAGTGTTTGTTATGGTTCGTTAGTGGAACATAGGGTTAAACTCAACAGCCCTTTAGTTATAACTGAGTAACTCTAACTAATAGTGTTTTGTATTCACTCAGAAGCAATCAAGAAGAGTGGGTTTAAGTTTCTGGACCAATGTTCACTATCACAAACCTGTGCATAATGTAATATAATATAATAACTTAACAATAATACAATAATAACTTAATAACTTGTAATTCTCTCTCTCTCTCTATATATATATATATTATATTATATTATAATATAATACAAATACAATATAATATCAATGGTCTTGTCATCAGCATGTTTAATGATTAAATGCAGATTTTTTCTGTGCATTGGGAATTTCCAGTTTGAGGAAACTATTGCGTCAGAGGAGTTTATCAGGACTGTATCATGTGACAGACAGCCAATATTAACAAACAGTGATATAAACTTAAATAGTGAGCAATAATATGACTAATTTTACTGGCCACATTTCAGAGCACAGTTACAGCAAAGCCATTTTTTGTTGGAATGGATGTTCTTTGTATTTAAAAGAAATTAGGTGTTACATTTTTCATAGATTTTTTTTTTAATTCACTTTCTTTGTGTATTTACTTTCTGTTTGGCTTTAATTTGTACTTTGCTTTAATAACAGTAGGATAGTTAATCTGAGTTAGAAACTTAAAACTCCCTGTAAATAATATGAAATAATTCTGATTGATCCCCACATGCATGTTGGTATAAAAAAAAATTGTTCACTGAGGAACATTCGGTTAATGAATATAGCTCCATAGTTTTGGATTGTATATTGATATGTCCATTGTTGTAAAAAAAAAAAAAGGAGAAAAAAAAGAAATGTGTGTGTGTATGTATATATATATATATATATATATATATATATATATATATATATATATATATATATATATATATATATATATATATATATATATATATATATATATATATATATATATATATATATATACACACACACATATAAATTATTAGAACTGTAAGATGTTTTAATGTTTTAAAAGAAGTCTCTTCTGCTCAGCAAAGCTTCATCTATTTGATCCAAAAACAGAAATATTGTGAAATATTTGTACAATTTAAAATAACTGTTTTCTATTTGAATATATTTTAAAATGTAATTTATTCCTGTGATCAAAGCTGAATTTTCAGCATCATTAATCCAGTCTTCAGTGTCACATGATCCTTCAGAAATCATTCTAATATGCTGATTTGCTGCTCAAAAAAACATTTATTATTATTATCAATGTTGAAAGCAGTTGTGTACAGTTGTGTACAAATTTTTTCAGGATTCTTTGATGAATAGAAAGTTCAAAAGAACAGCATTTATGTGAAATAGAAAGCTTTTGCAACATAATATGTCCAAACTTTTGAACGGTAGTGAGAATGTTACAAAAGCTTTCTATATATATAATATATATATATATATATTATTTTTTTTCTGGAGCTCTGTTGCAGTGAGAATGGATAATAATGCCCATTCCATCATGGAACATTAACTAATTTCTTGAACAGTGAGAAGGGATAAAGATTTAAAGAATGTCTGTAGTGCACATGGGGCCCCTTACATAACACTAGTGATTGTTTGCGGTAAATTGCACAGCTGAATTAGTGTTCATTTCATTGCTATGGCCTGTCAGCTTCAATTAAAGACAGCACTCTTTAGCAACATTCTTGCTACTCTCAGGGAAAGTAAAGTAACAGCAATTTATCTC
Organism: Meda fulgida; assembly: GCA_030578275.1. Classification (NCBI taxonomy): domain Eukaryota; kingdom Metazoa; phylum Chordata; class Actinopteri; order Cypriniformes; family Leuciscidae; genus Meda; species Meda fulgida. The sequence goes on from CM060620.1 coordinate 28,122,501, forward strand.
ACAAGCATTATTACATTTTGAATGTATTAAAACAACCTGGACATTTTCATATTGAATATTATTATGTTTATCTAATCCTTTAAATTGATAGGATCGCATTTCCCTGAGATTGTTGTTGGAAGTTTGCTGAAGTTTTAGAAAGATTAAATTTGTACATTTCACCAACAAACAAATCAAACAACATCAATCCTTTATCTCTAACAAATGACTGGACCTTTCTGCAACTGCTTGAGATAGAGCAGCAAAATATTAGCCTGGATGCCAGCCGAACTTAACCCCGGGCCCCGCCACAACATTTGAGGGTGGAAAGTTCGGTCTGGACTTGATCCGTTGTGAAGCAAGTATGCCCGAACCAAAGCTGTTCGGTCCAATCAAATTGTCAGGGCGGGATTTATATGAAGATAGACAGATGATCAACAGTAACGTAATCATCCACGTCACCAAAGAGCGCTTGGGTTGAATTTGTTTACAACAAAGATTGTCAAGTTCTAATCCTAAACGGAGAACTTGTTCGTATATGCATTCAGCTTTACTATTTCTCTCAATGATGATGAAAACGATGATCGTATTGGTAAGTACTCCGTGTATCCTTAAATTATTTTTACAACACCAGCAAAGATTGTTTACACTCATCTTCTACTTCTTTCAGCGTGCGTGCAGCAACTATGCGTCGTTCAACATACGTCACTTACTTCTTTGCTCTGATTGGTTGTAGGTCTATCCAATTGAGTGCAGAGGGATTTTCTTTCCTGATTCGGTTGAAACACGCCCCATAATCACAGCCCAATGGAGCCGTATCACATTCTGACTAGAATCTGAGTATGACGACGTCAGGCTAGCAAAATATATAAGTGAAGTACTTGCAGAAATTGAAAACCAAGAGCAGTGTTATTTTTGCTATTTTGGAAATGTTGCTTCATCTCACTGACACTTCTCTTTGAACAGTGGTTCAACTACTACCTTCAATATTAGCAAAGAATCATAGACATCTGTTCAATCAATTTATGTGTGTGTGTGTGTGTGTGCACTGTGTTTTACAAACACACCAGTCCGGTTTAGAGTCCCCGCTTTAGTTTGTCTGTCAACACCCAGTAACTTGTCCTCAGTTCCACTGAACAAGAACAAAGAATATAATCCCACACATATAAAAAGCTTTATGCACTTGATTCTTTGTATCGTGAACCTCCTGATTTTCATTCAAATGAAGATTGCTTATTGTGAGTCCATGATGGAAATCATTCTGAGTTTGTGTTTGTTGTGATAACCTGATGAGCAGGTTTTTTTGACTCACATCTTACCCTTAAATATTTGTCGCACTGACACACACATGCTGTAGTTTGAGGGCCAGCTTGGATTAAATAAGTGAATATGTGTATTTTATTTTTCAAATCATCCAACAGGCTGATTGTACTCCTCCATGTATCGTGTTTAGCCCTTGGGCCATGGCTTCCTTATATATTGCAGAAACCATGTGCAAAGTGCTTGCTATACCATGTTTATGACCAGATGTGGACCGCACAGAGATTAGCGGTCTTCTTGAACTACAATCAATGTGAGAGTCCACCAGGGTATTATGATCTATTATTTCTTAGACCAGTGGTTCTCAACCAGGGGTTCGGAGCCCACTAGGGGGCCTCAGGATGACATAAAAGTATTTCATTTAATAAATTATTATTCATTTTTCAACACATTCTAACTTTAATCTAAATTAAAATGCTAAAAATAAACCAAATTAAGAACTTCAAACTGAAAATCATATATATTTTATTTTTCCTCAAATTATTTTTTATTGAATAACATGTCACTCTGCAATACAGAACATATGAAATCACAAAATAAATTGTGGATAATTTAATATGATAAATTAACATTTTTAATACAATTATATTTGCTCAAAAAGATTGAAAACAAGCTGCTTTGTCATAATCACTGCAGAACTGCCAGATCTATCAGTGAATGTGTAGGGGAATATTGTCAAAAAGTTTGAGAACCTCTAAGACGGCATTAAACCTGTTATCAGACTAATGCTTATTTACACAGCACAAAGCACAGATAGGCTCACAAATAGAAAAACACCATCTTGTGTGTGCCTGAGTGCTAATTCAAATACAGTATTTCAGAACTTTTACACTAATCTGCCAACTGGGTTGCTAATTTATAATAATTGGTACAAAACTGTCCCCAAAATTAGGCTACATTTGACAAAATCTCCATCTGGGAGCATCTAGAGATGCCAGGAATTCATAGGTAAAGTAATGTTGTTGTTTTTTATTCTATAAATGCAAAAGGCTTTATTTTAGAACTAGGTTTAGCATGTAGCATTAAAATTAGTGTCATCCATACAAATAATTGAAATTTGTCTGTGATAATATACTGTGTATTCTTCAATTAAAAACTATATTTATTGAGGGGAAAAATAATTTCAGTTGTGGGGGGACATCAAGTCAAAAATGTTAAGAACCACAACTGTACAGGGTTTTGGGATGGAGTCATACTAGTGTTGTGAAAAAGAAATGATACTATACAATGGACTAAATCTGAGTGTAGAATGAATGACTTTTCTTCAGCTTTTAATTGCATTCAACCACATATTTTAGGGATTTTAAAGAGTACTTTTAATATCGATCCTAGAAGTGGTGAAGCAATACAAATAGCTAGGTATTATAATATGACAAACTCACCTTCGAGCCACAAGTTGACGCTGTCTAAGAAATCACATCAATGCTTTTTATTGTAAACTTCGCAATTTTAATGTCAATAAGACTTTTATGAGGATGTTTTTTTTTGTTGTTTTATTGAATCTATTCTTTCTTTTGCCCTTGTGAGTTGGTTTGGGCCCCATTACGCTTAAAAACAAAAACAGGCTGCAATATATTGTTAATGTGTGTGGAAAAATTTCCCACAACCCTCTGACTGACTTAAATTTCTTTTTATGAGACAAGGACCCTCAAGAAGGCACAATCAGTCCTGGCTGACCCAAGTCACCCCTGAACAGCTGCTTCATTTTGTTGCCGTCGGGCCGCAGATTCAGTCTGCCTAAATGCAGGACAAACAGACACAAAAACTCTTTTGTCCCTGCTGCTATAGGTTGTTTTAATAAGTCAATGTGAGTTGTGGACTTGTATGTATTTGTTAAGTTTTTTACTGATTGTATGGTTGTCGTTTTGTATAATCTGTGTGTTACTTTTGTCACATGCTGCTGCACAACGAATTACCCCTGGGGATAATATACTCCTTGAACTTGAACTTGAAAGAGAATTTGTTCGTGCATCACTGAAGAGCAAGAAATGCGCTCTTTACAAATTGCAGTATCAAGCACACACGTACTACAACTCCTTTAATGCTTGTGCACCTACATGATTTCCAAGTCTGATCACTTATCGTTCTCTGTCTCCTTCAGATCTCCTTGCCATGGAAACACCTCTACATGTGGCCGTACGTTTGGGGTTCCCGCACCTCAGTCACTTCCTCCTCCAGGAGTCTGAAGGTCAGAGGATGGTTTCCATAGCCGACGACGAAGGGCAGAGTCCCCTCACACTAGCTCAGAAGCATGGAGACCCAGTGCTCATCAGCGCTCTAACAGAGTGAGTCGCTCCGTCCAGCCTGACACAATATACTATAATTAGATTACATCTTAAAAAGATCCATTAATCACTGATGTGTCACCTCAGTCATTGATCCAGTGTACAGTGTGGGCTGAGTTTCATGTGTCCTGTGACTGTGTTATGATCAGTCCCTCGAGCAGCAGTGCATGGAGGCCAGTGTGGATGTGTCAGATATGGGCCGACGGCTCTCACCTGCTCCGTATCTGTCCCGTCACCAAATCTATTAGCCTGACTGTCAAACACGGCACACAGATAGATGCACAAAAAAGCATCCAGCTGTTCAGAGAGAAGAGCAGAGAGCCAGATACACTAGCACAGGTGAGTCTACATTTCCATATGTACACACATTTCAAGGAAAATCTTTTTTTGCTTCCTGTCTTTTACTTGTGGAGCTACCTAAAGAATGTGGAAAGCTCATGGTTATTGTTTGTAAAAGGAAGGATTTAGATAAACACACAAACAACAGACAGGAACAGATGACTATTTTAACTAATATTTGGGGATTATTTTTAGGTTATAAAAACTGCTAGGATAAACCTAAACAGTCTAGTTTCAATTTGATTTTCACTGTTAATTGTGTTCTCTAAAATCCTTGGTCATTTTTTTTATGAGACAGAAAAATGGTTTTCACTAAGTTTAACAGTAAGCATTTCTGATTATTTTCTTATTTTGCTTTTGAAGAGTTTGTTACCAGTTAAAAATAAACTGTATTTCTTGCTGTATTAAAAAATAGAAGTGCAAAAATGATGGCTGTTTTTGAACAGGTTTCACAAACACTCCCCCATTTGCCAGTCATTCAGATCAAGGTGCCAAGGGTCAGCTGACTAGTATAGACTTATTAGCCCCTGCTGGTAGATGCTGTAACTACACCATCTGGACCCCAAAATTATCTTTCTCTATTGCCCGTTATTCCAAAGAATTCCAAATTAGCTGTCTATTCTGAATAAATAAACTTTATATTGTATAAGAACAGTTTTCTGTATGTGCTAGCTAACATGTCTTTTTAAAAATAGCGGGTGCCGGTGTTTCATATGGCATGCATTCGGCCAGTCAGCGTACTTTTACCTCACGTGTAGTTCCTATTGTGCTGGGTTAGACCCTCCTCTGAAGTAGGAGCTAATTTAGTCCTCACAAAAGGCGTTCCTAAAACTAAAATCGTTGCCAGTTCCTGTGGCATGTTCCTGTGGCCAAAAAGCTGGTACATCATCCAATAGTTATAGGAAATATGAAAACGCACCTCCGGTGCAAAAGGCCCTTATTTTAATTGCACTGCAGGTAAAGTAATCCCCTGTTAGAAATACACCTCTCAGCTGTCACCCCTCTCTCTACCCTCCATTTTTCATCGGCTGTCTAGAAATAAACTGCTAAAGGCAGGTTACAGGAGAATGATGTGTGAAAGAGTTTTATGAGCATATAAATGACTCAACGCATAACTTTGGAAACTTTTATTACAGTTTACAGTATCATTTACAGGTGCTTTGAGCAGCAGACTGGTATTTCTCATATAACAACTGCAAGCAGGCAGCGCAAGATCACCAGAGAGATTACAAGTGCTGTAAATCATGTACCTGTGATGTTTCTCTAAACAATGTGTAATTGTACATTGTATAAAAAGTAAATGTACATTACCGTTCAAAAGGTTTTTTGTTTTTGAAAGAAGAGGCTCCATTTATTTGATCAAAAATAGTCAAATTGTAATAAAATAACTGTTTTCTATTATAATATATTTTTAAAAGGCCATTTATGCCTGTGATGGCAAAGCTGAATTTTCAGCATCATTACTCCAGTCTTCAGTGTCACATGATCCTTCAGAAATCATTCTAATATACTGATTTAATGCTCAAGAAACATTCCTTCTTATTATCAATGTTGAAAATAGTTTTTTTTTTGTGGAAACTGTGATACGTTTTAATTGGTTTAAATTAGAAACACCATGCTATTGTAACATTATAAATGTCTTTACTGTCACTTTTGATCAATTTAATGCATCGTTTCTGAATAAAAGTATTAATTTCTTTAAAAAAAAAATCTTATTGACCCCAAATTTTGAATGATAGTGTACATCCAGTCAAAACGAGATTGTTTAAAATGTTTTGTTGCTGTTTTTGGATTGGAAACCTTTTTTTTTTTTTGTATCAACCCATAACAAAATGTGAATTTATGGTCAGACCTGAAGTGTTACAGCTATTTCTTTTCCATTATGTGAATTATTCACAGTGCATTTTAATCAGAAATCCACATTTTTTTCTTGATCTAACCCTTCATTCCACTGATGTCAAACACAAATGTGATTCTGTATCACCCCTGACACGCGTGTTCCAGGTGGTGCGACTGAGCGACTCGTCTGAGTGGAGTGTGCACAGCTCTGATGTATGTGATGCAGGTAAGCCAGAGCTCATTTCAATGCATTTTACCCCAATTCACAGACTGTCTGTCAAGATTTTTGCCCTTGTTAGCAATAATGAACTCAATCCAACTATTAAGCTAAAATGTTACAGTTTAAGATTTCAACTGATATTTGTGGGTTTCTGGAAATGAGATATAAGCCGTGTGGTGAGAATTCAAATTCCACAGGATCACAGCTGGCCATAATGTTCATAATTATTTTTCACTTTATTTTACTCCACCGGTCTTGGGTTTATTTTATGACTAGTTTCTATATTTTGCACTTGCCAAGGTCTTATCACGTTTCATCCTGCTGATGTGATAAATTTTCCTCTCTTCTGGCTCTCACCCACCCTCCTTCTGTTATTCCACTTTTTCTTTTTCTGTTTGTCTCTTGCTCCTTTCCCTCTTCTTAACCCCAGTTCTCTGTCTCCACACACACACACACACACTCACACACTCTCTCTCTCTCTCTCTCTCTCTCTCTCTCTCTCTCTCTCTCTCTCTCTCTCTCTCTCTCTCATTCTCTCACTCGCTTACTGTCAGGGTTATTGGAGTACATTGGGTGAATTTGGCTCAGTCAGGAGGACATTGTGGTAGAATGTGGGATGAGGAGCACATGTACACTAACACACACACACACACACACACACACACACACACACACACACACACACACACAGAGCAGTCTTTGTGAGGGACCTCCGGCTGGTTTCCCAAACATGTCCAGTATGAGGAGATACATTCCTCCTGGGTGGGCTGAGAGACAGAGACACTATATTTTTGGGAGGGGTAACACAGGACAAAACTAGAGAAATAATCTGCCTACAGTTGGACATAGAGATGCATATAGAGATTGCCAGCTTGTATTGACAGCAGGAGCCTCAGCAGGTTTAGTCTCTGTGACCTTTTGACCTTAATGTGAAGACATTTCCTGTCACTGCTCAACATGGTGATGGGTGTCTCAATGTTTCAAATCGAGAGTTGTTTTTGCCTGTTTTTGCTTCTTTAGCTTGGTTGAGAAACGTGTCCATTTATGATTTATTCAAGTTTGGCAATTATGTGCACGTGAAAATTCATTTTTATGTTGTATTTGTTGTTTCTGCTCCTCAGATCTGAACAGTCAGCTGAGAATTGAGGACCAAAGCCTGGTGGATAGTGTGAGTGGAGTTATTTTTGTGTTTGAGTGTGTATAAATCAATTCCTGGAATCAGAACCACAATAATGGATCACTTAGTCTTCTTTAGACCTGCCATATGTGCTCTTGCCGGGGTTTTCTCTAATACCCGTGTTCTTATTTTGTCTCTGTTTTCGTTCTTCAGAACAGTTGAATTGTGGTGTGTGAGTTTGTTTTTGTTATCGTGTTTTTCAGGTCTTTGAAGAACAGCTTGTTCTCTGCCTAGATGAAGAGGATGAAGATCTAAACCCGGGTACACACATGCATCCATTCATTTACTGATATGTGTTTTGTTACAAATAAATGCTGTTATTTTGACCTTTCTATTCATCAAAGAATTCTGAAAAATCACGCATCGTGGATTCCACACAAATATTAAACAGTACATTTTTCACCATTGATAATAAGAAATTTTTCTTGAGCAGCAAATCAGCATATTAGATTGATTTCTGAAAGAGATATAACTAATAATAGTTGCCTATGTTTTAATGCACTTTTGATTACATAAATGCAGCATTGGTGAGCATAAGAGACTTTTTCAAAAACATTCAAAATTGTACCAATCCCAAAACTTGTCACTTGAAACTTGTAAAGTCAATGTTTTGTTGCACTGGAAACAGTATTATTTAGTATTTCATAACCATTTGGAATTTCATAAGAGAACACTCCACAGTAGCAGCAACTCAAATAGTGTTTCACACTGAAGGTTAGTTACAATTGGTGTTAGCATGTTGCTAAGCTAACAGTGTGATACTTTAAAGCTGCCTTTCCACTGCACATGACATTTGCATACGATTGTCGCATTTCACCCTCTTGTGTCAGTCGCAGGGAACTTTGAAATTGGTCATGAAGCAACCGTTACCCACGGCTATTCACAATGGTAAAATTAATGATTTTAATGCTAATATATCCACACAAAACAAATGACCCTCAATACATCTACAATAAAAACAGCATTTTTTTTAGAGATAATCAATATAAATATTGATTTAATAATTATAACCTATTTTTTTCTACATAATTATTAATAACCGACATTTTACAGAAATAGCGTTTACAGAATAACATTAAGGAGTTAAAATATTGGTAATTCTAGCCCCGTGCTCATAGTTTTGATTAGAATACATCATATCCGGTCGGCCGGTCGCATACGGTCTATTCGCAGAAGTTCAGATATTTCAACAGATCCAAAGCTCAGATTGGATCAGAATTTTCCGCATACGCATATGATCGGAACTCCCCGCAGCTCCCGTACAAATCTCCATTGGAAATGAATGACTTCCGGTCCGACGTCTGTAGTTTGTCCTGTGCAGTGGAAAGGCGGCTTAATAAACATAAATATAGCACACACAAATATTGGGTACAAAAACTGATTTTAATGTCTTTATTTATAATCAACATTTCACATCTCATAGTGCCATCTTGGGTTTAATTTCTCACTGAGCTTGCTGCAATGCGTTATGGTGCATTAGAATGCTGCCTTAGACGTTGGCCAAAAGAAGTTACTACAGTATAGCAGGCAGCATAATTAAAATGCTGAATGTTTGGAACAGCATTCTGCTGTATCTCATATCTGTAAGGACCTCACTAGGTTTTGAACAGAGCATTTAAGAATTTTAAGCGTTCTAATATGGGTAAAAGTGGATGCATGTGTCAATATCAACAAAGAACTGTAATGTTGTCGACTGTCTTTGCTTTATTTTGTGTACGTGCATGCATGAGGAGGATTATTGAATATGTAGAAGTCATGAATTTTCTTATTGGATTGATGTTAACCTAATTCACATCAGTGTTTTGTTTGGCTAAAGTTTGTTTGGCACCATCTGTTTGGCTAAAGAAGTATCAGAAAGAATGAATGGGAAAGTGTTTAATTTAAGAGGATTCTTTGAGGTCAGAGCAATATCATGTTCATTCAAAACAGACGGCTTGTTTTTTTAATCATTCTCTCAGTGTATTACAAGTCCAATTACAAAGTAGCAGGCACTGGCAACTGAACATACTCATTTTCCATCTAAATGAAATAGTGCAGGCCTTCTGTTCAGTGTTCATTGATTAGTTTGTCGTTGTTGCTCATGGGGAAAAAGTGCCTTCTGGATTTCAGGCGCTGCTTTTGCTCTTATGAATCTGCTGTCCTTGGTTTAAAATGGAAATCTATTTTTTTGTCTTTTAGAGGAACAAAGGGAGATTTATAGCTCAGCTAGGAGGACAGAGGATGGGGCTCTTTTCTTTTGAAACAGCATTGGCCGCTTCATCCGAACCACCCTCTCACACACATGCACATTCACAGTTTCAACTGTAAAGTGGAGGAAGGAATGTTAACAAGCTTCGATTTTTAAACTTGCACAAAAGCTGACATTTAAAATGATGCTTTAAAATGTAGCCCACAGAACGCGTTCCTCATTCTAATACAGATGCTCTCACTGATTTCGCTTAGTTACCTTCATGTAGCAAAATGATTCCCAAACAGGCCTATGCGTACCTCAGGGGTTACTTTAGTAGGTTATAGGAGTCTTTGGACAGATTTTTTTTGGTTAAGCCTAGGAAAAAAAGACTTCTTTTCTTTTTTTTAAGGAAAGAAAACTGTGTGTGAGCCTTGTCAGTTTTTGAGGAAGAAAGTTGTATGACCTGTGGATGATATTTCATACTTGCTGAGATTAGGTGATAAAATTAATTACAAAATTAATAAATATTAAACATTAATATTATTAAATATTACAATCATTAAATTGCACCACACAAAATATGCAGATGTCTTTGCTAAATGACTTTGGGTTGATCAACCTCAGGTTGTAATTGTAGTATAATTGTGTATAATTTATTTTTCGTTTTTAACTTCCTTTTTTTTTACCTCAAACTTCTGAAAAGTAGTATAGGGTCTTACTCATGCTTACTCACACGCACATATGCAACCTATTTTCATCATCTTTTTACTGAACTATTATTCCTCCATTTCTTGTTTTAAACACAAACTCAGTCTCTCACAGACGGTTAGCCACTAAAAACTCTGCAGGCAGAGGGAGGAGAGAGTTGGGGTTGGAGCCCAGATTTCATGAGAGACTAAAACAGTCACTCTCCACAGAAAAGAGAAGGCCGACTGGAAGCAAACTGTTTTGGAGGGCTCTATTTAAACTGAATGGACAATGCTGCTGTCATAGAAATGAAGGAATAAGAACACGAACGAGAGGATATAAGAAGTCTGACATTTTTGTTTACTCACCTTTACCTATCTGGAGATCTTTCTTCTTGAGGAGGATTTTCTAAAGAGCTACAAACAGACATAATTATTGAGTTGCAGCGTGCATCATGTAGAAATCCGAACTTGTGAAATGAAAGTCTTTGTTGGCTTTTAAGACGTTCGGTTGGTTGAATGAGTCTGCTGTTTGGATTACTGGAACACATGTTCCCGCTGAAGGACGGACACACACATACACTGAGTGGTTCTCTAGCAGAGACTGAATGTCCACCACATGCAGAGAGAAATACATCTCGAGTCTCGACTCAGGCTCACACACACCTGGCTGTAATACTGCATTTTAAAAGTTCCTGGCTGGTGGTGATATGGTATTTTAACTAGTAGACATTGGCTTTCATGTGTGGTGTTGAGTATTTTAGTGGGGTTGATTTTGAGAGTATAATTGAGTCTGTGTCGGGGTGAGTTTGTGCTGCGGAATTAGATGCGATATGTTTGTATACATGGGATTTGGAGGATTTGAGGTTGATTTGGTCTGTGTGGGTTTAGTTTTTTTAGGATCAAGTTTTATTTTGCTTTGGATCAGTTTAATTTCAATGTTATATTATATAAATTATTATTTTTATTATTTGCAATTATAAGTCTATTTTTGTTTTAATAACTTTAGTTTTCGGTAGCAATCATCTCAGCATTAGGAGTGTTGATTTTTCCAGGAACAGAAAAAGAGAGCTAACGTTATAGCACAGATTTCCAGACAAAATGTCAGATGAAAAATTCTGCTCCCAGAATTGATTGTCAATTTATTTGTACAGCTATTAATACATTTAAGAACATGTTCTGGATTAGATTGTGGGCCACTACTCTGGGATTGTTATTGAAATTAATGAATGTGTGTTGCAACTCAGTTTGGCCCATCCTTGTACTGTTTTTGAGGCGATACATGACTCATTCCTGCCTCTAAGTTGCATTAAAAAGGGTTGTTTTGTTTCATGCATTTATGAAAAATAATTATGGTGATTTTTCTTTCACAGTGAAATTGCAGTTTGCTATATTATTAGTTTATAAAGACTGATCGGAGGACCGGGACCTCATGGGGTTTTATTAGCGTCTATGGTTAATGATTCCTAAACCTTGGCTGACCTTCCAGATTCCTACAGACACCTTAGTTTGAAAATCCCTCTGTTGTGCTCTACCAGGTCCAGTTTGATTCTTGACTCTGTCTGTAACAAAAAAAGTGGGAGTATAGAGTGTCGAGACTAAGCCCACCTTCTCCGACACACATACAGACTCATCTCCTCAAGGCTTATCTGTGGAATCTGCATTTTTTGGAAAGGTGTTCTCAAACTCCTGGGTAAATGCTTGGTGATTTTACTGTTATGTGTTTCACAAAACGGGGCAGTTGAGGAAAATAAAAAACATGGACTCTGACTCAGACTCTCCATTTAACTACTCCTGGCCATCCTTCCCAAAGATGAGAATCCGGAGACGTACATCAAAAGCAGGTAACTAGAGAGAAAGGGGGAGAGAGAGAGAAAACCGGTCTGTCCGAATGATGTGTGCAACAAAGACACACATATACAATGCATGAAGAAAGCACACATACACAACCTAAAAGTCTTTGTTTGTCTCTCATGAATTTGAGTTTGTGTGTTTTTGTCTAAATGATTCAATTTTTTTTGGTCTATGGTGCAGGGTAGCATTACAGGCTTAACTCAGCCATGAGTCAGAGCTCAAATAGCTGGTACAGCTTCGAGACAGTGAGATGTTTTTTATAGGGCATTACAGTGGTCATTCCACTGGTGTTGGTCTTTCCTTTCTCCCCTCAAAAGTATGTATGGTCATTCTGTGTAGTTATTATCCGAAAAGGGTAAAGGTAAAACTTCACTGCCAGTCACATGACAAATTAAGTGAGTCGTCAGCATTCATCATTTGAATGCAAAACTGCTTCATTCAGCTTTTGGAAAACAGGTATTGTTTTAGTTTTATAAATGAAGTAGCAGTACATCTGCTTTTGAGTTGATGGGGATTCAGCACATATGAGAACTGTTACTGTGTTTCCTGCAGATGTGTGATTCACCAAGTAATCTAAATGAGTAGTGTGTGTGCGTGTGTGCGCGTGCGCTGGCATGGAGAGGAATGAAACTGAGTTGACGTCAGTATCTGGTTTTTCCATTGTTGTTGGAATGCCTTCACATGAATCCTTTATGACAGGGTGCCCCTGTAAGTTATTGGAATCTCACTTTTGCTAAACATATTGTACACACATTTGATTGCATGCCAACATATACATGTCTTTCCCTTGAAATGTAATCTTGGTGTGTTTGTTTGACAATGTCGGTGGAAGATTTTGTCATTTAAATGGATATACTTGTCTAAGTTTGTGTTTCTGCACATACCTGTAAAGATCATTACGAATGTGCGTGAAAAAAGACTGAATGTCTGTTTCTTCTATTTTCTTCACACACCGTACCACTTTGTCTGCATTGGGACCACAAATTCTGTGTGTGTGCCCAGAAAATTATTTATTATTAATTTAGATTTACGATATTTTGATGGAAATCTCAGTTATTATTTATTTAAGCAAATAGCATATTTAAGTAATTGCTTTTTTTTTTGCGTGTGTTTATATAAAAGTGCCAGTTAAATGAATAAATGTAAATATAGATGATATGGTTTGATAAATGATATACAGTACTATTCAAAAGATTTTTTTGATGTTTCTGGAAAGAATTCTCTTATGCTCACCAAGGCTGCATTTATTTGATCAAAAATACATTAAAAACAATAGTTTTGAAAATACTATTACAATTGTACTATGGTCTATTTTAATATATTTTAAAATGTAAAGTATTATGGAAAAGCTGAATTTTCAGCATTATTACTCCAATGTCAAATGATCTGATTTGTTGTTCAAGAAACATTTCTTATTATTGTCAGTGTTGAAAATAGTTGAGCTACATAATCTTTTTATTATTATTTCAGGATTATTTTAGAGTTAACTCTGCGAAAGGAAAGAAAAAAAAAGAACAGAAATTTTAACTGCTGTAAAGAGACCGTGCTGTTGTGCTATTTTCTATTTTACTGGTTTCTTCTGCCATCTTGGCATTTTGATAATGTCAAAACACATGCGCACACACAATTTTCCAGAAAACAGAACAAAAGCAGATGCAGAAGCATGTGAAGTGACAGCTGTTATTTACATTGTTTTTATTAGCTAACTTTTAAATATCATTGACACTCCATTTCCATCCAGTTGTATTGTCACACATTCATCAGTTTGACAGTGTTTGTTTGTTTTTTGACAGAGAAGTTGTGTTCGTCTCCTGGTTCCTGCCCTCCGTTTCCCCTTCACTCCTCAGGCGCTGCTGCCGTCAGGCTCACGGCCATGCTCAGAGGCTCCACTAAGGTCAGACGCCACACAAATCCCTGCTCCTACAGATCAGATCGTTCAGTATGCCATATCTACAGACACTCTAAATCCTATCTCCTCCCTTCATTTAGTGCCTTTATCTTTTGATTGATCTCTTTGAAAGTCATGGGGAAAGTCTTTATTTGATCTTGCATATTGTAGCCAGAACTGTAGACACAACTCTTTTACGTCCACAAAAGTATATTGATTTGATTTATGAGACATCAGGCTTTGCATTTAAATTCTTAGATCCAGTTATAAAATAAACATGACTTTGAGTTTGACTTTATTAAAGGGATAGGTCACCAAAAAGGTCACCATTTGCTTATCTGTAGAATTTTATTTCTTCTCTTCAACACAGAAGAATATATTTTTAAAAAATACAAAGAAAGTTATGTGATGGTTTGGAATCTTTTGGACTTTCACTGTATGGGCAAAAAAAGAAAGTAAGTCATACAGGGTTTTTTAACAACGTGAGGTTTTTTGTAGTAAATTGACAGGTGAGTAAATTATGACAGAATTTCTGTGTGAACTGCCCTTTTAAATGACTATTTTTCCATTGTCCTGTTTCATTAAAATATATTTGTTTTCTCTTCTAATGTAGGACAATGACCTCAATATGAAGTACAATGTTACAGGTGTCACAGAGGACAGTTCTGGGACAGATAGTGGCGTGTGGCGAATGTCAGATACAGGGGTCTTATCACCAGGGACAATAGATTTGCCTCCAGCCATTAAAGATGATGACGGGCAGACAGGACGGCATCCCGGCTCTCGTTCTTTCTCTCCCACCTCTCCAGCGGGACTAATGCTGGACAGACTCATGCGTGCCACACGACCTTCTGAACTGACCTATAACAGTTCGAGCTCAACGACAGAGTCATGTGACCTAAGGTAAGCATACTAACATTGACGTTTTGGTGTGTCCATCAATTAATTCAGGAGGTGTTTAAAAAGTTGACACTTTACTCTATACACTATCCTTTAAAATTCTGGTGTCAGTAAGATTTTTTAAATGTTTTTGAATGAAGACTTCAAAGTTTACCAAGACTGAATTTATTTGATCAATATTAGAGTAAAAACTTTTTTAGCATTAAAATATTTTTTACTGTCACTTATAATCAATTCAATGCATCCTTGCTGGATACATTTTTGAATTTAATTTCTTTAAAAAAAAAAAAAAAGATTGTACCAACCCCAAACTTATAAATGGTTGTTTAAATCCTCACTTTATACTTCTTAGTGGCTTGAAGTAGCCAAATCAGACAGATGCCAGAATGGACAGGTTGCGTAACATGAGACAACAACACAGACTACATTAAATGCAGGTTCACTTACAGCAAGAATTAACATGATTTGTGCTGACCACGTGTGTTTTGGTCAAGGAATTCTTGGCTGCTGAGAGGATGAACCTGATAGATCTGATAGATTTCAATGTTTGGAAAACATTTTCGGGGCATTTTGTTAACTTGTGTACAATAACATACATTTTACTGTATTGGGTCACCACTTGCTTTCTGGAGCAAAACCTGCCGAGAACTTCTGCAGTAGAAGGTCTGTGAAACCAGACAGGCAAACAAAAAAAAAAAACCCAGGGCAAACTAGGGCTTGGCGGTAAAACGATAATCATCACGATATAATTTTTCTCGATAAAAGGATAACAAAAGTTTGATAAATGTTCGATAAAGTGTTTATGCGGCAAAAGCTGAGAAGTTACCTGGCCCTGTTTGCAATTGCCCAATACAGCAGGAACATCGTTTTTATGCACAAGTCCAGAATCAATTTGAAAAATGTTTCCATTATTCTAAAACTTTGGGCTTGCCGTGAGATATAAGAGTTGTTGGAAGAGTATTTGTGCTAAACACAAAATGTATGAATTATTCACAATGTGCAAGTGATGCTAGTTTTACTCATAGTGGTTGTTGAGAATTTTTATAAGTCCAATCCTCTCTCTAAGCCCGAGTCTGGTGGCCTTGGAAATGAACAGCGAGGAGGATGATGATGATGACATTTTAATGAAGAAGCCCCTCCCCCAGCCACAGCCTGAGCACAAAAACAGCGCAGATGAGCAGATTATGTTTAGTCCTGCCCCTGTTCTTACCTGTACGCGTTCTCACTCTGCCTCCTCTGCCTGTAACACCACTCCTGCAAAGGTACCATAGCTATTTTCCTTTTCATATAGTGAGACTGACTATAACTGACGGTCATTGCATTTTTGAGCACTGAGATCAGCTGTGTGCAAACTGAAAGAAAATGTTATTTCTTTTCTCAGGATATTGAGCAGGGCATCCGTCTACGTTCATATTCCTACACCTCCCCTAAAATCAGCCTGCTGCCTCCACGATTCAGTAGGGATGCCCACCCTCAACCCACCAACCTCAACCAGGGTCAGATCCTCTAACATCTCACCTTCCACTTCTCACATTACCTGCATTAGTTCCCACATGACATACATGTTTTTTTTTACAGGGTTAGACTTTCTTAGGGACCAATGACAGGAAGTCAAGTCAAATATGAAAAGAAAAATCAGGATGCATGGGTAGATTTGATAGATTTGGTTATAGATATCACATTTCTATCACATCAAATTTGAAGTCATGAAAGCATCATTTGTTTCTTCTCTTTGCTGGAAATGACTGAGCATAGTGGTCATTACATCTCTTGTATTTCCTGTCTAGTCTGTTTTAAGTATGATGAGCTTTTAAGGGATGATGGGATTTGTAACTCATTTAAAATGTTTTTTTTTATAGCAAGATCGGAAGACTTCTTTATATAGGAACTTGTTTGATCCTGCAAGTGTAAGCTGTGCATATTTATCTCAGCACCACAGATTAAAGGAACACGCCGACTTTTTGGAACTTTAGCTTATTCACCGTATCCCCCAGAGTTAGATAAGTCCATACATACCCTTTTCATCTCCGTGCGTGCTGTAACTCTGTCTGACGCACCCACCGCTAGTAGAGATGCACCGATTACAATTTTCCGATTCCGATTTTTGAGTTTGAGCTGCCAATACCGATTTTAGGCAATTCCAATTTCATTTTTTATAACCACTTTACAGCACACACAAATATTTATTTTCTATATTTTTTTTTAATATGAAACACCTTACTTTACTTTTACTCAAACTGAATAATAAAAACAAGTTTAAATGGGTGAAGTTTCTATAAATATTTTTGAGTCTTGATTTTCTTTTCTGGCATAGCCTACTCCAGATCTTGTTAAAACACACTAGACATGCAAATTCTGTGCATTTTGGGCACTTTTTGTCTGAAATCATATTTATTTTGCCCATCAAAAATGGTGTGCTTTCACTTTAATTGAGCGTGAGCAGAGCAGCAAAAATAGACTGCGGCGCCGAAACCGCTTCACTGCTGCTCACGCGCTGCTCACTCGCTGCTCCTGCTTGACGCTCACGCGCTTCTCCTGCTCCCGGTGTGAATGCACACTCATTGATTAACATGCAGGCGGAAAACAATACACACCTCCCACGCTTGCGGTGTGTAACGGGCGTAATTCACGAGGTTTCCTACATGTGCGTTCCGTGTGCACGTGTGTAGCTGCGTTCACACTACAAGCGACCTTGTCGCTGCAGGTCGCCAGTGGCTGGCGGTTAGTTCGCTAGAGGGCGTTCCCACTACTGGTTGCCTAGTAATGTTTGTGAGTGACATTCGCGGATGTTACTCTGTTGTAGACAACAAATACGTTTTCTTGCCGCTACAAACAAACATCTGGGAAGGAAAAGTCTAAATATAAATGTAATCAGTACATAAAATGCATAATATTAAAGATGAACGAGAAACAGCGAGTGCTCTTTGTCATCGCGGCTATTTAACTGCACCAAACCGTCTATCTGGGTTCCCAAAACCATTCAGGCACGGAGTCAGTACGGTAAATACAGCTGTTTGTACACGGAGATATATCATAAATTATAGGACAGTTTTGACTGCTAAAATGAGCTGCTCGTTCAACTTGCCTCGGTCACTCGGCACTGAAGAGTGATGGATCACATGCTCTCCACTGACTTCCCTCCTATTGGTTGTCGCTCCCGAAAGTCGCTCTTCATTTGCATAAAGTTAAACAGATCTCAACTTTGTCGCATCGTCAGACACTCCCCATCTGGTCGCCAACAGTCGCCGGCAATTGCTGTTTGCCAAATTGATGTTGTGCGATGTTAATCATGCGCCGCCCGAGTACATTTGACCGGCATAAAATCGGCATATGTCAGAATGACCGGCCGGTCGCCGGTCATGGCCGATCGCATGAAAATCTGCCAATTCCGGTCACCAGCCGATCAATCGGTGCATCTCTAACCGCTAGCCTAGCTTAGCACAAAGACTGGAAGTAAATGGCTCAAGCTAGCATACTGCTCCCAATAAGTGACTAAATAACACCATAATTTTAGCGCTCCACTGCTACTTAAGGGGTAGTTCACCCCAAAAAATGTTTTGCAGGTAATTTACTCACTCTCAGGCCATCCAAGATATAGGTGACTCTTTTCTTTAGTAGAACAGTAAAGAAGATTTTTAGCTGAAACCGTGGTCCTCTGTGATTCATATAATGGAAGTCAATGGGTGCCATCACTTTGAGATTTAAAAAAAACATATGCAGGTAAAGCTAAATTAATATCCGCATTGAGGTCTTAAGAAGCAATATGATCTGTCTATGCAACATTTTTACCTCTTTCAGCCTAGGCAAAAGGTCCTGAGCGTGAGCTTCCTGTCGCATAATGACATATGCACGAGAGTGACCTCACGGGTGAGCTGAGGCTTCAGTGTATTGTCAGGAGACACTAGTATTAATTTTGTTTTGTCTGCATATGTTTTTTGAATCTCGTGACGGCACCCATTGACTTCCATTATATGAATCACAGAGGACCACGGTTTCAGCTAAAAATTTTCTTTACTGTTCTACTAAAGAAAAAAGTCACCTACATCTTGGATGGCTTGAGGGTAAGTAAATTAACTGAAAATTTAAATTTTTGGGTGACTCATTCCTTTAAGTTGGATTTTCAACCAGGGATAGGCATGTTTGAACGTTTGGTTTTGAGACACAGCAAAAATGTGCTGCTGTTTGATATTACCATGAACAGAGGATGAAATCAACATAACATTTCATAACCCTTCCATTCAAAACCAGCACACTGTATGTGTAGAGTAGTGGCGGGCTGTAGTGAGTGTCATGTCCGCTGTGTCCTGTAGATGGCGCCCTCCCCAGTAGCAGTGGCAGCAGGTCTCTCCTACACGCCCTGTCTCTGTCTAAATCTCTGTCTCTGCTCAACCTTGTTAGTAAGTACAGCCTTGCCTGCTTGCCTTGCAGTTACGCCTGCTCGCCACACGCCACTACTAACAACATAGCACAACACTTCTGCTGCTGAAAGCGCTCTCTGTCTTTGTGGGAGAGAAAGTGAACAACTGAAAAAAAGTGTGTATAATGTATCTGGGTCAGTTTTAATTTATATTATGTACGATAGTATTTATTTATATTTTAATTCGGTTTCATTTTTTACCCCAGTTTTTTTTTTAGTTTTTTTTTTTTTGTAATTTTATTAGCTTTTTTTGTATTAGTATTAGTTTAAACAAATGTGTATTTCTATTTAATTTCCATTTTTGGTTTTAGTAAATTTAGTGCCTCATCTTATACTCAAACAAAAACTTATTTTAGTTAATTTTTGTTTGTTTTTTATCTAACATTTACATTTTATTTTATTTCAGCTTTATTCAGTTACTAAAATGATAGTTAATAGTTTTAGTTAACAATAATCACACTGTTCTGGGTGTGTGTGTGTGTGTGCGTGAGCTTTCCACGGCTTAATTGGCTTTGCTCGCTGGTTGTGGGAGCCTAATGGCAGTGCTTCTGTCTGCCTTCACCCTCAAGGGGTTTCATCATTATTTGATAAGATGTTGCTGGAAAGGAAGGATGATGTCATCAATCTTCAGTTCAGATGAATGTGTTTATAGAATCAGAGAAGAGGGGGAGAGTTCTTAAAGATGTAACGTAAATGATAGAACCAGTATATTTACATCCATATTTTCTTTTCCACAGAACATCGTGCCTGCAGCACATCAGAGCAGCCTCAAGAGAAAAGGTAACAGACCTCTAAGCACCTGTCATCTGCCCTGATTCCTCTATTAGGCATTCATCTCTAATCAGAGAATAAAACTGTGTTGAGCAGAGCTCTCCAGTGTCCCTGACTACAAGGTTTCCCGGAGACAGAGTGCTTCCTGTTGATTTGAAGGTTGTTGCGCCTGTTTCAGGTGTCAACCTTTTAGAGTTGTTTTATATTTAAATTAATACAAAAAGATGTATGTAGTTGGTGAGTGAGGTACACTTTCGGCATTAAGAGCCCCTTGTCTGTGTTGTTGGATCTTATATACAATGATCATCCATATCTGTTATATCTTATTTCCATGTGGTATTTTAAATTCCCTTTCTCACTGTCTTTCTCACTATTCTTTTTTTACAGCAAAGCACAATAGTGCCCTCCAGGGGCAGTATGTGTCTGTGCATACATTAAAATGGAAATGCATGTATCTGCTATGTGTATAAAGACTCAGAGTGCTGTACTGTACCTCTATAGGGAGTTAAGGTTTCGTAGGCGCGCTCAGTCAGCTGATGATGAGACCAGTGCAGAGTTGGCCGACTCCCTCCAACACCTCACGCTCTCCGAATTCCTCAAAGAGTATGTCAATACAGAGACCCCTAGCTACTAAACACCAAGTGCACTCTTGGCATGATCCTTTTAATAACCTAACCAGAATGCACAATCACCCACTGGCATGAAATCACATCTAATGCTTCTTAACGTTTGTGAGATGACTTCAAATGATGCTGTCACTTCACTGTGTCAACACTAAAATATGTAATAACACTCCTTGTTTGTGAACCTAACTGTGGTCCTCGTCTCACAACTCACCTCCCACTAAGCAAAAGATTTCTAATCAGGAATGTGTGAAATGCATAGAATGTCCGCACTGCTCAGGTGGTATGTCTTCTTTTTGGCACAGAGGGTGATGACTAATTATTAATTTTCCTGTAGCCTGGAAAATGACGAATGACTGAATGAGCCTGAAAAAAATGCATTAACGAAACTACCTAGCCGCTATGTCATGGTCTGAAAAGTAAAATCTGTGTTAACATTAAAACACCAACTGTACATGCATGTGTCTGTGATTTTAATGCGGTCCATGTGATTAATGTGTGTTCCAGGATTGAGGAGGAGGAATGGGACAAATATATCATCCCTTCCAAATCAGAGTCAGAAAAATACAAAGTCAGCCGCACATTCAGCTTCATAAAGAGCCGAATGTATAGTACCCGCAACAAAAGCAAGGTAAACATACATGCATGTTATATATATATATATATATTTTATCTATTAACATACTTTTGAATTGAAGGTGTATATATATATATATATATATATATATATATATATATATATATATACATTTTTAATATCTTGCATATTTTCATCCTACATATTTACATATTACAATATATACAATTTATAACAAATATATAAAAATGTATGTATAAGCATTAGTCATCTAAAAACATCTCTTGACCTATAATGGTAAAGGTGTCAGAGAAATATAAATATTAATCATCAATCCATATGAGACTTTTTTTAAACCATTACCATCCATGTTCAAATCTTAAACTTTTTTCAACAATATTACTTCATACAATATCATTTTTGTTTGTAAACTGAACTATTTCAGCCTGTTTTTTTCCACACAATGTTCCTTGACTAGCCATTAAGGAAGGATGAAAAAGAGAAGGGGATAAAAACTGATTGTTAAGCCCAAAAACAACCATAGGGATCCCTTTTAATCATTAAACTTTCTTTTGGCTGTAACTGTTTTACCAGCGGCAAACTCTCCCCTTTTTGCCACACAAGCATGTCACACGTAAACTTACTTCACAAGCAGAAATAGTGTAGAGATGAGTTTAATGTGCAGTCATCATGGCAGATGGTTATGAGGACTGTGAGTGATCTGATGGCTTTCCCTTGGTTTTTTAAGGGGAAAGGAAAAGAGAGAGAAACCAAAGACAAACAGGTCAATGGACACCAGTTCACAGCAGGATCTGTCCTGGGGTCGACACTTTGTGAGATCTGCAGCAAGCCAGCTTCTGGGAAAGAGGTCTTCCACTGTGCATGTGAGTTCATTTAAGTAGAAACAAATATTTTTAATAATCAAACTGCCATTTTTATTCCATCTTAAAATATGTATTGTGTTTCTGGCAACATGGAGGTTTGTATTGAATCATTCTATCCGTTTTTGTGTTTTGGAAAATATCTTGGAAATCTGCCAGGTGATTCAGTAGAGGTTTTTTTTGTTGTTTTTTAAATTGTTTGTTAATATGCTCTTTCATCCTAGACTGTGCAGTGAGTGTCCATAAGGGCTGTAAAGACTCATCGACGCCATGCCTGAAGGTGAACTGTGCTTGTGTTTGCACATGTTGTTTTTTTTTTCTCTTGAAATATATGCAAGTCGGATAGATTGCCTAAGTTTAATATTTAAACATTTGCCTATGTTTGGTCAAACACAAAGTGCAGAGGATCTGTAATGAGCCCCATTATTGCAATACAGAATACTGGCAATCAGTGTAACATAAGAGGAAATAATGTGAAGTTTAAAAAAAAAAAAAGTATATTATTAATTTATAAAAATGTATTAACTCTCGTTTACAGAAGCCTCAAGACAAATATTCTGTGATGACAGTAAAAAGCAGGACAGCCTCCCTCCCTCAAAGTGAGTTTTACCAGCTTTATAAAGCGAAAGCTTATAATATCACCCCCACTATCAACTCATTTAACGGCAAAGTTGTTTTTCATGCATTTACACTTCTGTCTTGGTTTTGTTGTCACCTTTTTTTCTGTCACATTTAGATTTTATAGTGCGTGAAAGTTCCTCGTCCTCTCAGATACCCACCTCTGCCTCTCTTCCTGTGATGACATCTCGAGACTCTACTCCTCTTCCTTGCCCTCTGTCCAGAAGTGTGCCTGCAGTCACAGAAAGGTCTCACACTCTTACTGTGTAGTAATATTCAACCGAAAACTACGTAGCTAAATGAATCGTGAAGGTTAATGACTCATATGCTGTGATGTGCTCAGTCTTAAATATTAATTTTTTTAAATATTATTCAAATATTACGTTAAAATATCTGCAACATTGTAATTTCAGACATAATATTTAAGTGAATTGACTAATTTTACTTTTATCATTCCATTTCCTTAAATATTCCAATGAATACATCAATATTCAATGATGAGCCAAGACATCATAAGTGCCAAAAGTTTGTATTTGTTGAAATAAGTGAGAGTGTTTAAGGCTCCTTATAGTCATTTATGAAATTTTCCATCAGGCTAAGTGAGAGCCCAGAAGCAGATAGTGACTCCCCCCCGTGGCGGAACTACATCCAATCAGAGGAGCTCTTCCAAACAATGGAGTCCTCAACATCCACTGATTCATCTCTCATTGAAGGTAAAACATCTGGACATTTGCTGAAATAACTGGTGAAATATGTCATGTTCCTACTCCAAGCTCAACAGTGTTAAGAGACCATCAAAAACCTCCTATCGACCCCTTCATTTTTCTTAATTCATTTTTTTTTTTTTTTTAAATCTGTTTAGAATCTTTTGCACACTAAGGCTGCATTTATTTGATAAAAAATACAGTAAAACAGTAATATTGTGAAATATTATTACAATTTAAAAGAACTATTTTTAATAATTGTTAAAATGTAATTTATTATTGTAATGGCAAAGCTAATATTCCGTATTGAAAAATCCAATAACGAAATTAATTCCTCAGACACTGTAGATGCCCCCCTACAGAATGAGCTGGTGATGAATGCTATGGATTTGGAGGCGGAGTCATGGAGCCTAGCGGTGGAACCTCAGTTCTGTAAAATGCAGGAAAAACGCATCGTCAAGAGACAGGATGTCATTTACGGTCAGCTGAAACAGTCGTCCTCATTAAAAACATTTTGTGCTGGTGTGTTCTGTTCATAGCTGTTCATCATTTGAAAGTGTTTTTGTGCTCTTGGTCTTACTCAGAGTTTATGCAAACCGAGCTCCATCACGTGCAGACGCTCATGGTAATGGCGGAGGTCTTCAGGAGGGGAATGCGGGAGGAAGTTGGGCTGGATGCGGACACCATTGGTCGGATCTTCCCTTGCTTGGATGAACTGCTCCTCCTCCACCGTGACTTTCTGTCAGCGATGAGGGAACTACGGCAAAGCTGCGTCCAGCCAAACAGCAACAAGAACTACCTCATCCACCGTGTTGGTGACATTTTTCTGCAACAGGTATATAAATTGTAATAGTCTTCAGTGTAGTTGTGTGAGTGCACAATTCAAGTTGAAAGTTTAATCGGTAACACTCTACAATTAGGTCCCATTAGTTAATGTTTACATAACACATTGAATAACATTTATTAGCAATGAGCCAATACATTTGTTACTGTATTTATGCATTTTTGTTAACATTCGTCAATAAAAATATAACTGTTTATTGTTAGTTCATGTTAGCTCTAGCCTCCATTAAATTAAATGAACAGATACTACTTTTGATTTTAAAAATGTATTAATAAATGTTAAAATTCTTAGTAAGACTAATAAATGCTTTAGATTTTATTTTATTGATAGTTCATGATAAACAATGTAGTTAACAAACGTTAACAAATTGAGCCTCATTGTAAAGTATACCATTTAATCAGATATTATGGCAGAATCGTGACCAAGCGGTTTGCCTATTAGGGGCGGAGTTAAGCCTCCTTGGCACATTCATGAGAGAAGCAGCAATGAACAAATTCTTATTTTGAGTCAAATATTTTCAGTTGAGATTGTACTACAAGCACACTCCAGACTCGTTTTTTTTACTATGACATAACTTGCTGCTTAACTATGAGAATACAAAACATTGTTGGAGAAACTAACTAGCTAGTCACGACTGTTTCCCAAAACCATAGTAACTTTGTTGCACATCCATAGCTTGAACCACGTCGGTTAAACAATAGAACTGCCATTAATTGCTTCACACAGGTGGTGGTAAGTAATAACTTCTACTAATTAATGGGTTTGGGATCAGATTAATGTTAGATTGCTATAAATGACGAACATGGATTCTGAGGACTACGTCACTATTTTTTTGTTGGATAGCTTTGATTCAGTCATGGTACAACATACTCCTTGGTTCACCCAGGGTACTAGTGCATATTCTCACATGTGGCGTTTCCCCCCAAATGGCTTAGCTCTAAAAACGTACAATATGTGTTCTCATTAACAAAAGATATATTTTGCAAGCTGATAGAGATAATAAACCCAGCAACCACCTGTATCATAATTAATCATTTGATGTATCATTGACATAATCCTTATACTCTATTGATAAGTGAAAAAGCTGTAGAGATGATAAAGACAAATAAATGACCGGGTCATTATAGTTATGCAGCTAAACATGGTAACCTCTTTAAAAGCGCAAATGCTTATTTCACTTTAACCTTTTCTCATATCCGTAGCTTAGACAGCGTATCCTCACAGCAATTACACAGAATAGACCGCTTGCTTCTGCATAAACACAATTGCTTAAACGCTGCAGCTTAGATGCTTAGTAAAACACGCTACAAGACTGTTAAACATAACTCTTAGATTGTTATGAACTTATGATAGCTCATTTAATAAGCAAACCATACAATATGCAAAGAGATATGGAGTAAAAGAGTGTGCCGTTATCTTAGATGTTGATTTCAGATGCTTTCTGAAAGCACGCTACAGATTGCTAACAGCAAACTACCAGTATTTGAATGTTGACTGTTGAGCTGCAGCTCATTGGCTCATTGGCTCAATACATAAGAAGTACTACATCATGGGAAACATCATAGGTGTGTGTTTGTTTTCATCATAGTTCTCCCAGGAGAATGCAGAGAAGATGAAGCAGGTGTATGGTGAGTTTTGCAGTCATCACACTGAAGCAGTCAGCTATTTCAAAGAGCTTCAGCAGCAGAACAAGAGATTTCAGCTCTTCATCAAAGTGAGATTCAAATCACACAATGACTAAATCAGTCGCATATTGATGTATTATGGATGGTTGCAGCAGCACTGAATTTCAGTTAATCACTTTTTGGTTTTTGGTGTCACAGCAACAGAGTAGCAACTCGTTGGTAAAGAGACGAGAAATCCCAGAATGCATTTTGTTAGTGACGCAGCGAATAACGAAATACCCTGTCCTCCTGGAGAGAATACTGCAGTACACAGAGGGTATTATTCCTCACCTACACACACACACACACACACACACACACACACACACACAAAATAACAAACAAAAATGTTTCTTTTGTTCTTTGTTTCAGAGCACACAGGAGAGCATGCTGACCTGTCTCGTGCGCTAGTCCTGATCCGAGAGCTGATCTCTGCTGTAGACCAACACGTGAGTCAGTTCGAGCAGAACCAGAAGCTGAGTGAGGTCCTGGGCCGCATGGAGAACAAGTGTACTACCAAACTGAAGAGCGGTTACACCTTCCGCAAGCAGGACATCACCAGTGGCAGAGCTCTGCGGCACCAGGGTCCGCTGCTCTGGAAGACGGCCACAGGAAGACTGAAAGGTGACTGTCCAATGAAACGGTCACAACACATCACGCAGTAGTCAATATGAAAGACATATGAACAGCCATTTGTACTTAATTCTGGCTAAGTAGATGAAATATCTGATGACATTATTTGATCATCCACAGATGTTCTGGCGTTTTTGCTGTCTGATTCATTGGTGTTCCTTCAAGAGAAAGATCAGAAATACATCTTTGCCGCTGTGGTTGGTTTCTGAGATTACTATGTGTTTTCATCTCTATAAAGCAAACACTACTGTTCAGGAGTTTGGGTTTGTTAAAAAAATTTTTTTTCATGTTTTTGAAATAAGTAGTATTGCAAAATATTAATGAAATTTAAAATAACTGTTTTCGATTTTAATTCATTTTAAATTGTTATTTATGGATTTTCAGCTGCCTTTACAGTCTTCAATGTCACATGATCCTTCAGAAATAATTGTAATATGCTGATTTGGTGCCTGAATTGTTGAAAACAGTTGTGCTGCTTAATATTTTTTGTGGAAACCATTGTACGTTTTCTCTTTTTAGGATTCTTTGATAAATAGAAAGTTCTAAAGAACATTTATTTGAAATAGAAATATTTTGTAACATTGTACATGTCTTTCTTTACTGTTACTTTTGATCTATTTAATGCATCTTTGTTGAATAAAAGTATTAATTTCTTTTTAATAAAGATCTTAATGACCCCAAACTTTTGAGCAGTAGCGTAACTATTTGTATTCAGGGAATATATTTAATCATATTCTATATCACACTTCTATTAAGTGTGCATTGAATGACAGTTTGTTTTTGTGTAAATCTGATGATGTATCTTTAATCTTTGATGTAACTGTGTAAAGTTAAATATCATCTTACTCACTTGCACTATTTTTCAGGACCAGAAGCCTCCAGTGATCTCTCTGCAGAAGCTGATCGTGCGGGAGGTGGCCAATGAGGAGAGAGGCATGTTTCTGATCAGTGCATCTTCAGCTGGGCCTGAGATGTATGAAGTGCACACTGCTTCTAAAGATGAACGCAATGCCTGGATGAGACTCATCAGAGAGGCTGTGGAGAGGTGTGTAGTGATGAGGACTGCTGTTCCCATCACCCTAAGACCATAAGATGAAACATGTCATACTTGTGTATACTGATTCTTCTCTACAAGCACAGCTGAGAGGAAAACAAATCTCTCTTCAACTTTTGTTGTAGTGTAATTTTACTCATTTTGATTGTATTTGTTTTGCTAAGTTGCCCTGAAGAGGAGGATGAGACTACGAGTGAATCAGAAGAGGAAAAGAGAGTTACCGAAGCAAAGCTCCAAATGATTCACAGGTTTCAAGGTGATACAAGCAACCAGCTATGCTGATTAATTCGAAGAGGGTTTATAATAGCTGAAATGTTACATTTATAGTACCTAGATATATCTATCCATTAGTATCTTAATTTATCTTACATTACTATGGAATTGCAGGAAAATTACGTTCTGACAAATGCTTATGGCAAATTAAGAATGCATATAATCCTAAACCCTTACTACTGTATTCTGTATGCCTACTGTATACTGTCCTTTGCATGCATTGATAAGCAATTGCAATAGCGATTGCTTGTTGACTTTTAAAACGCGTTTTAAGACATATTTTTATACAGGCTTTTTTATAATATGTTTTATTGAGCACTTAACTGCACTTTATCTGTATATGCGAAGTGTTCGTTGTATGTTTTGTCTTGTGTAGTGATCTGTATTTTGCTTGTGAGGTGACCTTGGGTGTTATGAAAGGCACCATTAAATAAAATGCATTGTTATAAGTTCATTTCATGCTTTGAGAGCTCTCCAAAAATAATCTGTTGCAGGTAAAACATCTAATAATAAAATGAAATGCATCAGATTTTTGAATGCTGCTTGCATGGAAACAATTATTTCACCAGAATACAGTTTCTTTCGAATAGCAGTCAATTAATGGTGTAGTGTCATTTGCATCAGCTAAATATTTTTTTTATTTTTTTATTACATGACAACCGACCATTTTCTTTCAGAGTCTCTGTGCGGACACGATCATGTCATCTGTGCCAATCTGGAGGAAAAGCTCCACATCTATGCCGAGCTGTCAGTCATGGCAGGACAACGCGAGGCAGGACCAGATCCCAGGCTGCTGGTACGGCCCAGCACTGAAGACATCCCCCAGGCTGGAGTACTGCTCGGCGCTGCTCTTAAAGAGGGTGGGAGTCTGCTGAGAGACACACATCAATACATACACTACCATTCAAAAGTTGTGAAGTCAAAACAGTGTTGTACCGTTCAATACAGTGGGGTCAAAAAGATTTAAAAATAACAATAATTTTTTCAGCAAGGATGCATCAAACTAATCAAACGTGACAGTAAAGACATTCATAATTTATCAAAAGATTATATTTCAAATAGATGCTGTTCTTTTGGACTTGTATCACATTTTCTAAAAAAAAAAAACGAAAAAAAAACAATGATAATGATCAGAAATATTTGAGCATCAAATAAGCATATTAGAATGATTTCTGAAGAATCATGTGACACTGAAGACTGGAGTAATGATGTTGAAAATTCAGTTTTGCTATCACAGTTTTGCCAATAAATTACATTTAATATGCCTATTAAAATAGAAAACCGTCATTTTAAATTGTAATTATATTTCAAAATATTACTGTTTTACTGTATGTTTGATCAAATAAATGCCTTGGTGAGCAGAAGAAAACAAAATATCTTACCAACCCTAAATTTTTTACATTTAGTGTTTGTGCACATGCACATACTCACACCCATAGATTTATAGACACAATATGCTTTGCTTTTTCAATACTTTTTAACAATACAACAAGTTTTGTTAAACTGAACATTTTACAAAATGTTATTGAACCACAATACACACAATTGCATGCATAGTGATCTTGACAGTTCTTAATATCACGCTGTCACACTCTGTTTATTAGCGGAGAACCTGAGAGCAGCTCTCTCCTCTCATTGTGCTTCTGCTGCCGTCCTGTCTGGTCCAGAAGAACAGGCTCAATCTGAGCCCTGCTCTCCCTCCTTGCCTCTGCCTCCTGAGAACCAGAGCCCACTGACGGACACCCACCACAGTGAAGAGGAGGAGGAGGAATGGAGAGGAGAGGAAGGCTTAAAAACACAGGCCTTTAATCACAGCGCGGATGCTGATCACAACATACACATAAAGGTAAATGTGAACTGGATTCTACTCGTAAACAGCACTTAAACACATTTAAATGGCCATTGTTTGCACAAGGGATTACTACTAGGAAATGAATTGTTGTAGTATTATGTCACAGCATGATTGATTACTAATAGAAATATGGGCAAGAAATATTTAACATTTTCCAGTATTAATGTTTTAAATTCTGCAGCATAAGAGGTGCAGTCACCCTGCATAAATAATTCACATTCTTCTTCCACTATCACATCTCTATCTTTATGTTACTAAGTATTAATGAGTTTGAAATCAGAGGAGTCCATTTTACTGCATTAATTTCATTTTCTTGGATCTATTTTCTGCTGTCGTTGCTGTCTTGCGGTGTGCTGCACAGTATGTCATGCTAATAAGGTTCTTTTGTGCTGCTGACATGGGAACATGCTCATGAAAGAACATATTTAAATATTTAAAAGGTATTTACCTTTTATTGTTTAAAAAGCAAGGGATTATTGTGTTTTACTGGATTTAAAATATTTTTTTATAATTTATTTTGGACATTCAGGCCTGGTTCCACAGACAGGGTTAATGGCGCTTTTCCACTGGATCGTCCAGCTCAGTACGGTTCGGCTCGGCGCGGCACGGTTTGGCTCGCTTCGCTTTTCCACTGCGTGGTACGGCTCAGCTCGGCGGGGCACGGCTTGGTTCGCTTTAGCTCAGTTGCTTCTCCACTGCAGTTAGTACAGCTTCAAAGTGGGTGGGATTATGACTGATCGTTATAGTTTATCTGCTCCTCGGCAACCAACAAGAGGAACGTCTGCGCTTCTCGTCCACTGACCACGATTCAGCAATTTCTTTTTTGGAAGTTTTTTTTCTTCAAGTAAGTCAAGCAAGTAGTTTTAAAACAGGTGCTACAGCGGTGGCCGTTACTGGCTATTTAAATCTAGTGGGTTTGATGTCTCGCAAATACAATGACGCTGGTAGTGACGATTCTGAATCAGTGATCTACACCGTGCCGTGCCGAGCCGTACCGTACCATGCAGTGGAAAAGCGCCACAAGTGAGCCGAGCCGAGCCGTACCGTACCATGCAGTGGAAAAGCGCCATTAGATTAGGCCAGGATTAGGCCTTAGTTCATTTAGGACATTTAAGTAGCTTTTATAAATTTACCTTTAAAATTACTGGTGTGCATCTTGATCTTAAGCCTTGTCTTTGAAACCGGGGTTGGGTTTTAAGATTTTGATTGCCATTCATATTTACTTATATTTGCATTGAGTTCAGTTATAGATTTTGGCCAAATGTGTCATGTTGCACATAAGCAATTCCTAGAAGAGCAGCAAACAAAACAGTTTTGTGTCCACTAGGTGGTGCTATAAACTTGATATTGACATAGACAGGGCATACATCTTGCCTTAAGAGGCCAGACTTGTTCGTGTTGATTTCAACACAAAAGAGTGTTCCCATTTATATTTCCACATTACAGTCCCCTAACATCCAGATGTGCAGATTGTGCAAAGTGCACAAATAATATTAATTCTCACTCGCAAAAAAATAAATAAAAAATAAATATATTTATATTTATATATATATATATATATATATATATATATATATATATATATATATATATATATATATATAGCCCAACACAATGTTTGATGAATCTAGGAAACTAACATCTAAGCATAACAACCATTTTAACTCCCATAAGGAACTATCCTCTCACTTTTTGGGAGGTAATCAATACCGATGCCTTAATGCCTTGCTCATTTATAAACCTACTTGGCTGGGAGGCTGTTTTCTTTAACTCAGGTCACCGCCGTGTGTTTCCTGTGCCGTCTGTTGACTTTGTAGATAAAGAACCAAATGGTGTTTGAGTCAACAGATGCTGACGTTTTTGAAACATCCTTAGAAACCCGCTGAAGTAAACAACGCTTGCAGTTTCGTAAAAATGTGCTAAAGGAAGCACATGTCTGGCAAAAAAATATAAATGAAATGCATTGCACTGTTGTTTGCTATAGAATGGAACATATTGCTATACTGCACACATCTATGCTGTTATCTTTCCAGGAAGAAGAGACATTAGTTGGAGTAGTAGACTCCATGTGTCAGATTAAAAAAGTCTTAGTTTTGGTTTTGAGTTCTTTACTTTTTCTTGCTCATTGTTTGTTGTCTTAATGCAGGTGAGTCAGAGTGTGCAGAGCTTGACTCAGCTGCTGTACAGTCTACAGGTGAGCTCATGTCACACAACCACATACCAACTGAAAGAATAATTATAGTGGACAGGCCTTACGTCAGACACACATAAACACGCGACATGACTCAGTTTTCATAGCTCTGTCCAAGCTTAAAGTTTCATTGCCTGAACATGTTTGACCAACTATGTGGCTTTATCTCTTATATAACTCGCTGTGGTTTGGATGTATAATAGGATGTGTTGTAATGCAGGTGATGCTGGATGCAGACATAAGTGACACCTGCGAAAGCCGCTTAAAAGAGATTGGCTTTCTTTTTACAAAGAATTGCCATTTCCTTGCTATTTTAGATACAGTATAATTGTAAAAGGGATAGATTTAAATGCATTTTTATTGTTTGTTTGTGAGTAGGAAGACCTAATAGAGCTGCTCAGTCATGTCAATTTATAGGTTAACCTGGAAGGCTAATTCACAATGGGTTCCCTCTGGAATACCAAATGGGTTTTTAGAATAACTGTTTTGATTCATGAGTGAAATAAACACATAGTCAGACCTCAAATGTGAATTTGTGTGCTTTAAAAACAGTAGATGGCAAATTGCTACACAAGGACTGCAGCTAGTACTTTTCAAATTTTATGGGTCAGTGTTTTTTTTTTTTATTAATACTTTTATTCAGCAAATGTGACTAAGACATTATAATGTTACAAAATATATACAGCAAATGCTGTTCTTTTAAACTTCCTGAAAAATAAAGAATCCTGAAAAATATATTCTACAAAAATATTAAGCAGCAATGAGCTTTGCCATCACAGGAATAGATTAAATTTTAATATTTCACAATATTACTGATTTTGTAAACTACTATGTCAACACTTAAAACCACGAGAGAGAGAGAGAAAAAAAGTTTCGCTTGATTGAAAATGTAACAGTTTTCAAAGTCAGTTTTCTCTGATCATGAATCTGAACCTGAGCATAGACTTACACTTTTAGCAAAATGAATTTGAGTTATGATAGTAATTTGTGTTGTAGAACAAAACGTGGAATTAATTCTTCAATGTCTTCAAGTATTGTAAACCACAGACCTTATTTTACTCATAAATCAAAAACTGCTGTGCTAAAAACTCTACCAGAGAGAACCAGTGTCTAAAAATGATAATTTCCCTCAGGTTAAGGACTAAAAACAGCTCTATGTAAGTCACTAGAGACAACATGAGAGAAAAGTTTAAAAACACATATCTCAGATGCAATTTGTGGATGGGGCTTGTGTAAGTTGATTCATATACACCACCATTCAAAAGTTTGGGCAATGCATAATTTTTTTGAATGTTCTTAAAATAAGTGTCTAATGCTCACCAAGGCTGAATTTATTTGATAAAAAAATACAGTAAAACAGTAATATTGACATTTTACTACAATTTGAAATAACTGTTTTCTATTTTAATATATTTTAAAATGTAATTTATTCCTCTTGTGGCAAAGTCTTCAATGTCACACGATCCTTCAGAAATTATTTTGATATACTGATTTGGTGATTTAAGAAACATTTCTTATTATTACCAATGTTGAAAATAGTTGTTCTGCTTAATGTTTGGGAAACAGGGATCAATTTTATTCTATTAATAATTCTATTCTGATAATATTATTTTCCTTAAAAAAAATTGTTGCACTTGTATCTTAAAGAGCCAAAAAGAAGGACTTTACCTTTTGATGATACAGGTGGGATGAATTGAGGGTTGTTGCCTACCTAGTGATGGTTTAGCCGAGACACTACACACTGGTGTTAGCTAATTCTAGAGAATAAGAGACATTGTTAGCAGTGATAAAAGGTATCTCACCGTTGATCTCCTTTACATTAATACTCTCGCTTTTTGTGAATAGGCCGCAGTCACCATCCAAGACAGTTGCTATGAAGTCCAGAGGCTCCTCCTCCTCCTGTTATCAAACACCTCCTCCCACTCACACTCCCGCCCACTGCCCATCGCTCGCAGCAGCCAGGCCCTGCAGGAGCAGGAGCGCCAGCGGGAGGCGGAGCGGCGTCGGGAGGAGCTGGCAGACGTGGCCCGTCTACGGGGCATCCTGGTACGAGAGCGGCAGCAGTGGGACCGAGAGTGCCAGGTGCGGCAGATTCAGCAGTCGGAGCTGGAGACGTCATTGAAGCAGAGGGAGCTGTTGTGCCACCTAGAGGAGCGTAGGCTGCAGAGCGAACGACAGGAACTCCATGAGCAGCTGCAGGAGTACCAGCAAAGCCTGGAGAGGCTGCGAG
This sequence comes from Meda fulgida, assembly GCA_030578275.1. Classification (NCBI taxonomy): domain Eukaryota; kingdom Metazoa; phylum Chordata; class Actinopteri; order Cypriniformes; family Leuciscidae; genus Meda; species Meda fulgida. Next base: position 28,156,490 of record CM060620.1, read on the forward strand.
AAGGTCAGAGGAGTGTCGAAAAGGACAAAGAGAAGCTGGACACTCAGCGGAGGCTGCTGGAGAGTTTGAAGCATGGCTGCCAGCAGAACCTGCCTGCCATGGTCATACCACTAGATGGACAGCAGACACAGGTAGGATCAGTGAGTGGATAGGAATGTGTCGGAGTCAGTGGTGGTCTGTGTGAAATGTGTAAATTAAAGTCACCATGAAATCAAAGCTGAAAATTCGTACCCTTTATGGAATATCGTAGTTTTTTTATAGAGGTCGACCGATAGTGGATTTTACCGTTAACGATACCTAGGTTGGACCACGCTGGCCAATAACCGATTAATCAACCGATAGTTTGTAAAATGGATACTGAATGAAAACAAAACATAAAATAGTGCTAAACTTTATTTCAAAATTGAAAAACAGCACTGAACCACGAAAATGTACTGTACTTTTTAAACATAAACATTTAATTTATTAATTAAACCTGTCAGTTCATTGTGCATTAACTTATGTTAAGAGATACAACTTTAAAATGTTAATTTCAACATTTACTAATAGATATTTAATACAATGAACCATACTAACCCTTAGTTAATGTTACAAGTGGTATCTTATTGTAGTGTTACCATTTCAAAAAAATCGAGTCATGCTGAATGATGACCAGCTTTAAATATCTGCACAAAGGCCAGAGCATTGAAATTAGACACATATGTATATTGTATGTTTGATCTAACACTTTATTTGCTTCTATTTTAGAACACTTAATCTAATCAAAATAGCAAAATATGTGTTACAGTTGCGATAAAAAAAAACTGAAATCGAATGCTTTTCTGATTTTTTTTTTTTTTTTGTATATGTTTCTGGCTGCATATCAGTGAACATATCAGTTTGCTTTCTCATGTCTCTAGAATTACATATGCAACTTCCCTGCATATCGAATGCAAAGCAACCAGCTGGATATAAACTTATGCAAATAGATGGTAACAATCGTGACCATAAATATTTGGGTTGGGCTTGCATGCGGTTTTGTCACGTTGTTTTAATCGCTTGAGGTACTAATATTAGCATCCTCTCAGCCTCGACTGCAAACATGCTACTGTTCTCCACTAATGCTGCAGCTAGTCAACAAATGAATTACTTTATAATGATATAAAAACAAGTACAGTAGTGTACTCTATACGTACTGTTTCATTGTCTGTTTTAAATCCGCATCTGAAGTGTCCGGCTCTGCAGTCTCATGTGTCAAAACAAACTCCACGAGGCATCAGTGATGGTTTTTATTTCACCTCTAGAGGCCGCTCAGATGGCACTCAAAGGACAATGATCCAATCAATTCCCATGTGACAAAATCGAGTCACAAGAGGGAAGACAGGATGATTGCAATTTCCATTTCATGCCAACTTTAATATTGCTCAAACCTGCTACTTGCTGATTAACCTTTTTACGTCAGTAAATGAATCTGATGATTTGCGTTTACCCCTGTTTACCTGTAAAAATGCTAGGTGGAATGACAGAAACTTGAGATTTGCCATTAAATTGAACCTGACAGCTCTGAATATCAGTAAATTTTGTAGGCCACAGTGACTTAGGGGTTGGACAAGAACATAGAAAAAAAAAACTATTATTCAGCCAGTACAAAAAAAAATCTGTGTTCAAAACTAAGTAAAAATTCAACAAAAATGTCTTTTTAGTGTACCGTTAAAGCTACAATATGTACGATTTTTGTAATAAAATATCCACAAATCACTTGCACAGTTTGATATATTTCCTGCACTTGTGTACTTACAATATCGCAAAAGTTCCCAAAGATTTTTAAATCCAGAGAAATTACAATTTTAAATGACTCGTCCATGTTCACTTGTCGCCTGTCAATGATGTAATATCCGCGTTATCCCTGGTTTCTGCTCGTACTGCCATAGCAACCATGGCGACAGACGTGGACAATGTTTTCGAGATGCAGAGAGCTCCACGTCCGTGACAAACTGCGACTTGACAGAGACGCCACTCATGCATGTATTTTATTAGACAGGTGAGCAAATGTACATAAAACTAATCAATGTTTTATAGCTCAACATGATGAAATGTTAGAATATGATCAGTATGTTATTCTAATGTTGATCTAGCTTACTGCTAGTCTCATACAGACAAACTAACACCTAGAATAACATAACTTTCAACTCAAATGCAGTTTAGTGTGATAGTGTAAACCAAGTGAAACAGCGCTGTGTTACCTCACAAGTTTCATTCGTCTAATAAACTGACCTGTTTGTATTAATTCAGCACTTGCGGGTAGTTCGGTAGAATGAAATGTCCTTATTCCTTTATATCTGCGGGACTCGCGTGTGGCGCTGATATCTGTCTCGTTAGCAATCGCGCCCTGCTTCATACCTCAGCCATGTTAAAAACATCAATGTATTCACTCATCCATAAACATTATTAGATCCTTCAGCATGACGGCAAGTTCCATAATTCTGCAAATGCGTTATCAACCTACGCCTTTGTAAAAGGTTAGGGACCCCTGGCGGGGTTAATACATATTGTAGGGTGATCATTTTTTTTTACATCTATAGGTTTGAGAAACTGCCTCTAATTATTGCACTTGATTATGATTGCAAATTTTAAATCTTCTTTTGTCTTTTTAGCCATGTTTTTGAAAGAAACTGGTTGTCATTCATATTCTGGTTGGTCAATTTGCACATCAGAGAAGACTTGGCACTTAGTCAGATTTCTCTGGCTTTTGTGCAATGATTTGAATTTCCTTAGGAGAGATCTACTTTAAAACACCTTTATACATTTGTGTTATGCACATTAATTGAAAGTAGTTTAATTTAGAATAATTTGTGAGGAGACTGCAGCTCTCTTGCTTCCTGTGATGAATTGCCACCAGTGCCACTAAGGCAGCTTTGCTTTAGGGTCATTGTAGTTTCTGCCTGTTTGTTCATATGCGTCTATATGCATGTTCTTCTTATCTTTTTGTGTTTGTTTAAAATAATCCTAAAATCTGTAGTTGTGAGCGGTGGGAATGTCCTTTGTTCACAGCATGAGTCTGGAGACACAGCTGCCTTCTAAACGCTGACATATTTCTTTGCTCCTCTGCTCTTTCCTCCTTTACTCTGTTGCCAAAACACCCAGGTACTGTAGTGATGTCAGAGGATAGTGCTCCCAAATCCTCTCTCATCTGACTTTGAAGATGGAACAAAACTGTCAGTTATGAATTCAAGTCAGATAAACTATTTTCTGCAAACTATATACCTGTCTCGATCCCATTTGCTTTCTTTTTTGGTCATATAATTCCCTTCTGTCTCGTTCTTTCTTTCTTTCTTTCTTTCTTTCTGTTCCTTAAATTTTTCAGCTGTTTTTGCATTCTTCTTTCTCTCTCTGTACCATTAAAAAGTCTGGGGTCAGTAAGGTTTTTTTTTTAACTGTTTTTGAAAGAAGTCTCATATGCTGACCAGAGCTATATTTATTTAATCTAAATACAGTAAAAACAGTAATATTGTGAAATATGTTTTACAATTTAAAATCATTGTTTTCTATTTCAAGATATTTTAAAATGTAATTTATCCCTCTGATGTAAAAGCTGAATTTTCATCAGCTTTTATGCCAGTCTTCAGTGTCACATGTCTTCAGAAATCATTCTTATATGGTGATTTGGTGCAAGAAACATTTCTTATTATCAAAGTTTAAAATACTTGTGCTGCTTAATATTTTTGTGGAAACATGATACAGTACACATTTTTTTCATAAATATCTGACACATTATGAACATTATAAATGTCTGTACTGTAACTTTTGATCAATTTAATGTACTGTAGTGTATGTGTATATATGTTTCCTAAATTTTACAAATATAAAAATTACTTATACCTATAATTACTTTATAATAAGATGTTCTATTTAAGGCGGGCGTACACTTTGCGCGTTTGGACACTCGGGAGGTCCTGAGTCATTGCACACATTACGAGTCAGTTAACCTGAGAATCACGTCAAAGCTACGGGTACACGACATGAGTGGACTGTGCTGCACAGCGAGGTAGTGGCTTTCGCACGAGCTTCCGCGCTGAACACGCAGACTGGAGCTTTCAATGTTGCTGCTATAGCTTTGGATAGAGTGCGTGCGCGTGCGTGTGTGTGTGTGTGTGTGTGTGTGTGTCTTTCAGTGTATGTGCATGCCACTGGGCTATAATATTATTCATAAACCTAGCCTATATGACATGGTTGTGCATGATTTGGCAATAGGGGACAGCCTATACACTGGTCAAAATCGGGCAGACTCCCTGAACTTTTTAAAAACGTGTTTGAAAGTTATCGGTAGGTCGGGAGGTGCTGATAGTGTGCCCGGCTCGGCTCGTAATTCCTCTCACACAATGCGAGTCACAACTATACGAGCATCAACAATTTCCACATGATTTCTCCAGAGAAAAAGAAGTCGCTTGCGAGCTCGTACGGCAGCAAAAAATCGCAACAAATGTGGCTTTCACACTGAAGGAGCATTTTTGTAGTTTGTGTAACTATTGGTGGAAGTACCTGCTTTTGGCGTTCGCACCGCAGGAACTGGGAACAATTTTAGTTTTAGGAACACCTTTTGTGAGGACTAAATTAGCTCCTACTTCAGAGGAGGGTCTAACCCAGCACAATAGGAACTACACGTGAGGTATGTGTATGTTGATTGGCCGAATACTTGCCATACAAAACAAGCCGTGTAAACACACAGTTTGCATGTTCTTACTCCACGAACAAGGAAAACAGTGATAGATGGACCAATGCCAAAATCCAGGCACTTCTTAACCTTTACAATACAGAGTTACTGACGTTTGTTGAATGCTGAGCTTAAACGATGTCGCTGTCGTATGACTTTTGCCACTTCTGAGTTCCTACTGGCAGTGCAAATGGGAACATTCAGTTCTCGGGGGACCGCCCTGGTGACTAGTTCCTAGAACTGGTGTGAAAGCCCCTTATGTGTGGTGTTTTTCTCTCTCCTTCTCTTTCTGTTTTTGAGATGAACAGTATTTTGGATGATTGGATTAAACTAACTGACCAGACCTCCCAAACACACTTTGACAAATAAATAAGACTACGGCAAAAACCCAAACACAACGAATTTTATAAGGTCTAAAGCCAATGTTGCCTTTTCAGGCAGAGTCAAACCAGGTGTGGCGGTCCACTGAGGAGGAAAACATTTCATTCCTTGACCTCTTGTACACAGGGAGGATTCAGTTGTGGTCAAGCGCCTTTTCTCATACACAGCTAAGCCTCTGATTCATTACCTGTGAAAATGAGAGCAATTCATGGCTCATCAGTCTTAGGCCGTGTGAGGTGGTCTAAGCTTCAACCTCTTGGCTGTCTGCTAATAAACAAGCTAATGATTCATTATAATTGAAAAGCCCCTACCAAGGCAAAATAATTAAAAACAACTCTTTGTACTTCATTCTGCAGGTCAGGGAAGTGATGTTTCATTTGGGTGTGTGGTTTGTAAAGGACTATTTAAAAATGATCAGGAAGTGTTAAGTGTAATAAGTTACTTTTTCAACAAGTAGCAGTGTCATGCTACAAAATGCTACTTGGCCGTAATATTATTGCACAACTGCTAAAGTCTGATGAAGTCTACAAAACAATATATTTGGTTTATTCATCACTGACACATACTGTTTGACTCACTTATACTGAATGCATTCTAAATGATGCCGTTTCCTAGTTTTACTTATACTTTGTTTTATCAGGTGTATTTATTGTAAGACGCCCATAGATTAATTCTTGTTCGTTTTTTTTTTCTTCTTAATAATCAGTTTCCTAAATGAGAGGGAGAGGCCAATATGCTGCTTTTTGTTTTGTTTTGTTTTTTACAGTTTGGGGTCAGTAAGATTTTAAAAATATATATATATATATATATATATATATATATATATATATATATATTTAATACTTTTATTCAGTAAGGATGCATTAAAATTATCAAAAGTGACAGCAAAGACATTTATAATGTTACAAAAGATTTATATTTCAAATAAATACTTTTGAACTTTTCATTCATCACAGAATCCTGATAAAACAACAAGGTTCTCAAAAAAATATATTAAGCAGCACAACCATTTTGAACCAAATCAGCATATTAGATTAACTTTTGAAGGATCAAGACTGGAGTAATGATGCTAAAAATTCAGCTTTGCCATCAAATGCTAAAATATATGCTTTGCTCAAATATATTAAAATCGAAAACAGTTTTTTTTAACATTACTTTACAATATTTCTGTTTTAACTATATTTTTGATCACATAACACACTTCTATCAAAAGCCTAAAAAAATTAAATCGGTGTAACACCATTCGTTGTTATGGGAAGAAGGAGATGGGAACCGGCGAACATTTTAAAGACTTTTAATAAATAAATAAACAAATACAAAACGAAAGTAAAGGCAGCAGCCCCTCACTGACGACTGCTGCCACATATAATCAAACAGAAACAAAACAAAAATAGTCCAGGCCTGTCCTCTCTCGTCCTTCACGTCGTCGCCTTTTATGCTTCCGCTACTCCGTGAGAGATACGAGACCGGTGCGTCGTGCAGGTGTCACTCATTATCAATGATGAGCACCGTTCTCTCAAGGCCCTCGGCCTCGTCCTTCTCGCCACAATCGGTAACACTTTATTTTGATGGTCTCTTTTGAACATTCTGTTGACTATAAGTTACTTTACAAATGCATGTCAACTAACTCTCTTTAGAGTATTAGTAAACTGTCTGCTGAACATCTGCTATCTCTTTATTGTGATGCTCCCCAACAGACATTCTATTGACTTTAAGAAACTTTGTAACTACTTGTCAACTTATTCTAACCATAAACCTACCAGTCTACTAATACTCTACTAACACTCTATTGAGAGTTAGTAGACATGTAGGTGCAATGTTACTTATTGTCAAGAGAATGTGTTAAAGGGACCATCCAAATGAAGTGAAACCACAAAATCTTGCCCCAAACTTTTGAACGTTAAGTATGTCTCTTGTGAGAAACCATTTGTATAGGCTAATGATGCTTTAATTTGAAATCAAACTTCACATTACCAGATAAACATGTTTTGTGGTGTTCAGAAAAAAACTCAAGCTTTTAGAAGTCTTATGAATACAGCCAGAATATGAGAGGTAAATTCCTTCACAGCCTGTTATTGCTGTTACGTGGATTCCTCCTCAGAATGAATTCTTGACTTAAATAGCTTGTGAGTGTGTATCTTCCACCATCTTAGCTTTGACCTTTTTGGGAATATATTTCTGTAAGACTCTCCTACACACATGAACTACACACAATAGATCCACTTCAGGTCCAAGTTATTTGTGGTATTATTTGTGGGGGCTGATTAGCATAAAACAGTGATTTTGAGCTTGTGGGTCAATGATTCAGTCTGGCCTTTAATACATATGTAATACACATATGTAACCAAGTGAATGAATGAGGAAAAGCTCAGGAAGAGAGGTGAAGAGGTGGATATGATGTCTGATGGCAAAAACATCATCATACTGTAGGCTCTGTTGTCAGTTTTCTGAAGTAAAGCAGCCATTTATAAATGTGATCAAATTAAGTACACAAAAGAAAACTGGAAAAAAAGAAAAGGCGTCTGGTTGACTGATAATGTAATGTGGAGGTAATACAAATGTATTCATCATTTATGCTAATAAAGGTAAGCTGGTAAATTTAATATCATGGCTAACCTCTGGTGCCCTGTGATTACACTAATCACATATTTCAAAAAATAAATAAATAAATAAATATACACCATATTCTGTAAAATCCACTTATGCTAGACAAGATTTCTTGCTAGATTGTTTTCTCTTTTTAATTATTTATTTTATATTGTTTTGCACAATCTCACTCTTATAATTAAACAGCTTAAGCTTAAAATCATGACTTTAAAAGGTGTGAAGTTGTGTGTTATTAACGTGATCCGATCCTGCAAAATTTCACAGAAAATGAGGTGCAGGAGTATATACTATAATTGCGTTGTTTCTAGAGTTGTATTGTGTAGATGATGTGAGAGATGTGCATCTTTGTCGTTCAGGACACTGGTCACCATCAGGACGAGCATGGATCCATTTTTGTGAACGAGGCAGCATTTATTTCTCCCTCTCTAAACAACCGGCACATCCACCTTCAACATCATCCACACCATCATCATCAGACTGTCCACCTGCACTCAGGATCTATAGGATTCTCAGATTCTCCCAGTGCTCAGAACAGTCACAATTCACTCCTGGCACGATCCAACCACAGACAGAGCTCTGCTGGAGTGTCCGATGCTCCTGCAAGTCATGAGAGTTGGACTGGAGGAACAATGTACACGACCTCTCTGAGAAGTCTAACAGAGAGCCCAAATAATGGTAATGTTTTTACCATTCACTTGTCACTTGTTACTTAGTTCTGTTGATAGTAATATACAGCCCCATATACAAATATCTGCATTTCTTGATATGAAAAAGTAAAAATAGTAATATTCTGAAATATTATTGCAATTTGATATAACTGTTTTCTGTTTTAATATATTTTAAAATGTAATTTATTCCTGTGATGGCAAGAGCTGGGTTTTCAGCATCATTACTCCTGTCTCTTCAGTGTCACATGATCCTTCAGAAATCATTAGAAACATTTCTTATTATCAATATTGAACATAGTTATGATTAGGATTTTTTTTCAGGATTCTTTGATGAATAGAAAGTTCAAAAGGACAACTTTTATTTGAAATATAAATCTTTTGTAGCATTATAAATGTATTTACTGGTTTCATTCAATTTAATACATTTGCTGAATAAAAGTAATAGTTTTTTTTTTTTTTAATCTTAATGACCTAAACCTGATCAAATCTGGCTCAATGTAAAAAAGCTTCACATTATGTAACACTTGAGTTAAAAACAAGACTTAAAACAGGGATGCATTATTAATAATTGGATGAATCCCATTTAAAGCCATTATAAAATACAAGTTGCAACATTACTTGGCGACCATAAATAAGTCATGTCAAGTCATCTATATAGCGCTTTTAACAATGTAGATTGTTTCAAAGCAGCTTTACAGAGGTAAACATATAATTTAAGGTAACGGAGACTTACCTTAAAGGTAACTTCCGTTGAAATTATAATTTGCTATTAAAACAGGGGCCGCTAAGACGACACCGTTCTCTCTAAACAGACTTTAAACGCGAACCTGTGATGAGCGCTGATGGCGTTCACATGCGCATTAAGAATTTATTCTATACTTATGTGCGTTTGAATATATGTGCGCAGTTGTAATTCCACAAGTCATGCCTAAACAAACTACTTGTCTTGCCTATAAATTTGCTACAGAATTTTATTTAATTTTATCACTTCGTGGTTAAGTACGCGAACCTAATTTCCCACAACGCTTTATCTGTAGAGTGGTAAAGGGATCCTCCATAGGGAGAGGCTAGTTAACTTCAAAACTGCATTGTCATCGGGTCCAGGCGAAGGTCCTTTGTCAGATCTGGATATGGCCTGGATCCGGCAGGCTGCGGGAAAACCTCGGGATAAACAAAGACACTAAAATTAGCGTATATGCCATTCTTCTTATGATGTAATGAGTACATCAGGATTTAAGGGAAGTGTTTCCAGTTCCGGCTGACCTAATCTATGCAGCCTAACATTGAATTATAGAAGTCTATAATATATTATGTGTATGCTAGGTCAAAGAGATGTGTTTTTAATCTAGCTTTGAACTGACAGAATGTGTCTGCTTCACGGACAATGTTAGGAAGATTGTTCCAACATTTTGGTGCTAAATAGGAAAAGGATCTACCGCCAGCAGTTGATTTTGATATTCTAGGTATTATCAACTGGCCAGAGTTTTGAGATCGTAATAGACGTGAAGGACTATAATGCGTTAAGAACTCGCTCAAGTACTGCGGAGCTAAACCATTTAGTGCTTTGTAAGTAATCAGCAATATTTTAAAATTTATATGATGTTTAATAGGGAGCCAATGCAGTGTTGACAGAACCAGGTTAATATGGTCATACTTCCTGGTTCTAGTAAGAACTTGAGCTGCTGCGTTTTGGACCAGCTGTAGTTTGTTTAGTAAGCGTGCAGGGCAACCACCCAGTAGAGCATTACTATAATCTAGCCTTAATGTCATGAACGCATGAACTAATTGTTATGCATTTGTCAAGGAGAGCATATGGCGTGATTTAGATATATTTTTAAGATGGAAAAATGCTTTTTTTACAGATACTAGACACATGACTTTCAAATGAAAGATTGCTATCAAAGAGCACATCCAGGTTCCTAACCGACGACGAAGACTTAACAGAGCAGCCATCAAGTGTTAGACAGTATTCTAGGTTATTACGTGTTGAAGTTTTTTGTCCAATAATTAGAATCTGTTTTTTTTTTTTTTTCAGAATTTAGTAGTAGGAAATTACTAGTCATCCAATTTTTTATATCAGCCATGCATTCTGTTAATTTTGTGAAATATTTAATGATAAAATTGTAATCTTATTATAAAGTGTTACCATTTCATATGATTCATGCTTAAAGAAGATGGCCATATTAAAATATCTGCAAAGACCAGAGCATTAAAATTACATAAATGTAGACCTATTACATGTACAGTCTCTCACTTTATTTGCTTCTATTTTAGAACACTTAATGATTATCTAATCAAAATGTCTAACAAATCTAAACAATATGCACTCTAGTGATAAAAAAGAACTGAAATCGATTGCGTTTCTGATTTGTGTATGTTTCTGTCGGCTGAACATGAATATCAATGTTGAGAAAGCAATCACGTCTAGCTTTAAGTATACAACTTTGCCAGCTAATGAATGCATAAAAGTGACCAGCTGGATATAAACTAATACAAATAGATGGTAACAATTGCGACAAAAAACATTTGGGTCAGGTCTGCCCGTGTTTTTGTCACATTGCTTTAATAGCTTGAAGTAGCCGTTACTGTTATTCCTCTCAGACTCGACGGCAAACTTCTGTTCTTTCTCTGCTGATACAGCATCTAGTCAACAAATTAATTACTTTATAATGAAATGGCAATATGTACTTTAGTGTTCTGTATTCATACCCTTTCACTGTCTGTGTTTTCAATGCGCATCTGAAGTGTCAGCGCTCTCTGTGCATCTTGTAATCTCCGTGCTCGCGCTGCCTCACATGTTAACGTAAACAACTCAGCCAGTGAAAGTTTGAAATCCTATAGAGGGCGCTCTCGCTCTGTATAATGCCAGAAGTCTCTTCAGCGCTCTCCTACTGTGTAATGACTGCGCACACTTCTCAGCCGCTCCAGCAACGGACGCAACCCGGAAAAACTATCGGGTGTTGATTGGTGGAACTATCGTTATCGGCAACAATCAACTGTCGGCACCGATATATCGGCAAAACCGATGAATCGGTCGACCTCTAGTATAGGGTCTGACATACAAGTTGTCGATTTAGATGAATTAACAAATTTGCTAAATTCGTCCTCTCCTATATCCCTAAGCTCACACCAGCGAGCAAACACTGGCCCAATATTGATCCTTTTCCGGCCTTTTACTTGACGACTCACCCTTTTCCTCTTCCGAGTCTCCTCCGACAAAACCTTTTTCTTCTTAGTTTTTGTTACTGCTTCGGCCATGACAAAAACATAAGCACAAAAGCCGGAAAACAAACGCTGGTTGGCCTCTCATGTCCGAATCTGAGGAAGTGGTGGGGGAAGTGACGTATGCCGTAAAGCAGTCGAATTTTGTAGTTCTTTTTGTGCTCGGGTTACTACCCGAACCCCGAAGTTACATAGTGCCAGTAAAAGCGATACAGACCATGTCAGGCTATGGCAGACGTGTTATTTAACCTATTGTAAGTCGATGTACCATCCCAAGGGTCTTGGAAATATATAATGAAGGTTGAAAAACTACATAGTGTTACTTTAAAACCTGTGTTGCAAGCAGCACAGGTCGATTCGCTTTCTTTGTGTTGTTAATCTGTGTTTAATAACAAAGATTCATCCTCACTCTATCACACCCAGCTACAAACATACACAGATACACATCTGTCTCAGGGATCAATTGCACCTCTGTCTATTGACTGTCGGGATGACAGTGGCGTGTGAATCAAGGCCCGCCAGCTACAGGAGACTGATTGGAACATTGATCTAAAAAATCTATACCAAACTCATTACCGAGTGACCTGTCATCTTACAAGAGCGAGGAGGGGAGAGGGACAGAAACGTATCATCTGATATTTACTCATGAGCTGTTCAAGGTGTCTGTTTAACGTTATGAATCGTCCCTCTCACACATACAAACACATACACTTCATCTCTGTAATGTCTAAAGGTACTTGTTGAACATTTAACACTTGTATACTACAGTAAATTACGCATCTTATTTACTTGCTTTAAAGGTTGTATCCTGTGTGAATTGATTGCCTCATTAACCCTCTCTCATTATTGACAGAGTGTGCACAAGGGTGCATGTTTAGCTAGATTAGGGTCCCACTTCATAGCTTTATCATCTATAGAGTCTTTTTCAACATAAATATCCATAGTGTATATTTACCACATTTGTTTACCCAGTGTCCCCTGCTTTCTACAAGAAAATTCTATCAGTGTGTGCGTAATTGCATACTAAGCAGGTACTACATTTGAATTTGAACTTACTTCATGACCATTAAAAAATAATGCCATATATAGTATGAATATGGATAGTATGAATTAAATTCATTCAAAACTGTCACGTCGCTTCACTACTATTCACAAATCCTCTCCCATGGCCTCATGGGATAGTAAGTGTCCAGCATATGCGCAGTTCAGAATCGTGGTGGAAGTAGTAGGTCATCCAGGGACTTTTCACCTACTGTTTTTCACATACTTTGTATACTATTAGCGTACTGTTTTTCACATACTATATCGTAGGAAAGTATTCGATTTCGGATGCAGCGTATGTCAGTCTTGACACCATCTGATGAGTGTTTCACTCAGGTCAGTTTGGCTGGTTGACATGGCTCAGTTAGCCTGTGCTGGTAGTAGCATTTTTCTCCTTGATGGGCATTTATGCAAAATACAGATTTTTACAAAAAAACAAAAACAATATATATATATTATTCAGCATGGATACATTAAATCAATACATGTATAATGTTACAAAAGGTTTCTTTTTCAGTGCTATCCTTTTGAACTTTCTATTCATCAAAAAATGAAAGAAATTATCAACGTATTAAGCAGCACAACCGTTTTCAACATTGATAATAAGAAGAAATGTTTCTTCAGCATCAAATCAGCAAATCAGAATGATTTCTGAAGGATCATGTGACTAAAGCTGAATTTTAAGCATCATTACTCCAGTCTTCACTGTGACGAGCAAAAATTACATCTTAAAATGTATTTAAAAATATATTTGTAAATTGCAATCATTATTAAATTAAAGTGCATTAAATATGCACTCTTATGTGTATTTCACATAAGAGACTTTCGAAATTGCAATAATATTTCACACAGGAGACTTTCATACATTAAAAATACCTGTTCTGGACCACTTTATCTGGAGGTTATGTTTGGGCTACCAAACAAAGAGGAAAAAATAAATAAAAATAATCCACTAAAGCTCTGAAGCAATTGGAAATTCAGTTTTCCCCTGTTGATATGACACCTCAAGTGAATTACATCATAAACATCTAGGGTCACAAAAGATTATGTTGATGATGCATGCACAGGCTTAAACTGAAAAAAAAAATCTCTTTATAGTCTACCTTCAAAATTGAACATTCGTTACCTGTCCTTCACATTATCCTTTATCTCTATATATGAAAGCCTTGATTGAAGTGCTTGTTAAATCAGCATGACTATAACACTGCTTTGTTTAACTGTTTATTCAGAGGTCAAGAACACAGCCTTACAATAGTCAGTTTGACCTTCACTGTTCAAACAGTGCTCAGCTAACAACATTACCTCACATACACACACATGAATGAATTACTAGTCTGAATGAAGGGAATGAAACTGGGTCATAGTCCCTGTTGAGAAGCAGGTAATTAAATGTTAGAAGGATTCATCAGTTTCATTCACATCATCACATGAATGTAAATTACATGTGATAGCACTTTAGCTGTACCCCTTTTGTGGGTTAGATTTTTTGAATGCAGCAACATGAATATGAGGGTAATAGTTTGCTGAAAAATGTAAAACTTCCAACCCCTTTTTTAATGGATGTCAATAGAGGCTAGGGTTCACTACGCTTCATATTCCGCTTTTGTGAGGAAATACAGTACTTTGAAAAAGTCTTTGGGCTTTATCATAGTGTTTTTTGCTAGTTTCAGCCCGAAGCAGTTATCATTTTCACGTCCTGCACCACGTTGTTTAAATAGCAAATGCATTTGCACCCAGTTGCGCCCATGGGCTTGCTGGTCTGAAAACGGAAGTGTGTTTAGGCGCATTGCTATTTTGAGGCATCTGAAATAGACTGCGCCATTGACCAACTGAAACCTGGTCTGAAGTCAATGGCGCAGTATTTTTTTGTTATTTAAAGAGCGAGTTAGTAATGTCTTAGTAATGCATTAGTAATCTGTAGGTGGGTCCACAACGCGCATATACTTTGTCCCGTAGATGGTCTGCTTGCAGGCTTTAACTTTGTGCACGAGAAGATCCGTTTCCTCGCTAGAGAAACATTGAGTTTTTCCGCTTGCAAATTCTGCCACATAAATAGGTAATCCGCCATGGCGCGAGCGCAACTGGCTTTTAAAGGGAATGGGAGATGAGACTCTGATTGGTTTATTGCACGTTACACCCAAAACACACCCATTACACATTAAGAGAGAATAGGGACAACCCTCATCAAAGGGTCATCTTTTGCTTTTGTTCATTTAATAAATCGACAACCCATCATCTAAATCTTCAACATGTTTGCTCTTAAACATTAATTTTGGATTGGTCTATTTTTAGAGTTTACACTGAACAAAAACGCTATTTTATAGGATAGGTCACTGATCTTGATCAGATTGTTTGACAGGTATGATTTAGTTTGCTTCAGGTGAATATTGATGACGTAATGACTAATAACATCCGATTTGTTTTCACAGATGTGGGTCAGCTTAGCCATCTCCAAGAATTTTGGTCAGCCGAAGGAACAGGGGTGGGGCTTCCTCAAGCCGACGTCCTGCTTGTCAACCAGCCCTTTGTTACCATGGAGACAGAGAACATAGATACTGATGGAGAGGAGAACATTGTATATCTCTGAAATGAACAAACAAGCTTTAGTTGGTTTTGAAACAAAACATTTGGACTTGGATTTGCAATTTGAGATTTGGATCAGGATATGATCCCACTCTTTGTGTGTGTTTTTTTTTTTTTTTCCATTAATCTTAGCACACTTTTGGCCTTCTGTGACATTCTCCAGACTTCATAGCACTTACTTTGGTCCGTGTGTGAGATGGGGCTTGTCGAGTGGCTGTGTTTTTCTTTATAGCCTAGAGCCTGCAATGATTGAATCAGGTTAGGCAGTTTCTGCACACGTTTAGTCACACTAAAGTCCCCTCCCACATTGCTGCACTGTGTAGTTTTCTCCAACTGTCCATGTCAGTTTACATCAGGACACAAAAATACTGACCCTTTCGTTCAGTAGATGGATGATGACTTGGCTTATAAAAGCATTCTCTGCCTATTATATGAGTCAGGCTTGTGTGTGTGTGTGTGTGTGTGTGTGTGTTAGCGTAAGGAATCACATCATCATCTCTTTCAAATTCAATCTCTCACATTAGGTAATTGGTTTCACATGTATGGATGGAGGGGAATGTGTAAAATGTATCCTTCTGAAACATTTCAGTTATTTGATGCTCACGAGACATTGCCTATAATGTCATGTATGCAGTGAACATCTGAAAAGTCTCTTCAGCATTCAGATTACACACTGGCATTCACCTTTCTCTTGATACTTTAGTAGACAGTATATTGTCATATCAGCTTTGTTCATGCATTTTGAGAGTTGTCAGTTACATTATTCATTGTTTTTGTGGATCAACATTTTCATCACTTTTTGTTCATACATAGGCTATATTATTGCAAATAGCATAAATTCAGGCCTGCTGTAATTTCAATCACACACAAAAAAAATCCCTATTCAAATTCAAGCCATGATTATTATATAAAAAAAGGACTACAGACCAGTGCTAGGGGTTAATATGTACTAATTCAGTGTGTATTTGCTTTTTATCACTGATTTAAACGCAGGTGCTTTGCTGCGCATGAGAACACTTGCTATCCTTTGTGTTTTGTTTCTTCTAATGCATAGACCCTATTTATTGTTGATATTTTTAAGAAATAATTTTATGTACATAGAGCATGTTTTGTATAATTGTTATATGTAGACGGGTGTAGTAAATGTTCATACATCAGCTTGTGTGTTTTTTTTTTTTTCTTATTTTAAATCATCTTCATCCATTTTATTAGCATCCTGAAATCTAATATTTACAATGATGTGTTTATGTACTTAACTGCTAGATACCATTTCCAAATAGATATTTTAAATTCTTTGACGGTATATGTCATCTATGCATTTTTGAATGCAGGTCTAAATATGTCAACTTTGATTTCATCTTGACTTTAAAAAACATAAATAATTAAATTGTAACTTCTCATTATAGTAAAGTTTCCCTTTTAAGTAAGAATGCATTAAGGTACAGAATTGCATTAAAGCCTCATTCTCAGAGTAGGGTGTTCTTTAAACATAATTTATCAAGACTGTAATTGCAAATGTCAAAATTATTTGTTAATTCCTCTTTTCATTACTGCAGCAAATGCATTTAGCTGAACAAGTAACGTGAATAATATGAGCGACCCCAAACCATAACTCTAGAACCAGCTGATTAATAATCCACAGTACAGTTTTTCAGTAGACTGAAATATTCATCAGTACAAGACAAAACACATGCTGCTTGGCAGAAAAAAATTATGCAAATGTGTTGGATTTTATAAGTCCAAAATTTGCCTTTAGGTTGGAACTTCTAGAATTTCAAAGTACTGTAGGTCTGACCAAAATAAGGGAAAGGCCTCATTGCAGATATGGCTACATTCAATTACTGTGGTTAAAATTGATAATCATAAAGTCATATATTTTCTTAATCTCTTTTTTTCTGTTTATCACCCTCCCCCTATTATTTAGGGACCTCTAAATGTTATTTGCACACTAACAAAGTCTATATGTAGTGCTGCTTAGTAATGCGTCTGTGGGAGGGGACAGTAGCCAACCGTACAAAAAGCCTCCCCATGGCACCGTAATGACTTTAGGAGCAGTTCCACTGTAAACCTGTCATCCCAGCAAATAAATAACGGCCATTAACTAGCATCCCACCTATGGCCACTTTCCTGTGCACACTACTCTACATATTACTCTGACGGTTGTGTTAATCTAGAGACGTGAGAGGACACAAACATAATGAAAATAAAAAATTGGCTACCAGGCGGACCAAGTTGTGTCTTTGATTTTGGAGGCCTAGATGTGGAACCAAAAAGTTATATCTGCTACAAGACACACAGAACATATTTTTGCATTTTACTGTTTTGCTTTTTTCTTTTCTTTGTAAACGTGCATTTTTGACAATTTTTCTCATCTTTTAGTGTCTTGCTCATGAGTGCTGAGTTGTAGCGCCTTAGAGCTTAAATCGCACATCAAGACCCTTTCTGTTTTTGAGTTTTTTTACTTCACTGCTCTGCTTCCCTTTAATTTGATTGTGGTGTTCCAACCGCTTATATTTAAGAGCAATGCAACTTTTCTCTGTGTGTATCATTCTGCTCGTCTGTTTATTATATGCCCTTCAAGTGGATTCAGAAATATCTTTATTAGCAAACAAGCAAAATCGTATTTAAAAGTTGCCAAATTGTGACATTGTAAGAGGCGGGTCAATTTAAAACATGAAAACACTGACCCGTAATAAAGATAATATCTATAATGTAGATAGGCTATAGATCGATGAGCAGAAAGTCAGTAGAGAATTCTGTAAAATTAATCAGTCAATTTTCATGGTTTGCTTTTATCATTTGCTTTTTAACATTTATCTTTGATACAATTTATAAATGATAGAAAATAATATTTTTATCATTTTAAATTTAGATGTAGTTGTTTGGGTTTATTGTTCACAATATATATATATATATATATATATATATATATATATATATATATATTGTGTATGTAGCCATACTAATACTGTGTTTGACCCACTTTCGCCTTCAGAACTGCCTTAATTTTACGTGGCATTGATTCAACAAGGTGCTGAAAGCATTCTTTAGAAATGTTGGCCCATATTGATAGGATAGCATCTTGCAGTTGATGGAGATTTGTGGGATGCACATCCGGGGCACGAAGCTCCCGTTCCACCACATCCCAAAGATGCTCTATTGGGTTGAGATCTGGTGACTGTGGGGGCCATTTTAGTACAGTGAACTCATTGTCATGTTCAAGAAACCAATTTGAAATAATTCGAGCTTTGTGACATGGTGCATTATCCTGCTGGAAGTAGTTATCAGAGGATCGGTACATGGTGGCCATAAAGGGATGGACATGGTCAGAAACAATGCTCAGGTAGGCTGTGGCATTTAAACGATGCCCAATTGGCACTAAGGGGCCTAAAGTGTGCCAAGAAAACATCCCCCACACCATTACACCACCACCACCAGCCTGCACAGTGGTAACAAGGCATGATGGATCCATGTTCTCATTCTGTTTACGCCAAATTCTGACTCTACCATCTGAATGTCTCAACAGAAATCGAGACTCATCAGACCAGGCAACATTTTTCCAGTCTTCAACTGTCCAACTTTGGTGAGCTCTTGCAAATTGTAGCCTCTTTTTCCTATTTGTAGTGGAGATGAGTGGTACCCGGTGGGGTCTTCTGCTGTTGCGGTTGTGCGTGTTGTGGCTTCACAAATGCTTTGCTGCATACCTCGGTTGTAACGAGTGGTTATTTCAGTCCAAGTTGCTCTTCTATCAGCTTGAATCAGTCAGCCCATTCTCCTCTGACCTCTAGCATCAACAAGGCATTTTGGCCCACAGGACTGCCGCATACTGGATGTTTTTCCCTTTTCACACCATTCTTTGTAAACCCTAGAAATGGTTGTGCATGAAAATACCTAGTAACTGAGCAGATTGTGAAATACTCAGACCGGCCCGTCTGGCACCAACAACCATGCCACGCTCAAAATTGTTTAAATCACCTTTTTTTCCCATTCTGACATTCAGTTTGGAGTTCAGGAGATTGTCTTGACCAGGACCACAGCCCTAAATGCATTGAAGCAACTGCCATGTGATTGGTTGATTAGATAATTGCATTAATGAGAAATTGAACAGGTGTTCCTAATAATCCTTTAGGTGAGTGTATATATATATATATATATATATATATATATATATATATATATATATATATATATATAGGCTACGTAGGCTACATGTTATGTTTCCAGCTTGAATTTGTCACGTTAATAACGAACACCTGATAAATGTTCAATATTAATGTGTCTAAAATAATGTACATTACTCAATATGAACTTATATGAGTAACTAATATGAGTAATATCAATATGGCTGTGAATACCAATATGCAGCTAAATATTCAAACAATATTGTGTGTGTGATATTGTTCTATTCTTCTCACGGATGAAAACAAAACAAACAAATGAGTTATACTTTGTGGGTGTCCTTTTCTGATTTCCTCCCAAATCTTTGTGTGGGTTTTAGAAAGGGGTTGGAGAAATAGATGTACAGTACATCATATCATTTTATTTTTGTCTTGTAACTTTTGGTAACCTTTGTGGGTATCAGTAAATCACACACTGACACACATCTGTACACAAAGCTCCCTTCAGCCACAAAGAAAAGCCGCTTCCCTGTTTACTAAACACACAGTAATTACATACGCACATTACTGAGCTTTGATGATGGGCAGAGGCCCGCAGCCATCACGCACTGTCAAGTGTTCAGTGATCACGGACTCTTTCATTTCTTTCTAATCCCTTCATTTCTACATTCCCTCTTCCTCAGGGAGTGCCAATGCTGTCTTTCATCACTTGACAGAAAAAGACAAGTACTTCCCAATTTGTCCTTCTTTAAGCCGTCACGGACAAACACGCACACAAGCATGTTACCACTTCATGAGCTCCAGTAATTAGAGGATTCTGGTTTGACTGAAGGCCTGTAACTTTAGTCTGCGTGTGGCTGATAGAGCAACATTTTTAAGCCTTTGTCCCATGTGAACCAAGAAAGGTCTCTGTAATTCTGCTGTGGGTGTCAAAACCCGTCATCGGGTGTTTGTAGTGGCGTGTGAGTGGTGATATATACAGTAATAAAGTTAAGCTGTGAAAGGTGCTTAGGGAGTGGGTTTTAACATGGGTCTGAGGAGCACTTGTGCACACATGCAGATCTTCATCTGCACGGCATGCTGAAGTAGGTATCTTAAAGAGTGTCACTTGCGTTAAATCCTCCAATCCCTAAAGCCTCTGAGTCAACAAGACACGTATTCACTGTATCAATCTGAAGGCCTGTATCAGTCAAAACTGTAACAGTGACAGTCCACAAATATACGCAGCTTTCAGTCAAAGAGAAGCCTCTATTCTGAAGCTGTCAGCACAAACACACACACACACACACATTGAGGTGTATGTATTCTCTTCAAAAACATTTCATGTATTAATATACTTCTGAGGGGATGTCAGTCAAAGAAATACAGGGGAATGTCAGAAAGAGATTCGAGAGAGAGAAAGAAAGAGAAACGGGGCAGTGTACCTGTCAGTTAAGAACTTTTAAATGAGTCTTTAGTGCTGAAGGGTGTGTGCAGCACTTTGAAGTCTCTGAATTACAGCCTTTCTCTGCCAGCTTAACAAAGGGATTCTCCCAAAATGTTTAACAGAACATTTACCGCACAAATGCAAAACAGGCACAGAAACAATAACTATAATTTAAAACCATAATTTGGTTTATTTGACTTTGTTTATTTGACTTAGGAAAGGATTACAATGTCCCAGTGTATATGAAATCCCTTACAAAAAATAAGTATGCTTAAAGTTCATTTTATTTAGTGTACTTAAGTAAAGTTCAAGTATATTTTAAGTATACTTATAACAATGTACTAGTACTGTACATAAGTCTACTGTTTCAATACTGCTTGGGACTACATTGGGTCATTTTAGTGTATAAAAGCTTAATATATTATATTATATATATTATATATCATTATGCTCGGTTAAAAGATGGTTTACAAGTATAGTGTAATTTTAAATATACATATTTCTTCATATACATGAAAATTAAATTAATCAAAAGTGACATTAAAGACTATTCATTTATTTACTATTCATTTAATGAATTCTTGCTGAAAAAAGCTAATCATATTTCAATAATTAATTAAATAAATCTTACTGACCCCAAACTTTTAAACTGTAGTGTAAATACTGTACTGACAACTGTTTCTTATATAAACATCACATTAAAACTATCGTGGAAAATTTTACAATGCCTTCTTTTTTTACCATTCAAATGTCCTAGTTGTATAGATGTTTCTATATTTTTAATCTTAAAAATCCATAAAAAAATATAAATAATTACATTTAGATACAAAATTTCAGTTTCTAAAGTATAATAGCTGTTGCACATTTGTGCCAAATATTTCCAACCTTTTTGTCCCTAATAAAGTTTTTTTTTAAGTATTTATGATAGATAGATAGATAGATAGATAGATAGATAGATAGATAGATAGATAGAATGCACACAGTGTCTGTAATTGAAACCGTTTGGCCTTATCGGTTAGTGTGGGTGAGTACACTCACATTTATTCAACCTTTCAACATGTCACCACCATGGACAATAACAAACACGCGCACACCTGTCGTCCCTGAGTGTGTGTTACTGATGGCTCACAACACTCCGACTCAGAGCCATTATTACTCTGGGCTTTTATCTCCCTCAAGAACAGCTGTGTGATAGTGTGTGTGTTAATCTACAGAAGAAGTGACCTCAATAAAGTCGTACAGAGTTGAGAGTGTGGTTGTGTGGGTGGGGGTCTTTCACAAAGTGAGTCTGTGTCAGGGGTAAGTGTGTTTATGTGTGTGTGTAGAGAGAGCCTTGTTGAAAGGATGTTTTAATAATGTCTGTGGTGTGTGTGTGTGTGTGTGTGTGTGTGTGTGTGTGTGTGTGTGTGCGCGCATGGACCAGTAGGGAAGCATTATGAAGACTACATGATAGAAGATGAAGGTTCATTCTGCAGTTCAGCTGACTAAAGTTATTACTATCCCAGTCGACCCACCTGCTCTCTCAGCGGTAAACTTCTGGAGACGGCTTTGTTCCCTGAATTTACCCCACTGTGCATGATTGTGCGCGTCTGCGTGTTGACACCCATCCTATATCACGCCTATTGTGATCAAGTGCCTCGTAAGGATCTGTATGCGACTTGTGCTTTTGTCTTACAATAAAAGGTTCTTATTTTATTCAGGAAGTCACAAGGGCAGGAGCTAATAGCTGTCCTGATTGGCCTGTCATCAGAACCCATCCCATCTTATTAGAAACCACACTCCTCCATCTGTCTTCATTAGGACCAGAACCCTTCTCTGCCTTATTTCCTCATAAAGATATCCTCATACATCCAGAGAAGTAATGGTACCACATATCCAACGCTATCCCACAACCAATTCGTACGAATTTGTACGAGTGATTAAAAGGTGTCTAATTCGTACGAATTCGTACGATTTTTCTAAACCCACGTGATGGGTAGGTTTAGGGGCGGGGTCAGGGGTAGGTCATTTGAATGAATTCATACAAATTTGGCTACTTGTAAAATATGTACGATTTAGCAAAAATCGTACAAATTTGTACGAGTGAGGTCGTACGAATTTTACGAGTTGGCTAATTCGTAACAATTCATACGACCTCACTCGTACGAATTTGTAAGTTTTTTGCTAAATCGTACATATTTTACGAGTAGCCAAATTGCTGTGAGATCGGGCTGACATTTCATACTTTAGTGCTATTCACTGCAGAGCAAGGACACAATGGTAGAGTTCTTGTTGATCAGCCTTGAAATTATATTTCACACACTATTTAAAAAAACAAAGAAACAAGTGAATGTTAAAAAGTGAAACTTACATTCCCAAAGTATTTCTGAATCTCTCTAGCATGATTAGAATACAAACAAGATCAGAGTAGGAGTACCCTGTAAACACCCAAAGATTGTGTCTTTCTATGTCTTCATAGATATAGACTCACCAGTCACTTTATTATGTACATCTTGCTAGTACCAGATTGGACCACCTTTTGCCTTCAGAACTGCCTTAATTCTTCAATGCCATATTCAACATAGCTGTTGTAACATTCCTCTGAGATTTTTGTTCATATCATGACAGCATCACGCAGTCGCTGCAGATTTGTCGGCTGCACATCCATGATGCAAATCTCTTGTTCCCCCACATCCCAAAGGTGCTCTATTGGTTTGGCCATTTGAGTTTAATGAACTCATTGTCATGTTCAAGAAACCAGTTAGATGATTTGAGCTTTGTGAGCGTTATCCTGCTGGAAGTGGCACTCAGAAAATGGGCACACTGTTGTCATAAAGGGATGTACGTGGTCAGCAACAATAAACAGGTACAGGTAGGCTGTGGCATTTAAAACAATACTCATTTGGGCCCACAATGTGCCAAAAAAATATTCCCAGCAGCAGCAGCCTGAACCATTGAAACAAGACAGGATGGATCCATGCTTTCCTGTTGTTTACGCCCAATTCTGACCCAATCTGATTGTTGCAGCAGAAATCAAAAAATGTATAAGACCAGGCAACGTTTTTTCCTTCTTCTATTGTCCAATTTTGTTTAGCTTCTGTTTGACGTGATGTGCGTTCAGAGATGTTCTTCTGCAAGCCTTGGTTGTAAAGAGTAGTTATTTGAGTAACTGTTTTTTTTTTTATCAGCAACAGTTTGGGGTCAAGTTTTTTTTTAAACTAAATTCATACTTTCATTCAGTAAGGATGCATTAAATTTGATCAAAAGTGACAGCAAAGACATTTATAATATTACAAAACATTTCTATTTCAAATAATTGCTGTTCTGAAGGATCATGTGACACTGAAGATGAGTAAAATTCAGAAAATTCAGCTTTGCCATCACATTACAAAATTGCATTTTAAAACACAAATAAATAGAAAACAGTTATACTTTAGCATTTAAAAGTATTTAAAAAAGCTTTACCAGCCTCAAACATTTGAAAAGTGTATATACACCCCCCCCCCCATACTATATGACATTACACTATAAATGCCCTATGACATTATACCATAAATAGGCACATTTTATTTATTATTTCATTATGATTGAATTAGATTGTAGGCTTCAAGACAAATATATATCTGTATGTGTGTCAGTGTATGCAACTAAAAAGCACAAATACCTCAAAGATCATTGAAGGTCCCCTGACATGAAATTTTCACTTTTTTAAACATAAATATTAGTTCCCCTAGCCTGTATTTGGTCCCCTCGTGTCTAGAAATGTCAATCGGTCTAAACCGAGCTTTGGCTATCTTTCTCTGCCTGTGAGAAAATGAAAGCTCAGACGGGCTGATCTTCAATCTCCCCCGTATGACGTCATACGGGGGAAAGGTTACCTCCCCTTTCTCTTCTTTGCCCGCCCAGAGAATTTGTCCCGTCCATGAGAAAATGAGCAAGGATTTTAATTTGTCCTAGAGAAATATCATGGTGTGTGAATGAGCGAAGCACAACAGTTGCTTAATAATTGAATGCACAAATGATCACCTAAGTATTTTTTTATTTCCTTCATCCAATCCCCAGAAGGATCAATGGATTAATTTCATTTACTCTGGAAATGCACTGACACAACACACCAAAGTTTTGTATGTTTGCGCCAAACATTTCACAGACGACTGTTTCCACAATATGGGTCAATTCAGAGCTGGGCTTGCTGAAAGTCTGAAACTAACAGACTTGTCTGACTACAAACCTCGGACAAGTCAACTAATTATATTTATTGTGTTGCTTTACTATTTATGGTTACCTAGCTTGTTACACGTAGAATGTGGCTGTAACATTAGCTATGCAGCTAACAGCCGAGTTACTGTCGCTAATGTAAAGGTAGATAGCATCAGGTATGTGTGTGAATACACACACTGTAATGCGAGTGTTGTACACGTACTTTTAAACGAACCATTCGGAGATGTCCGGCTGGAGCTCCTGAGTAGCAACTTCTTGCTTCTCCATCCGGATCAGACTCTGGGTCAAACTGAAATGCGTGTATGCATGTCATTGCAATATATCCAATGTAAACATGCATGGTACCGTTGCCGCAAGATGGTCAAGGCCACACCCACCCTACACCTTGCCCCGCCTTTTTTCTTCCTCATTAGCATTTCCTCGAAGCTACAGACACTAGCACGGGACGTCTGAATGAAAGCTCATTGTGGGTTGGCTTGTTGTGGCTATAATTCTGTACCAAGGCTGAATTTTTGAAAAGAGATTTCAGATACAGTACTAGTGACCACTAAGGCCTATATCAAAGCCTACAAAAAGAAGCATGTCAGGGGACCTTTAAGCATTAAGGGGGCTATTATGTAGAATTCAGAAACACTTTTTGTAGCAACACAGGTGGATATTAAGTGAACTGCAGCCGGCAACTTATTGCTCGTACTCACACTCGTGTACACATAACGTAAAAAAGACTGTACGTGATTCATTGCCCCAATATGCTCATGACCAAATTCTTTATTTTTCTTCTTCTTAGAAGTAAAAAGAATTTGGAAAAACCTTTTCCTCTCAACAACAAAAAAGTTGAGAAAATCGTAGTTAAGAAAGCATCTGATCATAGCGAAGTGGGTATGTTTGCCCAAGCTCTGCAAGTCACCGTTATCATGTTGGCAAATGAGGCAATTCAAATTCCACTCTTATGAAAGTTTGATTATAAAGTAGAGGCTATAGACTATACAGATCTTACTATGTGAGACTAAAAAACTATTCCTACTGCTACAAGTCCATCATCACTAAACCAACTCATTACTTTTGAACATGTCTTTGTGGATACAAACATTCAGTCATTATTGTCATGAGTCAGAGTGACTAGCAGCTTTTAAACGAAGTGTCAGTCATTAATGCCCTGCTGTGTGACCTCCAAGCAAACGCTTAATATCTCATGAATTCAGTGATCCACAAAGATTGCCGCTGTAATAAAACATTACAGATCCCCAGCAGACCCACACACCACATCACAGCAGTGTGTAATCCAGGAACTGCAGTTGGATGTCAATAAATTCTCTAGATGTTGAGAATGCTTAATGATGACATGATAATTGTTGCAGACAATTTTATATATATTTTACATTACTGACTAATTAAATCATTAGAATAGATACACCGTAACAGTAAACAAATATGCAGTTCTATTTGTGTATTGAGAGATGCTCTTTGGACTGTTGTTGGAAAACTCACTCTCACAAAGTGGGATCATTTCCATTTTATACAAGAATTCTGGACCTCAAATGACTGTGCAGCGTTACAAGAGCGCATATAAACAACATCACTTATATTCCAACAGCAGTCTGACTTTTCAATATTTGAATGATTCAGCTTGTTTGTTTTTCCAGATGTCTGTGTATTGTTGGTGGGGATTTTCAATGAGTCTTTCTGCAGGTTACATTGTAACAAGTGGAGACAAGTGACGGTCTTTATGAGTGAGTCATTAAATTATGTTTTATTAGCAAAGTGCGGGAGGAGCAAGCTCAGATAAATAATTATCACGAGTGGAGAGCACTCAGCAATCAACAATAAGAGGTGTATATAAATATATTCAGCAGTCTCACCTCAATTCGTTGACAGTTTAGCAGCATCCCTCCACCACCCCTTTTACCCTTCTAGTCACTTCTAGGAGTACTCTGGGTTCCGGACAGCACACCAAATATGCATTAATCTTTACTCCCTCTAATTGTATGTAAGTGTGAACTTGTGAAATCCTTCATTCAAATTATGAATTCAAAAACACAGATTTAAAAAATATATAAACCACCAAAGATGTCAGTGATGCCTTTTACATTTTTTAAATCTTTTGCATATTTTTGTGCCAAAATTTTGTGAATGGGTCTTCACTCTACAAAATATGTGCAAAAAACAAATATAGAGCCTTTGTTAATCCTTTGGCAATTATGAAGGCATAGCAGATTCTGTTAAAACTGGATAAGTTCTGTTCCTGCTCATGCCAACTGAAACACTCTTCCAGAACTCTGAATTCAAGCCCACTGTTGGTCAAGTCTGATACAGAATAGTAGACAATCCTCTACAAGGGATGTGTACTTTAGATAACAAACTCAACATGATCAGATATGCAGCCCAGGCTTGATTCAAGATCATGCTGAGCACAGCAGGGCTGCAGGCTTCTTAATGGAAAGTGGTAAATTAAGTCTCCCTGTAAGACACTGAACACATACACAAGCACCGTGATCTAAGATTACATGCATACAAAATAATTTGCATGCTGAAACATCTCTCTGAATGTTTTGCAAGTGGTAACAGTCTTCACAATTTTTATTTTAAAATGCACCTGACAAATGAACACACATACGTACTCACAAACGGTTTGTAATGCATGATCTGTATTCTAAGGCTAATAGATTAATACCAAATCAATGCATGAAGGGCATGTAACATAATTCACATTAATTCACATCAGCTCCTTGGCTCGACTAATGAACAACCCATGAGGAAACATAAATCAGTTAGGCAGATCAATAGGCCTATGTTATAATACATCCATTTCTCTTTCTCTTATATGTTCAAGTTCAGCATGATTAATTGGCATGGTAAATGATGGTACATTTGTATTGCTAAGGCACACATAACTCTGTCTTTTTCTCTTCTATCCTTTTCTCCCACACACATTGGTAGGCGAGGAGAGCGTGAGTGAGCGATGCAGAATAGTAAACTCATTGATTTCTTTACAACATTACAAGGCCCAGTAACATGTAGCATGACTCAAATATGAGTTGGATTCATGCATTAAATCAACATTGCCAAGTGCTTTTGCAAACAATGTCCTATTCATAACAATACATGTATGAAAATGTAATCACCTGCCTTGAATACCTGTACAATATTGAGTTCCACAAGTCTGAGTACATATACATTCAAGTCTCTTAAACTCACCGAGGCTGTAGTTATTTGATAAAAAATCAAATATTGTAAAATATGATTACAATTTAAAAGAGCTCTTAACTATTTGAATATATTTTAAAATATAATTTATTCCTATGATGCCAAAGCTGAATTTTGTGTCACACGATCCTTCAGAAATCATTCCAACATGCTTATTTGGTGCATATGAAAAAAAAAAAAAATTATTGAAAACACTGTATGAACGTAACAAGATTAAGGAGATCATTCACCTGGACCCTGCCACAGCACCACAACAAGGTCCTTTTTAACAGTTTTACAAAGTATAGCAATGTTTCTTGTAAACGAAGCGTACAACTAAGGAGGAATACAAAGACTTCAAGAGGGGGCAATGCCAAAATAACAAACAAAAGTTTAATCTACCTGGGAGTAACATGGACCCTACCCTCTCAAAGAAAAGAACAAATCAACAACAGAAATGTACACTCCAGGAGAAAACAGGGGATCACCAAATAAAATGGCACCCACCTCCCTACAGTTCCCCAAATAATAAAGAAAAACGAACGATCAGGAGAATAACGGCTTTAGTGGTAAAGTAACTGTACAATAACAAAGTTGAGTTGTAGACTGGGGAATCTCACAGTAAAGCAAAGGTACTTTAGGGTTAAGCATTCAATAGTCCTTATTGAAGTCGCTACATTTTCAAGCAACAGTACTAAGCAGCAGAACACTACTTTTTCAAAAAAGAATCAGTACATTTATTCAAAATGCATTTAAACATTTTATTCAATATGCATTTATACATTTCATTCAACATATTCAAAAAGAATTGCTACTTTTAAAAAAGAATCGCTACTTTTTCAAAAAGAATCGCTAATTTTTTTTAAAGAATCGCTACTTTAAAAAAAAGAATTGCTACTTTTTTTTAAATCGCTACAATTTCAAAAAGAATCGCTATTTTTTTAAAAGAATCAGTACATTTATTCAATATGTCCATTTTATACATTTCATTCAACATGCATCAATACATACAATCAAACAACTTTTTCTCAAAAGTATACTACTTTTTAAAAAAGAATCGCTACTTTTTAAAAAAGAATCGCAACATTTTCAGAAAGAATCGCTACTTTCTCGAAAATAATCGCTAAATACATTTCATTCAACATGCATCAATACATACATGTATTGTATCAATACAATCAATGCAATCACCACATTTTCAAAAAGAATCGCCACTTTTTAAAAGAATCGCAACTTTTTTTTAAAAAGAATCGCTACTTTAAAAAAAAGAATCACCACATTTTCAAAAAGAATCGCTACTTTTTCTAAAAGAATCGCTACTTTTTCTAAAAGAATTAGTAAATTTATTCAATATGTACATTTTATACATTTCATTCAACATGCATCAATACATACAATCAATCAACTTTTTCCCAAAAGGATCACTAGACTTTCAGAAAGAATCGCTACTCTTTCAGAAAGAATCGCTACTTTAAAAAAAGAATCGCTACATTTAAAAAAAAAAGAATCTCTACATTTTAAAAAAGAATCGCTACATTTTAAGAAAGAATCGCTACTTTAAAAAAAAAAAGAATCGCTACTTTCTCAAATAATTGCTACTTTTTCCCAAAAGGATCACTACATTTTCAGAAAGAATCGCAACTTTAAAAAAAAAAGAATCGCTACATTTTCAAAAATAATCGCTACTTTCTCAAATAATTGCTATATACATTTCTTTCAGCATGCATCAATACATAGGCCTACAATCAATCAATACAATCACCACATTTTCAAAAAGAATCGCTACTTTTAAAAAAAGATTGCTACATTTTCCAAAGGAATTGCTACTTTTTCAAAAAGAATCGCTAGTTTTTAAAAAGAATCGCTACTTTCATATTATGCATGCACTCAATCGGAAGTGTAGGTAAAAAAATGACCTAGAAATAGTGCAAAAGCTCAAATATTTCTTACTCATTTTATGTCATAAGTTTCTTTATTTTAGTGGACTCAGACCTTTGGTCCCCAGTGTATTATTTAACATTTTGTAGATTTATAGAATGTAAAAGAGATCAAGAAATCAAGAGATGCTTTGAATAAGCTACATGTATACCATGCCAGCATGATGTTTTACAGCAACACAGGGAGAGAAGAGTAGCCTCAGGCTCCCCCGCTAGCATTCTGAAGTTGTACATTTGGGTAAACTGCGGAGATAGTTACTTCTCAGTATCCCTGAGGAGTCACACAGCATGATCATAAACAGCCACATCGCAAAACACTGGAGGAATGATAGACGGAACTGGTGCAGCAGCAACTGAAAATAAACACACTGATCCAAATACAGCATTTGGTCAACGTTATACAGCAAACTTTAAATAAACCAAGGCATGTCCTTGAATGTATAAAAATCAAACTTTAATGTCAGCTTGCTCATCAGTGAAGAAATAAAATGCTGTTCCAGTTGAAGTTACATAATATTATCATGATAAGCATCACAACACATTACAGCACAGCATGTTAGGGAACACGCAAAGGCAGCTTTCATGGATGAGTCATGTTCATGAGTCATGAGTCATGTTCTCATTGCATCGCATCTCATTGCATTAAACTTCCTCAGGCCACACCCCCATCTGCAGCTCAGCAACCTGCGAGTTCCTCGAATGTAGGCGCGGGCCGACTTCTGATGTGCCCCGAGTAGATGTCGATCGCCGCATCGCAAGGTGAGCTGGAATCTTCTGGGGATGTAGATTCAGCTGTGCTGCCGCCTTCTGCCATTCCAGCATTGTCCGAGTTCGACCCGGAACTGACAGCTATGCTTTCCCAGGCCGCCCCCGAGCATCGGGCTAGTGTGGAACCCTCCACCCTGTCCTGAGCGCTGTGGTTGGATGATTGGTTCTTGGGGCTGCAAGGTTTTCGTCTACTTTGGCGGCGAAATTCTACAGAGCTGCGGGACAGGCTGCCGCCTCGCTGCACGCCATGGCCATCCTCCAGGTCTACCAGGCCAGGATGCTCAAGGACGTGCACGAGGGCAGAGCTGACCAAGGGCTCTTTGATGAGCTGCGTGCCGCCACCGACCTCACTCTCCGAGCGACGAAAGTGACCGCACGCTCACTTGGCCAGGTGATGTCCACAGCTGTGGTCCAGGAATGACACCTATGGCTTAACCTGGCTTATCCAGCAGCCATATCACCCTGTAGCCCAAGACTGGTTGCCCACTGGAGCTAAGTAGGGCTGAGCCTGGTTAGTACCTGGATGGGAGACCTTCTGAGAAAACCAGGTTGCTGCTGGAAGACGTGTTAGTGAGGCCAGCAGGGGGTGCTCACCCTGTGGTCTATGTGGGTCCTGACGCCCCAGTATAGTGACGGGGACACTATACTGTCAAAGAGCACCGTCCTTCGGATGAGACGTTAAACCGAGGTCCTGACTCTCTGTGGTCATTAAAAATTCCAGGATGTCCTTCGAAAAAGAGTAGGAGTGTAACCCCGGCATCCTAGCCAAATTTGCCCCTTGGCCTCTGTCCATCATGGCCTTCTAATCATCCCCACATACTGATTGGCTTCATCACTGTCTCCTTTCCACCAGTAAGCTGGTGTGTGGTGGGCGTACTGGCGCAATATGGCTGCCGTCGCATCATCCAGGAGGATGCTGCAAATTGGTGGTGGTTGAGGAGACCCCCCCCCCCCTTCCATGTAAAGCGATTTGAGGTCCCAGAGGTACATATAAATGTAACAAGTTATTAATTAACCTGCCCGATATGCGAGATGCCGAGCGGGCTCGTCTCCTCGACTCTCCCATATCCCAGCCAGGCCTTTTCGGCAGTGCGGTCGAGGACTTCGCCCAAAAGTTCTCTGCCGCCTAGAAACAGACTGAGCCTATTAAGCACATACTGCCCTGGCGGCCAGCTGCTGCCTCCACTCAGCCACCGGCGCAATCCACTCAGTCTGTTCGTCCACTCCCGCCCCTCCCGCTCGGCCCAAGCAGCAACCTTCACCCAGGCCGCGCCGTGGAGGTGGTCGTAGAAAGGCGCCCCAGTCCTCTCAAGCCCTGCCACCCACTAAACGCCAGGCCAAGCGACGCTCCTGACGCGGACAGCTCAGAGATGGGCTACACTTCTGTCGAGGAGGTGGTAGCAGGGCCATTCCTTCCCCCGGTGGAGAGCCGGGGGAGAATCTTTTGTTAACCCTAATGTGGTTAATAATGGTTAACTAACACCCCCATCTCTGTGCTCCCAGAGTGCGCGGACGACAGTGTGCGCCACTTACAAGCCTCGCCACTCTTGTTCCCCTCTGTTGCCAGACCCCTGTCAGAGCAGACCCCAGTGGAACGCACGTCCTTCCCTGGTGTCCTCTGACGCGGCCTATGACTGTTCCCCCACACTGGGACGCTCCACCTCCCCAGTCTGGGCCAGTCATACCGCCTCGCTGCCTCACTGAGGGTACGTCTGTGGTCCCCATGACCCCGTTGGTACAGTTTCTGGGAGCCTGGCTTCAGTTTCCCTACCTGTGCCGCTGGGTCGCCAGGACCATCAGGCTCGGCTATGCGATTCAGTTCGCACAATCTCCTCACCGCTTCCAGGGAGTCCGCTACAGGTTGGTCGGTGGCAATGCCCCTGTCATGTGTGCGTAAGTCGCTACCTTACTGGCGAAAGGTGCGATCAAGATTGTCCCTCCAGCCAAAATGAAGTCCGGCTTCTACAGCCCCTACTTCATTGTACCGAAGAAGACCGGTGGGTTACGGCCAATCCTGTATCTGCGCATTTTGAACCGATCCCTTCACAGGCTTCCGTTCAAAATGCTCATGGCCAAACGCATTTTCGTATTCAGCCACAGGAAGGACCTCCTTTCTCAGAGACGGGGCACACTTTGGCACCCTCGTCCCAATCTTTGGAACTTCCACGTGTGGCTCCTGGATGGGACAAGCCAGGTTTGAATACCCTACCACCAGCGGTGGTGGCTACCATCACTTCCGCTAGTGTTTCGTCCACGAGACACCTCTATGCGCTGAAGTGGAACCTCTTCGTCACCTGGTGCTCTTCTCACCGAGAAGACCCCAGTAAATGCCCTATGGCATTTCCTTGCCATTGGCTCGTTTTGTAATACTCGAAGGTGATAGGCTTCTAAGCGAAACCCCATTCGTCATCACGACGTAATGTCTCTGTTCCCTACTCAGGGAAAGAGGGTTACACACGTAACCGAGACGGTAGGCTTTGACACGTCAGCCGCTGTGTCACGTCAGCTAATTCTGAAACATGTCTTCAGGTCTGCCGAGGGCAATTTTTAATATACAAATAACACAGCTGTTTAAAGATCAAAAAGAGGGAGGGCAGAAAAATAAAATGTCAACATGAGCTTTGTCAGCATGCCTGCTCATCTGGTCTGATCCAGTGACGCTTATCATCAGATTCTAAACTCTAATTCCAACACTCAGAGTCTAGTGCAAGTATTAATTACACCAAGTGGTCACAAAACAGAAGTCTTTGTCAAGTGCCTGCCATCTGTCATGTATATGCATGTGTTTTACTGTGGAAAGAGTGTTGGAACTCAATAAACATTTCTTTATTGCATGAGTCATTGCTTGTGAAGCAAAACACTTTAAGAGGGAACTTTGGAAAACACTCACTCTACACACTTTTATCTGCTGTGTATTATCCTTGTTCTTGAGGGTTTCCTACACACACTTGGCTACCAGGGAGTTTTCCACCAGCATGGTGCCGAATCCTTTGGCAACTCTTCTTGTGTTACAGATCATTAAAATTCTAGTAGGAAATGCTGACATAGAATGCTGAGTTGATTTTACATAATGATAAGCCATGTGTATCAATGCTGTGTTTGTTAAGAGTCAGTAATTCAAATGAAATGCTAATGAGAAATGTTGATTTGATCAATACTGTGTTGTTGGCTGTTTGGTCACTGACATGTTGGATTTTCAAATACTGATTTGTATTTGAATGTCTAAGAATGAATATCTGTACCTAAAAAAAGAGAGTATAAATGAATTATTTTGTGTTTGCAGTTCCATAGTACCAACTAATCAAGTATTCTCGTTAGCGTAGAATCTTACATTTAGAATACATACGAGCGAGCCGCTCGAATGGTGGAAGCCATGTTGCACATCCATCTTGAAAATACATTAGCCAAAGAGGGACATAACTGGAAATTCAAGCTTCGCCTTTCGCGTTTTTACACTCAGTGGCACTGTGACGAATGCGAGGGGAAAATCTGACTGCCGGCAGATTTAAAATAATACGGTTTATAAGGTAAAACGCCCTCAGAATGGGAGGGGCTAGAAAGTAATATTCAGTTGGTAGTCATATACAATTTCACAGCAAGATGGGAGAAATTCCTACACAGTGTAGCTTTAACTTTAAAAAAATATCTTCTTTTGTTTTGGCAATAAACATTTTGCCACAAATACAGTTGATTTAGCTTAACTTGTACTGAACTCAGAATATTCAAATGCTATTGGAATTATGGTAAATACAAGTTTCCTAGTTATAAAAATTGGACATGAACGCCCTCTCAAGTCGTATTTACCACTGGGAAACTCTGGGATAATTTTGACACCCAAGTTCCAGAGTTGGGGGTACCATAAACTTTAAACATGGCGAAGGGGAGAACGATTGCTGCTGTGACTGGTATTCTTTATTAGTTTTTTTGACAACAGCTGCTGAACTCAACAGGCCTTGACTTGTTGTTAAAATAGTGCATATTTACATTTATGAATAATCATTTTAAGCGTATTGAATGTTTTATACACAGCGAAAATAGCCTGCATTTGATCGAAATTCCAGAATTGTCAGGACGCTGATAATCTAGATTATATGGTTGTTAATGAAAGGGATACTAAATATAATTTTGGCTTTAATAAGATTTTCCTAATAAATAGGCAAGAATAAACCTGGAGTCCTCCATGATTCCTGTTCTTTCCAACAACAATGCACTTGAATGCGACATAATAATATGTCTGTATGTGAGACTGTCTGTCTCTTTTATCACTATTTTTTCACATCTTTCATCATTATATATAAGAGAGAGAGAGAGAGAGAGAGAGAGAGAGAGAGAGAGAGAGCGAGAGAGAGAGAGAGAGAGAGAGAGAGAGGGGGAGAAAGTGTCCTCTGCAATTAGAGAGGCCTGTGGCGGCCTGACGGTCACATACACTCACACAACAGCTCTAATGAAGGAGCGCTCGTGTGTATTGTTTTCCGAGGGCATTTTGAGTTCATCATACGCTGTCAGCTTAATATGTCATTTGCACTTGAAAATGAACTGTAAATTTAAGTGCAGACTTGCTCCTTTTTAAGGTTTCCCTAACTTATTTTCCAGAACTTCTTGTCATTGACACACCATTTCTCTCTCTGTCTCCTCAATCTCTCTCTTCAGGTAGCGGGGGTGGGGGGGCTGAGGGTCCTTTTATGAGTCTATAAATCTCCAGGCTCCATGGGCCAGGCAGCCCAGAGCAGTAGATCACCGCCAGCCTGTCACACACACGCGCTTAATGAGTCTCAGCCCGCAGGGAGCACAGGGTGGCACAGGGCCGTTTAGACAGAGGACTGTCAATCACACACACACAAACGGGATGGGGACAATTATGAGTCCCAGCACAAAGTGAGGACTCTGAAGGTTTGATTTAGCTGGTCACACTTGCTTTGACTCGCAATGGATGGTGTGTGCTGATTACAATGGTAAAGTACACTCCGAGAAGGCAGTTTTTTCCCTGTGTGTTTGGCGACTCTCCATGCTGTTGCTTATTTCAACAGCAGGAACAACTGATATCAGCCAAAAGCATGACAGTACATTAGTCCTGACAATTCATGCTGTTATACAGTATAAAATCTTTTTGCATGGACTAACTGATAGTTTTGTTGCGAAGAGGTAATTGTATGATATAAACACACAGCTGCACTCTTTTTTCTTGACTGTTTTAAAATAATAATATAATTTGATTTTACTTGTCTTGGGTCAATGACAATGAACACAGACTTTTCAAAATTGAATTATTGAATAAGTAATGACTTCTAGCTGTAGTCCTGTTCAACAGACCCTGTATGAGGCCATTTAACTCTTCACGTTTCAATTTTATTTTATTAATTAGTAAATAAATTCAAACAGGTTGTAAAATGCCAATGAACATTCACTGTAGAATGTAACTTTCATTTCACTTGAAAATTGAAGGCAGCGATTAAAATTATATTTTCAATTTCAGTGAGTTGAAATTTTATATAATACAAAGATGTCCATACAAAAGTGGCATGCTGGCTCAGAAAGTACCAGAAATACGGGATTTGAAATCTATTATCTTTGCTCATGACTTTTTGAGCTTTAAATAACTAAACTAATCTCTATGAAGCGGCACACTTTACGTCATGACAATGAACGATGGCACGACAACAGTCCCAATCCCCTGAGAAGCAACTATCATGAGCTGTGGAAGCAGGCAGGGAAATATTCATGCTCTGGTAGTATATTGAAATATTAGTGATATGTAGGCCTACTGTACTGTATGTTGCTTGCAAAATAAAATACACAGCTACATTCGATGGCACTTTTTGCGGACATAAACCTGAACCCCTTTATTACAGCAGGCCAATCAGTTGTTATTAAACTAGTTTCTCAAACTAAAGAAAAAGATGTTTCTTGGCAGAAATACCTGTTCATGACCTTGTGAAACTACAACACACTCGCACACAAATATGTCCTCATTTTTATTCTCACAAAAGCCTGACCTTTTCTTATTTTTAACATCAGTCCATCTCCCCCGCTTTTGTATATTCATGACCATCATGAGTTAATCTCACATTGTGTTTTGTTGTGGCAGGATAATTCTATCAGTCTTATACAATATGCGCTCTGCCTTTACCTTCATGCTCCAGTGACTGTTCCATTAGTCAGGGAGGGGGTTGTCTATCTTTCTTCCTCTGAATTTTCCTCACCTCCTTTTGTATTTGAGCTTATTTCAAACAGCATTCTCATCCGCATCACACAAAGCTGCATATTTGGGGTTTTTGTTTGATAT
This sequence comes from Meda fulgida, assembly GCA_030578275.1. NCBI lineage: Eukaryota > Metazoa > Chordata > Actinopteri > Cypriniformes > Leuciscidae > Meda > Meda fulgida. The sequence goes on from CM060620.1 coordinate 28,193,597, forward strand.
CTTCAGGGGAAGTTTTCCTGCAGTCAGATGTGGGGAGAATACTTCATGTTCTTCACTTCATGTTTTACCAATCGGCCAGCAAATCATACAAAGTATCAACATTCATCGAAGAATTATATTGAAGAGCCTACTTGTTTCTAACACTGAATTTATTATTTTATAAGATGAGAAGTTTTTTTTCATCTGATACACTTTCAGCATAAAATGTTGTTTGTTTCTGTCCGTATGTACCATTCACTTTTCCTTGGACTGAACTGTGTTTTTAGGCATGCGGATTTAATTCTAATAACAGCAACAGTTACTAGTAACAGCAATTGTTATGTCACTGAAGAAATATACTCAATATTATTTAAAAGTTTGTGGACAGTATGAATATGTTTATGTTTTGAAAGAACTATCTTACACTCACCATTTATTTGATCTGAATTTCTTTGATCAAACTTACAGTAGTATTATTGTGAAATATTAGTACAATAGCGGTTTTCTATTTTACTATGTTTTAAAATGTCATTTCAGAATGATCCTTCAGAAATCATTATAATAGGCTGATTTGGTGCTCAGGAAACATTTCTTATTATTATCAATGTTGAAATCTGTTGTGCTGCTTAATATTTTTGTGGAAACTATTATAACATTTTTCAAGATTCTCTGATTAAAACAAAGTTAAAAGATCAGCATTTATTTGGAATATTAATATTTTGTAACATTGTCTATACTGTCACTTTTGATCAGTTTATTGCATCCTTGATAAAGGAAATGATTAATTTCTTTCAAAAGATCATCTATATATACAAACAATAGGGTAAAAATTTTTTTATTTTTATGTTTATGATTTTATACATTTTTTACAAACTATATATAAAATTTAAAAAATCATAAATTTATATTTTGATATAAAAAGAGAAATTGTTTTGGTTCAGGAGGAACTGTAAAGGTGGCTGCTGTTTGTTTGCAGTGCTCAGTTACCGTCTTTCCACAACTCTGCATATCCTTAAGGAACATGCTGATGACGTGTGATGTCTGTGCGAGGTCGGACATCCTATCAATGCATTTGGACCGAATGCAATGATTGGACGAACAATTTTTGGGCCTGGGACTTCTATAAAAGATAGGGGAGAGCGGGGAACAACCTAACACATTTTGGTTTTGGCTCAATTATTTAAAAAAATTAAGTTAGATTCATATTTTGTTTACACAAGCAACGTACACATCTCTGCTACAAATGAACACTACGTTTTTTTCTAGGACCTACCATTTTCGTACAGTTGCACTGAAAGTGACAGAAGTGCAAATGTTACAACTTACCCAATATATGGGGTTAATTGTAACAGACAGAGGGGTTAGTTGAAACACTTGTGTGTAACACGCATAATTCAGTACTATTTTATCTGTATAGTTTGATATTGTTTGTGCATCTGTATAGATTGATATCCATACATCCATCCCCTACATCCCCAATCATCCATTCATCATTCTATTATGGATCAATATCATGGATAGAGATATAGGAAAGGGCTGGACAGTTTTGCAATAAATAAATAAAATCATCAAATATTGTAATTGAATTATATTTGTGTGTGGCAGCTGCATGCAAAATTATTATTATTATTAATAATAACAGTAATAATAATAAAAACAAGCACATTTTAAAGGGTTTATTGCTTGAAAAACACTAAAAGAGTCTATATTTTTTAATAAATAAACAAGTGATCAATGCATAGTAAACTAATTTTTTAAATTGTAATTCCAATACTGTTTGTGAAAGTCCAACAAAGTTAAATGTGGCAAAAAAATATATAAATAAATACTCAAACCTGAAAATTGTTGCTCCCTGTTTTCATTTGATTATTATTGTACACTTGGCGGCTTAGTTGTAACAATGTGTTACAACTAACCCTGCTGTGTAAAAAATATTTTAAGCCTAGCTAACAGTTGCTAGGAGTTGCAAAACGGTGCTATGTTTTAGCCCACAAGACGGTGATAAAGGAAATATAAAGTAAGATTTGGTGAAGTACACATCCAACTCAGAAACCGAAAAAAACATATGATGAAAAAATTCACAAAACACTCTTTGTCCAGTATCTTCACGAAATCATATCAAAACTTTCCACAAATTCGCGGGAGACCGCCTTCTGGCAGCGAGAGAAAAATAGCGGAAACACAACCTGCTTGATCCTGAATGGAATAACTATGTAAAAGGTCCATGTTACATTTAACCCCGCGTTAGGTTGTGCCAACCAATCTATTATTGGTTGCTATCAGGATGTGAAGAGAGTTTCAACCAGTAGAACAAAAAGTGTTTGAGAAAAACTTCCTACCCTACCTTTAAAAAATATATATCATATATGAAATTCAGTTGTTCTCTTTGCAGAGTAATCACTTTTACACATCTGGATTAGATAACATTTAGGCTAGTTCCCTTTCGTTGTCACTCCGAGTTACGTCGGATGACGACGAATGGGGTTTCGCTTAGAACGCCTATCGACTTCGAGTATACAAAAACGAGCCAATGGCAAAGAAATGGCATGGGTCTGCGGAATTTGCATGGCGTAACTCCGCCCCACCTCGTGGGTATAAAAGGAGGACGCCCGCAACATGCAGTTATGTTTTCGCTTCGGAGCCAAGAGTATCTTTTCACTCCACAGCCATATATGACTTCACTCTACGAGACGAGCCATTCTCTCCGGTGTTGGTGTGACGGCGATCTGCGGCGAGTTCACATTGCCTGCTGATCTGTGCAGTGATCTGCCAGTGAGTGTGTTCTCCCCGCTTGCTTCGACATCACAGAGTTTTTTTTCTCCTCTCACAAAAGAGCTCGCACGCGGCACGTCTTTTTAAAGACGGCTCGCCCGTGCATTTAAAAAAAAAAAAAGTGGCGGCAGATTGGTATCGGACTCTGATGGGCACGAGCGCTGTCTAGTGTGTTAGGGCTTTGATCATGCTTGTACAGCGCTCGTGGGTGATTCATGTTCTCTCTGGGAACATGATCATCGCGTCATTTAGGTCGAGACTCAATGAACTCGCAAGAGTGAGAGTCCCCTCATCCACACCCCGATCTAGCGCTCCCCGAGGGGTGCTACTTCGGCTGGTGGCCAGGGTGACCTGAGGGTTACGGTCTGGAACAAGGCGCCGACTATCTGCGACCCCAGCCCCCCTCCTGTGTGACGGTGCCCGCTAGTGAACCTCCGATTCCCGCGAGTCGACCTTCGGGTGGCCCGCGAGTTTCGGTTGAAGCTACAGAGGAAGATACTATGTCTGTAGCAGCATCACAAGGTGGGCTTGGTTCTTTTGGAAGTGACGACTCGTCACAGCTGCCACCTTCTGGTGTGCTATGCTGTGCCTGAGTCTGATCCGGAGATGACGGCCATGCTTTTCTGGGACGATTGGTTTTTGGGTAAGGCCGCCGACCCGCGTCCACAGCAAACCCCAATATCTTTCTTCCCGGACGTGCATGATGAGATCTCGATGTCCTGAAAGACCCCCGTGTCTTCTCAGGACCGCTCGTTGGTGTCATCCGCCTTTCCCCCCTCACGGGGCCGCTGCCCATGGGTACACTGGGGTCCCCCCGGTTGAACGCTCTGTTGCGATGCTACTGTGTCCTCAGAGTGCTTCCCGGCGCAATCCTAAGCACCCGTCCGAAGCCTGTAGTTCTTTTCGTCTACACTAATCTGTGGCGAAATCCTATAGTGCCACAGGACAGGCAGCCGCCTCACTGCATCCCATGACCGTTCTGTGGTCTACCTGGCCCAGATGCTCATGGTTATGCATGAGGGCGGGACTGACTCGAGGCTCTTTAGTGAGCTACCAAAAAGCGCGCCGCCACTGACCTTGCTCTCCGAGCGACGAAGGTGGCCGTGCGCTCTCCGAGTCAGGTGATGTTTACCACTCTGGGGGTGACCGGTCTGATGTGCAGGATGTCGGCAGACTCGTCTGCTCGACACCCCCAAATCCCAGGTCGGCCTCTTCGGCGGTGCGGTTGAGTTCTTCTGCCCAATAGTTCTCAACCGCCCGGGAGCAGACTGAGGTTATTCTGCCGACGGCCCCTCCGTCCGCTCAGGACCCTCAGTCTGCCAACCGCCGAAGGCGCCCTCCCACGGTTCCAACCCCGCCCGTTCACCTGGGCTGGCTTTGGAAGACCGTGGCCCGCCTCAGCCCTCTCCAGCCCCGCCCCCCGCTAAACGCCGGGTTAAGCGGCGCTTTTGAGATGGGCTGCTCAGAGATGGGACTCAGTTCTTTCCAGGAGTGGTAGCAGGGCCACTCCTTTCCCCAGTGGAGGGCTGGGGAAGAATCCTTATTCAGAAAGAACTGACTCTCTCGTCTCTGAGCACAGAGTTCTCGGATGACACAGACGCCGCCCACAAGCCGTGCTCTCCTCGTCCCCCTCTGTCCCAGAGTTGGTTGACACGGCGTGCCGTCCACAGACCGTTTTGTCCCTGTCCCACTCTGTCACCAGACCCCTGGCAGAGCAGGCCCCCGTGGAACGCTGGTCCTTCCCTGGCCTCCTCTGTCAGGGCGCGGATGTTAACTGCGCCCCCACACCGGATCGCTATGCCGTCCACGTCCGGGCCATTTACTCCACTTCGCTGCCCCTCCGGGGGGACGCCTGTGGTTCGCATGACCCGCTAGTACAGTTCCTGGGAGCCTGGCTAGAGCTTCCCCGTCTGTCCCGCTGGGTCGCCCGCACCATCAGGTTCGGCTATGCGATTCAGTTCGCACGGTCTCCTCCCCGCTACAGGGGAGTCCGCTCCACTTTGGTCGGTGGCAATGCCCCCATCATGAGAGCAGAGATTGCCACCCTGCTGGCGAAGGGTGCAATCGAGACTGTCCCTCTAGCCGAGATGAGGTCCGGCTTCTACAGCCCTTGCTTCATTGTCCCCAAGAAAACCGGTGGGTTACGACCAATTCTGGACCTGCGCGTGCTGAACCGCTCCCTTCACAGAATGCCGTTCAAGATGCTCGCCGCCAAACGCATTTTCGAATGTGTTCGGCCCCAGGATTGGTTTGCAGCGATCGACCTGAAGGACGCCTACTCTCATGTCTCCATTCTTCCTCGACACAGACCGTTCCTCCGGTTTGCTTTCGAGGGGCAGGCATACCAGTACGCGGTTCTCCCTTTCGGGCTAGCCCTGTCTCCTCGCGTCTTCACAAAGGTCGTCGAGGCAGCCCTTGTTCCCCTTCGGGTTCACGGGGTTTGCATCCTGAACTATCTCGACAACTGGCTGATCCTAGCTCACTCTCGAGATCAGGTTTGCGAACACAGGGACCTTGTGCTCCGGCACCTAGCTCGTCTGGGCCTTCGGGTCAACTGGGAGAAGAGCAAACTTTGCCCCGTGCAGAGGATCTCTTTTCTCGGTATGGACATCGACTAGGTCGCCATGTCCGCGCAGCTTACGAGCGAGCGCGCGCAGTCAATGCTGACTTGTCTGAGACAAATTCAGGGCAAGAGTGCGGTTCCACTGATACATTTTCAGAGGCTCCTGGGGTATATGGCATCTGCAGCCGCGGTGACGCCGCTCGGATTGCTTCATATGAGACCGCTTCAGCTTTGGCTTCCCTTGAGTCCCGAGGTGGGCATGGCAGCAAGGCACGCTCCGTGTACCAGTTACCGTCAGACCTTCACCCTGTGGTCGAACCTCATTTTTCTCAGGGCTGCTGTCCCCCTGGAACGAGTTTACCGGCATGTTGTTGTCTCAACAGATGCCTCCACCACGGGCTGGGGCGCCATGTGCAATGGACATACTGCCGCGGGCTCCTGGATAGGACCCCAGCGCCTACGGCATGTCAATTGCCTCGAGTTGCTGGCAGTACGCCTTGCCCTGCACCGCTTCCGGGCGCTGCTCATGGGTCAACACGTACTAGTCCGATCAGACAATACCGCCACTGTAGCGTACATCTACCATCAAGGTGGTCTACGCTCCCGCCGTATGTCGCAACTCGCTCACCACCTCTTATGGAGTCAGAAGCTCTGAGGTCCCTTCGAGCCATTTACATTCCCGGAGCCCTGAACTGTGCAGCCGACGAGCTGTCACGGCTTCAGCCCCTCCCCTGAGAATAGCGACTCCATCCCCAGTCGGTCCAGCTGATTTGGGACCAGTTCGGGGACGCACAGATAGATCTGTTTGCCTCCCACGACTCGACCCATTGCGACCAGTATTATTCTCTGCCTGAGGGCACGCTCGGCACGGATGCTCTGGCGCACAGCTGGCCGCGGGGCCGCAAATATGCGTTTCCCCCAGTGAGCCTTCTTGCGCAGGTCTTGCGCAAGGTCAGGGAGGACGAGGAGCAGGTCCTTCTGGTTGCGCCGTTCTGGCCCACCCGGACTTGGTTCTCCGAACTAGTGCTCCTCGCGACAGCACCTCCTTGGCCAATACCTCTGAGGAAGGACCTCCTTTCTCAGGGACGGGCAACCTGTGGCACCCTCGTCCCGATCTCTGGAACCTCCACGTGTGGCTCCTGGATGGGACGAGGCAGGTTTGAGTACCCTACCACCACTTCCGCTAGAGCGTCGTCCATTAGGCACGCCTACGCGTTGAAGTGGAACCTCTTCGTCAACTGGTGCTCTTCTCGCCGAGAAGACCCCCGGAGGTTTTCGATCAGTTTCGTGCTTTCCTTCCTTCAAGATGGGTTGGAGCGAAGGCTGTCTCCCTCCACCCTCAAGTTTATGTTGCCGCTATTGCCGCACACCACGACTTAGTGGAAGGTAAGTCCGTAGGGAAGCACGACCTGATCGTCAGGTTCCTGAGGGGGGCGAGGAGACTGAATCCTCCTCGCTCTCCTCTCGTTCCCTCTTGGGACCTCTCAGTGGTTTTAAGTGCCCTGCAGAGTGCTCCCTTTGAGCCTCTGCAATCAGTGGAGCTGAAGTTCCTGTCAATGAAGACAGCGCTCCTGGTTGCATTGGCCTCTCTCAAGAGGGTCAGGGACCTGCACGCATTCTCCGTTGACGAAGTGTGCCTGGAATTCGGGCCGGCTTGGATATGTGCCCAAGGTTCCTACCACTCCCTTCCGGGACCAGGTGGTGAACCTGCAAGCGCTGCCCTTGGAGGAGGCAGACCCAGCCTGGGCACTGCTCTGTCCAGTACGCGCTCTCCGCGCCTATGTATACAGGACGCAGTGTTTCAGGACCTCAGACCAGCTCTTTGTCTGTTATGGTGGGAAGCTGAAGGGAAAGGCTCTCTCAAAGCAGAGGTTGTCTCACTGGATAGTGGACACCATTGCTTTGGCATACCAGCAGCAAGGTCGACCGTGCCCCCTTGGTGTGACTGCCCACTCCACCCGGAGTGTGGCATCCTCTTGGGCTCTAGCGCATGGCGCCTCGCTAACAGACATCTGCAGAGCTGCAGGCTGGGCGACACCGAACACATTCGCCAGATTCTACAATCTCCGAGTGGAGCCTGTGTCCTCTCATGTACTCGCTTCAACTAGCTAGTACCGGACCCGCTCAGGTGTCTTCGCTTGCTCGCCATTCCACTCCACGGACTGGATACGTGCGATATTCTCCTCAGGTGAGCTTCTCCGCAAGCCCTGAGTTCCTCCAGCACCCCTGATGCTAGCGCCAGTGTCTATTGCCTGGGCGTCGGCTAGGTGCCTCCCGTGTGCATGGTCCCTCCCCGGAGCTACCCCCACACGTGTATTTCCACTGTAAGCCTCTCTGAGCATGTGTCTTTCCCTTGGCAAGCCACCTTGCCACCCCTGAGGTTGAAATATTCCACCTGCGGCTGGACACCTCAGTATTCTCCATATGTTTCCTTCGGGTCATATGTGTATTTCCAAATGCCCCCCCCCCCCCCCCCCCCCCCCCCCCTCTGGGTTGGTGTTAATTGCATATTTCCTCTAAGCTATGGGATATGCTTCCCAGTGTACCTTGGTATTCCTGTGATAAATAGGAGTCCTTCGTCCAAAGTCTCTCGAGGGCTCAGATTTACGCAGGGCACTGGAAGACAGCTGTGAAGGTGGCGTGATTAGACTGGTAACCCCATTCGTCGTCATCCGACGTAACTCGGAGTGACAACGAAAGGGAACGTCTCGGTTACGTATGTAACCCTCGTTCCCTGAGTAGGGAACGGAGACGTTACGTCTTCCTGCCACTTCCGCTGTACCGCGGGGATCGCCTGAGTTCAGTCTTGGCTCCTCAGCCAAGAAACATAACTGCATGTCGCCGGCGTCCTCCTTTTATACCCACGAGGTGGGGCGTAGTTACGCCATGCAAATTTCGCAGACCCATGGCATTTCTTTGCCATTGGCTCGTTTTTGTATACTCGAAGTCGATAGGTGTTCTAAGCGAAACCCCATTCGTCGTCATCCGACGTAACGTCTCTGTTCCCTACTCAGGGAACGAGGGTTACATACGTAACCGAGACGTTTTCTTCTAGTGTGTGTGGTTCAGGTATTCCCTACATATGTGCGTGTGTGTGTGTGTGTGTGTGTGTGTGAGTGAGAGAGTGTGAAAGAGTGTGTGTGTGTGTGTGTGTGAGAGAGAGAGAGAGAGAGAGAGAGAGAGAGAGAGAGAGAGAGAGAGAGAGAGAGAGAGAGAGAGAGAGAGAGAGAGAGAGAGAGAGAGTGATGTGAGACAAAAATATTTTCAAAGAATGAGTCAGCTTGGACATGAGCCTTTGATTTTAAGATAAATCTGTTTTATTTGCTTGGCCCGTTTCTGCTTTTCATTTAGACTTTATCGCACCTCTCCACTCACTCGAGTTTACTCACATTTCAGAAGAACCATATCAAAAGATGAGACACATCAGCATAAATGCTGATAGGATTCTGCTTCTCTGTCCTTAGTCAACCTTGACTTTCAGCAGCTAAGTGTGTGTTTTATGTGAACCTTGTCACTGTTCTGTTTTGTCCTATTTTAAGATCTTGCTATCCTGTTAAGTGAATACTTTTCTTTTGCTTGATTTCTGTCGTCATATGTGTGTATATGTTTATGTACTAGTATAAGAAATTGCTGTGCAAGTGTGTGCAAAAATAAGTGCTCTGTCTCTCATTTTTAACCTGGTACCTCTGCAGCACATTACAAACTCCAGTGAAAGATCACACGGAAGCAAAGTTCACTCTTCCCGTAATAAACACCTTCTAAAGAGATCAGAGAGGGACAAATCTGATAAGTTTAGAGGAAAGAAACCACTACTCACTTCTCAGCACTGAGCATTTTTATGTACATCTATCAAGATTGGATAAACAAAAATCATATATCTACAATCAATCACGTTTTCTCTTCAGACCACATTGTGAGCTTAAATGTACACTACTAATACTACCCAAATTAATAAATGTGAATTATTTTATACAATTCCAATCTAAACACGCTACTATTTGAGGTCAATCACTGCCCTGGCCTCTATTAAAGCACCTGCAAACACAATGGTTACTGCAGAGACCATCCTGTCAGCACACTTTCTATTAATAATCACAAGACTACGAGACCCAACACTACCTTACACATATCTGTCAATGCTGATATTATTAAATGAGTAATAGCCACAAATGAAAATGTCAAGTCTCCTCCATATATGTGTGTGTTGACGCCAGAACTACAATAAAATAGGAATAGGTTTAAATATTTGTATTTTCTGTAACACTTTTGCTTGTTTGCATTGGACTGAATTAAGCTGAATAATGACACTAATTGTCTTCTGTTGAGCTGCTTAGGCTATAGCTGAATTGAACACATTTCATAACTGATGAAATTTGAGATGAATAACAACACTATTGTCTTTGTAGAACTTTACAGCAGAATTTGAAGTTGTTTTATATCTGAAGTTTGCATCATTGATTGTTTTTTTCCATCTATTACAGTGAAGCTGCTTTGAAACATTCTGTATTGTATAAAGCATTAGAATTAAAGGTGACATTTTGACACACACACGCACAGGAGGTATGTTTTCTCAGCGTGTTGCGTTTTAATCAGTGTTTTTGTACTAAACATAATTAACAGCTGTGCAGAGTGAGGAGAGGTTGAAAGTCAAGATAATAGCGAGTACAGGCTAATGAACATTCGATCTGTTCTTGATGTCCACCCTTTTCAACGGATCCAACACACACACACAGGTTTGATATGTACACGCCTGGTTTTATTCAATAAAAGGAAAGGTGAGAAGCCAAGTTTGCAGTAAATGTCAAGAAACAAGTGTGTATATGGGTGCATGTATGTTGATTAACAAATGTTTCAGCGAGTTAGCTCTAATTCAAGACGTTAGCATGTTTTAATAAAGAGTGCAGGGGAATGCTTACCATTCATCCATACTGACAACACCACAGTTTACATATTAGTGTTTAAGAGAAAGACCTTGTTCTCATGGGAAGAAACACAAAACCAAGGCTCTAATTAGATCCAAAATGGCTTCATAAAACACAAAGACACACACACACTCGCACACCCTCTTATTCCACCAACTTTAATTTCTCTGGCACTTCTACAGTGCCCTTCTGGTGTAGTAAAAACATTCTAGAGTTTCCTAAATGTAATGACCTGCTCTGAATCAGGAGCTTTATACAGATCTCCTGGTCAGCTCTGAAGTTTAGAAGCCAGAGGTGTTGAAAATGTCTGCTAGGCACTTCATAGCTCCTGGCCTTTCGTGTTTTTCTCTTTCACCTAAAAGAGAATGGAATGAGTATACAATATAAAGGTTTTGTGGAATTGTGGGTAGGCTTATATCTTACATTGAAATCACAACACATTTGTGGAGAGGAAACAAAACAAAACAAAACACAGAGAACAAAAGAAAACACAAATATTGCTGTTCAGGTTCAATCCCAATGACATATCCTTGTATTACCTGATAGCATGCCGAGGGTTAGCTAACAGATTAAGAATGTGCCCTTTAGGCAATCAGGTCCGGAATGCACCAGCAAGCTGTAACTAAATCACTCAAGAGCCATCCTTGTTTGTGACATAAAAACTATATATGTTATGAAGCTGTGAACAGACCAGCATTTGATAAAAGGAAACCTGACTTTAAAGAATGCTTAGAACCATGCAGGATGCTATTTGCACTATTTTAGTTTTGACAGCTTTGATAATGATAATTTAAGCAATCATTTTTTGACAGCACCATTTTTTTGCTGTCATATCTTTCACTTGCTTCATGAGAACAAGATACCATGCTGCAAGTTCCTCGTTCTTGTTAATTAGGAAATAATGTTTCTCAAACCTTTCATTCGTCGAAGTTCACTTTCAAGTCAGATTTGACAAGGAAACACCAAAATACAGAAAAATGTGCGGTTTTGTCTCATTATCTAAATTGGGGTCAATTTATTAAATTATTTGCGTAACAATTTACAATAAGATTCAGTTTCTTAACATTAGTTAATTGCATTATTATGAACCAACAATGAACAGTAAATTTACGGCATTTATTAAACTGGTTAAACTGAAACTATTATTCATTGTTAATTCATGTTGGTCATTTTAATTGTTATTTATTTTAATCAAAATTCATAATTTGTTAAAGGTGAATTTAGTAGTTTGGTGCTACTTAAAAAGTTGTACATGGTTTTGTGAAGAGTCATCTTCCACTCATGAGATGAAGACTGCACTTATAATAGTTTTCCATAAAAAGTGTTTTAATTATATTCTTTACGTCACCCCTATCAATCTGAAATGACATGACCCGCTGTTTTACTCAACATTAGAAAAAATCTCCACCCTCATTGGCTGCTGCATTTGTAGATTTGCAGCATAGTGTAGTTTGAACAAAAATTTGACGAAATACACAATTAGATAATAAAATGAAATGGGAGAATTAGTACCTGCATGGCTGAAGAAGCACAAAAGGTCTTATGCTGATCCATGTTAACTGATGGCAGTCTAACACCATTGTGGTATGATGAAGAACAGTAATGCTAAAGGCCACACCACACCAAGACGATGGTCGGCATTTGGCCAACTTTTGGCCGTCGATGAGTTTGTCAGCTGAGTGTTTGTCAGACCCCGTCAGCGGCTTATTTCTCTATTCGAGCATGTTCAATCAGCAATAAGCAATTTGTGAGACAGATCACTCTGATTAGCTGTTCAGCCCAGCGAACCAATGCACAGGCTAAAGAACTAGCTAAAGAACTACTGAGTGCCCCTTAATTTACACAACTTGAAATGTTAAAACATGTAAAACTGAAGATTAAAAAATTCTGCAAAAGTTCATTGTTAGTTCATGATAATGCATTAGCCAATTGAAAATAGTTATTGCAAAGAGTCACCAATTTTTTTACTCACAATTATTTGACCACTTAACTGAATGGCTTTTGTAATTCTAACTGAGATTTTAGTAGAATTATTTCCATTAATGGCGTTTTGTGAAGCACGTGGGTCAAATTGCACCCAGCTGCTGTTGTCATGGTTTCATATCTTCAATCTCTGGTTTATACTGTTTGTCTCTAATACCCATGCTGCTGAATGTTAAAAAGACAAAAGGTCCCCACTCAATGAGCAGAGGCGCTGCTGTATATTCAAATGAGATGGGCCTTATATCAAACCACCCACACACAAACGTACTGTTTTAAACAAAGTTAGAACAATCCGGTGCATGTGTGGGAGTTGAGCTCAGGGAAACGAGACGGAGAATGTCTGATCTATTATTCTACAAAGTGCACGCACATGGGCTCCATATGAAATATTAATGAAACTCTGCACACATCGATTTTTTTTTTACAGGATACATTTTTTTCTTCCCTCCCCTAATTATTAATGGAGTTGTTACCAGATCATGCGTGCATGTGCTGATAACAGACTTTGGAAAGATTCTCTCTTTATAAACTTGTTTAGGATAGCTAAGACTTTGTCTTGAAAAACAAACAAACATTTGATCGATTCTCTTTTATTCAGCATGGCACATGCGATGATTGCAACATACATGTTCATACTCATTCTCATCTTCATGTGCTCAGTTTATCTCATCTTGCATTAGGCAAAGATTGTGATTTCAGGCACATCTCCTTCATGAGCGGAACAATTTTATGTTGCCAGGTTTCAAGTTGCTATAGCAACACATGACAGGAAACACATGGTACCTGAAATAGAAAAGCTCCTTTTCACAGGGATTCAGATATTCCTCTTCATTGAAAGGACTGAGATGAGCCTGACTGTAGGTGTGTGATTGTTTACCTTACCTTGTAAATTTGATTTCCCACCAGCAGTTATAAAAATGCCCTTAACGACCAGCACAGCACAAGGCATCCCACTGTAATGGGTTTTGGGAAATAGCACTGTAACTTTTATCACAACTGCATACTGCATCCAAGAAGAGAGAATGCAGACAACAAAGCGGCACACCCATTATGTTTCTCTCATTATCTTAAGATGATACACTAAGTGTACTTTGTAAGTAGTATTTAAGCATACCATGTGTTTTTTGTTGAGTATAATATTAGATACATAAGGCTTTTAAGGCTCATATATATATGAGAATATGGAGGTCATACTCCAGGAGGAACAAAAATACCTCAGATTTTTATATGGAAAAAAAGTAACATGTAATTCTGATAGCTTGTAATGACATTATAACAGTATAGCAGACATAAAAAGTTGTCACTGTTTCTCCCAATAATATGTCCTAGTAATATTAGATTTAAATGCTTAGTTTTATGATCACAGCTCTGTAGTTTTTATTGCGAGGGGCAAAAGTTATAACGCAATGCAATACAAGGATGATTGAGAGATGTACAAATAAATGTTCCTCAAAAGCCTGAAGCCTAATGATTTTAATATTCAAGTTTACGGTTGGTCAAATTCCTTGTCACAGGAGTTTCTTAATCTAACAGATGCTTTTAATCTATCGCAGTGGATCAAAAACTCTACTCGTATTCAGAGCCACACGTTGGATCTTGTACTCCCTTATGGGCTCGATGTCACTGATATTGTGTTCTCAGATTTTTTGCTCTCCGAACATAAGCCTATTTTATTCTCACTGTCTCTTCCGGAGCTCTCTCAACTCACTACTGCACCTGTAACATTGTCCCGGTTCTACTCTCCACAGTTTAGCACAAACTTTGATCTGTGCTTTGCTGAACTATGCTCACACTTGCACTCGGATCAACCATTATCTGACCTGGATGCGGATCAACATTTTAGCCTTTTAAATTCTGCATGGCTTAAGGTAGCAAATGTGACTGCTCCCCTTAAGCCTCACAAGTGCAAACCAAAATCTGAACTGTGGCAAAACTCTGATGCCAAAGACAAATTTGTAGAAAGGCTGAACGCAAATGGAAACGGGACAGGCTACTTGTTTCATTCCAAATGTTCAAAGACTCTCTAACAGCATACCAGAATGCGGCCAAGTATGCACAAGCTACTTATTTTTCTAACTTAATTGAATCCAATCACTCTAACCCAAATGTTCTGTTTTCAGTCATTCAGTATGTTGGAAATCCATCTGTTAACACATTGTCTGCTGCCTCAGATGCTCTATGTGAAGACTTCCAAAGATTTTTTTAACAAAATCACTAACTTAAGACTTAGTGTCTAATTTAACTGTCCCCCCAATCTTGACACCTGCTTCTGGTTTTTGATCCTATCAAACCTTCATTTTGTCCTAATGATATCATTCACCTGAGATTTTTTTAATTAATCATTGATTCGGTTGGGCCAGGTATCTCTATCAACAAGTGTCTCAAAACGGGCTCTGTTCCTGCCAATCTTAAAGTGGCTACGGTCACTCCTCAGCTCAAGAAGCCTTCACTAAATCCTTCTGTTTTAAAACATTTTCGGCCTATCTTTATCTTACCTTTCATTTCTAAGCTATTGCAGAAAATTGTGCTGGATCAACTCCAAAACTTTTTGTCAAATAGGCTAACTGTATCTATGAGTTTTTTCAATCTGGTTTTAGGACTGCTCACAGCACTGAGTTCGCCCTCCTGAGAGTGTTAAATTATATTTATCTCTCCACTGATTCCGGAGATACTGCGGTTCTTGTTCTCTTAGATCTTTCGGCAGATTTTGATACCATTGACCACCTCTTTTATCTAGACTAGAGTCTTGGGTGGGTCTAAAAGCTTCTGTTCTGACATGTTTCTGACGGGTAATTTCTCCAGCTCCATGGCACCTCTGACTTGTGGTCTTCCACAGGGCTCTATTTTGGCTCCTTCTTTATTTTCTCTATACATGCTACCTCTGGCCGGTATACTAAGGAAACATGGAGTATCATTTCATTTTTACGCAGACGACACCCAAATTTATATTCCAATCAAGAGAAACAACCCTGTAGTGATAAATTCTCTTCTAGAGGAGGTTAAAGCATGTTTAGCCCAACATTTCCTCTTTCTAAATGAAGACAAGACTGAGGTCATTGTTTTCAGCTCAAATGAAGATTCTCAGTGTATAAGCCCTGATTTAGAGATTCTATCGGCTTTTAAATTCCCAGGAGTGCGAAACTTAAATGTTCTTGTTCACCATCCTTTAAAATTTGACAAACTCATTTTATCCGTAATCAGTTCCAGTTTCTACCAACTTCGGCTACTGTCTAAAATCAAAGGCTTTCTCACTCCTAAAACTCTGGAAATGGCTGTTCAATGCATTTATAACGTCTCGGCTAGATTACTGCAATTCCTTATATTGCGGTATATCAAGTTCTAAAATTGCTCGTCTTCAGTTAGTCAGTTAGTAAGTTCTGCGGCCAGACTTATTCATAAGTATCGCAAATATGACCACATCTCTCCGATTCTCAAATCTCTACACTGGCTGCCAGTTCGACGGAGAATATATTTGAAAATTCTACTCTTTGTTTTTAAATCTCTACATAACTTAGCTCCTGCCTATCTCTCTGAACTTGTTGGTCACTACAGTCCGTCCAGAAACCTAAGATACTATGACCAGGCTCTGCTGGTTATCCCTCACGTTAGACTCAAGCGTAGAGGGGAGCGTGCATTTGCTGTGGCAGGGCCACGACTCTGAAACACCCTGCTTCTAGAGATTAAAATGGCCCCTACCCTGTCTGTCTTCAAGTCTCTGTTAAAAACCTACCTGTTTTCTTTAACATATTGATCTCTTTTCTTAGGTTGGTTTAACTATTTTATATTTGAGTCTGATACTGTTTTGCCACTCCTGTCTTTCCATTCTATATTTGAGTCTGATACTACTTTGCCAATTCTGTTTTACTATTTTATATTTGAGTCTGATACTGTTTTGCTACTCCTGTTTTAAGATTGCTCTTAGCTTTGCTGCTTTTATTTGTGTTTTATGTGTTGTTATGCAGTTATTATTTTCTTATTATTTATCTGGTTGTCCTGCAAAGCACTTTGGTCAGCCTAGTGGCTGTTGTAAATGTGCTATATAAATAAAGTGAACTTGAACTTGAACTGATGTATCATATAATCACATTTTAAGATTTTTCTTAAAATATTATGGATAATTAAGTAAACTTAAGTTGCTTCAGTCCAGTAAGTATTTATCTTGAAATATTACAAACAAAATGTATTATTGTGTTTACTTTATAAAAATCGGTATTCATTTCACAGCAAAAAGACACTTTTAGAATGATACTAAAAGGCCCTTGCTTATTTGCTAAAAAGGTATGAACTATCAGTCATAGGGGAGAAGGTATGTAGAAAAGTGTGTACAGGTTTTGAGCAAAGTTTAGATCATGCTGATGATTTAGAGGGCTTATAAATCTATGTATCAAATATGATAAAAATAGGCTTTATAGTGTTAACTATGGCATCCTAAATGGCATCCTATGGCGTGGTGCTTCATGAGCAAGCTGAAAAAGCAGTGAGCTGCAATGCAAAAATCAAAGATTGTTTTTATTTAGGTTTTCTATGGATGATGTAAGGTACAAAAAAAGTACAGAATGCCTGTAGGAGACAATTATGATTATTTTTCTATGCATTATGAATTAACCTCCAGGAGATATAATTATTGTACGACGACATATTGAAAATACATTCTTTTCACGTTAAGCAAGAACACAATAAATAACATGACATGACAGCATCATAGAGGATTACTTCAAATCATAATTCCAAATTCCTAGTCCACAGGTAAAGAGGATTCCACTGAGATCAACACTTTTTTTTTATACATGAACTGTCAGCTGTCTAGTAAATCTTTTATGTCTAGCTTGATCTTCAGCAGTTTGTTTGGTTTAAAGCCAGTCAAAACATGTTGATGACAGTTTCATTTAATATAAAGCACATTTGCTCAAGTTGGTCTTCTGTTATTACAACATGTCATGGATTTGTTACTGTCACTGTAAGACTTCTGCTTTTGTACAATGTCATAAAAGGACAGGGGGAGAAGAGAAAACTTTAAAAGAAAACACACACACACACACACACACACAAGCATGCACACTCTTTCTCTCACACAAACACACACACACACACACACACACACACACACACACACACACACACACACACACACACACACACACACACACACACACACACACACACACACACACACACACACACACACACACACACACACACACACACACACACACACACACACACACACAGAGACCGAATGAATGATTTGTGACTCTCTCTCACACACAATGATTTGTGACAGTTGTAGGGGTATGTCAGATATTTTCAATAAGAATAACTGACCTATGCCTCAGCTGATTTTAGTTGAACATCAATATATAATACTGTTCTCAATAATATCAATAATCAATAATATTATTCACAAATCTGTCTAAATCTGGGTTTGTGAGCACTTCACCTTTGCTGACATAATACATCCACCTCAGGTGTGGCATATCAAGATGCTGATTAGACAGCATGATTATTGCACAGATGTGCCTTAAGCTGGCCACAGTAAAAGGCCACTTTTATTTTGTTTCACCTCCCTAAACCGTTTCACATTTTTCGGTTTCCTTAGCGAGTAATCAGATCAAACTTACTCTAAGCAGTTTAAATTAGTTTCAATACGCATACCTAGGCATCAGGATGAACTAACAATGAACAACATAACCTCAAAACTATGGGTCAATAATATATATATATATATATATATTTTTTTTTTTTAATATATATATATATATATATATATATATATATATAAGAATATATTTGTGAACATGGATTTAATTTGATTCCTTAATACACGTTACTCTTGCACTACTTTTTCTTACCTGGGCTTGCTTGTTTGCACAAATGGGATGTTCATCTAAAGTAATTTTTGCTTATTCTTATGATTGAATTGGATCATATAAGGTCAGCAGAAAAGACATTGGTTAATAATAAAGTGATATTAAATACATAAAGTACATTTGTGTTATTTAACATATATAATTATTGCAGGATTGTATAATATCCTGTTTGCCTTTCACTGTTTTTATTCATGTTGAGGAATACTGAATCTGTTTTTGTCCAAGTGAGATGAGTAAATGCATGTTCACATTTAGTCTAGAACTACAATAACCATCATGTTCACACAGCGCACACAACACCTCTGCACCTTTACTTACAATTTCTATCAGCATGGGGAGTCAGTGTCAGCTGTCAGTCGATAAATGAGGAAAAAAGTCACTTGCATTTGAAAAAGTATATTATTAAGTATACTATTTTGTTGTAAAATTTAAAAGTAATGTTACTAGTTACATGAAAAAAGTAATCTGATTAGCTTACAGCACCTTTAATTCATCTTCGTAATATAGTATATTCACTAATGTGAATGTATAAGTGAAATATTAAATTATTATATGTAGATTTTTTAAAACTCGATTAAAGATAAGATAAATGATGTAAAAGTATTGTTCATTGTTTGTTTAGGTTAGCAATAGCTAAAGTTAATGTATAGAATCTTACTCTCAAGTGTTAAAAATCATAAATGGTTAATGCTGTATATTTTTTTACTTTTGTTAAGTGATTTGTAACAGTTTATTGGC
The DNA here is from genome assembly GCA_030578275.1 of Meda fulgida. Lineage (NCBI taxonomy): Eukaryota > Metazoa > Chordata > Actinopteri > Cypriniformes > Leuciscidae > Meda > Meda fulgida. The sequence goes on from CM060620.1 coordinate 28,212,421, forward strand.
TCCAAACTCTTTGCTGTTGTTTTTGGGTTTAACGGAAGCTTTTAGTCTCCAATGAAATGTCAAAACTGAATTTGTAACTATAGTTGAATGTAATCAAAGCTAATTATACATTAATCTATCCTAGTCATAACTGTAATCTACACTAATTAACATTCCCCACTGAGCTGTGGTGTGTTTCCCCTCACTCAATTTTTCTTTCTCTGGGATTTCGAACCTGTCGACGTTTCTAGCAGCGTTAAATATCCACAGTAAGTCAGTTCTAACTTGGGTCTTCATAGCACCTTCACCAACACCCTGATGTTGTTTTAATGAGCACTCATTCATTAAAAGTCTCCCTGACTTCACTTTCTTCAACCAATCATCTCAAGCAATCATGAAGTCCTGCATGTGGCATATTTATTTAAAGTATAATTTATTTAAACGTGGTAACATTTTAATCAGGGCCACACAGGGTGAGATGGGGTTACCAGAGTCTTTATGTGTGTGTGTGTGTGTGTGTGTGTGTGTGTGTGTGTGTGTGTGTGTGTGTGTGTGTGTGTGTGTGTGTGTGTGTGTGTGTGTGTGTGTGTGTGTGTGTGTGTGTGTGTGTGTGTGTGTGTGTGTGTGTGTGTGTGTTTCTATCCCGGTGGGGACTTCAACTTGAATGCACACAGACTCATGGGGACTCGTGTCACAGTGTCACTAAATAGAGGTCCCCATGGGTAAACAAGCTTATAAAGCTAAAATGCTATAAAGCTATAAAGCTAAAGCTGTATGAAAAAAATCATACAGAATTCGTTTTTTTGGAAATGTAAAAATGCAGAAAGTTTTCTGTGATGGTAGGTTTAGGGGTAGGGTTAGTGTAAGGAGATAGACTATACAGTTTGTACAGTATAAAAACAATTAAGTATGTGTGTGTGTGTGTGTGTGTGTGTGTGTGTGTGTGTGTGTGTGTGTGTGTGTGTGTGTGTGTGTGTGTGTGTGTGTGTGTGTGTGTGTGTGTGTGTGTGTGTGTGTGTGTGTGTGTGTTTGAGACCCTCACAGCATGATGAATTACAGCTGGCCACAAAGACACCTGACAGACCTCAAGGAAATCCGTTTCTCTATGAAAGATGCTAGGAATAGTAATGTGTTTTTAAAAAATTAAACAAAAAGATAAACTGACACTGAATGTGAAGAGAATCTTCCACACCAGTAGCAAATCTGTATTATGAGAGAAATGTATAATGAGAAGTGCCATAACCATATTAGATTGCCCTGCTTCACAGTAAACATTATCTAGCTGAACACACTTCCTCTGTGTTTGAGTGCATGGGTGTGTTGTTATTGACACATTTGACACAGCCTCCTCCTGGAGACATTCAGGGATGTCCTGGATGAAACGATTAAAAATATATATGTTATATATCTAAAAATACAAAAAAAGTTTTCTTTTAAGTACATTTTATAATTAAACTTTTTTGTATTTTTAGATATAAAACATATATTTTAATCGTTTCATCCATCTACATTTAATCGACATCCCTGAATGTCTCCAGGAGGAGGCTATGTCAAATGTGTATATTAGCTTTGTGAATTAGGACTTACCATAGACTTCTGTTGTTGTTGTTGTTATTGCTTTGGTAACACTTTACAATAAGTTTCAATTTATTAACATTAGCCGTGCATTTAATAATTGTAAATTTCTACATACAGTACACTAGGGATGCACGATATATTGGCCATCACATCTGTATCGGCCGATATATGTTCATTTTTAATGTTATCATTATCGGCCCAATAAGAAAAAAAAATTGTCTGATAAATTAAAGCTGACAAATAATCGATTATTTCCTTCAGACAATCCATGCACACTGTTCGCTAGGGCTGTAGCGATACACTAATCTTACGATACAATACACAATATTCAGCTCACGATACGATATATGTCACGATATTCAGCCAACGATATGATTCGATACGATTCAATATAATTAGATACACTTACATCGTTTTCTGAAAGAATAAAAGGGGACAGAGTGATTTTGGTGACATCAGTGTTCCATTTACTTGGATTGAATTAATTGAACTGAAAACTAAAAACATCAATTACACAATATATGTCTCTGACTGGACAGAGAGTCTACAGATTGCAAATGCTGGACAAAATGAATCAAAGCTGTGTTGAGAAAATTAGTTCCATTTATTGAAACAGTGCAAAACTGTAGCTTACAAGCCTTTGAAAAGTAAATAAAGTGCAGTATTGCAATTAACAATGGAGAGTTAAAAAGTGCAGCAAGTGGCCTGTTCTGAACAGTTTCTTTGACAGCTTTTTTTTAGCTTGACACTGAACATATGAGGTAGCCAGTCTAGCCACCAGGTAAGTAAACATAGTACCATGGCTTCTCCAAAACATCCAATAATTCAAGTCACAAAGGGAGGCTTTGACGTGTGCCCTTGTCTGAGCGTACAGCCTGGGAATGCAAACCTTGGTGAGGTGTTTGTGGGTTGGAATAGGATAGCGGGGCTCCATCGTGTTGACCATGCGCCTAAAGCCGGCGTTTTCCACCACCGAATACGGTCTCAAATCCTGACAATTAAAGTAGGCAATGGACTCTGTAATTTTCTGTGACCTTGGTGAAGCAGATAGAAACTTGTGGGAACAACCGCCAATCGATGTCCAGCATGGTTTGTTTTGGGTCACGCGGTCTCAGCTTCTTGGGGTCCTCCGTTAGCATTACCTTGTCCGGGTGGTGACGTTTTAGGTGGGCTCGTAGGTTGGTGGTATTTCCAGAGTATTTCACGTTTGTGTCATACAGCTTGTAAACTGCGATGCTTTTGTCTAAGTCGTCGCTTTCCATCTTCTTTTTAAACCCAAAGTGTTCCCACACATCTGCTTTTAAGCTTTTGAAGGTGGTGGATTTATATTCGCCATTTTCTTGAATCTCCTCGTTCTGACTCCGTAAACAGGAAGAGGTAGACGTCTGCGTCTGTGTAAAGTTAGTATGGGTAACTTGCTCTACAGCGACACTAGCGGCTGGTTGACCAAATCGCTCTTCCTGCAACGCAAACAGGGGTACACGTGGGATATTTGAATGGGGCTTATGTATCGATACTTTCGGATTAAAAATCAAAACTTTCTTTTTTGCAGAATCGATAAAATTGCTCAGCCTTACTGTTCGCCATGATGGATTTTAGTTGCTTGAAATATGATTGGAATCACTTCAAAAAAGGAATGTAACGACTGAGACAAATCAGACACAAGTATTTGGTATATGTACCGAACAATCTTTAAAACTCACTCTGGGATCTGTGGTCCCATCCCCCAGTGAGTGCAAGGAGGTCTTGGTTACCATGACCACGATCAGATAAGTTGGTTTTATGACTGTTAGCAATGTGAATATGCCCATGCCACACTTACAGACATCAGAACGGACTTTCCAGCATTCATTTATCGATGAACTGATTAACATGCATTCCAGAACATTTTGTGAATGATTTACTGTCTTATGTTGTGTCTTTTAATACTATTATCTGTTGACACTATTATCTCTTTGATACTATGTATTTTATTATAGAACCAACGGCCAATGTAACCTCACTTATACCACGTTTGGTCTCTATTAATTGGTACTTTGAAGATCGAAATGATTGTGTACATGATATGCCGATAGCTGCGCAACATATTAGTATTACAAGAATCTTCCCTAGTTTCTTCATCAGAAACCAATCCAGCTGCACATGCAAATGAGCATGCTTAGGACAAAGACTCATAAATTAACCACAGAGGAAATTTCCCGCTCGGAAATTCCACCCTCCTCATTGGTCAAGCAAACCTGGAGGGGTTGAGACCTTTCTCAGGCTTTAAAGGGCATTCACACAAGTCCTTCCTTCCCTCTTTTGGCCTTCTCTGTATGTTCAAGGTGCTGTGCTGTCCTGCGTGGCCTCAGCAGGCTTTGACACACAACCAGCCATGTGCTCATTCAGGAGCGAGAGGACTCTCTCAACCACAACAGAATTTAGGACAACATAAGGAGTTTGGCACAACTTCTCATTCAATGCAGAAGAAGTCCATCACAACTCCAACCATCAACTCTTCCGACTTCCTCCCTTCTCCTGGGTGCTTTGCGTGGCCTCTCCGTTTAGTTGTTTGTGATTTAGTAAATAAAACCTGTGCACAATATGTATTTGGTTCTGATTCACTGCTTGCAAACAAAGTCTATTTTACGATCTTGATCTTGTTACATGCTCTAAGTGCTGTACATGCTAAGAAATAATTATTTTTCTGTGGACATGGAAGATACCCTTTTCTTAGAATAAATGAATAATCAAAAGAGTTCATTGGACGAATTGACTGATTATAATATTAATTTAGCTACATCAAGTTAATCCATTTAACTGACCCAAATATTCATAATTAATCAACAAGTTATTGATTATTAATAATTCATAGAGCTAATTTGTTACAGGAAAATACAGAATATTGTTTTGTTTCAATGTGTATATGCTGTATATTGTTTCAACTTTACAATACTTTACAATAAATTGTTTCACTTTACAATACAGGCGCACTAATATGCATTAATTCATGCTTCACTAATCCACAGATAATCATGTGTTAATGTATGACTCATGAAGAACTACACCATAGTTAATGTTTGAAACAACAAAAAAGCCAATCTAACTGACTCCAACTCTAAGTGTGTGTGCGCGCGTGCGCTGCCATAGGTCAATGTGTGTGACTTCACTGATCTGCTTTAAAGCTGTTTTTCACATGGTAAATGCATGCACACACTGCGTACGCCCTTGTGGCTTTGTGAGTTTCACATCTGTTGTGGGTGAATGTATAGTATTAAACATGAGTATTAAACCTTTAAAACTATTCAATAGTTCAACATATTTAGCCGAGACTAACTGTTTGGCCTTGACTAGCAAACTGGTCTGTTTAAACAGTAATGGATTTCACACACACCTTACAAAGCAGCCCATTCATAAACAGTCATCCTCTTCTTGATGTGTGTAAGTGTGTGTACATGTACACACACTGTGTGAAGGGCAGTTCTCAAGGGAATGCAACTGGAAAGTTGTCCCAGACCCTAAGCTGGGCCCACAAAGGCCCTAAATAACATAATATATGATATAACATTGGGCTCAGGGGAGAGAGGACCCACCCAATATTTTGTCCTGTGAACATGAGCTAAATATCGCACATATTCTGTATAAAAGAATGTAAACTTTATATTTTTGCTGTGATGCTATTGCTATGTTAGTAAATGTAATACTTAAAGCTGCAGTCTGTAGTTTTTCCTCTTTGTCGCCATCTCGGTTTGAAATCTGCTATTGCAGTTATTCGCGCAATTATCAACTTTACGTGGGTTGTGCCTCGGCACGGCACAGCACGAATGAATCCAATGTTTTGAGGAGATTGTGCTGTCAGTCACCACGCTGGTGTGGATACTGTCATTCAGAATCACAGATTCTACTTTTTGGAAGTTCGACCAACATAAGAAATTTCAGTGACATCCACTTTTGTTCTGACCAACAAATAATTGCAATAAATCACGCTGATTAAATCTAACGATCGCTTATCATATCACGTCAAACCGTACAAATTATACTCTGTTCTCAAATTGTTAATGTTAACAACATCAGCATTACGTGACTACATTTAATGCCCTTCTGATATTTATCCTTATTTTCGCATGGGCCCAGTTGCAGTCTCTTTTTTTCTGTAGCTACTCAGAAGTCCGAAGTCTTGAATCTCCAGTTGTCACTGGTGATTGTCGTTTGAACCTTTCTGGGTCCGCCATCAAATATATACGTTTATATCAAGTGCTGGGAGAAAAGGCTATAAATATCCACCTCAAACATTCTCATACGCAATATAGTCTACTAGCCGAGACACCTTTATGTGTACAGATATGACATAAGGACGCAAAGACATGCTCGAATTTCCCGCGGAAATCCACCAGAACCACTGGAATTAAAAACATTATTACAAGCTTACCATTTTTAATCGAGCTAAGGCAAGCAGATAGTTATGAACACTGGCTGGTTACGTACTTGCTCAAAAGTTTATTTTGGACAATTTTTAACCCAAAACATTTTCGGACTGCAGCTTTAAGTGCATGTGTGCACAAAAATTTGTGTATGTGGATTATAGCTATTTTCCTGTGAGCTTGTTCTTTCCAAGAATGCAAACATTATTGGGTGAGCTGTTTTTCTTTTTTCATTGGCATTTAAATCATGAAAGGGTGTTAAATCTATCCAGTAAAATAATCCACCCACTTTTACGCGTTCTCATTTGGTCGTTCAAGTCTAAACCATCTACAGCAACCAACCAAAACATGTGTGTAAACACACACACACCAAATCGCTTGAGGCGCTTCAGAACGCTGATATTGATTGGGTGCTGCACATCTGGATACTCTTTCCATAAAGTTTTAAACACTGGGGTTGTGAGGAGGAAACAGATAATAACTACGGAGGATACAGTAGCTGCAAAAGACATTCACATGCTCCACCAGCTTTAATAATGGATTCCTGTTCGGGTGGGTATTGTTATGGGATCTAATTTTCAGTATTTGTTGCTTCAATGCTGTCACATGTTTTCACATTATCTGAAATATCAATATACAACAAATGTTCTTACAATTTGTTTTGTCTTGTTGGCACAGAACCCCTTGCAACACAACTGTAGCTTCAGGGCATTGATTTCGAAGAGGCTTGACAGAAAAACACATTGACACAGTTCTCACATACACACTAAATCTGGCTAGAATAAAAATTAATCTGCACTGATACTCTGAATTTCACATGTCCAGTTTAAAAATGTGGCAAGCACTTAAAGATAGTTCTTCCAAAAATTCATAATTTTCTCACCCTCATGTCATTCCAAACTTATATGACTTTCTATCATATGCATAACGCAAACATGCGTCTATGTGAATTTTTTTTCAATGTCCATTCAATGAAAGTCAATTAACCCATTTGACTTAATGTATGGAGAAATAGTTATTTTCTGTCATGATAATCTTCAAATATCACTTTTGTGCGAAATCTCACTTTAATATATGCCTATGTTTGTTTGCATTTACTCTGACCCACATGCGTAATAACACACATTTATCTTTTTGATGATAGGCCACTTCACTCCATGCACCCTCTGTCATTACAAATACGTCATGCATGCACATAAACACAAATCTCCAAAGAACAGATATGACATTCACACTACACTGTCAAAACCAGGGCTTATCCCTATGGCTAAATTAACCCTATCATGCTGGTCCTGTGGGTCTGTGATGTATGTTCAGAGAAGAATGTACCACTCTGGCTTTTGTTTGAACCATCACTATGGCTACAGCATGGTTGTTTGGGGCCATGCGCTACATTTCCTTCTCTGACCACAGCCTGTGCACGATAACAGGCCCGAACATAATGGCATTAGTCTCTCATTATCTTTCAAATGACAAATGTGCTAAATACTGTACCAATAAAGTAGACGTGTATTTATAGCCTCTATGAGGAGATTGACATCAGAAAGTGATCAGAGACACAGCTTCCTCTTCATAAAATAGGCTTTGCGAATGTAGCAACTCTGATATAAGCTATATACATTATACATATCAGGAAGGAGTGCAACTCTTACACCCCCGACATCTGCTTTTTTTGTTGCCTCAGCAAGAAAAACCTTGGCGTTATCGAGCAGCATACAGAATAAAGCTTTAAAGCATCCGTGTGTTTCTGTTACTCGCCATGGATATTACGTTTTTATGAGCCAATCTGCTGCTCAGTAATACGATTCTTCCTTGCCGTCTCTGGAGAGGGTAATTTACAGTTTACGGTGCCCTCAGAAGGGAAAACATAACATAATAAATAACATTATGTAGCTTAAATAACATTAAGTTGCTTAAAGGCACTTCAGTGACATTGAAAACTATTGCAATTAAACAACAACTTGGCTAATAAGACAGAGCTGTAGAAGAATCATTCTGTGAAGGTTTGCAGTTTTGCACTTTTTTTGCTGAATTGCATTAGCTTTCAGTGTCAAGTTACAAACCTGTTTAATATGTTCGGAAAACAGTTGCACTGGCATGATCTTCATTAAAAGAAGCCTTAACAGGATAATTAGATACCCAAAAATGTACATTCTATCATAATTTACTCTAAACGATTAATAACAGTAACAATTTAAACAACATATAAATTATTTTGAACTAATGTTCAGCTTTTTTTTTTAATAGTCAACTTATTTTCAGCAGTCATCAAGCTTGTACTGTTCACAGACACAGAAAGAAGATGTAGGCTACCTTTAATTTCATCAAGCTGATTGCTCACTAAAAAACCTCAAAGTCATCATGTTTTCAGGCCATTTTAAGTTTGATTTTAACGTGACAAAAGGTGGTGATATATCTAAGTGGCTGAGTTGTTTACTTACTTTTTAAAGGGAAAGTTCACTCAAAAAAGGAAAATTCTGTCATTAATTAATTACCCTCTTGTCGTTTCAAATTCGCTTTATATAAAGATCCGTTTGAATTTAGGCTTTTATTCACATACAAACATTGATCAGTGAACATAAACAGAAGCTCACCCGAACCTGCTTGATGCACGATAACAAACTTCATGGTTCTCGTTGAATAATCAATCAAGCATAGCAAGATGGAGGCATTGCCTCTTCTCATTTGACTTTCCCTCATTTATTCTCAATTACCCCCCAACATACCCACCGCATGCATTAGGGGTCTTTTTTAAGTCAAGGTGAGCCTGCAACTGTAACTTCACCTGCTGTTGGACATTGTTAGTTACTTAGACTTTTACACTTTTTAATCTCACATTTTGTAAAATTTGCCTCGTTTTATTTTTGTAAAATCGATTATTTTCTCATCCAGTTTTGTTGAGGAGACACTGCCTCCCTTGCCTCTAATGAAATGCCCGATTTCATTATATGGATAGTTTTCAGCCATCAAGGATGATGAGTAAGCACTTTGTGAGAAACTGAAGAATATTTTAATCATAAATGAATAATTTAAAATGTTTCAAGTAAAGCATGCAGCTGTTTAATAAATACTGCAAAGGAGACAGTTTCAAGGCCGTGAATATAAACCACCTCAATCACACCACATATGAAGAGGACCCAGTAGAACCATATTAAAGGCCAGTTCACCCAAACAAGAACATCCTGTCATAATTAACTCAACCTCATGTCATGTTTGCAAAAAAGAATCTTTTGCAGCGTTTTTTGTGTGAGTATATCAGTGTATATATATATCGGGGGGGGGGGGGGGGGGGCGCAGCAGCATGGGCCAGCAGCATTGCCAAATTTCAATCTTAACCGTTCTATTTCATCAGAAACTATCTTAAAACAGGGCTTTAAGTGTAAAATACCGAACTTATCCTTTAATTACAGGTGAAACTCGAAAAATTTGAATATCGTGCAAAAGTTATAATTTTGATGCTTATGGCTTACAGCTAATGAAAACCCCAAATTATAATCAGAAAATTATAGCAACGACAAAGAAAAAACAATTGCTACAAGAAATATGAGCAAACACAAGCTGTCAAAAGGAAGAGATGTTGTACCAGTGATGTGTCAATGTTACCCCATGATAATTATACTGACATTGAGATGGACTACAGTGACAGCTTTCCTGAGAGGGGCCAGAGTGGGGAACACAGCTACTGTAAAGACCCTATCCATACTGAGAGCATTGTAGCATGCTCTGATGAAGCCTGTCAAGAAACTGAAGAAACTGACGGAGTGTACCAGACTGAGGGCAGAGGTCTATCAGCTTAGGGACAGGGTTATCCAGAAAAACCGCAGGTCACTCGTTTACTTGCATTTGTTTACAGCACAGTTGTGCGTTGACGTATCGCAGCAACAACTGTAGTGTTATGAACAAGTCAAAACCCTTTATTGCTGGATTGTATATGGTGGATACGTGTATATATTTATAAATAGGTATCTATACATTTTATTATTTTGCTTTTTTTTTTTATCCCTTTGCCGCTGGCAGTGTTTTGTTTAGTTTTGTACAGTTTTTATTTTTTTTGCACTTTGTGAATATTGTACACCTGTGGTGGATTACCAAAGACTCACTGTAAATAAACATCACCTTGCACCAGAGTGCATTTTCGAGTTAAGCCATTTTTTCCTACATCACGGACACTTACCACAACCTCGAAGCCTGCTGAAAAGTGACTTCTTAACAAACATGATGGGTAAATGACCAAGACCAATAGTTCACCAATCAACTCCAAGAAGTCTAAACAAAAACAGCAGACATTTTGGGTATAGTTTATTTTGTTCAAATCTACAAAAGAAATTCAACACTTTGTACCACCTTGTCCTTTTTTTTTCTCTTTTTTAATGTCATGTTCACACTGAATATCATTCTCATTCCTTTTTCTCTATTTGTTCTGACACCCAGCTTGTGGTGGGTGGTTCTGAACATCTGTATGTTGGAACAAAACAAGAGGCAATTTCTGGGTGGATGGTATTTTCTACAGTCATTTTTGTGAGGTCATCGTAAGACTGCTCGCACCATTAGATTGTCTGAAAGAACACATGCAATATCTCTCCACAGTCCATACACATAAGAAATTCTGGATATAAATCAAATTACATTTTAATGAATTTTTAAGTCATTACTTCTGTGACTAGTAAATGATTCCAAATACTATAGCCTATAAATATTAATAATATAAACATTAACATAATAAAACAATTATTAGTGTATAAAAGATGGAACATCAACTCATGCAAATTTACACACAGGGCATAACAGGTCATAGCATTGTAAATTATCCTGTTAATTTTGAGCAAGCACAGTCCTATTAAGAATATGGATTTAATTATGGTATTATTCTATAACGAGCCATGGCATCATAGAGATACTGTTAATTTATTTATCCCACTTTATTTTACATTTAAGATCCAATCACCTCATATAGTCAAGGATCACAGTGTGACTTCACTGCTGACTAATCAGCTCTAAAAAAACACAAGATTAGATTAAAAATTAGACTGGCTGTATTGACTCAATTCGACCACAGTTCACATATGTAGTTCCATGCAAAACATACTGAAAAATGCTTTTGTTAATTTTCAAATGATTGCGTGAGCACAGCAGTTATCACAAACAAAACTCATGGGACATGATCATGTGCCGTATCTGAACTTCATTAGCAAGGCGAATTAAACTGATGACTGTTGACTGCGTTTGTGTATATGACAAAACTGAAGATCATCTGGACAGAGTCAGAAAAAAAACAGTTTCTCATCCTTCCTTCAATACATTTGAACCCAAACATTTATAGAAGGAGTGTTCAAGACAAAGGGAAGCTGGAAATGAGACCTATAGTTATTTTGTCTCACGTATAAAGTAGTCAGTGGAGTCAGGAGAGGTTTCATCAGTAGACCAGTTAGTTCAGCTAATGCATGTGTTTGCTTGAAAGCCCTTTGAAGTCATCCATAATGTGCTTTTGATAAGTCAGGCATTATGGGTAATTACAGTATACTTCGCTACTTGTTGAGAGAGAGAAAGAAAGAGGGAGGGATAGTGAGAGTAACAGAAAAGAGAAATAGAGATTCCTCAGAGGTGTATTGTCCTGCTTTCATAGTCTAATTTCTGCAAAACAGAACACCTTTCTAACATTTGTTAGAACAAAGGAAACAGAGAGAGACAGAGCAACTGAGAGAGAAAGAGAATATTAACATTTTTTTTAAATGAATAAGGGTCTTGATGACCCAAAGCTCATAAGATATTGGAACAATATAATTATCCATTATTAAACTTGCCGCAGACAGCATGCAGAATGAGAGTTTAAGATAATTATCTCATGGACCTCAAAAATTATTTTTTTAATTAATCCATAAATCCAGTGCAACCATTTGTTCAGCATCATGAACGAACTGAGAAGCATCATCTAGACGCATACAGAGTTGCTGGGAATCCAGCACGTAGCATTTTCCCTCAAACTTCATTCCAAAAAAACATAATTAAAGGTTTCAATCAGAATTATTAAATGATTCTGAAGTGTTAACAAATGTAGAGGCTGAAAAAGTCATAATAAAAGTGCAATCTGTGACTGTTTCTTTCCATTTCCAGAGACTCCAGGGGTGTGTGGGGGATTCCAGTCTCTGTGAGGCTGAACATGTTTAATCTGTAAGATACAGTTCTCTCTTACTCATGCACTGTTGGGGGATTTCTTCAGAAGCTTCTCTTCAAGCACACATTTTCCAGGAAGATGAAATGACAACATAAATACAGCAAATACTTTCCTTCCAAGGATTATTTCCTCATTTGTTCAGATATGTTCCTCACTGCATGATCATCTCGTCTGAATTTGTTGTGAAAACAAGATCGTCCCAGCTGAATTTGATGTGAAAACAAGATCGTCCTTTACTGACAGCTCTGTCCTTTTAAAGTGGCAGTTTTAGTCAGAATGGACAATGACCAAAGGCATCAGAATCCAGTGAAGGGATTCAGCTCCATTAATGGCAATGTGATATAGTCTTTTAAAGAAATGACCAGAGTGCACTTATCTTCCCCTATTCCATAGACTAATCTGATGATGTGTGCAAATCTGATATGGCTAATTTCTTACAGTATATAATGTAAATATTTAGCCTGACGTCATCATACTCAGATTCTAGTCAGAATGTGAGTCTGATACTGCTCCATTGGGCTGTGATTATGGGGCGTGTTTCAACCGAACCAGGAAAGAAAATGCCTCTGCACTCAATTGGATAGACCTACAAACAATCAGAGCAACGGAGTAAATTACGTATGTTGGGGATTCCGGGCTTCCGAAAAGGAGCTGGCAACGACGCTGGTTATGTCCACCTCTTCGTGCACGCCGGGTTGCATCGCCGTGATGCCCATTTCGATTGCTTCTTTCACTTGGTCCTCCATTAGTGCGACCAAAGAAGAAACAACAATGACGACAGGGTCTTCATCGTGTCCCATCTTCTTAGTAACCATCGGGGCAAGCTGATAAATTAAACATTTGCCGAATCCCGTAGGAAAGACGGCAAAAACATCTTTCCGATTGACAAATGCCTTGATCGCATTCTCTGTTCCTCTTTTAAAATGAATGCGCTGTCTACATCTTCTATAACAGACGCAATGGTGAAATGTACACATCTAAACTCTCCAGCGACAGCCATCTTCCCATCCTCAAATGTTGTGGGCGGGGCTAAGTTCGGCTGGCATCCAGGCTCGTAAATATTAGCATAACTCTACTGAAATTGTGAGCACCAATTAAAAGACCAGCAAACCAATGTATTACAGAAATGGAAAATTTCTTAATTTTTTTTTATTTAATTATATTTAATCTGCACTATGGATTTTTAGTTTTAATAAACTGTGTGGTAGATTTTTCCCTAAACCTAACTACGTACTTGGGTACGTAATTAACTACGTATCAACGTCCCCTGGGTCTCGTCTACAAATCGACGTCCCCTAACGTCTGCGACGTTTAGTATATCTGGGTCTCCTTACTAACTTGCTTGCTTTCCTAACTAGCCTGCTGCGCAGCAGAAATGACAGACAGACTTCAGCAAATGTCCTTCAAATGCTTTAATCACGGCCGGGAGATCTTCCGGAGCACTTCTCATACCCATTTTCCACCAAAGCATTTTGAGAGCCGGTTCGGAGCGGGTGCCTACTCGCGAATCAATTCTTTGTGTTTGACAGCCAAAGAACCGGTTCTCGGCCAGGAAAATTGGTTCCAAAGAGGCACCAACTCTTTGCTGGACTAGAATCATTATTTTACCACGTCATGTTAGTCGGGGGCTGGGGGTGAGGTTATTGTGACCAACAACACCACGGGAAAGGTTGTGACCGCCATTGCTAAAAACACAGCGCTAGTACGAAGATAGTACAACGATTGAAGAAAGACGGACTCTATAGCGAATTGTGTAAAGTGTAATTGTTATGCTTGAATTTGGCGCAAGCATTTCTGGGAAAAGCTAAGATGTATGGCGACGTACACAGTGACGTAACGACGTAGTTCGCTGGGATCTCTAGTCAGTGGAAAAACAAACAGGTTCTGAGAAAGTTCGCAAGTTGAACCAACTTTGAACCAACTTTTAACCAGCACCAGTTCCGAACCATTTTTTTGGGGGGTGGAAACGAGGAGAAAATCCCCTAAGAAGAAAGGCCGGAGGATCTCAGACAAATTTCAGAGAGAATCCCACCTGTTGACACGAATACAACAGATTTTATAGAATAGGGAGGTATGACAAAATTACATGAATTTGATTGGTTCTTCATAGCAAACCCTTCTGTTACTAGGTAAAGCAAACTTTGTTTTAATGATTACTTTATTGTTAATCACATGGTTCAAACCTAGTCATCTGTCTAGTTTCATTTCCCATATATGTTATTTTTACACTCAACAGGGGTATGGCTACATAGGCCTAAAATATTCAAAAACACAGAACAGAACGTTTTAGTACATGCTGTTTTAGCAAGTTAAATAAGGTTAGATGTTAGAAACATGGTTAGTTTAATATACAGTTTAAAATCTATAACAACTGTAATTTGAATAGATAATAACTTAAATAAGGCAATAGGGGAGATTGGTTCTAGTTGTCACATTAACCCCTATGAATATTTCTGAAGGTTGATATACAGAGAATTTCCGAATAGACACACAACTTAAAGTCTTAACTACAATTAAATCAATTGTACATTTCCACCATTACTTCTAAGGAGAAAATATACATTATATTCATACACATAGATACACTCACCTAAAGGATTATAAGGAACACCTGTTAAATTACTCATTAATGCAATTATCTAATCAACCAATCACATGGCAGTTGCTTCAATGCATTTAGGGCTGTGGTCCTGGTCAAGACAATCTCCTGAACTCCAAACTGAATGTCAGAGTGGGAAAGAAAGGTGATTTAAGCAATTTTGAGCGTGGCACGGTTGTTGGTGCCAGACGGGCCAGTCTGAGTATTTCACAATCTGCTCAGTTACTAGGATTTTCATGCACAACCATTTCTAGGGTTTACAAAGAATGGTGTGAAAAGAGAAAAACATCCAGTATGTGGCAGTCCTGTGGGCCAAAATGCCTTGTTGATGCTAGAGGTCAAAGGAGAATGGGCCGACTGATTCAAGCTGATAGAAGAGCAACTTTGACTGAAATAACCACTCGTTACAACCGAGGTATGCAGCAAAGCATTTGTTAAGCCACAATACGCACAACCGCAACAGCAGAAGACCCCACCGGGTACCACTCATCTCCACTACAAATAGGAAAAAGAGGCTACAATTTGCAAGAGCTCACCAAAGTTGGACAGTTGAAGACTGAAAAAATGTTGCCTGGTCTGATGAGTCTCGATTTCTGTTGAGACATTCAGATGGTAGAGTCAGAATTTGGAGTAAACAGAATGAGAACATGGATCCATCATGCCTTGTTACCACTGTGCAGGCTGGTGGTGGTGGTGTAATGGTGTGGGGGATGTTTTTTTGGCACACTTTAGGCCCCTTAGTGCCAATTGGGCATCGTTTAAATTCCACGGCCTACCTGAGGATTGTTTCTGACCATGTCCATCCCTTTATGGCCACCATGTACCGATCCTCTGATAACTACTTCCAGCAGGATAATGCACCATGTCACAAAGCTCGAATCATTTCAAATTGGTTTCTTGAACATGACAATGAGTTCACTGTACTAAAATGGCCCCCACAGTCATGTAGCAATAATCAGATGATCAGCGCAATCATGTGGTTTTAATCAACTAAGTCTCTAATTAAGTAAACACTCCTCCATTCTTCAGTTTGTGAAAGAAACAGATGTCATGGGACTTTTTAAGTTACTGATTCACACACAAGCAAATGGCGATGGGACTTAATTAAATGACCGATGCCAGAAGTGCCCCCGCGGCGTTTTTCGCTGATAAGTAATCACAGGGTCCTCTGTCTTACCACATGTGACCCAACAGGAGCGCCTCTCTGGCCGGAGATCCCGTGGTGTCCCCTCTGCAGGACACCTCACAAACACAGACAACCTTGTGTAATGAACCACACTGGTCATTGTAATCCAGACTTAAAACTCATCAATTCAAAGAATACGCACACACATATCATTGCCCGGGAGGGGGGTGAGCAAAAGTTCACCACATCTTCACCAACGAATGACCCAGCCACGTCCACAGTACACACACACAAGAGACTTTTCTCCAATCTCCTCAATTGAGAGACTTGTACTATGATATATTCGATATGTTTTTATGTTTGCCCATGTTCCATTGGGGTTAGATGTGATCGTATTATAATTCTAAATGAACAGAGGTGCTTTTAGATGCATTTTTAATGTAACTGTGTTTTCCTATAATGTTTGTATGTCGTTCTTCACACCTTTAGAATCCTCTTGATCTGACCAAACCATATATATATGGGTGCAAACCGTAAAATGTATGTTACTATGTTTTATCATCTCTGGAGTAAAATTGAACGCATTTTTACATCACGGTCATGAAACATGCAAAGTCGATCTCGAGGGAACAAAGGAACACTTATCCGCACACTTTCCTCCCAGCTGATTGGTGCATTCACGCCAGAGGAGGCGTAAACAGAAGTGTCTTTAAAGAAGACCACCAAGCACCTCATTGTAGCAATGTTCAGGGAAGAAGGAGGCGGGAACCGGCGAACAATCAAAATATAATTTATTTTAAATAAAACAAACAAACAAAAATACCGCCAGCAGCCCCTCGCGGACGACTGCTGGCTACCGAAAATAAATATAACTAAAGTAAAATACAAAAACAAAACACAACTAAAATACAGGCCTGTTCCTCTCTCGATCATCAACGTCGTCGCTCCTCCTTTATGCTTCCGCTCCTCCGTGAGAGATGCGAGACCGGTGTGCCTCACATGTGTTGCTCATTAGCAATCGCACCACCGGCCTCGCGCCGTTCTCTCACGTCCCTCGGCCGTCCTGTTCGCCACATACCCCCATCGCCCCTCACAGGCCGGGGGGTACTCACGAGCCTGTGCCTACTCCCCCCCCCGGCGGCGGCGATCCCTGGGGAGTATGGACAGACAAACCGAGGGAAACGGAGACGGAAGCATGAGGAGCGACAGATCGAGAGAGGGGAGAGAGGAAAAAAAAATTGGTCCGGTTCCCACAACGCGCTGCCATCTGGTCCCCCACCAGCTAGGCGATCTCCTCCGCGGTGCCTGGCGGCGACGCTGGGTAGCCCTCGGTGGACGGCTCGACGCTCCTCCGCCGCCCGGTGGACGGCGATGGCTCCTCGGGTGCCTTGGGCAGACGGTAGGAGTCCCCCGCTCCCTGCTCCTCCCCTTCACTGGTGGACGGCAGCAGGCTCCGGCCCACGGCGAGCGGCGGCGACTCCTCCTCTCCCTCCCGGATGGCAGCCGCCCCTCCAATACCCAGGCGGCCGGCAGCGAGCTCGACCGTCCCACCGGCAACTCACTCCAGCGCACCGCCTCGAGCGTCCGTGGCCGCGAGTCCCCCGCTCCCTGCTCCTCCCCTCGCTCGGCGGATGGCAGCAGGCTCCGGCCCACGGCGAGCGGCGGCGACTCGCGCACCATGCTCGATGGCACCGCGGATTCCCCACACCGGCGAGGACTCTCTGACAGCGCGTTCCTCCCTCTTCCCGGGTTTCGGCACCAGTGTAGCAATGTTCAGGGAAGAAGGAGGCGGGAACCGGCGAACAATCAAAATATAATTTATTTTAAATAAAACAAACAAACAAAAATACCGCCAGCAGCCCCTCGCGGACGACTGCTGGCTACCGAAAATAAATATAACTAAAGTAAAATACAAAAACAAAACACAACTAAAATACAGGCCTGTTCCTCTCTCGATCATCAACGTCGTCGCTCCTCCTTTATGCTTCCGCTCCTCCGTGAGAGATGCGAGACCGGTGTGCCTCACATGTGTTGCTCATTAGCAATCGCACCACCGGCCTCGCGCCGTTCTCTCACGTCCCTCGGCCGTCCTGTTCGCCACACTCATCTTTGAGTTTTTTAGTTTTGGAAGAGTAAGGAGGGGGGGAGAAAGAACTGCATCTTTGGGGGAACTCCCTTCTTCGAGGGAACTTCGACTTTTGACTGGACTCTTCCCTCTCCTTCGATCCGATGTAACCATCATACTCGTGATCCCCGCCCTGGGGGATCTTTCCTCTTCTTTTCTTTTGCTTAAGTTTGTTTTTCCTTTGTTCATTTCACCAGAAATGAACTTAGTCTGAATTATTTATTTGGTAATTTACGTCAAAGACCTTCAAGCCTTCTTTGAAACGGCGCGCTCCAGACCGCAGCAAACCACGTGGCGCTCCAACGGAACACACAAAGACCAGCAGCTCACACACGCCGCAGGGCTCAGACACATGAGAACTATATGCAAGTATATTTGAGTTACCAAGATTTTAGAGCATCAAGACTGTTTTTCCGTGTTGTCTCTTAAAGGTTTAAATGTCCAGGTGAATTTTGCCAAGCTGTGATCCTACGGATCTCTCTCTCTCTCTCTCTCTCTCTCTCTCTCTCTCTCTCTCTCTCTCTCTCTCTTCCCAACTCTCTCTCCCTCTCATTTTTATCTTCCTCTCTCATCCTATTTTAATTCGTGTTTGTAATGTTTTTCGTTTTGTTTGTTTCGGGTGTATATACATATATTCTGTGTGAATTGTAGTTCGATGTATTATTAGTCCAACTATTAAAACCATTATATTCTTGATTGCCTTCTGTCTAAAATGCTCATTTTACAAAGTCAATGAAATCTCGATCCTAGCAACAAAGCTTTCATTATTGACTACGTTGCGTAGTCTAATTTTATAAACACAGGGAAAATTAATGTTCACGGCCAGAAAATTGATATTTCTTGGAGTTTATAAGAAGGGATAACTTTGTTGAGAAGTTGATAAGTTAATCTTACGGCCGTTTGCTGGACAAACAGTTCGATAGCTAAATTAACTCCATTAAAGGTTATCTCATATAATCGATCTGAAAGTGGACCATTGACATATGAATGAGAAATTATAATTCGTTGTGATTGATCATTCGTGTGTACAATCAATCTATTTTCAACTTCGATAATTTAACTGTAATATGCAATATATTAATAATATTCATGATTAATTATTAAAATTCCCTATATATAATTTGAGCTAATTTAATGTAAAACTAAATGTTGTTACAGTCACCAGATCTCAACCCAATAGAGCATCTTTGGGATGTGGTGGAACGTGAGCTTTGTGCCCTGGATGTGCATCCCACAAATCTCCATCAACTGCAAGATGCTATCCTATCAATATGGGCCAACATTTCTAAAGAATGCTTTCAGCACCTTGTTGAATCAATGCCACGTAGAATTAAGGCAGTTCTGAAGGCAAAAGGGGGTCAAACACAGTATTAGTATGGTGTTCCTAATAATCCTTATATATATACCATATATATATATACCAATACCATATATATATATATATATATATATATATATATATATATATAAAACACGAAAAATATTAAACAAAAGTATACAACGTAGAAGCATTCTTACTAAAGAGCACTTAAGTTACAATGCTTTTAGGAAAATGTCCATAATTCTAAAATAATTGATATACTAATTTTTAGAATCTACTTAGGATATCAATCTGAGATATTACATAATTAAATAAATAATCAGACAAAACCTAAAAGGAAGATCTTCAAAACAGCAGAGCTCTCTGTTGCTCTTCTCTTCTTTTCTCCTTTGTCTTACAGATTTTCAGCAACCCTCATCATCACAAGGGTTGAGAATGAGAGAGGAAAACCCCTTCTGAGGACTCCTGCCTCCCTTTGTTCTTCTTTTGGATACCAAAGCAAGAAGAAAGTGAGGATGTAATCCCTGAAACACGCTAGTGCTTGACATCAACAAACACACTGTCAGCTTTTCAAAGCCAGGTGTGTGCACTCATGATTTGCCATGCATAGAGATGAGAGATACGAGTGGAAATGTGGTGGATACGCAATAGTGCAAGTCACAAACACAAACAAACACATGCATTTTGACAATGACACTCTTTTTCACTTGCAGTCACAGGCTAGACAAGTGCTCATACATCAGTGAATGTCAAACTGCTTCAGTTGTGCACAATCACATACACTAATTTGAGAAATGCATGACATCAACAGTCTAGGTGTAGATCTCGTCATGTCACTGCCTGCAACATCAGGTGCATTCTTCAATCACAACGTTGCCAGAGTGCACATGAAAACAATCAAACCACCCAAGAAAGTTCCCAGAAGGTGAATGGTCCAATGGCACCCTATTGACTTGTGTGTGTGATCACAAACGTCAAGTGGGGAAAAAAAGTGTCTTTATGGTAGCAAGTTTAATTTGGTCAAAGCTGGTCATCTACTACAATCACTGAGAGTTGGTCTCAACCAGGGGGTATCAGCAAACTTCCAAGGTGTAATAAAGATGACTTAAAAAGTATTTAAATAATAAAATAATTAATATATTAAAATAAAATGATAAAAAAAACAGATAAAATCAAGAACTGAAATCATGTTTCTCAATTCCCTCAATGCCTATATTTTTTATTAAAGAGCATGCTGTTCTGGAAGCTTCTGTAATCACAAAATGTATTGTTGCTATCATGCTAACAGATTCACCTAGGCTTAAAAGCAACCACTTAGCATATTTGTTCAAATGCAGTAAGTGGTCGGTCAGATAACTTTAGCAAAACATGCCACTAATGTAAACCTTTGCCAAAAGCTTATTTCCACAGTATGGCTTAACCTCTACTCGACAGAATACTAAAACCTTCAAAGCAGCTGATGAAGAAACATTAATCAACCAACATTCACTACTATGACAGTCATTGCAGAGGGCCTCAAGGTACAAACACATTAGACCGCAGAAACATCTCATTCAATGGATGCAAATGAACACACCATCCTCAGTGGACAGAAGCGCTTCTGTGGGACAGTATAATTGTTGTCATAAAAATCCATCATCACATTACGGCAAGGCAGCATGCGTTTTGTCGCATGTGGAGGTGTGCGGGTGCACTTAGACGTGATTTATTCAGTGCAGGCCATGAAGAACGAACCTCTGCAGATGTTCATTTAAGAATTGTAAATTAATCTCCTTATCAGCGCAGTAAAACTGCGCTATCTCTCGGCAGCTGCTGACACCTTCACTCAAATGCTTTAACTAAGGTTCATGGCTTGTTACCTTCACCGACTCAATCCTGTTGCACATCCAATTTATTTAGAAGTAGAGGTCAGAAGTGTTGTTCGTGGACTGCAGCAAATTTTCATTCACACACATGAAGCCATTATGCAAAAGTAACATTTCTTCTCTGAATGAAATGTATCTTTCATTTTGATTTTCATTTATCATTAATGCATGATAGATTGCTTGAACTCAATGTCTTGGTCAAAGATGGGGAATGGTCACAGTGTACGAATTTTCCGTCACATTTTCCATTGTATGAGTCATCCAAAGGCTCATAAATATTTAGACAGCATGAAGACATTCACAGGGTCACAGGAAATGGATCTACGCCAGCAAGCTCACCTTTGACAGGCACTTGAAATCACAAAGCTGTTGGCACTTACAACTACAAGGGAAAATGCATTTGTTGAGATCGATCATCAAGCATTAAAAATGGGTGGAAGTAACCCAAAGGAGAGAAGCAATATGGATGTGTGCATCCTTATTTGTGAAGTATTTAATATTCACTGAGCATTTTGTGATACTCTGTAAGAAACTCTTTGTGTTCATGCAGGTGTCAGCATTTATGTTTACCACATGATCTCATGTGTGCCCACTTCACGTATGCATGAATGTATGCGTGCGTATGTATGTGAATCTAGCCCATCAGTCTTCACCAGGGCTCTTAAACACTGCTCTTATGTCCTTGCTCTGAATAGGTCATTTCTCCAAGATCCTGACAGCTGCTCTGGAGGGGAAGAGCAGGAACAAGAGGCCCATCCTAAACTCACCCTTCTTGGGCAGACAGCTGGGTGAGACCCTGGCTCTGGCCTACAACACTAGAGCCTTGTGTGCAGCTCAACATCTCTCTCTCAGCAGCTTCAACAGAGACTGACAAACATTAACAAACTGCATATGACACGGTATATACTGTAGCATGATATTTTTTAAAATGTTTAAAAGATCTGCATTAACTGCAGAATGCAATTACTTAATTTGCATATGACCTTACTATATGCATGTTTACACAGTAAGCATCCAATTGTGATTTTGGAAACTAATACCATCATTTTTTCAAAATCTAATTTTGTGTAAAATACAGCAGATTAACTTTTGGTGGTCCGATAACAAGAAACTAAGTTAATATTTAAAATCGCAGTTGATATTACTTCCAGTTAATTTGTCGCAATCGAAATAGAAGGTCAAGTCATTATAGACTACAATGCGGTCTGGTTGTATATACTACACATTTTGCCAAATGGAGTTGATCATGCATACAGAAAATGTTCATAATGGGTAGTATGGCATTCTGAAGATGTCTTGAGAGAATTTCTATCCTTTTGTCCATTGCAGTCTCTTAAAAAGGAAGTATGCATTAATTGTGGACTCTTTTAACGTGTTAATATTGTGTGGTTTTGAAATTTTAATTGCAGCATATGTCTGTCTTGTGTATGTGTGTCTGTGAGCAGGAGAGTAAGTCACAGCAGGAAGAATAAATTCCCTATTTCTGTAATTTGGTACAGATTAGACTAGTCTGGTGTGAAATCCAGGATAAGCAGAAAAGGAGGATATTCACCCAGACCAAAGCTTGGCTATTACCAAACACTCATCCTTACACTGGAACAGGAACAGTGCTCAGCAGGAGCCCGGCACAAAGACATTCATTCCTAGCCTTCTCTGAAATTCAGCCATTTTGGAGCTCTTTTAACTGTGAAAACAAGTTCAATAGACAGAAAGGCTGGAAATGTTTCCATAAAAAGCAGTTATTGAATAAATAAATGAATAGCAGGATTATTTAATCAAATTAAATGCTCTATAGTTACCACTATATGTAAACAAGACAATAATACTGATGCAAAGGTGGCTGACCCCTTCTAGTAAAAGAGATATGGTTAGCGAGAACATAATTGTTTTAATCATATACACACTTATACATACTGTTTGAATAATGTCCAAGCATTCTTCTGACATTCTTATAAAACATTTGTATACAAGTTTTCAAATGAGCTAAGTAACACTGTAGTGTGTGGTAGAAAAATAGTCATTACAATGTCTTTTTTTTTCAGCCATGGAAAGCCCAGCAAGCACTGAACAGTTCTCAGAATTACTCTTCACATGACACCTCTTGCACATCTTGCACATCTTGCACTCTTCCAAATACTTCAGCATTCCAAGGACATTAGCATTTGCATAACACTTACCTGCACAATCAACATGAAATTCAACTTTATATGGTGGTTTAGCCTGATCGTTAAAGATTTGAACTGGTAACTGACAGTTTGTAGGTTAAACTACGAGTCACATGACAGATCTTAGTCTGTGAGACCCAATTTCACTCATTATACTCTTTGACCGAATGTGAAGTTCTTGTAGTTTTCCTTTGTATGACAGATACTATTTGAACACTGCAGCAAAAAAGTTTTTTTGGTGCTTATTTTTGGAGGTTACAAACGAGTTGACACAAGATGCACAACTATGCCAGTCATGAGAAGAATGAGGAATTTGCATTAAAAAACAATTGCACAATGTGGTGGTTGTCAATACTTCATTCTAAAATAAATCTGAACCGATTGTTGTATCCCATCACCCTGAATAGACATCAGATTATGATAATATGGCTTCATCAAGAAAGAATCTTCGGAACACAAACTAAGATATTTTTGATGAAATCTGAGAGCTGGCTCACTCCTTCATAGGCTTCTATGTAATTTCATTCTGCCGGCCCAGAAAAGTTAGTAAAAACATTGTTAAAATAGTCCAGGTGACTACAGTGGCTCAATCTTTATCAAGCGGCGATAAGTTTATCAAGCGACGAGAATACTTTTTGTGCACAAAAAACAAACAAAAAGAACTACTTTATTCAACTATTCATTTTCTTCTGTGTGGGCCTCTGACGTGAGTTCACGAGAGCGCCACGACGCATGCGAGAGAACTGAGAAGATGATGCAGATGGGTCTCTAGTGTGGTCTGGTTCTAAAGTGTGCATTTCCTAGATGTCCGAATCGTGAGAAACCAACGAGAAAACTTAAAAGTGCCTTACCAACTGAACTCACGTCAGCTAACTTTACTAACTTTTCTGGACCGGCAGAATGAAATTGCCTAAGGAGTGAGACAGCTCTCAGATTTCATCAAAAATATCTTAATTTGTGTTCAGAAAATGAACGAAAGTCTTACGGGGTTGGAACAATATGAGGGTGAGTAATTACTGACAGAATTTTCATTTTTGGGTGAACTAACCCTTTAAGTATGGCTATTTTTCAACATTGATGATAATAGAAATGTTTCTTGAGCACCAAATCAGTATATTAGAATAATTTCTGAAGGATCACGTGACAATGAAGACTGGAGTAATGATACTGAAAAGCTTTGCCATTATAGAAAAAAAAATAATTCTAAAATAGATTTTAATAGAAAACAGTTTATATATAATGTCATATTTTTTCACAATATTATTGTTTTGACTGTATTTTGATCACATAAATGCAGCATTGCTGAGACTGCTGAGACAGATAACTGCACATACCTAGAAAACGCATACACAAACACAATAGCAAACATCCAGTCCATTCCTCTCTGCAGCATAATTCACCAACACAAACACATGATGAACCTGTACACACACAAATATTGTAAAAGAACAATTTGGGTTACAAAAAGGCCCTACAGAGCTCTCTCTCACACACACATTCTTTATGTGCCACCCTGCGTTCCCCATTCCATTCCAGGGTGTAGTTCTGCTCCATCCAACAGTACAGCACGTTATTGTCTTAAAAGGCAGAGCGCATTTATTTCCTTGACCGAGAAAACACTGATCTATTTTCATTTTTCTCTTGAAGCAGCTGGATGTCACACCTGTTAGTGAGGAATGCAAATTGAGGTTCGGTGTGAGTTTGTGGGTGTGTTGGGGCAAAGAGAAAGTTTAAACATTTCCCTCTCTTCCACCTAGCATGCAAATCAAACTAAAATCACATGGAATAAAGCTAACGATTATCTCAGTTGATTTGATAAAAAAATGCATAAGGCATATGGAACCTAGGAGAAAAACAGAAAAATCAGGGGACAGTGTCATTGGCACTTTCCATGAATGCGGTACACTTTGGTGTTTTATTACTTTACACATCGGAGGCACAAACCACAGGTTTTTGTTTTTTTGTGAAAACTATTAGATATGGTCAGCAAACAACTAACCTACCATGAAAAGTAGCATACTTTTAAACATTTAAATGGGGATTGGCCAGTCCCACTCGACTATCCAACAATTCAATTCAGACAATTCAATAAACAGCAACATCATTATTTTGACATAATCGGATATAAACAGATATTCAATTAATAGTAGTAAAAAAAGTTAATTGTTAATATTTTGTTATAAAATTAATAATTTAAAAGACCAAAAACATAATATTTAGCCAGTTATTCATGCTGACATTTTGCTATTATATATATATATATATATATATATATATATATATATATATATATATATATATATTCCCCCTGCAAACCTCATTTAAAATGAATAGAAAATAAATCAGCTAATATAATATTTAGTTTGACCTCTTATGGCTGACGATCAATCATTTTCTAAAGGTTAAGCATCTGCTTTAACTGACCATTTATAAAAAAATAAATTCCTATGAATTCAGGTCCTATGTATATCCTATTCAAAAAAAGTTCAAAAATAACTGAAGCCTAAAGTCATTTTTCTTAGACTTCTCCTTTAACGGAGGGACAGTCTGAAATGTGGACGGACAGATAGAAGGAATGGGACAGAGAAATGATGCAGGCCAGATTCTGTCCCTGTGAGCATTTCAGCTCTTATAAATCATGAACTTACACTACCCGCTGTGACAGGGCTACAACCAAGGCCAATATTTCTGACACCTATGGGAAGATAAAGAGATAGAATGAGAAGATTGTAGGTTCGCTATAAAAACAGAGAAAAACAAAGAAAAGCCACAAACAACCGAGATGAGTAATGACCATCATACATTGCTGCTCACAACACATTTGAATGAGTGTGGGTGTGAGAAGAGAAACTCTGTCATGCCAGACATCTAATTTAAATATCAACAGTGTGTGCAAATACTCTCATGTGCGCACAAATGCACACTTTATAAGCATGCGATCTACTGTGTGTTTGTTCATTTAAAGCAGGTGGATATACAAATGAATTATTCCTGTTGACCTACTTCCTGGCTAGGTCATACAGTAAAAAGAATCTACCCAGAGCGTTTACACACCCATAAACACAGACTGGATCAAATTGTTTTTTTAATAGCTGCCTGATTTTTGTTTGCATTTCCAAAGTAATGACCTAAAACCAGTACATCCTCAAAATTTCCCCGTCTCCTACCAGCGAGCTGTCGCCAGCGGTGTTTATTCAAGGCTAATAATGATGAAGTACACCTGCTGCTGGATTAAACATGTTACAGTATGAGTGAAAATGACTAATGCTCACACTAGCTTTGACAGTACGCAGTTTAATGTCACATATTCTCTTGTGCATGTCCATAAAAAAGGCAAGAGAGTTGCATGGCTAATATTAAAGCTATGGTATACGATTTTGAAAATCGGTCGAGAAAGCCTGAATTTTTAAAAAACTCATCCCGCCCCTCCACACACACTCACACCCCTCCCCTCTGTTCACGCCAACGCAAGATTAGCAACACATGAAATGCTCTAAACTCCCCACCACCATTAGTATACTACTAGTAGTATTGCTAAGGTTTTCAGTAATTGTTAAAAAGCTATTTAGGTAACACGTCACACCATAAAAGTATAAATAGATGTTTAACGTTACCTGCTCAACAAAAAGTCAGCCGTGTCAGCGTCGGTTTTCAGTCCAAGATCTCCCCGAAGCTTCTTCCAAGGATCAATGGTGGACCCTATATTTATTCTACTTTGAGTCCGGCGTTCTTCACATTTTTTTTTTTTATCTCTGCTCTTTCCACTACAGACTTTCTCTTTCTTCCAAACTTTACACTAGGGGCAGCTGTCTTTTATTTTTGATCCATTTTTTTTAATCTGATGCTACTTAGCTAGCTAGTACATAGCTAACAGACTGTCAGCTGCTTTTTCGCGCAATTTCATGTCGCAGGAGGGGGGCCGGGTCAGGTGCGGTGGGGTGGGGTGGAGACGCGAGCGCCAGGCGGAGTTCCAAGTGGAGCTGGTGATTGGATGAGAGCAGTTGACCAATGTAAGCTGTCCGGCCGGACAGCTTACATTGGTCAACTTCTCTGCGGCTTAACAGCCAATAGAGTGAATGGATTTTTTTCATTCCTTTTTCTATTCCTATTGTTAGGATTGTACTATATAACCATAACCAGCATCTAAACGAGGATATTAATAATGAACAATCTTTGAAATCGTATACCCTAGCTTTAAGACAGCTTTTCCAAATATGTATTGTATATCTTTAATACATGTTGTAGCATTGTTTAGCTAGCAAATGTTTCATTTTAAATGACTGATCTGCTGCCAGTGTGTAATATGATACAGCAATTTTGGCTTTAATCTTCGTCTAACTGCTTTATTTGATGTGCCAATATAGTTGATTTCCACTTTATCTAATATCCGTGGGCTGACAGGATGCCTTTTTGTCCTGTGGGGGTACACGGAGAGCACAGGAATGAAGGAGAAGAAAAGACGAGAGAGGTCTGGGGTGTTTGCTCTGTTTCCTGTGGGGCAAAGTTGGGTAATATCACTCCCAAGCCCCTTGATACTACACAACAAGAGGTGCATTGTGTTGAAAGAAAGAGAAAGAGAGAGAGAGAGAGAGAGAGAGAGAGAGAGAGAGAGAGAGAGAGAGAGAGAGAGAGAGAGAGAGAGAGAGAGAGAGAGAGAATGAGAGAGAAAGAGAGGGAGAGAGAGAGAGAGAGAGAGAGAGAGAGAGAGATGGGGTTACTCAGCTGTTAAAGGAATAAATCCCTCTCTTCTCAATTATATGAAGTCTCGCTCTTTCAAGCCACTGAAGACAGTGCAAATGCATATTACATCATTAAATCCCAAACTGTGATTTTGCCAGTGCTGTTTCTCCACACACATACCCAGTGACCATTATAAAAATGTCAAGGCTGTCAAATTAAATAGTGGTTTTACTCAGTTTAATAAAATATAGGGGAGGCCACGGTGCATGTTGTATAAAGTTATGTACAGTAACTATTTGTTCCTGACAACAATTTACACCGGGATAAGAAGTAGATTCAAACTTATTCAGTAGATCAAAACTATGTCTGTATCCAAAGAATATTATAGCAAAATTTGAGACACAAAAGCACGGAGTTGCAGTTATATCAGGATTTGAGCTTGGACCCTTATGCATGCTAAAAGAAAGTCTCACCATTAGACTAAACCCTACATTTACACACAGAACGAACTATTAAGTTGCTACTAAGTTTTTTTTATGTTAAAAAAAAAGAAACATCATTAAAAATTTTCTTTATACCTGGTAAGTGGTCGCTAAAATTTAAAATATAAGAAAAAATTATTTAGGTATCAAAAAAGTATAATGTTCAGCATGAAAAAATAGCTACAGTATTAATTTCAAGATTTTCTAAAGCTTACATTTAACAATGTTATTTAATTACAGAACAAAAAAAAACTAATATTAGCCTACTGATAAATGATATGCAAGGCATCCGTTCCTGTTGCCCTAATACCAAAACAGAAGAATAATTTCCTAGCATAGTTTTGTCCTGGACTGTTAATCATGAAAATACAGAACTTTTTCTATTCCAAAAACTTGGTTATGTCTGCATTTGTGTGTGTGCATGTATCAATTACTTGCGTGGCACAGTGAAATTGAGAGTGTGTTTGAGTGTGTGGATTAAAGAATATATATATATATATATATATATATATATATATATATATATATATATATATATATATATATATATATATATATACACACGAGTAATTATATGTATGTACGCGATGGCAGGGGCTGCAGGATCTGACAGGAGGCTGGATAACCAAAAGCTGCTGAGAGAACTACTTGTCTGAGATTAAAAGTTTTGATAAAGTGGTAATGAGAGAGCTGAGGGAGAATGAGAAAAGAAAGGCAGGGAGAAAATGCACAAAAGCAAAATTCATGTTCGAGCGGCACACTCTCAGAAACTAAAACACATTCAGGGGTTAACTAAAAATTACAAATAACTACAAATTATATTTAATTACTATTTCTGGCACCTTATTTTAATTTGTTAAATAAATTGATATTTTTTGTTACTGTTTTTGTTGAGTATTGATGCTTTAGCCATATTGTATTATAATCACAGCACTTAAGTCCTTAAATAAATAAGTCACTAATAAAAAGTTACTAATAAATCACAGCATTAACAATTTACAATTGAAAGAGGATAAGAAGAAATGCAGCAAAATAAAGAACAAATGAAAGAGATAAACACAGCTGGGACAGTAAAAATATTTAAGTGAATATAAGTTTAGCATGTGTAGCATGAAAAAAAAGACAAAGATTTCCTGCATTCTCATAACTGTGGTCTAATCCAAGGCCAAGGCTAAGTTCTGTACTGGGAAAATGAGACTCAAAACGGACACAAACGCTCAGTTTGGTGTTGTAAGTGACTGATTCCAAATGAGACGTGAAACATCCTCCCTAGTAATAAACCTCCTGCTGTGGCACACACACAGACACGCACACACATTAACTTTGATCTTCAAAGCTTTGTCTCATCCTGCAGAAAATGACGACATTTTTGCATGAGCAGGGTTGCGTGGGTAGTTAAATGTACTGCATTCAAAATACATTGACGAAAACAATCCTATTAACAAAATCTATTGCTTTCTCTCTATTTTTCTTACACAGTTTCTACAATTCTCAATAGCTTAAACCGAAACCATGGCCGTTTTATCTAGTTTTTAATTTATATGGTACATTCCCACTCCCTGCTGAAGGTAAGTGTACCAGAGCTGAATGGTTCACACTAGAGAGGCAGGCATTAACTGGTTTTGCTATTTGTACCAGGAAAAAGGTGCAAAAACTTTAGAGGCACTTTCACCGATGACAGTTTGCATTCGTGGGATATCATATGCATGATTTGCCCATATGATCGAAGATCACAATTCCCGGTAGTGACTTTAGAACTCAGAAGAGAACATAAGCAAGAAGGTAGTTTACAAAGTATGGCCTTGAAAAGAAAAATATACACCAGTGCTCCAGCCTGCGATTGTGCAAAGATGGCCAACCAACACTCTCATACAAGCTACAATAATGAGTATGAAAATTAGAATTAGTTACAAATCTTAGTGCTCCATGATATACTGAATCCAGCATTTTCAAAGAAGATTGATTTGCATGCATGTATAAAATATCACCATAATCCAGCATTGACATAAATGTTCTTTGTATAACTGTTTTTCTAGTACTAAAAGAGAAAAAGTCTTTGTTTCTAGAAACCCAACTTCACCAAGTTTTGTTTTGTTAAACACTCTATATGCTGTTTGAAGGACAAATTTTGTTCTAAAAGAAAACCAAGATATTTGTAGACTGATACTCCTTCAATTACTTTCTCATCTAGTGTAACAATTTGACAAGCATCTTCTGTTTTCCTTGATTTAGAAAAGCACATCAGTTTAGTTTTATCTGAGTTTAGCTACACGATTCTTCTGAATAATTTTAAAAGCAGATTGAAGATCTTATATGGCACTAGGGCAGCACGATTCTTGCTAAAATGTGAATCACGATTTTTCTCCATGGGAATTGAGATCACGATTCACTTACACGATTCTCATTTTTTCAACCAAAATGTATTGCACTCAAGTAAAACAACAACAACAACAACACACAGGAGTAATAACACAAAATTGTCTAAATTATTTAAGCTGCGTTTTGGGGTTGAGTTAGCCTATGTAGCTGTCTGTGTGAGCTAAAAGAAAGTGTAGGCTATATATAATATTTTCTGGCTAGTTTACTTAAACTTTTTTTTTTATAATACACCATACTTTCACCCAAACTGAATAATTAAAAACAAGTTTAAATGGGTAACCTAAATCTTCTATAAATATTTTTGAGTCTTCATTTTCTTTTTTTTTTGCCTACTTATTAAAACCAACTGATAGACATGCTTATTGTGTGCATTTTGGCCACTTTTTGTGTGAAATCATTTATATTTTGACCATCAAAAGTGCGCTTTCACTTTAATTGAGCGTGAGCAGTGCAGCAAAAATAGATAAGTGCCGAAAAATCCGCTTCACTGCTGCTCAAGCGCTGCTCCTGCTCCCGGTGTAAATGCACTCATTGATAAACATGCAAGCCGAAAAAAAAATGCGCTGCTCATGCGCCACTGACGCTTCCGGTATGAAACGGCCGTATAATTGATTGGTGAATTACTGTTTTTTTGTTGTTATTGTGTGACCCCTTATTTACACTGCACACGTCTACAGCGCGTTACGGCTGCGACACGGCTACCGGAGCTGATCGCGCCCACGATTGATGTTGTTGATCGAGATCTGCTGTTCACTGATCGATTGTTCCTGTCTGCCTTCCTGCCTGCTGTGAGTTTGTTTGCGTCGAGGCTGTAAGCTCTACGCCTCGTATTAGCTTCGTATTTCTTTCTGTTTTGAACCATCATTTACTATCATTTCTAGTTGTTTATATTACTAAATACAGTTTACCCACCATCTCAGATTAACCTTACATCGCTAGCTTCCGTTATTGTTAGCACAGCACGCTAGTGTTTACGCGCCACCCGCGCTCATTCATTTATTATTTATTTTCTCTCGCGCGCCCGCGCCTTTGAGTTCATAAAAGCCCAGTTAAGTAAGAATCAGTCAACACAAGCGGTGAGTAATGTCTTGTCCTGTTATTGTCACCTGTGTCACATGTCATATGTTTAGTATCGCCTTCTCCGATGGCAATATAGGATTTATTTGTGATAAATGCAAGACAGTCGGGCTGACGGAGAAGATTTCAGAGCTAGAGACACGCATCCAAACTTTGAGGATAGTAAGGATAGTACTAGAGCTTTAGATACTATTTTGGATGCGCCTAGCGTAGTGAACTCTGTACATGATTCGGTTCCGGCTGAAGTAGAGCCCACGCAGCAGGGCAGATGGGTGACCGTGAGAGATCGCTCTAGTCGGATTAAAAAACCACTCTTCCGTTCCGATTACCATAACAAATCGATTTGCCCCACTCAGTGAAACACCCACTGAGAATTCTGTTGATTGTGCCCTGGTAATTGGTGATTCGATCACACAGAACGTGAAAATAGAGACACCAGCCACCATAGTCACATGTTTGCCGGGAGCCAGAGCGCCTGACATCAAAGCAAATTTAAAAGTGCTGGCTAATCATAGGCGGAGGGTGAACCAACTCCAGGGTAAGGCTAATATGTGCGCTTCCCCTTGATGCATTTAAATATATGTCCTACCACCTATAACCATGTAGTTTTAACCAACGTGTCGCCTAGCAACAACTTAAACGTCCCATTATAAACGCTCTTAACTCATTTGTTATTACCGGTAACTCACTGGGGTCGGCAAACGCGCCGGCGCGTTTTGCCAGATTTTTTTCAAAATACTCTGTCATTTTTGATCACACAGACTTAAGAAATATGAAAAAAATAAACTGTTAAATGACTACTTTTTTATGTGTCCACTTACGATCGAAATAAAACATTGTGCTTTTGTAAAATAAAGAAATCAAACGGTGTGTTCTGCCTCTCCGTCTCCGTAAACTTTTTTTCTGGAGCACGTCTCTAAACTTAAAGGGGTCATGAACTGGCTTTTTAAATTTTTGTATATTGTTGTCTGAGGTCAACTTATGACGTTCGCTTAGTTTTTACATTCAAAATCATCAAAATGAATCATTAGTAGGCTATTTTCTACCCTAGTTTTGAGCCTAGCTCAAAAACGCTCGTTTTTTGTGGGCGTCTCGCATTGAAGACTTGGAAGTAAACGCCCACTGCTGTGAGTGGATAACAGTTTTGCATATTACAATGAGTTTCAACTCACTCGTCAGTGCACGTGGGGGAAATGCGTGTAATGCCCGAATCGGTGGGCGGGGCTAAACCAGCCGTGTTGAAGTAGGCGTTGATCTTCTTCTGCGGGGGTGGTGTTTTATCCTCTTTGTCGTCATAGTTCCCCACTTTGAAAAACGAGTCGTTTGCTGAGCCTGCTGTCAATAAAAGCTTTTATTGGACTAACAAGGGCATTCTTATAATATGATGACCTCTTAGATGTCAAAAGCTCAAGGAAAATTTTATTTCTCAGTTCATCACTCCTTTAAACAAAACTCAGCGAATAAAATCCTGCGTTTAGATCTGGCATTTGCGTTGATGATGTCCTCGTTGTTTAGTTTTGTGGTTATATCACTCTCAATATGCAGTAGACTCAAGGATGAAGTCTCTCCTGGCCCATTGTTGAACACATCCAATTCTTGTCGCATAGCTGAAAAAGATCTCTCGCATGTTGCGGTCCCCATCGGTAATATTAGAGCCAACTTGAAACGTTTTTCGAAGTTTGGATAAAATGGGTAAGGGCTGTTGTTTAGATCGTTGCAGCTTAAAGTCTTTTTTCTTGAAAAATGTTCTTATGTCGATTATGTCAACTAAATTGGTTGCCAGCTCAAAATTACCCTAATAGTCTAATCACTTTTTTTTTTCTCTAAAGCACTTAAACCCGCGTTTTTAGGTAAGTGCTGGATATGGGTGTCATAAACTATTTTTGATTAAAGAATTTGTATTTAAAGTGATCACAATTTAATAAAAAACATCGTAATTGATAAATTATTTGATTTCATTTATTTTAAAAAATGTTATCGGAAAATTTTTTCCTGCATAAATGAATTATCTCTGCGCGTGCGCACGGCATGCAATTTACGTTTTCCGCAGACCACAGCTGAGCCAGCCCAGCCGCGCTTATCATTTGATTTTTGAGTGGAGGAAACTGATTCTAGACCAGCAATTATCGGCAGCTTTTCTTTATAAAAGCAACTAGTAGTAGCAGGAAGGCTGCTTTTGAGGTAGAAAATTTCACTCTAATTGTATATTGATAGTCTCAAGTTCGTGGTCAGGGGAAGGCTAAGCCTTACCCAGCCTTACACACGCTCCGCCTATGTGGCTTATGCTAATCGTAAATTCTCTAAGATCATTATTCATGTCGGCACTAATGATGTTCGACTCCGCCAGTTGGAGATCACCAAAATTAATATTAAAGAGGTGTGTAAACTCCCAAGTATGATGTCAGGCACTGTAATTTTCTCTGGCCCCCTTCCTGTTCGCAGGAGTGATGAGATAGTTAGCAGATTGGCCACACTCAATGGTTGGTTGTCTAAGTGGTGTCCGTTGAATAATATAAAATTCATAGACAATTGGAAAAGTTTTTGGGGCAAGCCTGACCTTTTGAAAAGAGATGGTGTTCATCCCTCCTGGGATGGTGCTGCTCTTCTCTCTAGTAATATGGCACATAGTCTTAGAGGTAAAACATGACAATCTGGGGCTCAGGTAAGGAACATAGAGCCTCTTTCACCTAGATATCATCATATAGAGACTGTGTCTGTTCCCCGAATTTGGAAATCCAAAAAACGTCAGGTAAAAAATTTAATTGTTCAACAAATAAAAAACAGATATAATACAGATGAGCAAATGATACAGCTTGGGTTGCTGAATATTCGATCCCTTACTTCAAAATCGCTCATAGTTAATGATATGATTTCAGATTATAATCTAGATGTGCTGTGTTTGACAGAAACCTGGCTAAAACCAAACGATTACATTACTTTAAATGAGTCAACCCCACAAGATTACTGTTATAAACATGAACCTCGTCTAAAACGCAAAGGGGGAGGTGTTGCTGTAATTTAAAGTAATATTTTCAAAACCACTAAGAAATCTATTTTTAAATATACTTCTTTTGAAGTGTTGGTGCTTAATGTAAAAATATATAGTCTAAACGATAAATCACGTTTGAGATTTCTGCTGGCTACTGTATACAGGCCACCAGGGCACCATAAAGATTTTATCAAAGAATTTGCGGACTTTCTATCAGAATTAGTATTGGCTAACGATAAAGTACTAATTGTTGGTGATTTTAATATCCATGTAGATAATGAAAAAGATGCATTGGTATTGGCACTTAAAGACATTGTAAACTCAATTGGAGTTAGACAACACGTGTCAGGACCCACTCATTGTCGTAATCATACTCTAGATCTAATATTATCACATGGAATAGATGTTGATGCCGTTGAAATTCTGCACCAGAGCGATGACATCTCAGACCATTATCTAGTCTCATGTAAATTACATTTATCCAAGGCTGCAAAGCCGAGTCGGTGTTATAAATATGTTAGACCTATAACTTCTGCCACTAAAGGTTGCTTTATCAATAATCTTCCTAATCAGTTTCATCATCTCAGCATCCCGGATAGCTTAGAAGAACTTGATATTGCAACAGAAACTTTTAACTCTCTCTTTTCCAGCACTTTAGACGCAGTTGCTCCGTTGCGCTTAAAGAAGATTAAAGAAAATAGTCCAACGCCGTGGTACAACGAGCACACTCAGGCCCTTAAGAGAGCAGCCAGAAAAATGGAGCGCAACTGGAAGAAAACAAAACTAGAGGTATTTCGGATTTCATGGAAAGAGAGCTCGATTGCTTACAGGGAGGCTTTAAAAGCTGCTAGATCTGCTTATTTTTCAACCCTTTTAGAAGAAAATAAACATAATCCTAGGTATTTATTTGAAACAGTGGCTAAACTAACGAAAAAGAAAGCTTCAAGCACAGAAGTTTCAGGCCAACACAGTAATGACTTTATGAACTTCTTCACTTATAAGATTCATAATATCAGGGACAAAATTATAACTATGCAACCGTCTACTACAGTATCGCATCAGGGAGTGCATTGTAGTCTCCCTGAGGAAAAATTTTATTCATTTGTTACTATAGGAGAGGAAGAATTCTGCAAACTCGTTAATTCATCTAAATCGACAACTTGTATGTTAGAACCTATACCGACTAAGCTATTGAAAGAGATGCTTCCAGAGATCATAGATCCTCTTCTTAATATCATTAATTCGTCTTTGTCTCTAGGATACGTACCAAAAACCTTTAAGCTGGCTATGATAAAACCGCTTGTTAAAAAAACGCAACTTGATCCTTCAGAATTAGTCAATTACAGGCCGATCTCAAATCTGCCTTTTCTGTCAAAGATATTAGAAAAAGCAGTATCCTCACAACTGTGTTCCTTTCTTGAAAGAAATATCTGCGAGGATTTTCAGTCAGGATTTAGATCGCACCATAGTACTGAGACAGCTCTCATTAGAGTTACAAATGATTTACTTTTATCATCTGATCGTGGTTGTATCTCTCTATTAGTGTTACTTGATCTTAGTGCTGCATTTGACACAATTGACCACAACATTTTTTTAAATAGACTAGAAAACTATGTTGGCATTAGTGGAATTGCACTAGCATGGTTTAAATCATACTTATCTGACCGTTATCAGTTTGTAGCAGTAAATGAAGAGATGTCTTATCGATCACAAGTTCAGTATGGCGTACCACAAGGCTCAGTACTAGGACTGCTGCTGTTCACTCTGTACATGCAACCATTAGGACATATCATTAGGAAACATGGAATTAGCTTTCACTGTTATGCCGATGATACTCAGCTGTATATTTCTTCAAAACCTAACGAAACTTACCAATTCACAAAATTAACGGAATGCATAGCTGATTTTAAAAATTGGATGACTAGTAATTTCCTACTACTAAACTCTGAAAAAACAGAGATTCTAATTATTGGACAAAAAACTTCCACACGTAATAACCTAGAATACTGTCTAACACTTGATGGCTGCTCTATTAAGTCTTCGTCGTCGGTTAGGAACCTGGGTGTGCTCTTTGATAGCAATCTTTCATTTGAAAGTCACGTGTCTAGTATCTGTAAAACCGCATTTTTCCATCTTAAAAATATATCAAAATTACGACATATGCTCTCATTAACAAATGCGGAACAATTAGTTCATGCTTTCATGACATCAAGACTAGATTATTGTAATGCTCTACTGGGTGGTTGCCCTGCACGCTTAATAAATAAACTACAGCTGGTCCGAAACGCTGCAGCTCGAGTTCTTACTAGAACCAGGAAATATGACCATATTAGCCCGGTTCTGTCAACACTGCATTGGCTGCCTATTAAACATCATATAAATTTTAAAATATTGTTGATTACTTACAAAGCACTAAATGGTTTAGCTCCGCAGTACTTGAGCGAGCTCTTAACGCATCATAGTCCTTCACGTCTATTGCGATCTCAAAATTCGGGCCAGTTGATAATACCTAGAATATCAAAATCAACTGCTGGCGGTAGATCCTTTTCCTATTTAGCACCAAAACTTTGGAACAGTCTTCCTACCATTGTCCGGGAAGCAGACACACTCTGTCAGTTCAAAGCTAGACTAAAAACACATCTCTTTGACCTAGCATACACATAATATATTGTAGACTTCTATAATTCAATGTTAGGCTGCATAGATTAGGTCAGCCGGAACTGGGAACACTTCCCTTAAATCCTGATGTACTCGTTACATCATCATAAGAAGAATGGCATCTACGCTAATTTTAGTGTCTTTGTTTATACCGAGGTTTTCCCGCAGTCTACCGGATCCAGGCCGTATCCAGATCTGACTAGGAGCTTTGCCTGGACCCGATGACAACGCAGTGCTGAAGTGCCAACTAGCCTCTCCCTATGGAGGATCCCTTTCCCACTCTACAGATAAAACGTTGTGATTCCGGTTCGCGTACCCACCCTGAAGTGATAAAATAAAACAAAATTCTGTATCAAATTACAGTTACTGTAAATCCGGCCTCTAGTTCATAAACGCCAGAGGAGAACTGGCCGCCGACTGAGCCTGGGTTCTCCCAAGGTTTTTTTTTTCTCTCCATTAGGTCACCTGATGGAGTTTTAGGACACCGGTAGGTCACTTGATGGAGTTTTTCGGTTCCTTGCCACTGTTGCCTTTGGCTTGCTCAGTTGGGGATATTCAAATTAATTAACCAAGCATTAATACCATTGATCAGCCCTACCAAACGTGGATGTTTTTTCCACTAAGAAACAAACATTATGTTATTTGATTGATACTGTGAAGCTGCTTTGATGCAATTTATATTGTGAAAAGCGCTATATAAATACACTTGACTTGACTCTAGTCAATGCTTGTGTTCACCAGCCACGACGCGGCGCGTTTAAGGGGCGTCCTAGCTTCGCTAAAGATAGGCGCCTAGTCTGTTTTTTGACGGACACCGCGTCCAAGCCGAACCGTAAATACTTTAAGTAAAGGGGTCAGTGTGACCAATATAACGCGTGAATGCAGCATGATCTGAATGCAGGGAAATACACGGAAGTGAATCGCCATCATTAAGAAATGAGATCGTGATTTTTTTTTCGATTAATTGTGCAGCACTATATGGCACTTGTTAAGGATGGAGCAGAACAATACAAAACGGCATCATCCGCATAAAAATTACACTTTGCTTTTATTACATTGACACAAGTCATTTATATAAACAGTAAATAAAAATAGGACCCAAAATGGACCCCTGGGTGACACTTCGAACATTTTGTATAAGTATTGAGTTTGAGGACACACCATCAACCTGAACACTTTGTGTTCTGCCAGTCAAATAGTTGCCAAACTCCAGGTCCTTCTAAAAAAATTAGCATATTGTGATAAAGTTCATTATTTTCCATAATGTAATGATAAAAATTAAACTTTCATATGTTTTAGATTCATTGCACACCAACTGAAATATTTCAGGTCTTTTATTGTTTTAATACTGATGATTTTGGCATACAGCTCATGAAAACATAAAATTCCTATCTCAAAAAATTAGCATATTTCATCCGACCAATAAAATAAGTGTTTTTAATACAAAAAAAGTCAATTTAATACAAATAATTATGTTCAGTTATGCACTCAATACTTGGTCGGGAATCCTTTTGCAGAAATGACTGCTTCAATGCGGCGTGTCATGGAGGCAATCAGCCTGTGGCACTGCTGAGGTGTTATGGAGGCCCAGGATGCTTCGATAGCGACCTTAAGCTCATCCAGAGTGTTGGGTCTTGCATCTCTCAACTTTCTCTTCACAATATCCCACAGATCCTCTATGGGGTTCAGGTCAGGAGAGTTGGCAGGACAATTGAGCACAGTAGTACCATGGTCAGTAAACCATTTACCAGTGCTTTTTGCACTGTGAGCAGGTGCCAGGTCGTGCTGAAAAATGAAATCTTCATCTCCATAAAGCTTTTAAGCAGGTGGAAGCATGAAGTGCTCCAAAATCTCCTGATAGCTAGCTGCATTGACCCTGCCCTTGATAAAACACAGTGGACCAACACCAGCAGCTGACATGGCACCCCAGATCATCACTGACTGTGAGTACTTGACACTGGACTTCAGGCATTTTGGCATTTCCTTCTCCCCAGTCTTCCTCCAGACTCTGGCACCTTGATTTCCGAATGACATGTAAAATTTGCTTTCATACGAAAAAAGTACTTTGGACCACTGAGCAACAGTCCAGTGCTGCTTCTCTGTAGCCCAGGTCAGGCGCTTCTGCCGCTGTTTCTGGTTCAAAAGTGGCTTGACCTGGGGAATGCAGCACCTGTAGCCCATTTCCTCCACACGCCTGTGCACGGTGGCTCTGGATGTTTCTACTCCAGACTCAGTCCACTGCTTCCGCAGGTCCCCCAAGGTCTGGAATCGGTCCTTCTCCACAATCTTCCTCAGGGTCCGGTCACCTCTTCTCGTTGTGCAGCGTTTTTTGCCACACTTTTTCCTTCCCACAGACTTCCCACTGAGGTGCCTTGATACAGCACTCTGGGAACAGCCTATTTGTTCAGGAATTTCTTTCTGTGTTTTACCCTCTTGCTTGAGGGTGTCAATGATGGCCTTCTGGACAGCAGTCAGGTTGGCAGTCTTACCCATGATTGCGGTTTTGAGTAATGAAACAGGCTGGGAGTTTTTAAAAGCCTCAGGAATCTTTTGCAGGTGTTTAGAGTTAATTAGTTGATTCAGATGATTAGGTTAATAGCTCGTTTAGAGAACCTTTTCATGATGTGCTAATTTTTTGAGATGGGAATTTGGGGTTTTCATGAGCTGTATGCCAAAATCATCAGTATTAAAACAATAAAAGACCTGAAATATTTCAGTTGGTGTGCAATGAATCTAAAATATATGAAAGTAAAATTTTTATCATTACATTATGGAAAATAATGAACTTTATCACAATATGCTATTTTTTTTAGAAGGACCTGTATTTGTCAGCTTTTGGAGACATTCCAATATCCACCAATCTCTGAGACAGGACATAGTGGTCAACTGTGTCAAACACCTTTGAAACATCTAAGAACAGCGCAGCACAATATTCTTTAGAATCAATAGCACTTTAAAGTAACATTTTTTTATTTGACATTACCAAGAGCTCTTTTGTGTAAGAGTGTGTTTTCTAGTACACTAGAAGAGCAGATACCGAGACATCAAAACATCAAGTTTTGTTACTGTCCCAATTTACCTTAACGTGTTAGATGAAATGGAACAGTAGCATTCAGCTACTATATAAAATAAAAATAATACATTGCTTAAACAGTTGTTTTGTTTTACAGAAAATGTCACAAATGCAGAAAGGAAAAATGGGAAAACATGTCAGCCAAACAGAGAGGTATCAGTTGAGTAAAGAAAGAATGAAAGGGGCAAACAATGAGTAGCCTACATGGTAAGAGTGGAGGTAGGCCAGGAACCTATAGATTTACTTTTATTTGGTGTGTTCTAAAATCTACCATTGAAAAAAGAGTGAAAGGAGTTATGAGTGGATGTAGTCATGCCTCTGGCAGAAAACCATTTTTGTCAGAGTCGTCTGAGAAGGAACTAGCAAACATGTTAAAGCGTCTTTTGCAGAGATGTGCAAAATAATAGATTTGAATATGCAAAAGCTAAAAGGA
The DNA here is from genome assembly GCA_030578275.1 of Meda fulgida. Taxonomy (NCBI): domain Eukaryota; kingdom Metazoa; phylum Chordata; class Actinopteri; order Cypriniformes; family Leuciscidae; genus Meda; species Meda fulgida. The sequence goes on from CM060620.1 coordinate 28,253,522, forward strand.
TTTAAATGGTTTTCAAAAAACAAAAACAGAGCAGGTTATTACTGAACGTTTTAAAAAATGAACCCAGAGCTTTGCACTAAACTTCAACATCATCAACACAATCCACATGTGTGTATGTTGGAATAAAGTTAAAAATGTCTATTAAAAACGATTAGTACAATATCCTGTTGTAAGCAATTGTATCATCCAAGCACAAACTAGATGAAAATGTGTCTCCCACTTTACCTGAAAACGGCTGTAGAATAAAAATGGGTTCTTATCATTTTTGAATCTCTGTATATTTTTTAAAAAACACCCACATTCCTTAAAAAACCATAGTTGGACATACAAGAGACCATGATCATTTGTTTAAAACAATAAGTGTAGGTAGAATAGATGTATTTACATTTACAACAGTTTACCAAAAAGTATCCCAATTTTCCTGACTTCAGGAAAAGATTATTAAAACAATGATTTAAAAAGTGCTTTAATTTTACATTACACAGAGCTCTTTTGTCTAGAGTGTTAAGAAACAGTCATGAAAGTGTATAAGTAAACTTAAGTGACTTTTTATTTATTTAAATTATATCATCTGCAAGACGATTTTTAAAAATATACTTTTAAAATTTGCAGTACACTAGAAGAGATTCCAAATTTCTATAATTAAGCACTTCTTTTTCATAAGGATGTAAAAAAGGTGAGTTGCTAGCCTCATAAACTAACTGTAATGTTGTACATGTAATGTACTCACCCATAGCACTTCGTTAGCATAACATAACCATTATACTTCCTTAACAAAAACTATTAATGCAAATAGTGTGTCTTATTGAGAAGGACTGAACAAACGCAAACCTCAAAAGTCAATATATGAATTCATGACTGCACGCCTCTTCTCTGTGGAAAACGATCCCCATCTCAATATCCTGACAGAGGTGAGGTTCAGAGCAGGGTCAGCTGTAATGCTGTGCATCAAGAGGTTAAACACATTACAACAGAGGTGGGCTAAGCTGGATAGTATCAGCTGACATGATCAAACCACTTATCAGATCGGTGCTGGGGCATTTCTCTAACTTCTCTAATGCTGCATTAGCATGGGATGAGCCGGTCCATCTGAAGTCCACTGACCTCAGGCTAACGGTTTTCCCTGTCATTACTGTCAAGTCATTTGTGTCAATGGCGCTAACAAATCCAGGCACTCAGCCGTGATTTTAGGAAGATGTGCTATAAAAGCTTGTGGATGCTGTTGATGATGGGATATGTGCATAGATGTATTGTGTGCTTGCTGGTTACATTCAGTGTAAAATATTTGTGTAATGCAGTAGTATGCTCATCAACCTATTGTATGCTCACACAATTTTTCTGAATTTCTGGCAAGAAAAACATTTCTGACAAGATCTGAAAACTAAATTTTGAGGGGTCATTTTATATAGACAATTTCATGAATAAAGTTAGGTATTTGAGATGAGATGTCCAATAATAATATCATGTGGCAGAAACTCAGTTCATAAAACCATACAGAAACAGTATGGTTTAGTTATTGCTGTTCAAACAGAACATTAGAATGGCTAAAAAATGTGATCCAAAGTGACTTCGGCAGCGGAATGATTGTTTGGTGCCAGACGGAGTAGTTTGTATCTCAATGACTGCTGATCTCTTGGAATGCACAACAGTTTCTACAGAGAATGTGTGAAAAACAATGAACATTCAGAGAGCATTGGCTCTGTGCAAAAACAGCTTGTTAATGAGAAAGGTCAGATGAGAATAGCCAGACTCATTCACACTGTAAGGAAGGTGACAGTAACTGACATAACTGTTAATGCTGTACAGAAGGGCAGCAGAAGACAAAACTGGGTTCCTCCTATTAACTAAGGGAAAAAGGTAAAGGAGGTTATAGTGGGAATAGGTGTAGATGGCAGAGTTATACTGTATCTACACATAGGGGTATTTTGTGGGTGGGACATGTCCCCCCACCATTCAACCCAAAAAAAGTAATATAACCATTCCAATGACTCCGAAGCTGTTCAGTTAAGGTAAATTAAGCTAAAAAAAAAAAAACTGCACAGTTCCCCTTTAAAGGGAATGGGAAATGACACTACTCTGGTTTATTGCATGTGTAATACACTGCAGATATATTTACTAATGCATCATAAACACATACAGACTATATAGAGAAATATATAATGTAGTATATTTCTTATATTTTTTAATTATTTGCATTATAAATGTTTCATATTTTCAAGCTAGTTAACGAAAGCACAAGCACACCTGCATGTACTTAAGTATTTAGCCAAGAGACTATCACTGCTGAGGTAAGCCTATAGTAATTATGATCGGCCAATCGTCAACGAAACCACAGGCTCTACTGTTGCTAGCACAATGGTAACCCCAAAAACTCAGACATACCAGAAAACCTTTTAAATTCCAAAATAATAGAAAACCAAACACTAACAGATCTCCCCCTATATTGATATTGAGTAAAACACATTAAATAACACTTAATTTTAACATTTGCTCTACTTTAACAGCAGAAGCAAAACTTCCTGACAACTAGAAATCTGTTGTAACTCATTCTGTGAATGTTTGTATATATATATATATATATATATATGCGTGTGTGAACATACATTCACATTTATATGGAAACATGTATGTGCAATAAATGTAGCCTTCACAATGAAGAATAAAACTTTGTGAATATTACATGTAATTCTATTTTTGTCATCTTTTATAAATATTTTATATGTATTAATATATAGCCATACATGGTCAATGCATATATTGCAGTAAATAAAATATAAGCACTAGTTTCCCACATATGGAAATGTATTATGTAACATATCGCATTTTATTTTGCAGTATACTCCCATATATTTTCCAAAGGGAAGTGCACTTGTGCCGTGCGCTTTAGACCATGCGCTCAGATCGCTAAAATAGGGCCCTCAATGTCCGAATTCACTTGCTTGTTTTCATTCACTCCTTTAAGGGGTCTATATTAGTGCAGTAATGTAGGGAATAGTGAATGAGGAATAGGGGGCAATTTTGAACATAGCCCTTCTCTCGCATCCTAAGGGGGTGGAGCTAAAATGCGAGGAAAATAAGCAAGGAAAGGAAACGAGGATGCACAAATAAGAAATGAAAAGCACCCAACAATTCACTAAAGGTCTGAAGCAAGACATGTCATTTGGGATATTCCCACGTCCAACCTCGTCTCGAAAATAAGACGAGACGATGACGACATGAAATAATGTTGACGAAAAATTATTAACTACTAGTAAAAATAAAAATAAAAACTTGACTAAAACCACACATGTCGAAAAAAAGAGGAAACAAAATATTACAGACTGTTTTTAACAAGCCACTACGAGCTTTCATGCTTGCTCCACAAGGACACTGTACAGCCTAAAATGGAATGTTTTCACCTCACCACTGCCCCTTGGCTTCAGTGCCGGAGTTCCTCCAAGATCGCTTCTTTGCTGGTCTTATCCTGTCCACACTTAAGGTGTATGTGGCAGAAATAGCGGCATTCCATGCTCCGTTAAGTGATGGACCTCTGGTGAGGCACCAGTTGGTCGTACGGTTCCTCCGTGAAGCATGGAGAATGAGGCCTGTGGCTCATGCTAGAGTATCGACCTGGGATCTGGCGGTGGTTCTTGAGGGGTTATCCCTAGCCCCCTTCGAGCGACTTCTCATGCTTAAGATTGCTGTTCTTTTGGCTATTACATCCCTTAAGAGATTTGGGGACCTTCAAGCTCTATTTCTCCTTCCTGCTTAGAATTTGCTCCTGGGAGGGTAAAAGCTATCTTGCACTCTAGACCAGACTATGTGCCTTCCAATGAGGCGCGGCCTACAATTTTACAGGGCTTCCATCCTCCACCCGCATGTGTCGGCGCATGTGTCGGAGGAACAAGAGAAGCCTCACTTACTCTGCCCTGGGCAGGCCTTAGAGATTTATGTTCAGAGGTCTTCTCAAGGGAGGTGGTCAGACCAGTTATTAATGTGCTTTGGGTCACCCATTAAGGGATCCCCTGCCTCCAAGCAAACTATCAGCAACTGGACCTGGACATAAGGGTTCATTCTACTAGACGCATACCGTCTTCTAAAGCCCTGCTCTCTGGGGTCTCCCTGCAAGAGATATGTGATGCTGCAGGCTTGGCCACCGAGCATACGTTCATGAGATTTTACAGTCTGCACCTTTCTTCTACACTGGGCTCACAGGTGCTCTCATCCTAATAAGTGCCTAGGACAGTTTTACATTAGGACAGGCATTAGTCTGTGTGACGCAGTGGGCATTTCAATTCCCAAAGTGTCGTCATACGACGCAGTGTGAGTTCACTCGAAAGTAAATAAGTAAACAGTAGAGTATGAGTGAATTTCTAACTACAGTCAAATATAAACATTGGGTATGGACAGTAGGTCTAAAAATTGCATGCATTTTAAATAACAGAAGCAGTTTATCTTAAAGGGAGCAGACAGGGCATGTTTAAACAAACCAAGTAAAGAAATTGATTTTATTTCCACAGATAGATTATTCCAATCAGCTGGAGCCTTAAACTTAAATGCTCTTCTGCCAATAGTTTTTTTTAACTTGCAGGACAGAGAAGTAGAGTTGAGTGCCGAACTTCGTAGTTTGATGTATAAGGTACAAGATACTGTTTTAAATAGGGAGGATAATTGAAATAAATACATTTAAATATAAGTTGAAGCCAGTGAGTGTGTCTTCTGCTTAGAGATGGCCAATTAAGTGGATTATACAGTGATGAGTGAGTTCAGGACATCCAAGAACAAATCTGCAAAGTCTATTATATACTGTGTTAAGTGGAACAAGGTCTGAGTTAAATGCATTTTGATATACCAATATTCAATAATTGGAAGTATAAGTTGAGGGACAAGTTTTATACGAACATTGAGCGTAAAGCAATTCCGAGCACAATATAAAATGTTGGTTCCAAAGTTCACTTTACGTAACACTTGCTCGATGTGTAATTTGAATGAGAGTTTGGTATCAAGCCATACTCCAAGATATTTAATCTTATTAACTTCATAGAAAAGAGCCATCATTACAGTTTATTACACAGGAACCAGATTTTGATTTGAGTTTTTGTCTAGTACCAAAAATAATATAATAGGACTTTGTTTTGTTAAGCAATAATTTATTATGTAAAAAGCCAATCTTGAAGGATAATGAAGTCAGACTGAAGAGAAGCTTGAAGTTGTGTGCTAAATTATGTTTATATGTATATATATATATATGTATTTACAGTCGTGCTCAGAATTAATGGTACCCCTGGTAAATATGATAAAAAATGGCTGGAAAAAATAAATCTGCATCATTTATCCTTTTGATCTTTCATTCAAAATATTGGCAAAAATCTAAACTTTCATTGAAGTAAAAGAATAGAAAGTGGGGGGGAAATCACATTATGAAATAAATGTTTATCTCCAAAACACGTTGGCCACAATTATTGGTATCCTTTTATTAAATACTTTTTGCGAATGAGAAAAGAGGAAGACTTGATAGTGTGTAATTGTGTTTAATGTTCAATTACATTGGAATTATTAGAACCATTTAAATTACAGTGGGTCACCATTGTGGAGAAAAGTGGAGCATTTGGTTAGGCTGTGGACTGATTCAAAAAAGTTTAATATCTATGGCTGAAGGAGCATATCAATCTTAACATTTAAGATATTAAGAAATGCTATTATTAGCTAATAGCTTGCTATTGTCTAGAAGTTTAACTGAAAAAACATGTAAATCCAACTCATTTTATTTGTTCAGTGCAGTTTTAAATAAACTAGAGAATGTTCACTAAACTTAACCACTTTAAGTTACAGGTAAGCAATTCCATTGATTTGTTTGGACATTGCTAGTTCACATAGATCCTTTCTCATTCAGTTGGGTTGTCTCAACACAAGGAGCTTACAGTACATACAGTCGTGCTCAGAATTAATGGTACCCCTGGTAAATATGATAAAAAATGGCTGGAAAAAATAAATCTGCATCATTTATCCTTTTGATCTTTCATTCAAAATATTGGCAAAAATCTAAACTTTCATTGAAGTAAAAGAATAGAAAGTGGGGGGGGGAAATCACATTATGAAATAAATTTTTATCTCCAAAACACGTTGGCCACAATTATTGGTACCCTTTTATTAAATACTTTTTGCAATCTCCTTTTGCCAAGATAAGAGCTCTGAGTTTTATCCTATGATGCCTGATGAGTTCGGAGAACACAGACAAGAGATCAGAGACCATTCTTACAGAATCTCTCCAGATCCTTCAGATTCCCAGATCCATGTTGGTGCTTCTTCTCTTCAGTTCACTCCACTCATCAGGTCTGGGACGGTCATGGCAGGAGCTTCATTTTGTGCTACTTAACACATTTTTGTGTTGATTTTGATGTTTGTTTTGTATCGTTGTCCTGATGGAAGATCCAACCACGGCCCATTATACGATTTCTAGCAGAGGCTGTCAGGTTTAGATTTTTTATCTGTTGGTATTTGATAGAATCCACGATGCCATGCATGTATCTGAACAAGAAGTTCAGGACCTCCAGCAGAAAAATATGACCACAACATTAAAGATGGTATATTAAATTGTACACATGGGGTACTTTTTATCCTTGTGTGCACCAAACCCATCTTGCATGTTTGCTGCCAAAAAGCTATTTTTTAGTTTCATCTGACCACAGAACCCTGTGCTGTTTGAAGGTCCAGTCATGCCTGACAACTGAATTTGCTGGGGTTTGTTTTTCGATGAGCAAGGAGGATTTTTCTTGAAAACCTCCCAAACAACATGTGGTGATGTAGGGGTTGTTAATTTTTTTTTTAATAGGCTTTCTGAACCCAAGACTCAACTAATCTCTGCAATTCTCCATCTGTGATCTTTGGAGAGTCTTTGGCCACTCAAACTTTCATCCTCACCATGCATTAAGACAATATAGACACACGTCCACTTCCTGGCAGATTTGTAACATCTTTAGTTGATTGGAAGTGCTTAATTATTGCCCTGATGGTCGAAATGGGGATTTTCAATGCTTTAGCTATTTTCTTACAGCCACTTTCTATTTTGTGATGCTCAACAATCTTTTGATGCACATCAGAACTATATTCTTTGGTTTTACTCATTGTAATGGATGATTAAGGGAAATTGGCCTTTGTGTTTCCCCATATTTAAACTCTTGTAAAACAAGAAGTCATGGCTGGACAATTTCATGTTCCTAGTCACCCTGGTGTGCAAAAAAAAGGTAAATATGAATGGGAATATACTTCAGAGATATTTTACTCGTAAACAATTCTAGGAGTACCAATAATTGTGGCCAACTTGTTTTGGAGAAAAACATTTATTTCATAATGTGATTTCCCCTCCACTGTCAATTATTTTACTTCAATGAAAGGTTCGATTTTTGGCCATTTTTTGAATGAAATATCAAAAGGATAAACGATGCAGAATTATTTTTTACAGCCATTTTTCATCATATTTACCAGGGGTACCATTAATTCTGAGCACGACTGTATATATACACACATATATGACAGTGTCATCGGCATAAAGTTGAACAGAACAGTTATTAAAGATTGATGGTAAATCATTTATATAAATAGAAAAAAGAAGTGGTCCCAATGTTGAGACCTGAGGCACTCCTGTCTTGAGTAAAAAAAAAAAAAAAGAAAAAAACAGATTTACTTTCCTGTAGGACTACACATTGTTTTCTATTATGCAAGTATGAATTAAACCACAAAACCGCATTTTCAGAGAGGCCGATATCATGGAGCTTATCTAAAAGGAGATAACGATCAACAAAATCAAAAGCTTAAGTTATCAATAAGTAATCAATAAAGATGGCACCTGTGAGTTCATCACTATCTGCAGCAAAAAACACATAATTGGTGAATCTATTTTAGCAATAGAACATATAATAGACATAGGTCTATTATTATTTGGGTCAAGAACATCACCAGTTTTATGTGGTGTGATGCGTGCACCTTCCAGATAGCTGGCAACTCACATGTAGACAAAGACATGTTGAATAAATCAGCAAGTAGATACATAAGATATGGGAAGCTATTTAATAAACCTGTTTTCTATTCCATCAAGTCCAGCACCACTGTTAACATTTAGATCACTAATAGCATTCTGAACTTGAATTGGTAAAATTTTCCTAAAAGAAAAAGAACTGAAGCGGGGTGATGAAATACCAAAGTAACTTGTAGTCAAATGAGAGTTAGGTAATAAGTTAGAACAGACTGAGGAGAAATGCTGATTGAATGCTTGGGCAATAGATAAAGAGTCATGAAGTATTGTATCAGCCACTCTTATTCGATTAATACAGTGTTTATCTGATGTATTAATAATGGATTTGATGATTTTCTTCCAAAATTGCTTAGGATTCTTAAAATCACTAGTGAGACATTCTCTATAGTAGTTTGATTTAGCATTACGAGTTTTTGTCTTGCTCAAATTTCTCTGCTGCCTGTATATTTCCCAATCAGCACCATCCCTTGTCTGACGGAATGTTGACCACGCTTTGTCCCTCTGCCTAAACAGACTAATTAATTCAGGGCTGATCCAAGGAAGATGTTTACCCTTGACCTTTGTAATTCGCCAGGGAGCATGTATCCACAACATTAATAAACTCAGAATGCAAAAAGTCCCAAGCATCTTGTACATCAGGTATTAATTGGTATCTGTCCCAATTAATAGCAATCAAATCAAGTCATTTTTCGGGTACAATGTTTAGACCTTTCAAAATATCTTCTTTTGTGTTTTTCAGAAGAAAGAAAATCATTCAGGTTTTGGTAAAAGATTACAACATTTTTAGTTTTGGGTGAACTTTCCCTTTCAAGTTGTTATATATATTGCTAAATGTTTTCATCACACTGCGGCCAAGCAAAATTAAGCTCTTACAGTATAATGATTATTGTTCGATCATGTATTGTTTTTATTAATAATTAGTCAAACTGTGCATGTGTACTGAAGATATTTTTCTCTGTAACTAACTCTCATAGACCCTGATGTTTATTTTATCAGATGAGGTTAACCATCTTCCTGCTGTTCATGGGACAATGAACTAAACGGTATTGTATTGTACGTCAGTGAATTTGTGTTTGGACAGGCCATCCCAGCTTTCTCTGCATTTTATATTTGTACTGCTAACTTAACTATAATAGAGAGGAAACCTGGCATTGAGAACACATCTTCTTTCGCTATGTATCGTTGCTCTCTCACTTCTTATCTCTCTGTGTCATTTGAGAGCCAAGGAACGTTTTTTTCATGCCTGTTCTTCTGCTTTAATGAACATCTGCAGTGGATCTATTGACAAGAACTTGCACTCAGGTGATTTCACTTATTGTTAGCGGTCAAGCGGGTTTTCCAGATCCTCTGAATCACACTGAAGGTGTGTTGGTGTGAAGAGAAGAGTCATTAAAATTCTTTCATTTTTCACGCTTTCCTATGAATAGGCTACATCTTTTTACATCCACAAAAGCAAGTATATACCTTTATCTCACTTACATCCCCTGAAACTCACACACACATACTTGAACAGGTGAGTCATTAACATTATGCCTATCAAAACATAAAAAGGTAATTGTTTTGTTGTAAGCCTCGGGCTGTTCTTTACCACGGCTGTCAGACCAGTGTGTAAAGAGAGAATCTGGAGAAAAGGTCCACATACCAGATGACAGAGCTTTTTACAGAGAAGTCAACAGAATGATAAAGCCTGCATACCGCACATAGCAGCTTGATGACATACAGTCACATGCAGGTTAACTCATGTGAACCCTTGTGAAATTAACCTATTAATTAGCATTGGCATAATTTCAGAAAAAGGGCAGAAATAGCTTAACGCCTGGCAGAATGTCTTGATGCTATATGAAAATGCTGCAATCATGCCTTGTTTATGAGCTGATTATACACGTTTTGATATTTTTCTTGGTAGTTTTACGATTATTAAATGTTTATGTGACTGATTAAATATTGAATTACCATGGTGAACGGTTAGTCTGACTAAAGTGGGTTGTGTCTTTGTCTGTGTATTTAAGACTATGAGTCACACAACAGCCCGATTTCAACCGACACAACCAGGTCAAGAGGAACTGAATTACACCGAGCTACCCAGCATCATGGATGGATGTCAAAGATAGGCTCAGTCTTTTCAGAACTAAACATCTCTTCATTCGTTCTATCGTATCTTTCCTAACATACACATTTCCTTCCTTCCTGAAATTTCTCCTCATTCTGTTTGATTTCTGTCTAGATTGCCTTCTGGATTGTCATTTTGTACAGAAGTCTTAATAGACCCTGCATTTTTTTTTTTTTCGTGATCACAACATATTTTTCTTGTGATCTTAACATAACAAAAGTTGTCACAAGAAAGCACTCACCATTTCTCTGATCGGCACCAGAGACAGTTTGACCATCAACCATCATAAAGATATTTTTAAATTTTGTTTTAATTTTTTTGTGATATGTAAACATATCTGTAATAAATTAAAAAAAATGATTAATAATGCTGTTGTACCACCTCAGTTGTATGCAACTTCTACTTAGAGCACTGGCAAAATATTATACATATGCAACCCCTTACCCAGGTCCTACTTGTACCGCTGTGCGGGCCGCGAACCCGGGTCTATGATGTGGGAGTCAGGCACTCTAATAAGGAGGCTAAAAACTGCAGCCTCTAGCATCAGTCGCTAGAGCACCTCTTGAGATCAAGGAAGTGAGGTTTTACTCACACAACGACTACTAGCTGGCCACCTAGTTTAGCCCCCTCAACCTCACTCATTGCACCAATGTAACCCCTCACCCAGGCCCTACTAGCCCCGCTCAGAGCAGGCCTCAAACCCCGGTCTCTGGCATGGGAGTCATGCACTCTAACAAGGAGGCACAGCAACTACTAGATGGCCTCCGTTATATATATTTACTCTATACCATTCAAACGTTTGGGATCAGTAAGATTAAAAAAAAAAAAAATCTTACTGACCCCAAACTTTTGAACAGTATAGTTTACATAAGTATTGTGTACTTCACAATGAATCACAACAAAACAAGGCAGCAAATTAAATAATATATGTCCTCCAAGGGTTTCTGTAGTTTTGACAAACACGTACAGTAGTTTTAAATTTCTGTGAGATGACAGATATATACTTTCTCTTTTCAGCCTCAAAATTTTTTTTTACATCCAAAGATCATTTCATATAGGGCAACTTTTAAAAATGTCACAGTTAGCTTACCTGTAGTGTTCTTGATGTCTGGTTTCTCTCTTTTCATCTTTTTCCTTGCTATACTTAGAAAAAAAGATATAACAAATAGGGCCAATAGCATTACATATGTTTTTTAAATGTTTGTGTGTTATATCATTATAAACAGTTTGTTTTCAGAAATGTGTTGAAATAGCTACTTGTTATTGGTCAAGGGCATTGTATCCAAAAAGACACAGGGCAGATTTAACTAAATAACTAGTAATTAAATGCCCTTAAAGGAGAAACAGCTGCGATGCATGGCTACATGCATCTTTTGTTCATAATCATAATCCCATCTCTGCTTAATGTGCTCTTTCTCTGTCTATTGTTAAACTTTTCCTTTTTCCATTCAGCCAATTTCTGTCAAACATTGTGGGTGTTTATTGTGGTTTGTGTTAGGATAATCAAAAAGTTTGAGCTGTGCAGTTTTGTTTTGTATATGATTGTTGTTTACACCTATAGCCAGAGAAGATTCAGTGACTGTAATGAATCTCTCATGGAAGTTGTATTTTATAGGCAACAAACACACTAAATATTCTAAGGATGAGTTGACAAAGACCCACACAAATGAGCGCGCGCACACACACACACACAGCAGATAAGAGTTTTATGCATCACACTGCCAAGGACTGCTCAAGATTGGGCCCATAAATCAAACAGACTCCCTTTACACACACACACACACACACACACACACACACACACACACACACACACACACACACACACACACACACACACACACACACACACACACACACACACACACACACACACACACACACACACACACACACACACACACACACACACACACACACACACACACACACACACACACACACACACACACACACACACACACCCTCTGCCACTGCGTCCTTGACATTAAATGGATTTTTTCTCTACCCTTCCCGGCAGTTTCTTCATTACTGAAGTTATGGAGCTATGATTTATGTAGCTATGGCCATCACCGCTGCACAATTTTCAGCCAAACAACTGCACACCTCATAAAAAAAGAGAAGAGGAAGATATCCCTTTTTTATCTTCTCTCTCCTTAATTCCCTCTCTCTCGCTTGCTCTCCCAACCTCCCTCCGGCACAAACCGCTGTGCAGGGGGTAATATAAATTGACAATGTTATAGAGAGAATATCCTCTCTATTTGGGGAGATGATTTCGCACACGGTTGCTGAATATAAACTGTACATTTGAAAAGAAATGTGCTGAAAGCAATCTCTCATGGTAAACTTCACGGTAATAAATAATTCACTTCCCAAAAGGAAAATATCAACACACCTTCAGATAGAAATAATGCTTTTGAGTGATTTATTGTTTGTCAGTTTCTGCTCAAAAGGTACAGGATCCAGATAACTCCTTGATCTCACACCTTGGCTTTCATCCTGTTCTGAGACTGGTAATAATTTTATACACATCCTCACACATAAATACAGTGAAACCTTAGTACAAATTTCACAGAAATGGCTTAGAGATCAGCATTTTCTCACATTTTAAAAATGTTTATACATTCCTTCTGAGAACTATACAAATTTTAGTCCATTTTTTATTGTGCTTTAACTGAACTGAATTTGTTTGCTAATTGATGAACTGAACTTTGCAACATTGACTTAGTAATTGAACTGGATTGAATCAACACTGAACTGACTTGAGCTAAATAACGTCTTCAGTCGGGCTGCTTTAAAGCTGAAATTTCAGTGTTTTTTTGCAGCATTAACACTGTTATTTTGCTGTTTATTGAAGCAGCTTTGAAACAATCTGTATTTTATAAAGAACTATATAAATAAATGTGACTTGACACGTGTTTTGACCGTAAGGTGTGTTTGGATAATGGTAGAATTCATTTATCACAAATACTAAGATAAATGCAAATTTCAGACCAGTAAATGCAGTCTGTAAAGAATACAGAGTCAGACATAGCAAGAAATTTATTTGTAGAGACCATTTTTTTTGACAGAGGGCCTATTGGTAGTATCTGACTTAGTATTTGGTATTTTCTCAAATGACAGCAGCACTTCAAAAATGTATGTAAAATACCAATACTAATTAAAGCTGCAAGCAGCATTTATCGGGGTTCAAGCATTTAAGCCTTTAAGCACATAAGGCAATTTACTAAGGAAACAGTTATTGCGCCACCTAGGGTCCAATCTCCATAACATTTTGCATGCTTGTTTAGAATGTTATGTCACATATTCTCACCAATTTCCGTGAAGCTCTGAGTTTTCAATTAGGATTTATAGGCTTTCGAGTGTATTTTGCCACGGCCACTTTATAAATGACCCTATTATAGCCATCCAAATGCAAAAGTTCAACTTTTTTTGATAATTATTGATCTAGAGAGAATTGTCATAGACTGCTTTGGTTCCGATCGGGTGAAAAACCTAAGACTAGTTTGCAAAAGTAGGTTTTTAACCTAATTTTAAATATTCGATTCGATTGACAGCAATGGTTCTTGAGGCAAAGTTGCTCAGTATGAGGAGATCTATCAAATGATATGCATATTGTGTGGATGTGTGCAACATCACGTGATTACAGAGCCATAAAACTCGTTAGCACCAGTGGTCGATTTTTTTCCAAACTCTTACAGACCTCTTGGGCCATGAGTCGAACATCGAGTTTCGTTCCAATTGGCCTCCGTTAACCTTGTCTAATAGGTGCTCAAATTCATTGGCCAGTGGCAGCCATGTTTTTTTTAGATACGCCAATGTCCTCATACACATACATGGCACCTTGGACCAAGACACTGCATACCAATTGTCAAGTCAATCGGACTAACGGTCAGGTGGTCATAGCCCTTTTTATGTTTTTTTCATGTTATAGCGCCACCTAGTGTTCAATCGTCACAATTTTTTTACTGGGACCTCAGATTGAACTCATACACATATACAGTATATATATAGTTTGGTGAAAATATCTAATTTCGTTCACGAGTTATAGCCATTATAGTATAAGTAGCTCCGCCTACTTTCAACTTTTTTTCCGATAATTATTGATATTCAGACTCCAGAGAACATTTCTGCTCTGGTTTGGTACCGATCGGGCGAAAAACCTAGGACTAGTTCGCAAAGCAATCGGGCTTAAACTTTAATAACCTCTCCTCGATTTTTGTACTACCATCTGGCAAAGTTTCAACGCTCCAGCACTTACGGTTTGGTCTGAACAATGCGTTTTACAAATCCTTACAATTACAATAGGTTTTCAGCACTTCGTGCTTGAACGTTTCAGTTACTAAACGTAACCTCAGTTCCCTGAGAGAAGGGAATGAGTATTGCGTAAGGCTAGCTTACGCTATGGGAAAACTCCTTTTCTCTAGAATACTGAAGCCAAAATTATCCTATAATTTTATATATGTAAAACACAGTGCGGCTGCACAGCAGACCACAGCAGAGCATTCTAGCGTGCTGATTAGCTGTGCTGCGGCAACTGCACTATGGCGAGGCGGCTGAGCTACGTGAACCTATCAGGTCACTTCGCGCCCTGTCACGTCAGAGCCCGCCAACATGGCCGTGGCTTAGGTCTATAAGAAGCCCATCTCTGCCATAGGAATTTAGGTATAATCGACTGAAGCGATCGACCCGGTCTAAGCACACGTGCACGGTGGGTTACGCAATACTCGTTCCCTTCTCTCAGGGAACCGAGGTTACGTTTAGTAACCGCAACGTTCCCTTTTGAGAGTACTCTCGTATTGCGTGAGGCTAGCTTACGCAATGGGATCCCCATTTAAAACGCTGTGCGTGCTTATAACCCACACATACTATTGCCCGGGCCCACAGAAGAGTAAGTTATGACCCCAAAAGGAGACCAACGTCAGTGGGCCTTATAAGGGGATATGTATAACTAGACCAGACAGCGTCGGGCCTTATAAGTGTTATATAGTGCTTAAACGTTTTTCTACATGGAAAGAACCTTTGCTTGCAAAGCGGGAACCCCCAAGTTATAGAACTTGATAAACGTGGACGGAGAGGCCCAGCCTGCCACCGCACAGATATCTTCAAGTGGTATTCCACTGGACCAAGCCCATGATGAGGCCATGCCTCTAGTGGAATGAGCTCTGACGCCCATGGGGTAGCAGAGACCTTTTGACTTATATGCAGCGAGATAGCATCTACTATCCATCGCGACAATCTCTGCTTCGTGATTGGGCTCCCCCTGGTGTGACCACCAAAGCAAACAAAGAGCTGTTCCGATTGCCTGGATGCAGCGGAACGCTCTAAGTAAACTCTAAGAGCCCTGACAGGACAGAATAGATTTGCGTCTCCTTCGTCCTGTTCATCCTGTGTGAACAAGACCGCTGAGGGAGGTTCAGAGAGCGATGCACGCGGGGAGATATCCGGCGTGGGCTCGCTCATGTGCTCTGGTATTCTCTGTCCGCGGCGCTTCTACTTGCGCGGCACGAGCGAGAGGTGAAGGAGAGCGGGGGGGAAATGTCCTCGTTGAAAATGGCGAGTCGAGCCCGTAGGGTCGACAGCGTCATTTCATCGCACTCTGGGCAGCCGCCCTTGGAGAGTACAGCATCGGTGTGGTCACGGCCCAAGCACGCGGTGCAAAGAATGTGACGATCTCCGCCAAACAGCAGGCCTCTGAACAAGGCACATGATGTCCACGGCATTTGAAACAACACCTTGCTCTTTTTGTGAGTGTGTGAGTTGCAGCAATCGTACATATTTTTGCCATTCCATAAATTTTTTACATTTTCAGTGTGCTCAAATCAACCCAACTCTATGTCCCTTACATAACTAAGGTGTGTGTGTGTGTGTGTGTGTGTGTGTGTGTGTGCTTGTTTATGTGATTTATGATGACACAAATTTGTATAATGACATGCGTATTACACTGGTATTACAACTTAAACGTGGTTTATGAGGACATTTCATGAGTCCTCATAATTCAAATAGCTTAAAAAACATAAAAGCAATGTTTTATTAAAAATGTAAAAATGCAGAATGTTTCCTGTGATGGGTAGGTTTAGGGATAGGGGCAGTGTAAGAGGATAGAATTTACAGTTTGTACAGTATAAAAACCATTACCTCTATGGAGAGTCCTCATAATGTGTGTGTGCGTGTGTGTGAGAGAGAGAAAAATACATAATATTTAGACACTGAAGTGGAGAGCTAGAGCACATCTGCCTTGATGTAATGTGACAAGCATCCTGTCTGTGTGGAAATGAGTCAGAGTATGAGTCTGTCTGTAGAGAGTCAGTTCATATACGTAAGAGTTCCTTCATATGTGAGTCTTCATCATGGATGTATTAAAATACATTTGGTATGTGTGTGACAGTTTTACCTCATCTCCACCCTGCTGTCCCACATATATCTCCTCCTCTCTCATATTTCGACGGTCCTCTCTTTCTGTCTCTCCATAGAGAGCCCCAGTTAGCCCCAGTGGAAAAATAAATTTTGTTCTGAATTTTACATAATTATGAGATATTCATTTCTGCAGCTGCACATGTGTTTCAGAGTGTGTTAGGTGTAACTCTGAACCTGGGAGTATAGCGCAGCCTACTCATTTTTACTTGTTCTGATTATATTATCGTCATCATTCAGTGAATATGAGAGAAAAGAAAGAGGGAGTGAAATGTTATTATGGAATATTCATTATTCATGAGTTCACATTCATAACCTTGAGTCAAATGAAGTCAGACTGATTTGCCTGCTGTCCGTGATGGAATCCATGACTTAATTAAAGTTAATAATATTTAATAATACATATTAAATTGACAGAAATAAATCAGAGACACCTACAAATAAAAAGGTATCTTCTTCTGTCTGTTCTGCTCAGTATATTAAACGATGCAGAACTATCCATGTATACACTGCATTTATTACAGCTCTCAGGAATACTTAATTGTGATTGGTCAAATATTAGTACTTTATACAGAATATATTTAAAGTATATATATATATATATATATATATATATATATATATATATATATATATATAATTATAATATATGATTAAAGATAACATATGTAAAGCACACACACACACACACACACACACACACACACACACACACACACACACACACACACACACACACACACCAGGTATAGGTACACCCGCTCAACTGCTCGTTAAAACAAATATCTAATCAGCCAATCACATGGCAGCATTCAGCTCAATGCATTTAGGCATTCAGACATGGTCAAGGTGATCTGCTGAAGTCCAAACTGAGCATCAGAATGGGAAAGAAAGGTAATTTAAGTGTCTTTGAACGTGGCATGATTGTTGGTGCCAGGCGGTCTGGTCTGAGTATTTCAGAAACTGCTGATGTACAGGGATTTTCACGCACAACGATCTCTATGGTTTACAGAGAATTGTCAGAAAAAGAGAAAAGAGAGCAGCAGTTCTGTGGGCAAAAATGCCTTGTTGATGCCAGAAGAGAATGATTAGACTGGTTTGAGCTGACAGAAATTCAACAGTAACTCAAATAACAACTCATTACAACAGGTAAGCAGAAGAGCATCTCTGAATGCACAACATGTTGATCCTTGAAGCAGATGGGCTACAGCAGCAGAAGATCATATCGGGTGCCACTCCTGTCAGCTAAGAACAGGAAACTGAGGCTACAGTTCACACAGGCTCTGAAAAATTGGACAATAGAAAGAAAATTGGTAAACTTTGTCTGGTCTGATGAATGTTGATTTCTGCAGTGACATTCAGATAGGGTCGGAATTTAACATAAACATCATAAAAGCATGGATCTATCCTGTCTTATTTCAACGGTTCAGGCTGCTGCTGGTGGTGTAATGGAGTGAGGAATATTTTCTTGGCACACTGTGGGCCCCTTATTGAGCTTCGTTTAAACCCTGCCTGGGCTTATTTTTTGTGATAATGACTCCCTTAATATCCCTTAAATGAGTACGTGCATATGGATTCATTTTGCATTATGTATATGGAGCATTAAGTATTATGCTTTTCTAAACTTGCCCAGATCTTCAAATGAACTTCAGATCACAGGCCAATATTTCATCAGTGATCTATAGAAGTAAATAAATAATTAACAGATTAGATTAGTTTCTCTCCTCTACTTGTCTTCTCATTCAACTCGTGTCTGATACTCATCCGTTTATTCTCATCTGCACGATTCATTCACTCTTCTTGGCCATGTCTGGCATTACCAAGGCTGAATGGATGAATAGCTAAATAATCCTCAAATCAACTTTCATTATTATTACAGAGCAAGTCACAGATTTCTCACACTCATTATATCAGCCGTCTATAGCGCTTCCCACTCTGATGTGGTTTCCATGGAGTCACTGCATAGTTGAAGAATATGAAAATGTGTAAAAATATGAATATGGAAATACGTGAGCCATACAAATGAAGGGGTGATGTTAAATTTAACCTCTTACATCCTATTTTATTTATTATGTGTTTGACAAACTTAACCTTGTAGCTACATCATTGAGGTGATGCAAAACGTTTGCAAACACTTACAAACAGACAAAGCCTCAGGGCCAATCATTCACCTGACACATACAAACTCTCTGTTCTTTTGCCAAAACTCAGCTGCATTTCAGGTGCTCAGTTTTTACCAGTGTCTGTCCAGCCTATTGCATAAGCTCTGATATCATTTGCTATTCTGCTTTGGCTGGAGGTGTTATTGCACACGTTTAGCAATATCACCTCATCATTTCTGTATAGAGACAGGGGGATGATGAAGATGAAGATCTACTAGTAGTGACTTTGTGGTGTAAACATTTATACTGGTATGTAATGTAAAAAAGTAAAATTCAAAAGTTTTCAAAAATTCAAGACATTTAGGTAACACTTTACAATAATGTTTAATTTGTTAATATTACTTTATTGAACATGAATTAACATGAACTAACAATGAGCAGTATAGATTTGTAACAGTATTTATTAATCTTTGTTCAAATTCGTTAATAAAAATCCAGCTGTCCTTTGTTTGCTCATACTTCACAATGTATGTAATGTTAACAAATACAACATTTGATTTTAATAATGTAAAAGTAAATGTTGAAATTATCATTAACAAAGATTAATAAATGCTGTAGAAGTGCAGTCAATGCTGACTAATGAAACCTTATTGTACAGTGTTACCAACATGTATAATGTTACAAAAGTTTTCTACCGGTATTTCAAATAAATGCTATTCTTTCAAACTTACTATTCATCAAAGAATCCTGAAAAAAAAATGTATCATGGAATCCATAAAAATATTAAACAGCACACTGTTTCCATAATAATTAAACAATAAGAAATGTTTCTTGAGCACCAAATCAGCATTAAACCCCAATGTGTGTGTTTTGGCTTCACAAACCACACGTTTAAATGCAGGACTGATCCAGTTACAGTCTCTCTCAATGTCAGACTGATGTGAGGTCAGTTTACAACATCTGAGTGGCTGTTACACTCTGCTGGAATCCTCACTGACCCTGAGAAAGCCTCATCTCTGGAACAGGATTTGATGCTGTTTTCACAAGTTTCAGGAGGGGGGTTACACAAAGATAAAAGACAACTTCCAGACACAATCTCTTGAAGACATGATTATTTCGTCTTTAAACAGAGGATGTGCAGAATTACATGTACACAAATAGACAGACAGAACCACTAATGCTTGAAGAAAGCTTTCTATTTATGTTTTTATCAAAGCTAGGCCAATTCTTGTTGAAGTAAATGAGAAAATCAACACAAGAGGCTGTGACTCCTTTGCTATAATTTCAAGAGATATGATATGCAGGCTCGCTAAAGTGACGTTGACAAAGGAAGCTGATCGCTGCTTGTGTACTGTTGTGTTGAGTACATTAGCGTCTGATAGATGAGACACATTACACTGCTAAATGGTTTTCACAAATACACAGACTCATCACATGCACATATATGCTGACGATTTCAAATGTAATACATCTACATAAACTGCAAAACTGGTAACACATTACAATAAGGTTTTAATTTGTTAACATTAGTTAACTACACTCGTTAACATCAATAACAATGAACAACACTTCTATGGCATTTATTAATCTTAGTTAATGTTAATCTCAACATTTACTAATACATTATTAAAATCAAAAATTGTATGTTAACGTTAGCAACTGCACTGTGAACTAACATGAACATGAACATTTTATTAATATTAACAAAGGTTAATACATATACTGTAAAATATATTGCTCATTGTCAGTTCATGTTATTTTATTTATAACTAATGTTAACAAA
This sequence comes from Meda fulgida, assembly GCA_030578275.1. Classification (NCBI taxonomy): domain Eukaryota; kingdom Metazoa; phylum Chordata; class Actinopteri; order Cypriniformes; family Leuciscidae; genus Meda; species Meda fulgida. The sequence continues at coordinate 28,273,942 of CM060620.1, forward strand.
TTAGACATTATTGTAAAGTGTTACTCCAATATTAAATACAAGTTTTTCTATTTTTATTTTAAGCATAGACCTTTTTGTTAAATGTATGCTTAAACAAGAAATAAACTATTTTAATAAACAATCTTGCCATGATGTTGAGACAATTTTATGCAGAACAAGACAACAATTGTCATAAATTGTATGCAGTGTGCAAACAGAATGTGAAAAAAAAATGAAAAAGCCTTAATATAAATTTTAAAGAAATGCTTGGGAAACATTGTTATATCTACCATGGCAAAAGGGTCTTAAGCCCAGCAAACAATAAACAGAGAAGCTAATGCTCAAACTTAAGCCAGAGAGGCAACCAAGGTTTACTAATGCTGCCTTTAGTATTTCACACTGACTACACCCGCACAAAAGGCTTAAGACTCCCTTCACTTAATTCTCCTCTCTCTCTCTTTCTGTTCCAGCTCCTATCATTATTTGTCATTTTCAAACCTTTCCTTTTGTCAGCCATTTGGCCTGTGTTTTTTAAATGTGAGAGACTGTAGTTTCCAGCTGTCCATAAGAGTCAACACATGCCTCTGAGGAATGCGACCTTGCCTTTTCTTTATTTATTTTTTTGTTCAGACATACAGTGAATGTTCAAAACCAACTCAGAACAGTGGGTTATTCTTACAATAAGCAGACGTGTGCAGGCTATTGTTGAACATCAGTCTGGGCAGTTTCTAGCTCTCTGCATATACCGTCTTCTCACTTGATTAATTAATTCATAACAAAACAGGATCTTATGAAATGGTAAATGTCATATTTAGAGTGTTTGCTTATCTGGAAAATACCACTGAATAGTTTCTGCCTCAAAAACAAAAACAAAAAGTGAATAAAAACCATAGCTATTTCTTGTAAATGCAACTATATATCTCCTAATTGTAACTTCAGATCTCATAATTGCAACTTTATGTATCACATTGTTTCTATATAACTCAATTACCTTTTACCTACTTATTATTTAAGGCAGAACCAGATTATACTAACACTAAAGGTTAAGGTTTACACCAAGAATAAAACAAAACAATTATTTGAAACTGCATAATAGCTGGTCTGAACCTAAGAAGGCTCAATGCTGCTAGTCTTTCATCTCTCATAAACTTAGAAACGTAGAAAGCCAAATACTGTAAAAGTTTACAGAAAAATGAAGGTCAAGCAAAACAAACTCTATCCAAAGGTTTGCAAATTGATCTAAATCCATATTAAAAAGATATGACATTTAAATAATATATCTTATTAATTGGTGAGCTTTTTTAAAGGGGTCCTATTTTGCTTTTCCACTTTTTCAACTTTAGTTACTGAGTAATGATGCTTCTTGAGCATAAAAAAGATCTGCAAGGTTACAAAGCTCAAAGTCCACTCCAAAAGAAGATTTTTTTATTTAACAGTTCAAGAACTACAACAAATGGCTCGTTTGGACTAAGCAATTTTTCTGGATCTTATGAAGTCATTATGTTCCTCATTTAAATAATCCCCGCCCAAGGAATACACGAAAAGGGGCCGAGACCTGGTTGAGCTGTGTTAGAGAAGACAATGTTGTCGCTATGTTGAAGAGACGTGTTTTTTCTCTCACAACGTTTCCAATGTTCTTGGATACTAAAGACCAAAGTTTATCTGTGCGCTGCGTATTGTATGAAGAACAGCTTGTTTTCTGTAGCGTTTGTAAGCTCTGGCTTTTGTAAGATGGTTCACAGCTCCTTAGGAAAATGAACCATGGTTTAGTGACCCATTACTGTTTGTATTATCTTAGTTTTCCGACAAATATTACGATGAATAAATGGTGGATAACATTGTATCTATAACGTATAAGATAATTACAAAAAAAAACATACCACTCTGCAAAGTCTGTGCATAAAAACCGTTCTGCATGATCCTCTTGTTCGTTAACATTGTCAGGGTCTGAATTGGGCTCGAATTGGTTTGAAATTGACGCCATCATTAATATTTACACTAAAGAATAACTCGCAGTTATGGAGGGGCGGGACATTTCCCGAACACACTGTGGGATTACAAATTTAAGAATCTGCTGATCCTATGTCTTGACATAACATCAAATAAAAAAAATTAAGTGAATTACATTGAATTTAGCATTTCATGATGATAATATCAGATGAATAATTCTGTTAAGCAAAGTTTCCAGCAAGATATTCCTACCAGTCATGTTCTCTTTATTGTAAATCAAATGAGTCAGATTAGTGAGACTCACACTTTTTGTCTTTAATGGCTCTTGGAGCCCCTGTCCCATTTTTTGAATAGTTATGCTGATTGGATATAGGATTAGGATTCCTATACCTGAATACTTCATTTTCATGCATTTGTTTTTTATTTATTTTTTTGCATTTTTGACAAGTGCTTTGTCTTCACTTGTAAAGACTGCCCCCTAAAAGGTGTATAAAAACTACAGTGTATAGTTTCCATAGTTAGACTTGATGGACTACAGCTACCAAAAAAACGTGTTCTCAATAAAGAATCCTGCTGAAGATAAAAGAAGATAAAGTCTCCGAGACTTCGCTTCTGAAATTTCCAACAACGCGCTAAGCGCTGCCAATCACAACACACTGGGCCAGCTAACCAATCACAGCACATTTCGTATTTCAGAAGGAGGGGCTTCATTGAAATAGGTGTTTTCGAGCCAGACTGGGGAGAGTAATAACATAAAATATGTGAAAAATAATAGATCTTTTTACCAATCAAGCTAAAAAACATATTCTAGTACACCCCAAAAACAAAATCAAGACTTCGTAAAAGGGCATAATAGGACCCCTTCTAATAACAGGATGAAGAAGAAAAAAAAAACTGGATAAAAGTTTGTTGTACAGGATAATAAACCTTTTTGTAGCATGTTTGGTTGTAAATAGGTTCATAAGAAATACACTGTTTCAAAGTCTTCTCGTGGACTTCTCACCTGGATGCTTTTGCATTTTCTCTGCTTTTTTTAAGATGCCTGATATTTGTGGAAGAACAATGTTTAAAATACAAAGCAGTGTTTTCCAACGTGACTGAATCTATGGCTGAGGGTTGTGAGATGTTACTTTGCAAAGTTATCAGGGGATTACTATAATTAAGCAGTTAGCTGCATTGCTTACTCAACAAACAATGAGTATTTTCTAACTTAGTGTTTTTCCTTTTCACCCCGGACTCTCTTTCTCTATTCCTGCTTTTTCCCCTCGAGCCTATCACTCATTGTTATTGCTCTGTTTATTTTCCCGCTCACTTCTGCTTGGCTAGCATGGCTCTCATTGCGGCTGTACAAATGTGTTTTTGAAAGACCATGAGAAATGTAATCTTATCATCTGTCAAAACAAGACCCCCAGTTTAGCGGGAACCCAATCCCGGATCAGGACGTTAGCATCTAGCTCGGCTCAGATTGGACCGTGTCATATGGGGCGCGTGTGTTTTTGACACATAACATAGCGCTGAGCACTAAGCTTAGTGGACCCTGGTTGTTTTCCACTGACCCCGATTTCTAGTGACGCCAAGATGAAGAGTAAGAAGGTAAACATGTAAAAAGCCTAACTGTAAGAGAGATTAGAAATATTCTGGTTAATTAGCGTGGCTGTTGAACAGGCTTAGGGTGCTTAAGAGAAACATGCTGAGTTAAAGAGATTGTAGACCACCCACTACCGTTTAGGTACCGTATATCCCACGACACACTGACCTCAATGTTCATTCATCTCTCACACACTCATATATATATACACAAACACTCTTCCACTTTAATTTATAGCTCAATACTCCACACGTGCATATCACTGGCACACACACACACAAATTACTCAATCCCACACAAAATGGATACCTATTATCTATTATTTTGATCTATTATTTTGATGTTAAATGCAAATCTAAAACTTTTTAGTTTTAGTTTAATTTGCGTGATAATGTTGTGCCAGGCAGTGAAATTCTGCTGCACTTGATGTGGCTCATCAAAACTAAAACCAGGAGATGCTAAAGTTGCTTTAACAAAAGTAAACAGCTCCTATGTGCTGTTTTTTCTTTGACGTCACAGTTACATTTTCAAAAGCAAAGATTTAAGTGGGTGAGAGAGAGAAGTCTGGTGGTAAAAAAAATAGTGCTCATTACTATACCTACTTACTTAGGAGGATAATTAGGTGTCTAATTTCAAGAAATGTGCTTTGAGACACTCGTGTGGTTTGACTACATAACACGGAAAGCTTTACATCAAATATATCCCATCAAATTTCAAGTGTGCATACACAACATCTTGTTTATATATCCTTGTTTATACTGTAGGAACTTCCCGGCCACATATCTTATGTGCTAATAACCACACACAATGTTAACTAATGAACCTTATTGTAAAGTTGTACCATTATAACTTCATACATTGTGCTGTTTGTGTACCTTTTATGTTTTGTGTTACTTGTGCTTTACTGGTACAAATGCTTGTTACTTACTCAATTGCTATCTGCTATACAGTCTTTAACTTGTCTGACTCTGTTCTCCTGATTTGTATCAGATGGAAATGTCCTATTTAGTAGAGCAAGAGAGCGAACATTTGAATATGTAGGCTGAGTCACTCATGTGTCTCTTGCTCTTTTTGTGTTTGTACAAGACTCTGACTGACCTGTCTAATAACTTAATTCACTTCTTGAAAGAAGAGAAAAGCTACTTTTTTTGGAGGAGGCACTAGTGGACGTTTCTGGCTCATTTGGTACCCTATAGGCGAGATGATGACAAAACACATTTACATAGTGTACTTATACGCAGTAAGATATTAGTTATGTTTTAATTCATGTCTTATATGTATTTCACAATGAAGACACCGTGTCAACAACACAATATGATGCAATAAAAGGCATTTATTCCATTTTAATGTTAAATGTGGACAGTCAAATTACCTGTCACTGGAACCTTGTCAAGTTAACTACCTTGGTTAACATGAACTAAGAATGAACAATACTTCTACAGCATTTATTAATCTAAGTTAATATTAATTTCATCATTTACAAATACTTTATTAAAATCAAAGGTTGTATTTGTTAACATTAGTTAATGCACTGTGAACTAACATGAAAAAACAATTAATTGAATCAAAGGAATGATCCTTCCAGAAATTGTGCTGGTGTAAAAGTACCATTTTTAATCAAATTTAGATAATTTATTAAATTAAAATAATAAAATGCACTAATAAGTGGCATCATAGTATTTTCAGTTACTGTTCTAATGTGTTGCAATATTCAGTTTACTCAACAGGTACAGCTGGAAGTGATTGTAGTTGAATTGATTGTTCCTGGTGGTACCAGTTTGTTTTATCTTGAATAAATTGAACAATAGACTGAACATTAGGGAAAAGCTTTAAGTACTGTTACCAAACAATGTTTATCTGTTTGTTTCATGTGTGTGTGTCAGTATGAGAAGACAAGTCTCTCAGTTGGATGCTAACATGCAGATGACAGTGTGGATCAGAAAGCGGCTCCAGGATAAAAGAAATGGGGGTTAAATGTGCCCTCTGACCTTTCCTATTAGCAGCATAATGGCAGAGGACGCTTGCCATTCATATCTACCTCTGCCTAAAAGGATAACTTCTCACAAAGAGACCTTCAGGCACGCACCCCACTGAATTCAAGAACGAAAATCACCGCCCCCACTCCTGCTCTGCCCGGCAACCCCTCCGAATCACTAACTGCCCCCTCTAGAGCCTAACCGATCACTTTAGACCCCTAAGCCTCAAAACATCAACTTAAGCAACCTCAACTGACCCCAATCTCCAACAGTCCACTAATACTTCACAGTTTATTAAAGTTTAGGTGGCCAGTCCACCAATAGCTCAACTCAAAAAAGCACCCAGAGGTGCTTTTATAAAAAAAACTCACAAATACACACAAGCTTCAGGTACTCCAAAATCAGCTTCCAAGATGATTGCAGCAGATTGAAAAGCCCGTATTCTATTAGTCACTGTTTTCAGATGATAACAAGTGGTCAGATGAGGCTGGTCACCATCTACTTCTGGTGGTAACATGCATAATGGTCTCATTTGACCACTTGTGATCAAGTTTTTTCAAAGAGATGGCCTCTCATTTTGTGACTATATGCACAACTCGGTGTAAACAAGAGCTGTAGAAGCAAAAAAAAAAACTACATTTAAAAACTTTTCTTTTATGTTTTTGAAAGATGTCTCTTATGCTCACTAAGGATTTATGTGATCAAATAACCATTTTCTAGTCCAATAGATTTTAAAATGCAATACTCCTGTGATGGCAAAGCTGGATTTTGATCAGCCATTAGGCTACTCTTCAGTATCACATGATCCTTCAGAAATCATTCTAAGACGATTTGGTGCTCAAAAAACCATTCTTATTATCATTGTTGAAAAAAGCTATACTGCAGTGCTTACTGACCCCAAACTTTTGATCATTTTAACCACACATTTCCAGCCAATTTTAAACTTTTGTTCGTAGTGGTTGATTGACGAGAAGGTGGGCTTCTGCTTGTAGAGGATGTTTAATGTTCGGATCACAACGGTCTGGTTTCAGATACAGGGCTTAGATTAAGCCAGGAGTAGGCCTTAGTTATATTAGGACATTTAAGTAGCTTTTATAACGTGCCTTAAGCCAGGTTCACACTGTATAATTTTGTGAATACTAAAAGATTAATCTGATCCTATAGGTCAAAATCATAAGTATTTCATTGCTAGTTTCACATGCTCACCGACAGCTGTTTAATGACCATTAACTTTTACCTCTGATGAAAGTGACTTATTTTTCAACCAGTGGTGGCTGGTGGGTTTTAAAATAGAGGAGGCACACTACATTTTAGCGGTCGGATTCCCTCCCAAGGTTTTTTTTTTAACTGACTTTTTTGGTCACTTTTAGACAGAAAGTTTACAGAAAACGACACATATACAGCAAGACAATATGAATATAATTACACTCACCTAGCCTATCACATGAAGCAAAAATCCACCCTTCTGTCCTTTAAATGTCCATGTTAACAGAGCACGTTTGGCCGTTTTGGCCGCTGAATGCTGTAGCCTATATCTAAGCTTTCTCCAAGTCAAGTCAAGTGTATTTATATAAGACTTTTCACAATATAAATTGCATCAAAGCAGCTTCACAGTATCAATCAAATAACATAACAATGTTTGTTTCTTAGTGGAAAAACATCCACGTTTGGTAGGGCTGATCAATGGTATTAATGCTTGGTTAATTAATTTGAATATCCCCACACTCCTAATCACTGAAAGCGAAATACTCAATGGTGATTGGCAATATACATATATTTTTTTACCAACTGAGGCACAAGTCTCCGGCTATGGATTTACTTCCCCCTCCCCTTCTCTATCCTCAGACATGCGTTTCGCAGATTCGCGAAAGAGTGCGGTGGTTACACTTACAGAGGTGAACTTACAAATAATAAATGCACATTTTGAGACTTGAAACGAATAATTGGGAATTTTATTAACATTAAATCATCCAACTCCCATGATGACCCAAAATTTTGGGTAGGCTGTGCCTGACGAGCTGCCACTGCCTACGACAAGTCAAATCAAAAACCAATAAGGGCGCAGAACTTGATGACAAAATTAGTGAGACAACAACAAACCACACACACACGTCTTCACATTTTTTCCAGTTTTCTTTTCAAGAAAACCCACAACAAAAATTAATGCTACAGATGTTTTTATTTGCTAGCCACTATTTATTTCTATCCTGCATGTAAACACAGCCATATAGTCTTCACGATAACAGTTGGCTTCTAAACTTCAAACCCGGCTTTAGAAAAAAACATTACTGGTGTGCATCTTGAGTCAAACAATGGCACTGATATATTTTAAGTAGAGATGTTCCGATACCCTTTTTCCCTTCCCGATACCTGGACTCAGGGTATCGGCCGATACCGAGTACTGATCCGATACTTGGATGTGTACAGTATCTATACAGCTGCAATTCATACTAGCACTGATGAATTGATATAATTATTTTATGGTGTGTTTCAGACTTATTCTTCTCTGCCCTTGCCTTTATGTAATCGTGTTATGCGGGATGGCGCGTCTTCAAATGCTTTAAGTTACTCGTGTTGAAGTAGCTAATCTTGTTCCAACCCTTCGAAATTGCAATATGGCATACGAGACATGGCGCCATTTTACTGTCTGGTTGGTCCAGTCTGAAATACTGCTAAACAGCGGACATACTGATAGCGCGCACGCGTTTTCTTCTTCGCTGCTCTAAACAGTGGTTGCTTGTGGCAACAGCACAACTTCCTGTGTCGCCACAAGCAACCACTGTTTAGAGCAGCGAAGAAGAATTGATCTCCGATTTGCAGCGTTCTGCAAAGCTAGCGTGCATAACTAGATATTGTTTAAGAAAAGGGTATCGGATCGGTGCATGGGTAGAAGTACTCGCCGATACCGATGCCAGCATTTTTATTGGTATCGGCGGCATTTCCGATACTAGTATCGGAATCAGAACAACTCTAATTTTAAGATATATCAGTTCAAGATGCTTTCAGTTAAGACAACTCAAACCAGGCATTAGTGTTTTGGACCCCGTTTACACCTTTATTTAGTGCTTGCTTTCCATTTAAAACTTCATACTTATAATGATAGCTCTTAACATCAAGTGTAAATGGGATCTTGTGGTCTGTGAGCAGTTTGGACTATAGACTCGCTGGTTCTGTTTGTGGTGAACTTGCTGTATGGTTTGTCCACTAAAGGACCAGTTTCCCAGAGTTGACTTGTACCCGGTAATGTGTGGTGATTGCTCACTGCAAGCTCAATGTTCCTGGATTAAGATGAGTTGAGCACATGAAGATCCTGCAGAGTTTAAGTCTGACCCAGTGTATGTACAGCTTCGTGATTCACAGAGTTCAAACATAGCCTTATATGTGGTCTGGAGGTCTTCTGTATGTGAAGGTTTATGGAATCAGTTGTTGTCACATCAGAAGGATGCTGGGCTAAAGGTTTCCATTCTGTGGTCGATGACTCTCTGAAGCTAGTTTGTCTGGGTGCCTTTAAAATGTCTGGCCTGGGGCCCTTTCCAAAACACATGTTAGTGATTTAAAGAGGAAAAGGGGGGTGTGAATTGCGAACGAATGGGTGGGTAAATTTGCATCTTTGTGTGAACATGAACACACTGGCTATGGGTTCATTAAAAAAAAAGTGCTTAGAAACAAGTGACAAGATGTTTATTTATGAAAAGTCCTGTCACGTTTTGAATGGATGCACACCCAGTGTGTTTACATTCAAACAAACACCAATTTACCAACCCATAAAAGCAAACAATTACTTTAAGCACTTTAACCAGATATGCAATACATCTTCATCCACAATTTCTATTTCCTTCATCACTACATCATAACACTCATCTATCAGCCTCTCAGCCAGACAGACCTGGCAAACATCAGGTTATGACATTCTTTTTTTTTTTAAGAAAGGAAAAAAAAGGTAGAGACAGACAGAAAAAATAAGGTATGAAAGGAAGAGATCTGGACAACATTCAAACCCTTAAAAAAAACATTGTTCTCAAAAGTATGTAAACTAAATCAATAGTTTGGTTGATTCGTTGTCTTTTAATAGCACTAGGAATGTTGGAGTATAAACAAGGTTAATAAATAATAAGTAACCCTGCTTTGTATACTACTACCATGCAACGTTTCAACACGTCTCACTTGAAAAACAAAGAATCAAACTGTTAATGTGTTTTGGTCATTTATAAATTAGATTTGCTAGAATACAAAAACCCAAACAAAACATGGCATAATGAAATACAATTAGCAATCCAAAATCCATATGGTCACATGGAAAGCCATTGAATGACACAGGATAGCAGTGGAGGTTATAAAGGCCCTCGTTGTAACCTCTGACTTTTGACCTCTGTACTGAGGGTACTACAAGTTAAACAAATGGACTTTTGTAGTAGAACAAGGACTGATACACACTAAAATTACAAGAGTCATGAGAGCTGACACACATGATCCTCCTGCGGCTACAGGAAATGTGGAGATGAAGAGCTGCCCTTTGGATAACCTTCCTGATATTGGGCCAGAGAGACTCAACCTGAACTCCCAGTAGGATGTAGACGGAGGGAGAGAAAATGTATGACAAAGGTACACAACAACAAAAGAATGGGTGAAAAAAAAGACTGGGACAAAAAAGAAGAAGGGATAAACAAAGTGACGATGAGTCTGATTGACTGTCTGAGGGATATGAGTAATCTGTGTGGCAGGGGAGAAGCTTCGGGCTAACAGATAAAGCAGCTTCCCCGTAGACATCAGACTAGACCTGATCAGGAGGAATTCCTCTGAGGAAGAACCTTATCTGGGAAAAATGGGCCTCATGTCTGGTAATGGGCTAGGAAAGGATAAAATGTGTGCATGGAGGGGTCTAAAGCAGCTTCAATATGAATAAGGCAAGACAGTGTGTGAGTCAGTGTTTGTGATTGTCAGCCCTCATTCTCTATAAATGAAGCAAAGAGTGTTTCAAACTCACAAACAAAACAAAAACATCTAACAGCCATTAAAATATGAGACTAAAAAAGATAAAGAGACTAAAATCATGCGTATTTGAATATAAACCTCCATAACATAAAGATCCTTTTTTGTGGTTGTTGTTGTTGTTGTTTGTTTGGGGGGGAGGGGGGGGGGTGAATGATGATATTTAAGATATGTTTAATTATTGTATTTTATTTATTGAACTTGGCTTTTCCAAAAAAGTAATACAAAAAATATTAGCGACAAAAGTGAAGCTTGTTCACAAGGTGCTTAAGTTTGAGAGATGGTAGCCTAAATAAAAACAAAACAAAACAACAGCAGATTATAAAACCAGATGATGCAACAAGCCTGTGTTAACATGACACTTTAAATTATCAGGTTCTTCTTCAGTCTGAATGGCAATATGTAAACAGACACGTGCACACTGAATAAGCTGACAGCAGCGGTCATGCTTACACACAATGTGAAATTGGGCTAATAGGCCAACATTTTGATTTTTTACAGATAGACCATATGACATTTACCAGATAAAAGAACACTTGTTTCAGGATTTCATGATTTCATGATGTGGAGGTTCTTTATAGCACTTTCAAAACCTGGTTCTTTAATGTAATATAATAAAAGTGTTCTAGCACCAAAAAGGATTCTGCTGTTGTTCTGCTATCTGCTATTGCTATTGTATAAGCCAAAGAACCCTACACTGTTAAGAACCATTTTTCTTAAGAGTGTATATTTTATACACATACATTAGTGTGGACATATACAATTACAATAATATAAAGATGTCTTAACAGCAGGTATGTGAACTCCAGCTCGAGGAAGGACTAGAGACAAAATCTCCATTTAGGTCCACTGATCCAGCTGCGATTGGACCATTTGAAAGAGTAAATGGATTTAATTGGCTCTGTGACACAAGGAATCACTTCCTGTCTTGCTCTTTTTCTCTCTCTCTTTTTCTCTTTCTCTCTCTCTATTAACTCAGTTCAATGTCTGTTTTTCCACTCAGATCACTTTGATTATAAATGTCAAAAGCCATAAAATTAGTGTTCCAGAGACTGGATAAAGCAAAAAATTTCCATATAAAAATATCAGCACTGGAATAATAGATATTCTATTATAGAGAGATTCTATTTTGATCTTTTTGATTCATTATTTTTTATAATGTTAGTATAATAAAAAGTAAAACATAGTATTGAAACGTACGCACTGCTATCGGTCACTGACACTGCTTCCATCAGTGACATGCTGTTTATGATAAGGCTCATATAAAAACACAATACTCTTTGTTCATCATTTTTTAGATTACTAGTACAAAGCAGTTATTAAGACCAGTTAACAGATACAAATCATAAAACAGAGTGCAGCTGATTACGCAAAGTTAAAATTTACTCAATATTGTAGTATTGAAGCGCACAGTGTTGGTGTGTATGAGAGAGTGAATGAGGTGTGGGAGGACCTTCACAGCGCCACTCTCATCACTCAAACTACACAATAATGTAGAATCATCACATCCATTTCAGACTTGCGTCATTTCTGTGACAGATTCACATCAGTCTGGAAAGTAAACAAACATAATCAATTATATTACATCTGAGAAACTCCTCATTTATTATATCACTTCTTGAAAAAAGAGAAACTCATAAACACTGCAAACTGACAAAGTGAGTTAACTTGTAATTTAAAAGGAATTAGTCTCAAAATGAGAAGCTTTTAGCAAAGGAAGTTGAAGTGTGCTTTGGAGTAGAGCTTTAGGAAACACTCCCTAGTCACGTCTTCATATGATTAAGTATGATTTAATATGCAAGATTTAATCTTGAATATTTAATGCTCATATGATTAAACCATATTCTCATTTAATCAGATTTAATCATACAGTGAAATTGATGCTTTTGCGAATAATAAGAAAATGGTCTCTTTTTATCCATATAAACTCATTTAAGTAAATCTATATGCATTAAAATATACATTCCAGTTAAAAATTTGGGGGTCAGATTTAAAAAATAAATGTATACTTTATGCATTAAATTGAAAAGTGACAGTAAACAAACTTTACAGTAAACTTTCACATTAAAATATTATTTCAAATAAATGCTGTTCCTTTGAACTGTCTATTCATCAACTGTTTAGTTCATCAACATTGATATTAATAAATCAGTATATCAGTGGACTATAGTAGCAAATCAGTATATTAGAATTATTTCTGAAGGATCATTTTACACTTAAGAATTAGTCATGATGCTGAAAATTCAGTTGAAAATTAATCATCACAGTTAAAAAAAATGTTTTAATGCAATTGAAAACAGTTATTTTAAATTGTATTTATAATATTATTTCACGATATTACTGTTTTACTTTATTTTAATCAAATAAATGCAGCCTTGGTGAGCAGAAGAGACTTCAAAAATATTCAAATATTACTGACCCCAGCAATTCTCAGATTTCAATTGTTCATTTGTACACTATAATCAAATGTCAGTTTTAAAGCTTCTCTTGTGTTTTCATCTTTTCAGTCATAACATTGCTACAATTATGTATGTACAATTATGAGTGATGGTGCAACATTAAACTCTTTTTTTCAAATAATTATTCTTTTTTATTGATTAAACTCGCAAATACTACATAAGTACAGAGTAAATGAAGAGAAAGTACACACACACGCACAAAATCTTTTTCCTATTCCCATCCTTCCTTCCCCACATCTTGTGTCCAAACACATTTCACACATGCGTCAGAAGCGTTGACCTAGATCAGGCCGCTTGCTAAGCTAATATTGGAACACAAGGGGATTAGCCTAAAATTTGGATAAAACCATCTGTGGAGTAATCGTTTTCTGTCAATTACAATCTAACATAAACACAATCACTTCAACAACTCAACCATACATAGAATTTCAATCAATTCATCCATTTACTGTGAAAACGCATTCGCTTGGTTGCTAGTTTGTCCATGTGGCACTTGAGTGTTTTAATGTTTTCCAAGAGTGTGGCCTGTTTACATGGCGTCCTGACAGTCCAGACACAGTGTCAGATTGGAGAGCGTGTACTGTCGGTACACTTTGTTTTTCATCACTCAATGATGTGACTCATCCTGCAGACATTTGTTTGTGTAAACACAAATCATTGTTAACCCTTGAAAATTAACCCTGGTGTTTACTAAGCAAATAAGTCAGTGATGTCCATCCAGCATCTATACAGAGAAGTGTTGTTCTTCTGCAGCTGTCCACCTATTTGTCAAGTTGTGTTAGTAAAATTTGAGATCTTCAGGTCCTTAAATGGAAAGGGCTGTCATTGAGTCCACAGGCTCCCGCCAGACACACACACACGCACATGCACGCACGCACGCACTCTGCATATTACTGTGAACTTTAAAGGTAAAATCAGACAAGACATTAATGAAGAGTGATATTAGATGAAAATACACATCTTACCCCAAAATGAAAATTGTGTCATCATTTACCATCATGTTGTTATCGTAAACAAAGTATCAAAAACTTTTTTGTTCATTGAAATAAACCTGAAATAAAATGAAAAACTCTAAATGGCTTTGGCAGTTAACTGAAATAAATCTAAGATGAAGTAAATAAATAAAAACTAAAACTGAAATAAAAATTACAACAAAATTACTCAAAATTAAAATGGGAAAAAAAGCTAATTCAAAATATGAATTTCCTTCTGAGGAACCTAAAAGATGTTCTGAGGAATATTTTTCAACTGTTTTTGTCCATTAAAGTCAATGTTGTAATGGACCCCATAAGTACACTGTAACAATTGATCAGTTGACTTAACTTTAAAAAGTGAGGAACCCTGTTGCCTCAAACTATTAAGTAAATAGCCTAAACCTCATGCATGCAAGTTGACATGGACAACATGTCAGTGGTGGCCTACATAAATCGCTCGGGTGGCATCAGGTCAGGCAACCTGCATGCCATGGCGAGACACCTCCTCTTATGGGCACAGACCAATCTGAGCTCTCTGAGAGCAGCACATATCCCTGGCATTCAAAATCTGAATACATGGCCCTCCATGTATGGCCCCTAAACGGGTACCCAGGGACCTTCCTGAAAAGGTCTCTGAAGCCAGGGCCCTGTCTACTTTATGCTTTGAAGTGGTCGGGTTTTTCCAGCTTGTGCTCGAAAAATCATTTTGACCCAAAGTCATGTGAGGTATCTGTGGTACTATCCTTCTTGCAGGAGCTGTTGGACGCTGGACGCTCCCCGTCCACGCTCAAAGTGTGTGTTGCAGCCATTGCAGCACTCATGCTCTGGTGGCTGGCCAATCAATAGAAAGAAACGACCTGGTGGTACGATTTCTAAAAGGTGCTAGGAGGATTAACCCCTCCAGGTCTCCTTCTGTGCCTCCTTGGGACCTCTCTATGGTCCTTGAGTCTCTGAAGGGTCTGCCCTTTGAACCGCTCCAGTCGGTTGATCTTAAACCTCTCTCGCTAAAGACTGCTCTCCCGTTGGCACTGGCATCTATCAAGCGAGTGGGAGATCTGCAGGCTCTCTCAGTGAGCCCTTCATGTTTAGAGTTTGGACCAGATGACTCCAGAGTCATCCTCAAACCCAGGCATGGTTATGTACCCAAAGTGCTCTCAACGCCGTTCAGAGCACAGGTTATTACGTTATTAGCCCTTCCCCCTTCTGCCGAGGATGGGGAGGTTAATCTTCTCTGCCCTGTCAGAGCGCTAAGAATC
Organism: Meda fulgida; assembly: GCA_030578275.1. Lineage (NCBI taxonomy): Eukaryota > Metazoa > Chordata > Actinopteri > Cypriniformes > Leuciscidae > Meda > Meda fulgida. The sequence goes on from CM060620.1 coordinate 28,289,113, forward strand.
TATCTGCGTCTTTTAGACAATCTATCTCGGATACTATCGTAACGAGTAACAAGTATTGCGTAGCCGGCCGCACTATAGTAACCTGGCGAGTTGTCGCTTCAGTCGTTAAACCTGCTATAATGGCGAATTTGGGGGAATATTATAGGCTAAGGCCACGCCCCCTTGGCGGGCTCTGATGTGTAATGACGTAGGGCTAGCTCTTTGGTTGCACTTAAGAGGCGTCCGCGCCATTGGATGTGCAGTTGCTGCAGAACAGCCTATGAGCGAGCCAGACGCTCAATGTGCTAGCAGTGCAGCTGCAAATGCGTCTTACATAAGCTTCAGTAAATCGAGGAAAAGGAGTTTCCCCACTGCATATAGATACGCAATACTCCTTCCCTCTCTCAGGGAACTGAGGTTACGATAGTTAGGTTAACCGAGTAGTTAAGTCAACAGGTCATTTTTTACAGTGAAATATATTTTGTGTTAATGTAAAAAAATAATGTCATACACATTTGGAACAACATGGCGGTGAGTAAATGATGAGAGAATTTTTATTTTTGGGTGAACAATCCCTTTAACTCATAGTTGTGGAAATGTGTCCAGCATGTGTGTTTACAAACTAGTACACAAACTAATGCAGACATGACTGTTTGAGAGCATGCCAATTATGTTGTATATTTGCCATCTGACTTTTGCCGATTGTACATTATGTTTGTGTGGTCCTTAAAAAAAGATGAATCAAATTTGTTCAGAACATATTTTTTCACTCAGAATGTATGTTTGTGTTCCCTGCTCACACCTCTAAATTCTTATTTTACAACTCGCTGTACAAAAATAATTTATTATGGATCTTATTTAGGAACACACAGCGAGAACAGGCAGGACAAATGAAGGGAGAAGAAAGAAGAAAGAGACATTGATACCTTAAAAGAGATGGGGGAAATAGAGAAAAAAAACTGAAAGAGAGAAGAGAAGAGGGAGACATCCAAAGAAACATTCACTGGAGAGTCTTGGCAGACTGTCTCGACAGCCTACAGTTAATAAGCCACTGTGGGAGATACAGGACTCATGCACTCACTCACACACATACTCGCATACACAACCATTAAGAGGACAAAACATAATAAAAAAGATCCCCAGTACTGTTTCTTGAGCACTGTCGAGGAGAATAGAAAGTAGGCTATGCTGTACAGAAAGGCTACAAGGGTGAAGTGTCACAGAGAGGAAATTTTCCCCAAAAATTTTACAATTTCAAACAGCTATTGGAATTCCTATGATACTTTACTAATTACAAACTCTCCAGGTTCCTCGTCTCACCCAAACACACGCTCGCACACACTCCATCTGCTCGCGTGCTGTCTAATTAGGGAGCAGCTCATTTAACTGATGAAAGGGAAGGCGGACCCCAAACGGCAGACCGCAATCCCAGTGAAGAATCCAATGCCTCTGGTGTTTTACCCTATTAACAACACAAACTGGTGCCTCAGAGGCTGCCTTTGGGTATTTGTGTGTTTTTATGCTGCCTGTTAATGGTGGCTATCCTAACTTCATACGTCATTGACGAGATTTGACCACTTATGATTAACGACACGGTCTCTTATTAGTGGTTTATTTTATTTTTTATTGAGGGGTGTTAAAAAAAACTGTTGATTTGATCTCTTTCTCTGTTCATCCTACACATCATGCACACACATGCACACGCACACACACACACACACACACACACTTAATGGTTGCGTATTGCAAATGTTTCATATAGTAGGGAGGTTAAGTGACTTTTGACTTCAAGTCATGATGCAAAGGTCCCCTTTGGTATGGAAGTACCTTAGGGCCATAGAAATAAATTTATACTAAGACACAAGTGAGATCACATTTTGTATCTTATATAAGCACATTTTTTAAAAATGGCCGCCGACCATACTTGAGAGGCCCATATCTTTGCTTCTGTTATAGCTATAATGACAAATTTGGTATCAACGTGTACATTTTTGTGGTCAAGGAGTCCGATAAAATAGGTTCCAAGACTAAAAAAACAATAATGTTATCCTTACCATGACAATTGGAGGTGAAGTATGCATTTTCTTATTAAAAAAAAAACGCATGCCAAACACACAGTCCATTCATAACTTAATAATTTCTTTGTTTAGGTCTGCTTTGCATGCGCCCTTTACAGCACTGGCTGAAGATGCGGGTCCCACGTCGAGCATGGGCATCCGGTCGTGTACGTCTCTAGGTAACTCAGAACTGTGTCACAGCTCTGGAGCCCTGAAAGGCGGTCGACTGGTATCAGACAGGTGTAAACCTGGGGGTAATCTCGAAACTGAAAGTGGTTTCGACAGACGCCTTCAATTCGGGCTGGGGCGCCCTCTATGAGGGCAGACCGACTTTTGGCCTGTGGTCAAGCCAAGAAAAGAGCTTGCACATAAACTGTCTAGAGATGAAGGCGGTCGAGAACGCCTTGCGTTTCTTTTGTCCCCTTCTAAAGGACCACCATGTCCTTGTCTGCACGGACAACATGTCGGTGGTTTCCTACATAAATCGCCAGGGCGGTCTGAGATCACAGAACCTTCATGCACTGGCAGAACGCCTCCTTGTATGGGTTCAGCGCAACCTACTCTCGCTGAGAGCGGCGCATGTGCCAGGCCATCTGAATGTGGGTCCAGACAGGCTGTCCAGGGACAACGCTCCCCCAGGGGAATGGCCCCTCCACCCTCAGACAGTTCAGCTGTTGTGGGACACCTTTGGCGCAACGGAAGTCGACCTCTTTGCGTCTCAAGACAACGCTCAGTCTCCAATATGCTCCACAAAGAACAAGGTCGCGCTGGCCCATCACTGGCTCAGCCACCCTCTCTATGCTTTCCCTCTGATCACGCTGTTACCACAGGTAATCAAGCGTATCAGGGAGAACGGTTAATCTGTGCTTCTAGTAGCTCCGTTCTGGCCGAACCAAGTTTAGTTTCCGGAGCTGATAAAGCTTCAGAGCTTGGCTCCGTGCCCTGTACTGTTGAGGAGAGATCTCCTCTCACAGGCCGGGGGTATGATTTGGTACCCACAACCCGAGCTTTAGGCTCTGCATGTGTGGGCCATCAACTGGTACCCGTCAGTCTCCCCGACGGAGTGTTAAACACGATTACGCAAGCTAGAGCGCCCTCTACTAGACGACTTTATGCTTCCAAGTGGTCAGTGTTCTCAGGTTAGTGCTCAGCTCGCAACCTGGATCCACAAGATTGTGGGGTGTTGGAGGTTCTCTCCTTCCTACAAGAGCTCTTGGATAAGGGTAGATCCCCATCCACGCTCAAGGTATATGTGGCGGCTATTGATGCATTTGTCAAACATTCGCATGGCTAGTCACTGGTTAGGAACGACCTTGTAGTCCGCTTCCTCAGGGGAGCTAGAAGGATGAACCCTCCTAATCCCCCCTCGGTTCCCATATGGGACCTTTCCTTGGTCCTGGAGGCCATCAAGGGTACCCCTTTCGAACCTCTACAGTTTGTGGACCTTAAGTATCTCTCATTGAAAACTGCCTTTCTGGTGGCTATAGCCTCAGTCAAGCGGGTGGGTGACTTACACGCATTTTCTGTTAGCGCGTCATGCCTGAGTTTGGGCCTAATGACTCCAAGGTCATCCTCAAACCAAGACATGGTTATGTCCCCAAAGTTCTTGCCACTCCTTTCAGAGCGCAAGTCATCTCCCTTTCAGCCCTCTTCGATCTGACAGCGAGTCTGACGTGAATCTCGTTTGCCCAGATAGGGCCCTGAGAATTTACGTGGAACGTTTGGCTGCTTTCAGACAGTCAGAACAGCTCTTTGTTTCGTTTGGTGGCCGATCTAAAGGTCTAGCTGACCCGAAACATAGCATTTCAAGGTAGATAGTGGACGCTATCTCACTGGCTTATACATCTAAGAGCCCTCTGGGCGTCAGAGCTCATTCCACTAGAGGCATGCCTCTTCGTGGCCTGGTCCAGTGGGATTTCCCTTCACGATATCTGTATGGTGGCAGGCTGGGCCTCTCCGTCTACATTTATAAGGTTCTATAACCTGGAAGTTCCCGCTCTCCAAGCAAGACTGTTGTCAGTTTAGTTTATCCGCTCAGTTCTGCCGGACTCGCTTCCGCGGACTGCGAAGTTTTCAGTTCAGGCAGGTTATTGCCTCCCCTGACTGTTATACAGTGTTAAGCACCCTCTATGCGTTTAAGGTAATCACGTTTGCCTTATATCATTCTTATTAAGCCCATTCCCAATGTCGTTTTTTTATATCCCCATATCATATGAGCTCAGGGCGCTCGCCCTTGGGTCAGTGTTGTTGTAGATTTAGCACGCACAGCATTTTAAATTGGGTTCCCGTAGCGTAAGCTAGCTTACGCAACACGAGAGTACTCTCGTAAGAGAACGTCTCGGTTACTAACGTAACCTCGGTTCTCTCTAGAAGAGGGAACGAGTGTTGCGTAACCCTGCCGTGCTTGTGCTACCATCTGGTTTCGCTTCAGTTGATGAAAACCAAGGAGCATCCTATCGAGCTCTGGCTTATATAGGCATAAGCCACGCCCATTCGCGCGGGACGTGACGACTAAGGGCGCCGGCGCCCTCATTGATGCTTACGTCACGAGCAGTCCCTCGATAGGTTGCAGCAGTTGCCGCAGAAAGGCCAATAGGCGCGCGAACTGCCTCGCCTAGGTCTGCTAGCTGCAGCAAGTGCGTTTTAAATTTATACAAATTATAAGGATAATTTTTGGCTTCAGTATTCTCGAGAAAAGAGGTTTTCCCTCTAAGGTTTTTTTTCCCATAGTCAACTAGCTAGCTAGTTATTAGTTATCTAACATTAAAAACATTTTTCTATTTAATGAGAAAGTCATACGAACCTCAAAGTGTTAACCTGTCACCTCTGACCTTCAACAGCTGTGTTGTTGCAGGAACTGATTTGCTATAGGCTATTCCTGACTGGCCGAAATCTCATGCTACTTAGGACAAATGTAATGTACAGAAGTAGCTGCACTGCTTAAATACAAAATTAAATACAAAAAGTAAAGTCACTCTGATGACAATTTTTATGTGAAATGTGTATATTTACCCCCAGTTGTCATGGTATGGGGAAAATTATTCTTTTTTTTTTTTTAACTTGAAACCAATTTTATTAGATTCCTTGACCCTAAAAATGTACACTTTGACACAAAATTTGTCATTATAGCGATAACAGAAGCAAAGATATGGGCTCTAGAGTATTTTCCGCGCATTGGCGGCCATTTTTGAAAAAACATGTTTATTTCTGATACAAAGTGTGATCTCACTTGTGTCTTAGAATATATTTATTTGTATGACCCTAAGGTACTTCCATAGCAAAGGCGACCTTTGCATCATGACTTGAAGTCAAAGGCCTATTTTTTGGGCTTAACCTCCCTACTAATATTTGCATCTTGTTCTAGCCACATAATGACATGGAAATTGTAACTTTTAGTGAACCTCATACAGTATGCCTATATGCAAAGAGGATTATTTTCTTTGCCAAATATAATATAAAAATTAAAATGGTTAATTGGTGTTTTCGTAAAGACATGATAAAAATTCCTCTGTTCTATTTAGTGCAACACATCTATTTCACAAGTTCATATTATCCAAGCGTGAGATATGGTAAATTTATTTTCCATTGCGTTCTAAAATTTCCCCTTGTACTGAAAGAAAAAAAATAGAAATAGAAAAAAATACAATAATAAAAATAAACAACAATAATAATAAATATAGCTGCAAGCATCAATTACCGGGGCCAAGCGCAAATAAGACAATAAGAAATGCCAACATGGCCGGGAGTGTAAGACCAACTGCAACAATGAGAAATTAAAGACATTTAAAAATGATTTCAGGCAAAATGGCTGAAAAATCATACAGTAACTAAAAGTATGATTTAAAGGATTATCAGGACACATACCGAGTTTTGTAACGATACACCAATGCATTCATAAAGGGTTGCATTTAATATCATCATATTATATTGTAATTAATGGTAATGTCCTTGTTTTGTTCTATTATAGTGCCATTAAGTGGCGCAGTTCCACCGCTTTTTTAATGTGTTCTCAGAGTGAGCCCAAACATGTGTAGGCTTTGTCAAATTTGTGAAAAAAATCTCATTTTGTTTTTGAGTTATATACATTTATATGTATTAGAGCATAAAAAATTATCCATGGGCGACTTTGATTGGATTTTTTTGTATAGTTTATATACAATATAAACTATAAACCAATAGTTTATAGCCAACGACCTATGTTTCCACACTTCCCCACGGGGGTTTTGTCTTGATCGGTCTAACGGTTTCGAAAACATTGGCAATCGTTTGTTAAGCGCTAATGTACAACAATGCACTAACCATATGGCAAAACCTAGAATGTTTGGTATTCAGGAATGTAAGGAGATGACTTCCGTGAAAATAAGTCAACCAAATCCAAAGTTATAAACTTCGAAAACTTCTCAGACACTTTCAGAGCATCATACCGATGACCCAAACCAAGTTTTGTAACGATACGTTCATGCGTTCATAAAATACAGCATTTTAGTACTGTAGTTGGGTAGGTGGAATGACCTACCCAACTCAACCAGAGCTGCGGAGTCCGTAGCCATTTTCAAGAAACGGTTGAAGACGCATCTCTTTCGGCAGCACTTGTTCCAGTAATACTAACACTTTTCTCTTCCTTTCTATATATATATAAAAAAAAAACACCTTTACGGGTTCTGCGTTTGATTAGACTGAGAAAGGTTATAGCACTTACATTTTGTGGTCCTACTGTTAGTTTAACTGCTTCTATTGTTCTCATTTGTAAGTCGCTTTGGATAAAAGCGTCTGCTAAATGAATAAATATAAAGTGTAAATGTAGTACAAAATTCAAAATGGGCGATATGGAAAAATTGGATAGCGGTCGACTCAGCATGACGCATGACTCCTGAATCTAACAAGACCACTTTTATGATTTTTTGACAAACCGTTCAGAAGTGAACCAAAAATAGCCATTTTTCGTATCTCCGGAGCAGTAGGTGGCGCTGCACCCAAACACAGCATGTAGCCTCAAGTCATGCTTTTAAATGACATGTACCAAGTTTGGTCTGAATATGATAAAGCGTTGCGGAGATACAGCCTTACGTCCATTTTGACAAGTGCTAGCCTACATAAAATTACTTTGCACAGTATGCGAGAACAGTTTGATGAATCAACTTGAATTCATATAATTTTTTATTGGCATGGTCTGAAGATGATTGGTTACATTTTCGTGAAAATTGGAGCAACGGCCTAGCAGGAGTTCGAAAAAGTATTTTTTTCTGAGAATTCAAAATGGCGGAAAGATTTCCATAACAGAAAATGACGTCATAGGGTGCAATCGAATCGGCCAGAGCTCAGCCTTTTTCTAGCCTTTATGGTTCAAAAGTTATTAGCTTAAACATGAGTGAAATTTTAGACAGTTGGTGGCACTAAAGGGATTGAGTTAGATACTCCAAATTTGCTATGGTGACTGTTCAGACTGTCCCCTATCAGTGTGCCAAATGTCATAACTTTCCCGCAAGTGATTCTATGGGCTGCCATAGACTTCCATACGGAAGAAGAATAAGAAGAAACGGAAGAAGAATAAGAACGCCAACGATTTAGATAATTATATACAATTATAATGATGCAAAGTATTCCTATTTCACATAAATGCTGTTCTTTTGTTTCTCTTCATAAATTCTTTACTGCAAAAATTGACAGTTTTACCAGATTATGTCATGTCCATCAAGTGCACAGCCCTTTCTTAACTAAGCATTAGGCACGTATTTAATGTTAAATTACTCAAAGCAACAGAGCAAACAGTCAATATATGTCCGGGTCAGGGCAGGCTGATATTGACAACATCCCTCCCTCAGTAATTACTTTTCCAGTTCGTTAAAGACGAGCGTCTTTAACGAGAATGGCAGAGACTGATAAGAGTGGAGCCACTCGTGGCAGCTGATGCATGAGCATTCTGTCCTTTAATTAAAGGTCAATAAACCTGATATATTTCTCTTTTCTTTATTTCAGTTTGAGCCTGAGTGGAGATTCACCAGTCCATGCTGCTGCAGGGTGTCCATCACTGATTCAGACTGATCAGTGAAGCACACTCCTCAAGTCTATTGTTTTAAACGAGGTTTTCTTGTTATGAAAGCCCGTCTGTCTCAGAGTTTCCACAGCATTTTCAACAGCTCTGGGATTAATGAGAGAAGACGGGTTTAGAGAGACTGCACTAACTCCCCCACCCCACAAAAAAAAAAAAAAAATAGAGATTAACAGCTTCTTTGGCACTGAAAAACAGTGTTTTACCGGTGTTTATCGCAATCAAAGAATCACAGCCGACCTTTATCAAGCAGGTGCTGGAGTTAATGGAGAGGGTGACAGTGTGTTTTGATATGTAATGAGCTGTTTCTAGTTCATGATAGAGGTTAAAATGAGATGGCAATAACAGGGTGTAAAAAGAAAAAAATGCGCTTACAAAGAGTTGAATTCCAGAAGCAAGGTTATTATACAGAGCAAACAGTCGTATTATATAATTAAAATGTAATTTGAATTAAATTGTATCCAAATTGTATGTGCTAGCTACATCACTCAATAACGCATGAAGCATTCATCCCAACAGTACACTTTTTTTTTTGCTTCAGTCGCAGGATAATTATGACAGCGGCTGGTAGGTAATCTATACCGAATGATGGAGATATGAAAAAGAGAGAGGGGTAAAGCTATTGAGATGTTATTTAACTCTGCCAGGCCTCATAATACTGATCCAAAGAGTGCAGCCAGGATTTGGAGGAGAAGAGGAGAGAGGGAACAGGCTTGGACAATTCCAGTCTTTTGTGTGTGGTCTCAATCACAAGCCCCTTGAGACCTACCCCTCCTCTGCTGCCTTCTCTTTCCATCCAGCGCGCTGTTTACACGGTCACTTTCTTTTCCCTCTCTTCCTCTTCTTATTTAATGTGCTAGGTGGGCCTGATCACAAGCAGGGCAGCTAACCTTCTTGGTGGCCAATATATGGGCCATTATGTGTGTTTATTTTTGTGTGTGGTCTCAGAGTTTCAGTTGGTCATCTGGGAATATATTTTGCTTTTAACCCTGACTGAAACCAAAAACATGATGAACAATATGTCAAATCATAGGAACTTTGATTTTGGTACTGAAACTGGATTAAGGATTAGTTCACCCAATAGTAAGTCACGTACTCACCTTCTTGTTTTTGAAACATGTAGGCTGTGATGTATATATTTTCAGAAAGTTATTTTTAAAAGTAATGTGTAACAATATGGTGCTACTCCCTAAAAAGTACTTATTATGGAAAGTAATGTTACATTACTTTTGCATTGCCTTTTCCTGTTTGTTTTTTAATAACAAAAACACAAATGTTCTACTTTTGTCAAATGTAAAGACCCTTTCACAACAAAAGTGAAATAATGAGGAAGGTGCAGGAGAAGAACACTCAGCACTCCTCAGCAATAAAAACACACTTATTAGTGTGGCTGAATTGGAATAATCGAAAGTCAGCAGCAAAGACATTGGCTAATAAAGTGAAATAAAATAAATACATTTGTGTAAATTACCATATTTAATTATTGTATGTTTATGTAATATATTCTGAGTTTCATTTTCACTGTTTTTATCCATGGTGAGGAACACTAAATTTGTGTGAGTTGAGTAAATGCATGTTCACATTTAGTCTAGAGAACTACAATAACCATCATGTTCACACAGCGCACACAACACCTCTACACATTATCTAACAATTGCTCTCACGATGCGAACGACTTGAGTGTGTTGTTGGAGTCAAGGGCCTTGCTTTACAGTGGTTCGCCTCATACTTAAAGGTGCACTGTGTAATATTTAGGAAGATATGTTGACAGAAATGCAATATCATATAGGCTTACATTACTGTTTTCAGTGGTGTATAAAGACCTTACATAATGAACCGTTATGTTTTTATTACCTTAGATTGAGCCAATTATATCTACATACACCGGGGGTCCCCTTACATTGCGGACATGTTTGTAGCCCTGAACGGAGAAACTTCTCGAACGCGTTTCGTCACTATGTTGTTCTTCGTGCAAAGAAGCAAGCTAAAGTTCACAAGTTTTACTGAATAATTAAGTAAACATAATTTCTTAATTGATCTTTGTAAAGAAACCTCATTGCTTAACTGGCTACTCTCTGCTGTCTCAGACGACGACGGCCTGTCGGCCACTGATACTTCTGTTGGTTGCAATTCGCAACCTCACCACTAGATCCTGTCCGATTTTAGGGTCCATCGGAGACGTCCAATAGATTTCTTAGGCGCGCCGAAAGAACAACACAGATAGTGTAATCACCATGAGGAAATCTCAGAGTAAAACTGGGAGTTGTGAAAAATATGATACATCGGTGTTTTGCCAGTTGAGAAGTTTATGTATCATCTTTTTAATCTTTTAATTCATTTTATAACTGTATAATATATATTTTTAATTCCTTTTTATAACCGTTTTAATTTTCCTTGCTTTTATTTTGTGATTATTTTAATTCCTTTCTGTGTAAAGCACTTTGAATTGCCATAGTGTATGAAATGTGCTACATAAACTTGCTTTGCCTTGCCTTGCCTAGATGCCTCTAAAAATTACACAGTGCACCTTTAAAGGGGAGGACCTTCAATGTAAATATCAGGTCATTCATCTCACCCTCTGCGCCAATCCATTGTGGTGTTCCACAGGGATCCATTCTTGGCCCTCTTTTGTTTTCCCTCTACATGCTACCTTTAGGCTCAATAATCCAAAGATATAACATAAATTATCACTGTTATGCTGATGACTTCCATATATCTTCAAATCAAACCAGGAAATGACTTTTCATTAGATAATCTCTTCACATGCCTCGATGAAGTCAAAACCTGGATGACAAATAACTCACTGCAACTGAGTTCTTACTGGGTCCTGCTGCTACCAACAATTCCATTAAAACACAATCATGCAAAAAATCTTGGAGTCTGTTTTGATCGTGTTCTCCAATTTGACAAGCATTTAAATGCAGTTGTAAAGAGTAGGTTTTTTTCAACTCCGATCTATAGCAAAAGTGAAAAACTTTCTTTAGTAAAGACGTTGAAATTGTGATTCATGCGCTAATTTCCTCTCAATTGGATTACTGTAACTCTCTGTATGTTGGCCTACATCAAACTACACTGTTTTGGTTACAGATGGTTCAAAATTCAGCAGCCAGATTGTTAACAGGAACTAAGAAAAGGGATCATATCTCCCCTGCTCGAGCCTCATTGCATTGGCTAACAATAAAATTTAGAGTCGACTTTAAGATATCCTTCTTTTCGTATACAAGGCACTACACAGTTCAGCCCCAGCTTATGTTTTTGATCTTATTAGGCCATACACAGCCTCTAAGTCACTAAGATCTTGTGATCAGTTACTTTTATCTGTCCCTCGTTCTCATTGTAAATCAAAAGGTGATCAAATTTTTTCTGTATTCGCCCCAAAGTTCTTCATCACGGCCTGTCCATCACTGGATACTTTTAAATCCAGTTTAAAGACCTGTTTTTACTCTCTTGCGTTCAAGTGATGTTGTGTATTTTAAATTAGTTGGTGTTCTACGTTATGTATAGCGAATATTGAATGATTAATTTGATACTTGATTTTTATCTCCATTTCTGTTTTTTTTCTACTCCTTTTGTCTTTATTTTATTTTTATTTGTTTATTTTATTGTATTGTAAAGCACTGGATCAACTATGGTTGTGTTCTTGTGCTCTATAAATAAAACTTGACAGAGCTGTAGTCAATAAATCGGGGGAGAAGTAACTTGCACCACTTATTTTAAAAAGTAACACCTATTTTGTTGAAAATTTAAAAGAAACATGTTACTTTACTAATTAATTAAAAAAATGACGTTACTTTAGTTGTGAAATAGTTACTCCCTTTACTTCCCCGGTTACTTCTAATGCGCTAAGTTACCCCAACACTTTATTTTGCTACACCACTTCAGCGGAAATCCCGCCCTGCAGCCGATTCTAAAGTTTTCATTGGTCCTGTCAATCTCTGTACAGATTGCCTACACCAAACACTGATCCCTAAACCTACCCGTCAATGTAACCTATAACCAATGAAATCGGCTGCAGGGCGGGATTTCCGCTGAAGTGGTTTGGGGAAAAAAATCACGCTTTCCTTACAACAGTTTTATGCTCAAGGAAAATGGCCAAATTTTAGCACTGTAGCTAACACATGGATATATTATAAACAGTGACCAACGACGATATGACAAGACTTCAACAAAAATCGCGAAAATGGAGCGTAATACAATCAACTAGCCTACCAAAGACAGCCAATCAGAACAGATCTCTGTCACGGCTCACTGCCGTAAAGTAAAACTAAAAACATAGACCTACCTTGTATCTTCATGCCTGCCGTGATTCTTCAATCGACATGTTTTGATTGTCTTTGTGTAACTTGAGAGATTACTCTTAAAATATCCGAAAATATTATTTAGAATATCATAAACTTCCAGAATCCACAGACTACCTCTCCGTCCGTGTTTGATGTTTAATTACGTAAAGCGGTGTTTCCGTCCACTTCGGTGTGGGCGGGGCTACCTGTCGTTATGCCTTGTATATATATATATATATATATGACATATATATATATGACATATCCGAGTGAAATGGCTTTTCGAACATTACATTATGGTAGCCCTGTTTGTGCTAAATAGAGTGCAATTACAACTTTGCCATTAATATGTTTATAAGCAACTGAAAAAAAACAGAAATGTCAGGGCATGTCAGGGCATGTCAAAACATCTCAAGGACCCCAAAAACACCTTAGACCCCAGAGGGTTAATATCTCCTTGAAAGTGAGAAAAATGGGGGACAAAATTTATAATCTTATGTTTATTAAGCAAAATAATTAAATCACAAAGAAAATAAACATTTTCATATTGCCTCTCAAAGGTGAAAAACCCAACCTTAAAAAAAAACTCAAAGTATTTATTTATGAAATTTACAATGAGCTGGCAAATATTTTGTAAAAATTTAAATTGAGTAGCCTATGTGAATTGTACTTTCTGTGATTTACAACCAGAAAGGTCCATTACAGAGGTAAATCTTAACCCCTTGAAAGTCAGAAAAATGGGGGGAAACATTTATAATCTTATGTTTATTAAGCAAAATAATTAAATGACAAAGAAAATAAACATTTTCATATTGCCTGTCAAAAGTGAAAAACCCAACCTTAAAAGAAAATATTAAAGTCCTTATTTATGAAATTTACAATGAGCTGGCAAATATCTTGCCAGAGTTTTCTTGAATGATCACAATGCCAAAAAAAAGATGCAATAGAGTTTCTGGTTGTGAATCGCAGAAAGTACAATTCATAGGCTACTCAATTTAAATTTTTACACAATAAAGGTTTCAACAGGATAAAACAGATGAATAAGTGTAAAATACATGCCTTTACCAATAGATACTTGTTTGTTAGAGTCTTCTTCCACAAAATATTGTACACTAACCTGTTCTATCTTGAAACGACATGAGGAGTGAAGACAACATCATTAAGAAATATGAGACATATACTTCTATTGTTTTTTGATGTGGATGATTTAAAGCATAATCTTCCTATATACAAGTCAGTCGAGTCTGGGAGATATTTCAGAACTTGTCAAAACTCTATTATAACATTTAAATAGCATAGTGAGTTAAGAGGTTGTCCAGACCTGGCGCCAAGAAGTCTTCAGAGAAAAGTGCAAGTGGGAGAGGAATTTATTTTGATTAAAAAATAATAAGGATGAAGACAGATAAATCATTTGAATTAAATGCTGCAATATTTCATATTCCAAAAAAAAAAAAAGAATTGTCCATTTTGATTTCATTGTGACCATCAGCTGATAAAAGCATTGTTGTGGTTGAGAAACGTTAGAGCTGCAGAAAAGCAACAAGTTAATGCAATTGACCCTTTCCACATTTCCAGAAGTCGTCATACTTGGGTTAACTTCTATAGTGGTGAATGAGAGAATACATTAAATATATATATATATTTTTTGTGTTCCAATTTGCTCAAATAGTCTGTGAAAAAGGTCCATTATGGAGGTGCTTTCCGGGATATGAAAAAAGATGGAGGTTAGGAAGGTTATGAAAATGAGTTACAAAGATTATAAAAAATATATTGAAGTTATGACAGAATTTGTAAATATATTATATGATTTGTTTTGTTTAGAAAGTATGCAGCTTCTGTAGGTTCAGGGGTTGTGTTCATCTCATAAAACTACAGAAACCACATGGAATGATGTTTTATTAACAAAGTTCAGGAGGAACACGTTCAAATGATCTATCCAATCAGCACAAGAGGAGGCCTATACTGTATATACACAGCTGACTCACCATATGTTCCTCGACAGTATTCAGCATGTCTCCATCACCCCTTCTCTTCACACTCTCCTGGTACTATCCTAATCAGAGATGGGGGGGGGGGGTACTCTCTAGGTTCGAGCTCGGAGCCCTCTCCTTGGACAGCACGCCAAATATGCATACTTTTACTGATTTTTCTGATTATCACTCGTAAAATGATAAAGGGTGTAAGACGTGCCATGAGCGTTGGTAATTATAGAATGCCATGAGAGAAAGAGACGCTTGTTTTGCCATTATTTTGCTATTTTTATTATAGCCATTGGCTGAATAACACCCGATTGATGATTGGATCTGATATCACATAGAGCGGCCTATTATTGGCCAAGAGACAGTGACATCTCAAGGAGGCTATGGCAGAAAAAACAGAGCATGTGCAAGCTCACTGGAACTGACTGACATGTTGCCTGGCAACAGGAACTTGAGGGACATCATATCACATGACTGTGTTGATTGTGTGTATATATGTATGCAGATATGTAATTGGGTTTTAAACTATATTGATTGGAGGAAAGTACCATGACATTACACAATCCATATCTCCAATATAAGCATTCATATTTATCATCTTAAGTCTACATGTTATTATCATAGAGATATATTGTAATGAATGTGTGTAATGTATGTGAGCCTGTGAGAAGTGTGAATTTTATGTCTTTCTAAGGGTGTGATTAAGCACATCGTTATCATCTTGCCATAGTGTGCTTAGGTATGTGTCAGGAGCCTGTAAAACTGGCCTTACTTTAACCTGCTGAAAGGGAGTCACTTTATCACAGGAATGTAAACACTCTCGTCCTCAGGAAGAGCAGGTTTGTAACGTGTGTCACCGTGTGTGTCTGTTTACTTAGGCAGGATGCAGAATATTATCATTATGGTTAAAAATAGACTGGGGTTATTTGATATTCATTACAGAATAAAAGGAACAAGGTAAAAGGATGATAAAAAAAAAAAACGTAGGAGGAACTTCCACAAAAAATGGCAAGAGGACAGGAAAAGGAGGCCTGTGGTGGAGGAGGTCTTTTTAAATTTTCATGCTTCACATCAGCTGCCAGAGTTGGAGATAATGGTCAGGGTTGCCATAGCAACCCTGGAATAAAAGGGAAAGTATCTTATGGGTCACGTATGGCTGTTACTTCCTGTCTTGTAGACACACACACGATGATCTCAACCTTTTCTGTACATTTATAGGGGCCCTTAATAAACACACACCCATTTAACACTTCATACAGACAAGTGCTGCTTGCCATATATATTCCTGGCCAAATATGTGAGAAATATTTTAATAAGCTCCAAATAAGCCATGCTGAAATTAAAAGCTTTATTTCTCTGCATAAAATAATGGAAAACTTACTTCAGAAAGCATATACTTAAGTTTTTTTTTTGCCAGTTATGAAAACCTGAATAATGCAATACGCTTTTATATCGATCAAGAGGAAAAACTCTTATCTTTATTTAGCCATGAATTTCACATTGTGAAAAAATCACTTGTACAAAATAATGTTAACCGCAGTGGTTGAGATAAAATAACAATACAATTATATAACACGACATATAGAAATGAAAAGAAAAATGACGCCTACAAAAAAAAGAGTACAGGCCAACATTGACAATGTTTTAGCAATGCGTCTGTTCGTGAAGGCATACAGCGTTTAAGAGTTCTCGATGCACACAGGTTTATGAATCACTTCCGAATCAATCTTTCACTTGAGCAGGAGGACAGGGGGAAGAAGGGTAAGAGGGCAAAGAGGTAAGAGGGAGAGAAAGAAGAAAAAACAAAACACTTGACTATTACCAGTTCAAATGGAGAGGGGGGAAATGTTGTTGACCATTGCTGTGATTGGCTGGAGGTCAGAGTGTGCAGTGTTCTGTGAAAAGGTATTTTGGAAGGGGGAGGCGGGGGGTGTAAAGAGCCTAAAGGCCAAAGGGAACTTTTTAAGCAAGAATTTCCTGGAGGAGATGAGAGGGTTTATGGGAGGAACATGAACCCCTTGCTACCATTTTCTCTCTCTCATGGATTTCAATTCAAGTTTGAAGCTGTGCAATTGAACAACACAAAATTGTATATTCTATTAATATAAAGCTATGCCATTAGTTTGAAGCATGTAGAACAGCTATAGCACAGCAGTGTTGTTATTAAACCCAAAAATCACTGTGTATCTCCACAGTGAAGATTGAAACAGATCATCTCTATAGGCAGTGCGTTTGGCATCGACATGAAAGCACTGTGGTCTATGCCCATCTGTAGACATTTGGGATCTAGCTTTATCATTATACCATTGTGGTCATCATCATTAAATTTGGCTGATTAAAAAGAATCACTTTTTTTATGCCACAGACTGTAGCAACTAACAACCACTCTTAAAAATAAAATTCTTTATTTCATGACCATTTTAACACCAATTGAACCGTTTCAATGCACAAAAGGTTCTTTGGTTATAAGATTATTAAAATGTTCTTCACACTAACACTTTGTCTATACGGGGCATTGCGTCACAACTGCTTGAGTCCGTCTACACTGACTGAGCCAGAGCCAACGCTCTAAATCCATTCGCACTGTTGTTGGAAGTAGTGCACGTGCATGGAGTATGTTCAGAAATAGAACGAGGCATTGGTTTACTGTTTGTGTCACGTCACATCCAGTGTAGACAGTATCTCTTTTTACAATGGGCTCTATTTGCTTTTGTCGAGTTGTGCCACTCACGTCCAATGTAGACGTGTGTAAGAAAAGAAAAAAATTATTTGAAAAGTTCTTAGGGGAACCCAAAACGGTTCTTATATAGCATCACGTTTACTTTTAAGAGTGATCCAGCAAGGTGTCTGTGACATTCCTAATCCAATCATAATGTTCACAGCACAGCTGAACTGTAAGGACCAGTCAAAGTTACGACATTCTTGTGACAGTTCCAGCTGTTCTGAGAGCAGCTGCATACGTCACATTCCCTAGATAGCTCTACATGAACCTTGCAGCCCATAGAGACCCTGGGTCAGCCTGAGCTCCAGTCCTGAAAGAGGCAGGGGAACAGAGGCTGCATACTGGAACAAGTTTGGCATGGGGTCACTAGGCACTGGTCAAAAGCACTTGATAAACTATGCTGATGTTCTAGTAGACGAAACTTAATGCTTTAAATGTGGTTTGAAGTCCAATTATTCTGTATAAAACAGAAGTTGATGCTGGTCAGTGCACCATTACAAGCAGGTGGATTGATCTGTGGTTTAAGAACAAATTATGTTTAATTTCAATTAAACAATTTAAATAATCTGGATACTTCACCCAAAAATGACAATTCTGAATCTGAGGGCGAGTACATGACAATTTTCATTTTTGGGTGAACTGCCTACCCAGTTTGAAGAATTTTCCTTGCTGTCCTCTAATCTCTCAAAACCACTTTCCCACTCCCCCATCTACTGACGTGCCCAGGGTAATCTGAGGCTGTGACATAATTCGGCCCATTCTTATCCTGTCAAAGACCTTTGACCCCCAAGCCTCCCTGTTTTTGATCAGATGAGCAAGAGGCTCAAGCATTCGCTGACCACTACAAATTCCACCTGCTCAGTCAAAATTACCATACGTATATGTGCAAAAAAGCAGCAGGAACACAGAGCGTTTTGGGCCATGCGTGGGACAAAAACCTGTTAAATTTTATACATCCAAACATGTATTGCAAGCCCAAAAAACAAAAAAATTAACAATAAATAATAATAAAAAAAATTAATACACAGTGGAAAACAAAAAGCTTTAAAAAAAACTCATAAATTAAGACTATTAATAGACAATGAAATATTTTTAAGCCAGACAGCCAGTTTCTTGCACTTTTCTCGTTATCGTCTTTTTTTTTTAGTTTAGTTGTTGTTGCCATAGAGACTGCATTCCCTCACAGGGTGACGAAATGGCTCTCACATCTTCTCCCTCTCCTTCTGTCGTTCACGTTTACCGTGACTGTATGTGCTTAGAATAGTACAGGCAAAAACAGTGAAGCAGAAGCGTCTCGCACAATTCGAGTTTTGTGCAGGAGAATCTTGAAATTCGAGTCGGTCAGTGATCAGAAGCTGGAAGGATAGTGTTTGTTGTTGGTTTCTCAGAGGGCATGTTTGTCGGGTGTTTATTTTGGAGGGGGTGGGAGTATGATCGGGTGTTGAGTGGGGTCAGATGGACACTCGTTCAGACTAACATGCTGGGACATGCCTCTTCCACACAGTCACATACGCACAGCTGGCGCGTGTACCTTGGGACACACTGTGCCCATGTCTATTTTCACACCAAGCTGCTAAGGTTTGTTCAACAGGAACAGTTCAGCATCAGTCTTTCCTCCTTGTACAGACGTGTGAAGGACAAATACGTAAAAAAAGGCTCTCATGTTTCATTGTCCTTTTTATTCTTTAAACCAGCTAAATGTTTATATTTTTCAGTCCATTACGAGCTCGCCTCAGTCTCTCTCCTTTTGAGCATGGTCTATTTTTTAACATCACCATGTGAGAAGAAAAGGTAGATACATCAGGATGTGAGGTGCTTTTCCTGGAGTATTGTAACATCTCCAATCATGCGTTGAGACTCCTGTTGATCTTTCCAATCAAAAGCATCCACTCATCCTTCATGCAGTATAGAAATTAGGACAGGCATACAGGTCTATTTTAGCTTGCATGGCATCAACATTGTACAAAAAAGAAACTGTCAGAGTACACAAACGTGGGGTGAAAGTGATGATTATGCTGGTTATGATGGAAGCAGACTGCGCTTTCAGGATGAATCGCAGTTCTTTTGGTTTTCACTGTGAAGCCCACGTTCTGATACTTCACAAAATGTTGGATGCGACATCACAACGTTCATGAAACTTCCAACCAGGAAGATAACAGATTTTGGCGAACTTGCAGCAGAAAAAAAGCTTTGTGACTGGACTTTGTGCACAATACTTAGGCCTAGCTCTTATGGGAGAAAGTCTTTTTGTAAAATTGCACAGGAGGATTATAGCGTTTCTTCACAGTTGGAATCCAGTAGACAATAACGACAAGTGGAAACAAGGAACTCTGTGGGAAGAAAAGACAACAAAAACATTAGAAATGTAAATTTCTATTGAGTTTTTTTTCCTCATTATGCTACTTTTGAAAGCTAGACTAAAAAAATAACACCCATAATTTCACATCTATGGCACACATTCATTTCAGAAAAGAATAACATCTAATAAACATAATTCAGACATTGACCCTGACCATTTGTTTCTGATTTGTTTCCCCCTCAAGGAAAAAAGAAAAGGAGAGGACAGGTCAGAACCTCACACCTGTTCAGCAGCAGATACAAGCCAAAAGAAATTACACACACAGAGCCCTATACTCTTTTAAAAACTGTCTGTATTCAGTCAGATTATTGGTGGTATTAAGTTAACAAAGAAGCATTTAGGAAACTAAATCACAACTAAATGTAGTGCAACAAAAGTTTCCTCTTCTGTCCATTGTTGCACCAAATGAGATTTTCCTCTTGGGCTTTGACTCCGCTTTCGTTTTACAGCCTTAAGCTTCTGCAAAGGCCAATATGTATTCTTGAGTCACGTATTCTCTTTCTCTCTCAGGGCCTCTAACTCGAAATAAGAGAAAATTGAGTGAAGTTGATCATTTGAAAGCAAAAGTCCCCTAGAGCATCCAAATCAAGTCATTAGCATGAATTCTCACTCTCTTTTCCTTCCCAAATCTCACTTTCTTCTTTTAACTTGTGCATAGTTCATATAAACAACATCAAAGGGCAACAGAGCCCTGCAGTTACAGAAGAAACACTTGCCAATTAAAACGCACTCAAACAGAAGCCCAAAGAGACTGGAAGGGGGCTAAACCAAATCCATCCCTCCATCGATTCCGGGGCCGGCTGGGTGTAGATTCCACAGAGGTGTTTTTGAAGACAAAATGTTCAATGAACCATGGCACTTCATCTAAGCAGCATGGAGCTGACTGTGAATGAACACACACACACACACACACACACACACACACGAGTATGTGCAGATCACACTTGTGCACACGCGCATGAACATACAAGCTTCGCTTTTTACCATGGTAGTTGTTCTCCATTGATGTCTGTTGTTTTTATACTGAGCTAATGATATTTTCTGTCTCTAGCCTGTACTTGTCCTTTCAATCTTTCTTTGCAGTCTCCACAAAAAATATTAAGCAGCACAGCCGTTTTCAACATTGATAATTAGAAATGTTTGTTGAGCACCAAATCAGCCTATTAGAATGATTTCTGAAGGATCGCGTGACACTGGCTACGTTTACTTTGACACCTTTTGGTTCAATCGGAATGAAATCAATCCGATTGATGAATCCAAACAAGTGTTTACATGAACAATAAATAAAGTAATCGAGTTGATGTGCACGTTTATATGTCACAATCTTCAAATCGGACTAGATTTTTTGACATGCGCACACTGCACGAAAATACTGCTGCTGTTTGCGCATAACTATTCTACTCTATTGGTTCTTTAAATTGTGTTTTAAACAGCAGACTTAATATTTATCTGTCTCTGGTCATGATTTGGAGACAATGAGCATATGAATCGTTTTGCTGTACTGCTTGCTTATATTTATCACACAGTAAAACCCTGTGCCCAAAAACCAGTCGTCTGTGGATGAGAGTCTGAAACAAGGACTGGTGGGAGGTTGTCCTGCTCCACTTCAGTGGAGTAAAATGAGAATTTTAGAATAACGGGACACTCATTTACACTTTATTCAACAGGAAGAACAGCTCATTCGTGCATCATACGTCATTGCACATGCACAATCCTTTCAATTTTGGTTTTCAATCCAATCAAGTATTTACATGTTCTCTCGATCAGATTACAAAAGGAATACACCACCCCTTTCAATCCGATCCAAATTCCAATCGGATCGAGCTCAATCAGAACGATTAAGGTGTTTACTTGAAGGTTTTCTAGTCCGATTGAGCCGTCAATCTGATTATAAAGGTCCACGTAAACGCAGCTACTGAAGACTGGAGTAACGATGCTGAAAATTCAACTTTGCCATCACAGGAATAAAATTACATTGTAAAACATTAGAATAAAAAAGTTATTTTAAATTGTAATAGTATTTAAAATATTACCTTTTACAGAATTTTATCAAATGTATGCAGCCTTGGTGAGACTTCTTTCAAAAACATTTTTACTGACCCGAACAGTAGTGTACATACATATTTTATACTTATGTAGCATTTACTACATTTAAAAAATGTCAAATATTGACATACTTCAGGCTTCTTATTTTTCTTTTTTAAATAATGACTTAAATTTGGAAAGTTTGACAAAAATAATCCCACATAATGGATCCTCTATCCAAAGTGCTGAAGATTGAGCTTGAATTGGGGGATACAGAGAGAGAGAAAAGAGAAGTGATAAAAGAGAGCAGTGCGTCTATGTTCGTAGGAAAAGGGAGGATCTCTGTAACCAGATGCATTCCCATGGGAGAGAGATAACAGGAGTTTTGAGTGTGAGAAAACATAGCCAGTTGGAGAGAACGAAAGAGCAATACTAAAAATCTTTGTTTACTCTCCCTTATCCAGTCCTCCCCCATCCCCTCATCTCTGTCTTCTCTCTCCTCCCACTCCTCTGGCCAGCAGTGAGGCTCCTCATTGTTAGTAGGGAGGAAGCTTGCTTAGAACACTTCATGGTCTTTTAAATGATTGGAATGGCTCAGTGAACAAAGGAAGGACCACCACTTTGAAATTAACTGCCCTGCCGAGGTGGGCAGGATTTCACAGGTACACAAAGTCACAGAGACTTTAAAAGCAAAGCTAAATGACAAGCACCAAAGGGTCAGGGCTGGAATTAATGTTTTTTTTCATTGGGGAGGAAGTTAAGTTGGCGTAGAGCTTGTTTAGTCTACTGTCCTGTTTGGTTGACTGTCAGTATTTAGGGATTATTCTGTTCTCACTGCATGAGAACATGGCAGAGAAGAAATTACTGTATAACATATTAATTTCATTATACCAGGCAGAGATAAATCTTTCTAATGGTAGGTGCTTTCATTCAGAGAGTAAAGAAAACTGTGCTACATATTTTTGTCTCTTTTTTCAACAATATCTTTGGCTTGTTTTGAAAATGTTCTCATAAATTAAGAACAGAAATTGTCTCTATACATTCGCTTTTCTTTTAAATGAAATACATATAAATGCATCCAGCTTGATTTCAGTTTTGCCCCCCAACTTACATCACAATGTGAATTACAATTCGATTTCAGCACAATGTAAAACATGATTACCAGAATCGAAACCATTTATGGAAAACAACAGCTTTGACTCATCTGAATTACCTCATCTCACTCGCTTGTATAGATTGCTTAACTTCAGAATAAAACATGCATGAGTCAAGCCAAAAAGATTTCCGAATAAAAATCATTTTAATCAACAACAGCATGGGATTAAGCTGATCTCTGATCTTCCACTACAGTTCTATTTAATTCATTTTTGTTTTGCCACACACACACTTGTGTACATTCATGACTAAATCCATTTAAATTAAACCTGGTTAAACCGGCACAGTAGATACAAGTATGCTTACATGTATATCCATCGGATTACAGCAATACATTTTTTTTGTTACATACACACCTCAGTCCGACTTACATTTTTTGGTGTCATTGAACTAACGTACCAAGATAATGCGATTGTAGATCTGCTTCTTCCAGCATGTACACACATTAAGGTGGTCACATTAGCAAAATTGCAATACAGAATACATTTATTTTGGTCAATCCAGAGAAATCTACGTGGGGAAATCTTTTAGCCTTATGCAAAATTCCTAATTGTGTGGATTCCTATTGAAATGACTGGATTTATGCATAAATTCTCCAAACAATGGTAAATGTGACACCAACTTTAATCAGAAAGAGAGCGGTGATGAACAATATGCATTTAATCATTCATATATTTGATTATGCATTGTAGCATGTATACTCAGACAAAGATAAAAACTCTAGCTCAACAATATAACAGTCCATTGTAAATGAACTGCATAGTTGAACTGTTGCTCAGACTTAATGAAAGCATGCTCCATGTTGTCAACACACTGCTCATCCAAATACACAACACCTCAACATTACTTTCTATGCCTTTTCTCAAAGCCCTCCCTCCTTATCCATTCACCCTACCTCTCTTCCCTACTTCCTCCACCCTTAGACAAACTTCCCCCTCATGAACAATAAAAGTCTTCTATTCTGCTTCAATTACCCTCTGTGCAACGCCCCTCACTGCACGCTCATAACTCATTCAGCCCTACCGCAAGCTGCCTCCTCACAACAGAGGCAAATAAACACAGTTTTACTTTGGATCTAAATTTTACATGTGAAGATTTGCATGTGCCCACACGCACATTAAAATTCAGGTGTAGTCTAGCATCTTTATATGGTATGTGTATGAAGCTTGAATCTCCAGCTCAAAGATGAAGGCTCTGAATTCTCTCAAGCAAGGATCTCTTTTTTTTTTTTTTTTATCTCGCTCTCTCTCTCCCAGACTGGAGACTGATCAGATACAGCAGAGCCTACATATCAGCCAGAGCACACAAACACTGCATCAGTGGGCATTTCACTGCTGAGAGGTAGATACTGGAAAGCCTGATGCCCTTTTCTGATGCAGTCCTGCTGTGACCAAAGCCTGTTTTCCTGGAGACTGAGCAAGGCCCAATGCTTAACAGCTAGAATTTTTATGGACTCTCAGGAGACGTGACATCTGTAGCAACCTATTATAAAACATCCATTAATGCACCAGCTTTGAAAGTTCTAGATTTAAGTGAAACGCTGAGATTAGCACACCTATATATAAGAGTAGAATCTCTTCACAGAGAAAAAGGAAAACTGTGAAAAGACCATCAGACAAAAAATTTGAAAAAAAAAAAACAGAAAGCACCAGGGAGCTGATAGATCGAAATAAATATATCTGATTGCACATATGAGCTGAGTTGACCTGGTTGATATTCATAGCATGCTGCCTTGCTAATCCTTTCCTCTCTGACTCCTAACAAAGTCTAATTGCTCTGTCAATACTCAATTTACCACTGATTTTAATAAGGTTCTTTGTCAAAGTATGCACAATGCAGATCATGAGGGATAAATGAAATCACTACAGGTCCTTCTCAAAAAATTTGCATATTGTGATAAAGTTCATTATTTTCCATAATGTAATGATAAAAATTAAACTTTCATATATTTTAGATTCATTGCACACCAACTGAAATATTTCAGGTCTTTTATTGTTTTAATACTGATGATTTTGGCATACAGCTCATGAAAACCCAAAATTCCTATCTCAAAAAATTAGCATATTTCATCCGACCAAGTTTTTTTTTTTCATACAAAAAAAGTCAGCCTTCAAATAATTATGTTCAGTTATGCACTCAATACTTGGTCAGGAATCCTTTTGCAGAAATGACAGCTTCAATGCGGCGTGGCATGGAGGCAATCAGCCTGTGGCACTTCTGAGGTGTTATGGAGGCCCAGGATGCTTCGATAGCGGCCTTAAGCTCATCCAGAGTGTTGGGTCTTGCGTCTCTCAACTTTCTCTTCACAATATACCACAGATTCTCTATGGGGTTCAGGTCAGGAGAGTTGGCAGGCCAATTGAGCACAGTAATACCATGGTCAGTAAACCATTTACCAGTGGTTTTGGCACTGTTAGCTGGTGCCAGGTCGTGCTGAAAAATGAAATCATCTCCATAAAGCTTTTCAGCAGGTGGAAGCATGAAGTGCTCCAAAATCTCCTGATAGCTAGCTGCATTGACCCTGCCCTTGATAAAACATAGTGGACCAACACCAGCAGCTGACATGGCACCCTAGACCATCACTGACTGTGGGTACTTGACACTGGACTTCAGGCATTTTGGAATTTCCTTCTCCCCAGTCTTTCTCCAGACTCTGGCACCTTGATTTCCGAATGACATGCAAAATTTGCTTTCATCCGAAAAAAGTACTTTGGACCACTGAGCAACAGTCCAGTGCTGCTTCTCTGTAGCCCAGGTCAGGCGCTTCTGCCGCTGTTTCTGGTTCAAAAGTGGCTTGACCTGGGGAATGCCGCACCTGTAGCCCATTTCCTCCACACTCCTGTGCACGGTGGCTCTGGATGTTTCTACTCCAGACTCAGTTCACTGCTTCCGCATGTCCCCCAAGGTCTGGAATCGGTCCTTCTCCACAATCTTCCTCAGGGTCCGGTCACCTCTTCTCGTTGTGCAGCGTTTTTTGCCACACTTTTTCCTTCCCACAGACTTCCCACTGAGGTGCCTTGATACAGCACTCTAGGAACAGCCTACTTGTTCAGAAATTTCTTTCTGTGTCTTACCCTCTTGCTTGAGGGTGTCAGTGATGGCCTCCTGGACAGCAGTCAGGTCGGCAGTCTTACCCATGATTGTGGTTTTGAGTAATGAAACAGGCTGGGAGTTTTTAAAAGCCTCAGGAATCTTTTGCAGGTGTTTAGAGTTAATTAGTTGATTCAGATGATTAGGTTAATAGCTCGTTTAGAGAACCCTTTCATGATATGCTAATTTTTTGAGATAGGAATTTTGGGTTTTCATGAGCTGTATGCCAAAATCATCAGTATTAAAACAATAAAAGACCTGAAATATTTCAGTTGGTGTGCAATGAATCTAAAACATATGAAAGTTTAATTTTTATCATTACATTATGGAAAATAATGAACTATCACAATATGCAAATTGAGAAGGACCTGTATATCCAAAGGTAGTGTGCATATGAACAAACAAAGAGCCATGTAACCTTGTACACATGACTTTTTCCTGTGTGTCAGTATGCTTACAAAGAGGGTAATGTGCATGCCAGACTTAATTTGGGGAAAATTAGCAAATATAATTTTAACATGTTTAATGAGATGCATCCAGCCCATTGTTAATTAAGGACATTATCACTTCCTCTGAAATTCCCTGGAGTTTCACGAGTTCACACGTACATGAAATCAAATGTAATATTAATGCGTATTTGGCTTGCTGTCTGGGGGAGGGCTCCAAGCCCGGAATTTTGCCCGAACCTAAAGTACTCCGCCCTATACTGGGGTAGACCCAGCCGAGTGTGAGGTGATGGGGTGGTGGAGGGATGCTGAGAGACTTGTCGTGAGACAGGAGGTGAGGAAAAGCTTTTTTTATACCGGCTTCCTCTTGAGTTGATTGGTTGATTACCTGAACATGCTCCTCCCGAACTTTGTTACATATAACTTCATTTCAAGGAAAACTTCTCTTAAATGTAACAACTATGACAATGCTAACATAAATAGCACATATTAAAAATCTATACTATTTTACATAATTAAGTTATTTTAGTCTACTATAAAATAATAAATAAATGTAAATCATTTTAAATGAATTTATGCATCACAACTTTGTTGTACAGTAAAACTGGATGTTCTGAATGGATTTTTACATTTGATAAATATTACATTTAACAGTGTTTTTAAATTATTTGTTTTAAAATATTAATTAATAATACAGATAACAAATCTAATATTGCCAGATTACTGGTATGGTACCACTACATATTGCATCCCTTTCTATAATTGGATATATATTTTTTTTACACTTCTGGTAATTCTGTTTTTAGATTGCACAACCTACCTCATAGGAACAGTAGGGTCACAGAAGGAAGTACAGGCGTGCTTCAGGCTGGGAGGTGTTTCCAGGTGCTGACGAAGGCAGTGGGGATTAAGGAATAAGGTACGGTAGTGATGCTGTTCCAAGCATCAAGCGTAGGGTCATAGCAGTCCAGGGTTTTACAGCGCTGTGTACCAAAGTAGCCACCCACCACATAAAGTTTGTTTCCAGAGGCCACCGCCTGGCAGCTCATTCGTTTCGCTGTAACATCTCCAACTTTAGTCCACTGATAAGTCTCACTGCTGAATTTGTAGGCAGAGCAAGCAGAGAATTCGGTGTCGCCCCCCATTACAAAGATCTGGTTGCCGAGAACAGCAGCTGCAGTGTAGCGCCACGGCTGCGGGCAGGACGCCGGGACTGTCCAGCGATTTTCTGAGGGATCGTAGCACTGAACTTTGGGCAGCTTGTCATGGGCCACACTCGTCCCTCCGAAGGCGAACAACTTGAGCTTTACGCTGACCACAGCTGCATTACTAACTCCTTCTCGCAGTGGTGCCACCATGCTCCACTTGTTAGCAACTGGGTCAAACTGCTCTACCTGCTTCAAGGACACAGATGGTGATGCAGGCAGACAGCCAGTGGCAGCTGTGTGACCTCCGACAACATACAGGCAGTGGCGTAACTCAGCGGAACCGTGACCGAAACGTGCTATCAGCATCGGAGCAGCTTTAGACCATTCCTCCTGTAATGTATCGTACACCCAAACGTCCTTAGACACACCGTTCTCAGAGCCCCGGCCACCTGTCACGTACACTTTGCAGCCAATGGCACAGGCGCTGAACTCCTTTCGTGGGCTGGGGATGTCTGCCTTTGGAATGATCTCTTTGGCCTTCTGGTCCACCAGGTAGAGCTTGTCACACATAAACGTGGGGCCACCCAGCAAGAAAAGGGCATGACTGGTCTTGCGGGGCCGGGCACAAGGACTGTTAACGACGCCGTCGTTTTGCAAGATGCGCAGTTTGCAGTGGATGGCCTCGTCTACCAGCTCTTTGCTCTTAGCCTGTGCGATGATGAGCTCCTCCGTAGAGACGTTCTCCATAAGGAAGATGGCAGGCAGGAGAGCCAGACGCACAGTACGGAGCAGCTCCGGAAGATGACAGTGCCTCCTCTCAAGGTCGTAGTTCACCCAGTTGAGAGCTGACTCGTAGACCAGACGCTCGTCCTCAGTTTCGAGCTCTTCGTGTGCCAGCAGTTGGACCAGCATGTCCTTGGGCAGCTGGAGAAAATCCTCAGTCTTGCAGATAGCCGGGAAGTTACTGAGACACATGCTCCAGGACAGCTGGAACAGCTGGGTGCACTGGTGAGCATCCGAAAGCAGCAGCATGCCCAGGCAATTAGATGGATGGAGGTTCTTCTCCAGGAACTCTGCACAGGCATCACGAATGTCCTGAAACTCCAGCATGTCACCGGCCTCAAGGAGAGACTCTGCGTTCTCCTCGTTTATTATTACTCTTGACGAGTAGGCATAGTCCAGTAGGAGCTCCAATACCTTGACAATGCGGAGTAGAAACAAAGTTAACCTAAAAGTGATAACCTCTCATTTTTGCAGTCTAACTGCAATATGAATTACTTGAAACCCATGAAGCTATTGTTTTGCAAAAGTATGATGTTAAAACCCAGAGGTTCTCCAAGGTTTCAGAACTCTCCAATCAATCATATGTTGTACCTTTGAGAAGCATATTAGTATACAATTTAAAGGGATAGTTCACCCAAAAATGAAAATTCTGTCAGTATTTAATCACCCTCATGTTGAAATGAGTAGTTGAAATAAAGTTGTTAGTTTTGTTTGTTTTTGTGCACAAAAAGTATTCTCGTCGCTTGATAAACTTAAGATTGAGACACTGTAGTCACTTGGACTATTTTAACGATGTTTTTAATAACTTTTCGAGGCCGGCAAGTTTCAAAAATATCTTAATTCGTGTTCCGAAGATGAACAAAGGTCTTACGGGGTTGGAACAACGTGTGAGTAAATACTGACAGAACTTTCATTTTTGGGTGAACTATCCCTTTAAAGAGACCCACCCCCCCCAAATATTTTTGTCATTTACTCACCCTCATGCATTTCAAACCTTTATAAAACACAAAAGATGATATTTTGAACAGTTTTAATGGTTTTGTCCTACAATGAAAGTCACCTGGGTCCAAAAAACACAAGACACCACTGACTTAAAAAAAAAAAAAAGCCTTCATTCATCAACATTTTTAAAATTATCTTCTTTTGTGTTCCACAGAAGAAAGCCATACAGGTTTGGAACCACATAAGGGTTGAGTAAATTATGACAGTATTTTCATTTTTGGGTGAACGATCACTTCAACACACTTGGACTAGAATACAATACAAATTTAAACACTACAACAATACCTCTGGATGAATGGAGTCCCTGAAGTCCACTTCACTGTCCTGACTTTCTCTCAGCCCTCCACTAAACATTGCTTCAAAGTAGCGGCTGCAGGCGGCCAGCACAGCCCTATGGCATGGGAAAGAGCGGTTTCCAGCATGGAGCAGAACATCTGTGAAGAGTCTCTGCTGACGAAGAGCATTCAGGTGCATTAGCACGCTGTCTGCGTACGAGGACTTGTGGAACAGGTAGATGTTCATGGAGCCCGTGCTGGCACGAGACTTGCGGTTCTCGTGGACACAGACAGACATTTTCATTGAATCCTGAAACAAAAAAAGAGAGCGAAATCGTTCCATTGACAAAACTGGCATACTGCTGGGCTTTAAACAGTGGTATTTAAACCGTTTCAGAAGTTGACAGACATTGTTTTGAACAGTGATATGATCAATATCAGCAAAGTACACTAAAAGCATGACAAACCTCAATATGAAGGAAGAGAAAGATGATGTAATTCTGCAAACACAACATAGAAAACAACTGGAAGCCTCTCTGATGTCTAGCCGACTGGAATGTGAACAAATGCAAGGGAGTCTAATCATTACCAGGTGTTCAAAGGCGGATAGTAAATTTCAGGCAGCGGGGTTTACTTCTGAAAGTAACCCCCGCTGCCTAAAATTTACTGTGGAAAAGTGAACAATGAGTTGAGCACCAGGCACAGAGTCAACAATAAGTGTGTCAATGTCACCGACTGCCATCTGGTCGCCTATATGGTGCACATTCAAATCCAATCAGTTTGAATTTCCATGTAACCGATACACGCCCCCTGGTCCCTGCTGGCTGTCAACATCCCTCCGGGGAGAATTTAATTGTGTTTCTGCTAATGTTGTGCAGAGGTAAAATGTAGTTCTGAACTGAGCTAAATACATTAAGGACACAAAAGCAATGGTGATGTATCACACCTGATACAGTCCAATAATCCATTTAAATTGGCCACAGCTGTGAAGTACAAGAGCCAGAAACCCTGTGCTGACATTGGCCATTAATTATTTTGCAACACAGCACTGAAAAATAGCAATGTGAATGACTGTATACATGAAGCATAAACAACCAGTAAATAACTTACAATAAAATCAAGTGTTGTAACAAGTAGACTATGAAAAACTGCAAAAAAAGTAAAAAAAAAAAGAAGAAAGAAATGCACCATTTATGCCAACAGATGATACAGAAATCTAATTTTGAATGATGACAGATGACATACTCAGACATCACTATTTGTTTTATTTATTATTATACATTACAACTTAAAGTATTAATATTATTATTATTATTATTATTATAATGAATAATAACAAGAATAATTTCTTGTTTTAATTTTTATTTTCACAAGTTAATATAAACAAACCCTCACCAAAACATGCCGTGTAGTATCATAGAAGAAATGTCCAGCCAACCTATGGTGACTAAAGAATGCACGTGCATTTACAATTATGAAAATACAGACTTTTGTTATATTTTTTAATAAAAAAAAATGATTACCTGCTCAGGAGCAATGAAGACTTCAGTTCCGTCTGCCTTGGCCCTCGAACATGCCACAACGCGACAGGGACAGTCTGCGCGCTCTGGTAACAGCGTCCGATGTTGCGTGGATAAACCACAAAATAAACAAATAAAGAGTAATTTAATCCAGATGCTGTTAACGTAAGAAATTACCCTACAAGTATAGTTTGGTATATTGTTGCTGAGTTACACAGAAAACCATTTATTCTATGTTTGTGACTGCGGTGCACAAATACATTTGCTCGTATCGCCATAAAGCAGCTCTCGCGAGCAGGTCTCTCTCAATAGTGAACAGCTGACGGGGTGTGAGCTTTTAGAGGAGGAAGAAAGAGAGGCGGAGCGCTACTGCTCTTTAGGAGAATGTGGGAGGAGATAGACTGCTAAACTGGCAGAGATAAGGAGATTGTTAGTGGGGATCATTAATAGAATAATTAAGGAATTTTAGTAGGCTGCATGTCACCAGGGAGGTTGCGTGTATACAAGAATTCAAAATAATTGCACGAATTATTGGTATACATTTCGTAATAAAAAATTATAAAGCGTCAATTTAAGAAGTGCCGCATAAGGTGAACGTTATCCAAATTAATAGCAACTTAAGTGGAAATGCTGTGTATTCAAGTGAAAGGCGTTATTGTTCAACCATCTAGTCTAAACTGCACAAGGAGTTCAGCCTAAACTTTGCTCCTCGATAGTTAGAGATGCACTACCATGCAGACTAAGAGCATAGACTGTATGCTTCAGAGCTATTATTCAATTTAATCTACGGAACAATGTCGCCCCCTGTTGAACAAAAGGCGCACTTGTGTTGTCTGCATCATACCTGTAAATGCTCTTGCCATGTGTAGGTGTAGCTTTAAATGTCTACATTTTGAATGAACATTTCCAAGATTGGTCTTGGGTCTTGCAGTAGCGTGGAAGCCCCCGTTTACCTAGTATGTTTCTTCTTGTACTCCTTGTGCATACAAAAATCTCACTGGATTATTGCAATTCATGGCAAAAGGAATGATTGGATATGTAAACTGATAGTGAAG
Source organism: Meda fulgida (assembly GCA_030578275.1). NCBI lineage: Eukaryota > Metazoa > Chordata > Actinopteri > Cypriniformes > Leuciscidae > Meda > Meda fulgida. The sequence continues at coordinate 28,321,037 of CM060620.1, forward strand.
TGTCACTGTCTGGTAGATGTTTCATTAGTAAGGAACCGTACAAAGTGCCAGCTACCAGATCCCATCTACTCGTCATCAGCAGTGTTGGGGAAACTTTTAAAAGTAATATTACAATATTGCATTACTCCTTAAAAAGGAACTTGGGTTTACTTTCTTACCTGGACTGGGCTTGCTTGCTTGTTTTTTATTAACAAAAAAAAGTTATATTTTTGGCACATGTGAAGGAAGGCCCTTTCACACCAAAAGTGAAATGAATGAGCCTCAGGTTTAAGGAAATGGAAATTCACGCCTGTACAGTAGAGGGTGCAGCTCAAACAAACCTTTCAGCTGCCATTCTGGATTGCAAAAGAATAGGCAAGGGAAGAAAGTTACTCTTACTTCAGTAACAGGAAGAAAACACATTTAAACACAAATGTGGTTTATCTAAAGTCATTTTTGCTTATTTGTATGGCTGAATAGGATCATTGAAAATTCAGGAGCAAAGACATTGGTTAATAAAGTGAGATTAACAGATGAACATATTTAATTATTGCATGTGTGTAATATTCTGAGTTTGCATTTTACTGCTTTATTGATTTGAAGGAATACTGAATCTGTTTTGTGCAAGTGAGATAAGTAAATGCATGCTCACATTTAGTCTAGACTCTAGAACTACAATAACCATCATGTTCACACAGCACACACAACACCTCTGCATTTACTCCCGATTTGGACAAGAGAGCTGTCAGTCAATAAATGAGAAAACAAAGTAACTTGCATTAGCCTACTTGTTTGAAAAAGTAAAAGATTTTTTGTTGTAAATTTCAAAGAAATGTTACTTTACTAACCTATTTACTTAAAAAAAAGTAATCTGATTACCTAACTCACCTTACTTGTACTCAGGGGTGCCATGAAGAGTTTTAAGGGGGGAATTTAAGACATAATTTTGGGCCCCCCTCTTCTTTTTTTTTCTTTTGACGTTTAATAAGAAATTGAAATCATTTACTAGTTAACAGTTATTTATAATATAGAAATATTTTTTTTCAAGTAAAAATGTTTTTAAAGTCGCCATCAACCGGAAGTTACCAACGACTTTTCTCCAGTGTTGTGACGTATTTCCAAGTGAAACGGAATATTGAATAGAGGGCAGGGTTTTACTTCAGAGCTCCTCCTCTCCAACTCTCGCTCATGAAGGGAGTTGCCACGCCCTCCTCGCGGCATATCACATCGTGACAGGAAGAGAGGTCATTTCTAGGGCGAGGGAAGGATAACATATTATAACATAGTCATATAACACATAACAATGTCAGTGCACAGATGAATCATTTATAATAAACACTACAATATTACATAAAAATACAAATTGTAAAATTTTATTTCATGGCGACTTTAAGGTTTTAATTTTAGTTTCAGTTTAGGCCTAGCCACATATATAGCCCTGCTTCCCTTCCATCTGTCGTTGCAGTTTTAAGTCTTACACAGACAACAATCAAAAGGGGGCATTCATTGCCCCATCAATTTCAATTCTTCCCCCCTCCACCTTGGAGCACTTGGAGGCTCCACCCCCAAAACGTGATTGATTTGAACCCTTCGATGAGCACGATCACACTGATGTGATAAGAACGTTCAGTGAGTCCATATGGAAAGCCTTTTTAGCTTAAATTGTTCCCAGTGTTACTCGTCGTAATTGCATTTTTACTAGCAAGAATTCAATTAGAGAGCTCTCTAATTCAATTCTTACTAGTAACAATTACAATTAGAGAGCTCCACAAATGATTTTTTAGTCACATGTACTGTAAATGGAAAGCCGTTATAGCTTAAATTGTTCCCAGTGTTACTCGTCGTAATTGCATTTTTCCTAGCAAGAATTGAATTAGAGAGCTCCACAAATTATTTTTTAGTCACATGTACTGTAAATGGAAAGCCGTTTTAGCTTAAATTGTACCCAGAGATACTCGTCGTAATTGCATTTTTACTAATACGAATTCAATTAGAGAGCTACAATTCAATTCTTAGTAGCAATTACAATTAGAGAGCTCTCTAATTCAATTCTTACTAGTAACAATTCCAATTAGAGAGCTCTACAAATTTATTTTTACTAGTCATTTATCTCCATTGACTTCCATTCATTTTTAATTACGGAGCTCTACAATTGAATTCTTAGTAACAATAACAATTAGAGAGTTCTCCAATTCAATTATCACTTGTAATGATTATAGTTAGAGAGCACTCTAATTCAATTCTTACTAGTAAGAATAACATGTACTAGGTTAATGTGAATGGGTGCTCCCTTATGAAATGAATGTGCACAGGTGATTCGTGTGAAGTTCATTATTTAAGGAGTGTTTCAATGTGGTTCGAGAGAGGTTCGAGGGGAGTCTTTGTGTGCCGGGAGCTCCGACTTGGGGGAAACGCTAAACGGCCGTTCGGGATAATTAGTGCCTCAGGCGATGAAGATAGTCAGTAAGTGGGGGACAGTGATGGAGTAGGCCACTAGGCCTACTCGAGTACTGGACTCGGACTTTCTTGAAACACAAAACACTCAACCTTGATGACTTGAACACTGGGGGCTCGAGACTCGACTCGGACTTGAACTCTGGTAATGGTGACTCAGACTCGAACACTGCTCGAGACTTGACTCGGACTCAGGTAATGTTGACTCGACTCGGACTCTTCTTTGATGGCTCGGACTCGAACACTGGGAACTGGAGACTCTACTCGACAGTTGGTGATCGACTACAACACTGGGGGGGAAATGTGTTAGATAGTAAGGCAAGGGGTATAACTCTTGTGAGGGGAGCTCCTGATCGGTGCATATAAAAGTGGCAAGAGACCTAAGAACACCAGAATCGAGCAGATAGATTATGCTGCACCTGATGGACTGAGTTGACTCTTCGACAAAGGGTATTTTCCCCACTGATGGACTGAGTGTTTCCAGTGCCTTTGCTGACAAAGATAAAGGGGTCAACCCTGCTGACGTGAGCTCCTCTACTATGTGGGATTCTACAAGCTGATAAAGGGCGGTAACATGTTATGAGATTGTGCTGTGCTTTAACATTTAATACAGAATTGTGTGATACTACTCTCTGAGCCCTCCAGTCCATGTGGTGGTTACACTATTTTTTTCTCTACATATTACAGTGCATTGTGTACAAAATATACACAGTAGGCTATTATCTTATACATGTAATCACAATTATAATCCACTATTCGTGGAATATAGCATTTGCTAATAGCCTTCCAACATGAATTGTTTTTATTAAGTGAAATGTTTGAAGAATGCATGCAGTCTGACCCCTGTTCATCACGTGTTCTCTTTCATTCTTATTTCACTTTACATGTTTACTGTAGCCTACAAATAAGTATTGACCCTCAATTTGCACTGTACAAATGCAGAGATGCATAGAAAAGAAGTGTTTGGTTCTGTGCAGTTATTTAAAGACCGAGGGAGGAGTGGCGAATTAGGTCCCATGATTTGAGTTAGTTGAGGTAAACACCGCCCCTACTACAACATCCACACAAACTCGTCAGTTTAGTTGAGCTCAGACTGGAAGCAGAAGTCAGCTGACCGCACAGCGTTCAACAAACAGTCATGTACTTTCTGCTCAAATTTGCGCCGCTGTTTTTAGCAGTATCCATCTGCCACGGGTGGCTCTTCGGCGACTTTGTTGGAAAACAGAGAGAGCTGGATGAAATCTCTCTCTGGCCGCTACCGCAGAAATTCCAGTCGTCCGCTGTCGCTTTTAAACTCAGCCCCGCCAGATTTCAGATCGTCCACGCGAAAGAGTCCTCCGCCGGACCGAGCTGCAGTCTACTGGAGAATGCATTTCGCAGGTAACGTTACTGTAACAAATCTTATTTATATTTATGCTGACATTGTGTTATGAAAGACGCTAATGTTGAGTTTTAATAGGAAGTACAGTATCACGCGTGATTCATAGCACTCTGCGCACCCGACCACGTCATGAACTGACCATTTGCCTTGCAGATATTTTGAATACATGTTTGGCGAACTGAAGAAGCACGAGAGGAGCCGAAAGAAAGCGTTTGATTCCGATCTTGTGGAGCTTAAGGTATGGATCACAGCAGCTGATCCGGAGTGCGACGGTTACCCGAGTCTGCAAACCGACGAGTCATGTGAGCTCCTCTCCCTTCCGCCTCTGTGATCCACTACACCGTAACCTCAATGCTCTCTAATCCAATAGAAGATGGGGAAATCCAATAATAGACACCCGTTTGCCGGAGTTTTAATCTGGTTAACGTATTAACGCGACGAGATCTGTTTAGATGTAGGAACAGTTGAGCAATGCAAAGTATTTGTTTAGTATGTAACCAAATAGAAACACTTTGCTTTAATTGTCATTGTTACATGTAGTTACTTAAGTAATAACTGTAAAAAAAAGTATGCAGTTACACGCAACTAACCATAAACCAAACCCTAATCCTATAACAAGTACTTACTTAATTTATTAAGTAGTTAATTCATATTACTTGTTACCTAAATGTATAATTACAGTGTAAAAAAGACACGTTAAAATAAAGTGTAACCGAAACTGCATCATCAAAGTCAATCACGTATTGTTTCTTCAATCAGATGTGTTGTGATCAACCTGTGTGGGCTGGACATGAGCCAGTGAATGGTTTGGTTGTCTTTGTAACTGTAAAAATATGCTCTCTTTGTGTAGATGAGCTGTCAGTTGATGAACCCTCTGCTGTACTGAAAGCTGCTAATGTATGGGGAGCTTTGCGAGGTAAGCGAAACTCCACAATGGTGTTCTTTTAACTTTCTATTTATCAGTGAACCTGACAAAATATTCCACAAAATATTTTGAGCTGCAAAACTTTTTTCAACATTGATGATAATAATAAGAAATGTTTATTGAGCACCAAATCAGCATGTTCGAATGATTTCAGGATCAAGTTCAGGACACTGAAGACTGGAGTAATGAATGCTGAAAAAAATTCAGCTTTCCATTTCAGGAATGAAATTTACAATATGTTGCAATGGAAAACCGTTAGGCTATTTTAAATTGTCATAATATTATTCTTTTTACTGTATTTTTGCAGCCTTTTTGAACATAAGAGATGTTTTTGATTCAAAAACAAAATCTTTTGAACATTTGAATGGTAGTGCACATTTTACTAACTAACAAACACAGACAAACTTTGGAGTATTTTCTTGATGACATTTGTATGTAAGGGAACTTTTTAAAATAGGTCACAGGCACAGCTTATTACGTTTAACAACCCCATATACTTTAAGATAGCAGTTCAATTACATTTCTATGCGATCCCTACGTAATAAATTATGAGAAGAAGAGACTGCAGTCTTTATATCCTGTCCATATTATAAGATGTTTTATCATCATGTGTGGTTTCCTCAATGTGTAACTTCCTCATATGCTTATTGTTGTAAGGACTGGAAACATTCAGCCAGTTGGTCTATGAGGATGACTATGGAGTTGTAAGTTCAAAGCAAACCCTTATTTGCTGCATTGTTGTACTTGATTAAGGCTTTATATATGAATTAATGTCAACTATTGATCCGTCTAAGCTCTTCTCAAATCAAAGGATCTTTTTGTCTTCTCAACAGAACAACATCAATAAGACCGTTATCTCAGATTTCCCACGGTTTGCCCATCGAGGGATCCTCTTGGACTCGTCTCGCCACTTCCTGCCACTCAAAGTCATTTTGGCCAATTTGGTGAGCTGAAATAATTTTCTTTATAAGGACAGGCTTGACATAAAGGGGGCATTTTCTTTTTTACCAGCAAAATTGGCTGTGATTAATTGGTGACTTGGCGATTTTTCATTAATGTACAGTTTCCTCATAAGACATCTGTCAGCTTAAGGATGTTATTTTATTTGTAAGACTGGAAAGTCAGGTTCTTTACGCTCACACAAGACAAGATGACGTTTATAACAAGGTCTGTCTAGAAAAAATTGTGGCCTGAGCACAGTGGTGAGAATTTGTTTGTCCGTAGCTTTGTAATTTGATCTAGAATTAAATGTTCCTATCAATGGAATTGGTGCAATGACATTTCCAGGTTTTGAACTGCTTCTTATTCCACAGTGTTAAGTAAAGAGACATCTCATTTTCACAGGAAGCTATGGCGATGAACAAGTTTAACGTATTCCACTGGCACATTGTGGACGATCAGTCATTTCCTTATATGAGCCGTACATTCCCTGAGTTAAGTCAGAAGGTGAGCATGTGATGCACACACACATGACCTGTTTTGGATTTAAGCTTTACTGCCCCAAAACAAAATATATTGTAGATTTCATACAGGTTGTTAGTGGATTACCGCTAGAATCATAAAAAGTGTGGCTCCAACTCCTATTATCACTTATGTTGTTGTTAATGTATCAAACTATAATTACACTGAAACATTCCAGGTTTATTTAAAGACTTATTTAAAGTCTTATTTAAAAAGAGGCATCTTTTAAAATAAAAAAATATTTTAAATAGTTTTTAAATGTATATACTTTTTTTTCTATTTTGCTGCATTGAAAGCGAAAGGTAAGGAATACAAAAGTACAACAAAATGATGATTCTGCTGTAGGACATGTCAGTTTCCTTTAGAGTAGAAATTTCACCTTAAATCAAAAGCATTAGCTTCAGTTCACATGCTTTGGGCGTATAATCCAACTGCCATTGTAAAAACTGACTGGGGGAGTGTTTATTTTTGTGTATTGATCATGTTTTCCCTATTTGTTTTGTGACTGACAGGGAGCCTATCACCCATTCACACATGTGTACACTCCATCTGACGTGAAGATGGTCATTGAATTTGCCCGTATGAGGGGGATCCGGGTCATTCCGGAGTTTGACACCCCAGGACACACAGAGTCATGGGGCAATGGTTAGTTGGATAAATCTTGTCCAATGGTGGACAAGATAAATGAGGGCTTTATACAGTCATGTTTCAGTTACTGATTTATATAACATCTGTTTTCTCTCTGTCGCTCCTTCCCATAGGCATGAAGGATCTGCTAACACCCTGTTACAGTGGTTCTACTCCTTCTGGAACATTTGGACCGGTGAACCCCATTTTAAACTCCTCTTATGAGTTCATGGCCCAGTTTTTCAAAGAGATCAGCACTGTCTTCCCTGATGCCTACATTCACCTGGGGGGAGACGAGGTTGACTTCAATTGTTGGTGCGAAAAAGAGGAGCTTCTTACCCAAATGATTTTCCAGAATATGAACCCAATGCCAATAATCATATTGTATATCACACAATACTTACCCTTCTACTCATTGTTCCTGTAGGAAGTCCAATCCTGATGTTCAGAAGTTTATGGAGCAGCAGGGCTTTGGCACAGACTACAGCAAACTGGAGTCCTTTTACATTCAAAAGTCAGAGCTTCACTTAAGTCAGAAAGTCAATTTATGTTTGGCTTGTAATATAAATAACAAGATGGTTATTATAGTTTGCCTATTATTTTCCCCCATTAGTATGTAATTGAAGTTATTGTTTAATATTTATTGTCTCCCTTAGCAATTGTGTTTAAATAGTATAAATCAGAACACAATCTGGCAAAGTTATTCTTACATTATTCAATGACAATCAGGTTACTTGATATTGTGGCTGCTACCAAGAAAGGTTACATGGTGTGGCAAGAAGTGTTCGATAATGGAGTGAAGGTAAGGCTCATCTCTTCTTATCTGTGTGGATGTGCTTGCTCATAACAATTTAACAAGCAAAAAGAGAAAAAATAATAATAATTTTGGCACATAATGTGCTTCATGCATGTTCCAGCTGAAGGATGACACTGTTGTGGAAGTGTGGATGGGGAACAAGATGGAGGAGGAGCTACAGAATGTGACTGGGGCAGGATTTACAACCATTCTTTCTGCCCCTTGGTACCTGGACTACATTAGCTATGGACAGGACTGGCAACACTACTACAAAGTTGAGCCACTCAGTTTCCCTGGTCAGTTTCTTCAGCCAAAGTGTCATTTAGTTTGTTTTAGCACCATTAGTTTACTATTGATTATCCTCTAGTGACCGTTTGCAATTTAAAGTTAAGAAAGATGGTCCATATTAAGTTTAAGAGTTTATCAAATATATTTAAAAAAGATAGAAAAAAAAACTTGTATAGGTTTTCAAGCACTACTTTTTATAAAATTTTAACCTGGTTTTTGCACTGAAAATAGCCATTAAGTAAGTAAGCCAGAAACCTGGCCTGGTGTTAAATCACGAATAGGCTTGTGGGTTGAGGATGTTGTCTGGGTAGAGATGGTCTATAGAATGGTGCAGGTATGACGTAATTTTGTAGGCAAAAACACAGAAACGCATTTTAGCACTTCCAGTTCCATTGTCCCTAAGTCAATGGGTTTTTTAAATGGGTTTTGGCTAAATGGCTGAAATAAGGTCTGTGGTGAACACAAGCTCAAGACACTTTCACGTTTTATTCTATGACATAAAATACATCAATATTCCCCACTCGTGATTTTTTTTTAAAAGCTGTTACGTGTCTTGAAAAAGGTGGTTGCTCACAAGTGGCTAAATAGGACTACAGAGGCTGTCGAGATTAAAAGTCATCATGCTGAACAGGTAAACTCAGTCCGCCTTGTTATGCTTATAATCGTGCTTTTATAAACTCCCCTAACTCGAGCTTTCTGGGGAAATGTTTTCAGATAAAAACTAAAAAAAAGTTGTTGGAGTTGTAGGAATCTTAGTGATGGTGACGTTGAAATCACACAACCGTGGTGTAGTTCGGTTATAGCCTACCCTTTAGCTTTTTGCTTCTGGCGACTGAATTTAGGCTTCAAAATTCGTAAAAGTTGTCCATCTGTGAAAGTTATCTTGATGGATAAAACAAGCAAGCATCATAAACTTGCTGATCACAGAGCTTTTTTTTGCGATAATCAAAAAGCCTATTGGGTTTTTGTCGAGGCAACCAGTGTGACGCTAACTGCCGGTTGGCCTAAAAGTGATGTCATACCTGCACCTCTCTATTGAGAAACACCAGCATTTTAATGGAGGACATGCGCTCTTGTCATCGACCATGTATTGAATATATAGAACTTCCTGTAATTTCTGCGCAGTTATTGTAGTGTTTAATTGTGATTCTGTCAGTCTCTCTAAAGCTCATTTTTGTTTGTCCCTAGTACGTTGTCGTGTTTAGTTTTAAGTAAGTATTTTAGTGTGTTTGAGCACCCCGATCAACTCTTGCCACACCTTGAGTTCAGTTGTTGAAGACATTGTAAACATATTTTCCCGTACGCTTTGGAAAGAATGCGTTTCAGCAGGCGTCACTAGCAATTATACACTACCATCCAAACGTAGGGGTCGGTTAGATTTTTTTAAAATTTGAAATAAGTTTATGCTCACAATGGCATCCTTTATTTGATAGAAAATAATTTCCTTCTGAAAATAAAACCTCACCTTACTTTTGAATAGTTCCTCCTCCACCTTGCTCCAGCCTTGTTAAAATCAATACATCACTGCAAAAAACATGCCTTCATCTTATTAGATGCTACTGTATGAAACAACAGTTTTAAAGGGATACAAATAAACATTCTGTCATTATTTACTCACCCTCAAGTTGTTCCAACTTGACTTCAATAGTATATTTTTTTTCCATACTATTGAAGTCAATGGGGCCCATGAACTGTTTGGTTACCCATTTTCTTTAAAATATCTTCTTGAGTTCAGCAGAAGAGAGGAATTCATACAGGTTTGGAACAACTTGTGGGTGAGTAAAAGTAAATGATGACAGTTTGGGTGAAATATCCCTTTAACTGTTGTCAGGCTCAAATGCCATAAAGTAATGGTCTAATGAGAAAGCATGCATGTTGATTCAGAGTCAAAGATGAGCATCTGACAATATTAAACTCAATGGGCATATTTTTCTGGACTACATGTAGTGCCAATTTCGATAAACAGTAATTACTTTTGTCACAATTGGTAATTGATTTAATGCCAAATATTGTATAACTTTATTTGATCACTTTAAAGCAGCTATGTTTGTGACTAGTTCTTCATTACTGTGCTGTCTCAGCTTGATAACTTTGGTATCTCTTTGACAAAGTAAATCTGATATTAAGCATGAAAAGCCTTGTAAAGACCTTAAATGGAGTCCAGAAGAATTTGTCTACGTTGATGTTTGTCCGTTTGTGTTATCCTGTACATGCGTGTGTGTGTACGCATGTAGCTGAAAGGCGACACACAGATCCATGTATGGAAAGCACGGCCGCAGTACCAAGATGAGATGGCGCAGGTAACGGCGGCTGGTTTCAGTGCTCTTCTCTCCACACCCTGGTACCTCAACCGCATCAGCTACGGCCAGGACTGGGTGAACATTTACAAAGCCGACCCCCAAAATTTCACTGGTGTGTGTCAATTGCAGATAAAGATTATATGGATTTATTTGGGCCTCTGTTTCTGTTCGACCTGTTCTGTTTCTAATTTGTTAAATCAAACATCTCAAGGTTTGGGATGAACAAAACAAAAACAATGACTGTTCACACAATACATGATTATGCTAGCTATGTTGGAGTTGACTTTTTTTTTTAAGTTGAAAGTCTGTTAATGGGTAAATCTGGTGAATTTTCTTTTTTAATGTAACCTGAGGTTGGTTTTAGGTTTTGAAGGTCAGCCACACTAAATCAAAAGCAACAGTGAATAGCAAAGGTGGCATGGGATTTTAGACAATCATTTACACAACAATCCTTAAATCAATGAGTCTCAGTTCTTTCAGTCCAAAGCTTTGTCATACTAATGGCATTGTCAGTGACCCCTTTTCCTTTAGTAGATATGCAAACAAACACGCTTGTCACGTGACTATGGCACTTTGTACACTGACAGTTATTTGTCCACAACCCAGTTAAAAGGGTTTTCTTTGTCTCCAGGTATTATGGTGTTCGACATATGGATACAATAGATACATATAGTCTTACTGCTAAAAGATTCAGTCTCAAACAGCACGAACTCATTGCTGCTTAGTCTGACTTTTTTTTTTTTTTATCCTTTCAGTGTTGCAAAACATGAGGGAAAGTCGTGTGACAGCTTCTAGCTGTTCGAATTGTCTTGCACTAATCACATTCTTACAATTAAACAAAATCTATAAACTTTTTTTTTAATGGTATTTTGACAACAGGCACAGATGCACAGAAGAAGCTGGTGATTGGAGGAGAAGCTTGTCTCTGGGGAGAGTATGTAGATGCCACCAACCTCACTCCTCGACTCTGGTATGACTGCAACCTTAACTAAGAAAAAATATATAATTCAACTGTTACAACACAAATACTAACCATATACAAACAAGCAATTAATTAATGGTGCAATATGTAAAACAAAAGTGAAAGCTAAATTGAGTTTGTACCAAAACTGAAACCAAACCTGGTATTTATTTGTATATTAAGAATTATGAAAATGTATATTTGTTGTTGTGCCATTGCAGGCCAAGAGCCAGTGCGGTTGCTGAGAGGTTATGGAGTGATAAAAGCGTGACAGACGTCAGTAAGGCCTATAATCGTCTTGTCCAGCATCGCTGCCGCATGGTCAAGTGAGTTAAACTGACAAGATCTAAATTCATTCATGCAATCCCAATTAATAATACAATATATGGTTCCATTTATCTTTTTATCTAGGAGTCTTGTTTATTTTTGGTTTTATTTATTTTTTTATATTCTTGATTGCTTTATTTTTAATGATTATAACATTAATTTCTTCTAAAGCAGTTGTCAGGTTCAGATCATTTCTTATTTACTAGCCATATACACTAACATACAACAATACAAAGTAAATTCTAAAGATTTGCACAGGCATATTTTTGTATATTTCACTGGTGAAAGTGATCCCCCCCCCCCCCCCTTTTTTTCCCCCAATCAGGAGAGGCATTCCTGCAGAACCTCTATTTGTTGGCCACTGCCGTCATGAGTACAAGGGCCTGTGAACTTCAGGATTTAGTTCACAGTAGACAATTAAAGGGAACCGCAATACCATGATTTGCTGTTGTATGCACTGAACCAGTTATCCAGAACTGGAGTATAATTTTTAAATGGACACTTATGTACATCTGGATTACCTCTGTAGGCTTAAATCTTATTAAATGGTGATGAATAGTCTTGTGAAAAATTTGATGGAATTTGAAGTCTTTGAAATTAGGTATTTAATTACTTTCCAAAGCTAGATATGTTATAAGTGTTTTATAATTGAAATAAATATTTAAATAAAACAATGCTGCATTGTTGTTGTAAAATGGTTATATTACACGGACGCGAGGAACACTGTCAGTTCAGCTAGTGACAGTTACTGGTTCAAGCCAGTCCAGCCATCTTGTTGAGCAGTGTGTTCTGGTCCTGAGTGTTCATGGGCTCATAGCTGGACAGCTCCATAGAAAAGGTGGCGTTCCCAGAGGTCAAAGTGCGCAGAGTGGTCGAGTAGCCCTTGAGGCAAAAAAGAAAATGTATATAAATGTATTCCCATTGTAGTTATGGAGTATATGGTAATCATCCAGTGAGTTAAATTTGAATGGCCTTACTATACATATTGATTATACAAATGTCAGTTAAATTGTGCTATTACTGACACATTATGTCATGTTAATATTTTTAGTGACAAACAGCACTGCACACTTACCATTATCTCAGCCAAAGGAACTGTAGCCATCAAAACCTTGTTTTCCTGTCGAGTTTGAATGTCGCATACAGTACCACGTCGCTGGGCGAGATCTGCAAGCACAGGACTCAGATGTTCCTCCCCTACCGTCACTTCTAGAGCCATCACCGGCTCCAAAACCTGCCCTCCAGCCAGCTTCAGGGCCTGCATGCATACAAACAGAGAAGGACATAAAGTCAGGTGTGACGTTATTTGAAAATGATCGAGAAAGGATAGTGTTTGAGTACCTTTAGCATGCAGCGGGACACACAGGCTGACACCATGGCTGCAGAAGTGCCTGGTTCCAAACTGACATGCCGGATAACTGTATGTACTCCCTGTAGAGGAAAACCCAGCACAGGACCTGCACAGAGGAAGAAAAGGGAGATGGGTTGCCAAGTGTACCGCTAAACTATAGCTGAACAGCTATTGTACCACCGTTTAAAAGAGTTTGGGGTCTGTAGGATTGTAAGATTGACTGGATGATGTTTTGTTTTTTTAAATAAGTCACCAATGTGCACCAAGGCTGCATTTATTTTGATCAAAAATACAGTAAAAATAGTAATATTGTGAACTATTTTAAAATAATGATTTTAATATGTGATTTATTCCTGTGATACCAAAGCTGACTTTTCAGCATCATTACTCCAGTCTTCGGTGTCACTTGATCCTTCAGAAATCCTTTGAACATGCTGATTTGGTGCTCAAGAAACATTTCTTATTAATATCAATGTTGAAAACAGTTGTGTAAACCATGATAACTTTTAAGATTTAAAGATAATTAGAAAGTTTAAAAGAACATAATTTATCTGAAATTAAAATCTTTTGTAACATTATAAATGTCTTTCCTGTCCTTGCTGAAAAAAAGTATTAATTTATTTAAACATAGGAATCTGTCCCCAAACTTTTGAATGTAAGTGTATATGAATTACCCTTTTACAAAAGCTTTAAAGTAACTATTTCGATTACCTTGGAGATAGGCGCTCTGGACTCCAATTTCAACAGCCTCTCTGACATTAGCAGGGAGTTGAGCTTTAACTTCCTCCTCAAAAGTCATGTCACAAGAAGTGCTAGACTCCTGCATCAGAGCATGGACAGCAAGCTCCACAGTAACAACATGCCTCTTGTCTCCCAGAGTACGATCTAACAAGTCTGAAATGATCACACAAATCATACTGGAATTTACTCTAACTTTAATATTTGTAGACCGTTAGGTTAGGGTTAGAGGGTTAGTAGAGTAAGTTGACATGTACTTGCAAAGGTACTTATAGTCCAGGGCTACTCAACTCTGGCCCTCAAGGTCCACTTCCCTGCAGAGTTATCTCCACCTTCACCTTCCTAGAACTTTCTAGTAATCCTGAAGACCTTGAGTGGCTGCTTCAGGTATGTTTGGTTAGGGTTGGAGCTAAACTCTGCAGGACAGTGGAGTTTAGAAGCCCTGTTATAGTCAGTAGAATGTCTGTTGTGGAGCATCAAAATAAAGTGTTGACAGATATAAAGCAGACAGTCAACTAATACTCTAAAAGTAAGTTGACATGTAGTTGCAAAGTTACTTCTAGTTAATAGAATGTGTTACCCCAAAAAGAAAGGATTAATAAGCACTGCTGATATCAATTGTTTGGGGTCGGTAAGATTTTTTTTGTTTAGAATATTTTTTTTATCACAGTTTCCACACAAATATTAAGCACTACTTAATGTTGATAATATTAAGAAATGTTTCTCAAGCAGCAAATAATAATGATTTCTGAAGGATCATGTGGCGTAATGATGCTGAAAACTCAGCTTTGCCATCACAGGAATAAATAACATTTTAAAATATGTTTAAATAGAAAACAGTTATTTTAAAATGTAATAATGTTTCACAATACTACTGTTTTTACTGTATTTTTGATTAAATAAATGCCGATTTAGTGAACATGAGAGACTTACTGACCCCAAACTTTTGCAGTGTACACTGAAACAGGGCACGTGACTGGTTATATATGCCGTTTTGGTTTTTCCTTTTATTGTTTTATACCTAGTCTTTACCATGGACAAAGTCTATTGTAATCAAAATTTTTACTGAATCATAAAACAGTGAAGCAGACAAACAAAACAGATGAACAGATGAACTATCAGTGGGAAATAGTTTTAATGATTCATCACAAGCAAAGCGATAACAGAGGAAGACTTGCATGTAATGATGAGGTGACAGTTTGCATGGCCTTACCTGTGGCAGTTGCTGACTGGACAATGGTCTCTCTGTAGGCCACCTGCAAGGGTCCTAGATGTGTTTCGATGTTGTACTCTCTCTTTATACGGTCATGGATGATCTCAATGTGCAGTTCTCCCATGCCACACAGTACCGTCTGTGTGTATGCGATTAAATAAGTTGTAGAGGAGGAGAAAAAAATACTATTGAAGTCAATGGGGTCCATGAACTGTTTGGTTACCCATATTATCTAAATATCTTATATTGTGTTCAGAGAAAGAGAGAAATTTATACAGATTTGGAACAACTTGAGGGTGAGTAAATGATGACCGAATTTTCATGTTTGGGTGAAATATCCCTTTAAGGTCCATAGCACAAATGATGCAGGATGAGTTATTTGTCAAAATGTAATACTTAGGACTAGGGCTTCGTGCAAATCACTACACTTAAGATGGAACAACAGTAAATATGTAAAATGTCCCTGTTATGCTTTTTGAGATATTACCTTTCATGTCGGGTATAAAATAGCTGTTTTGGATTGTAAAAGGTCTGCAAAGTTTCAAAGATCAAAGAAGTGCACAATAAACGGAAAGAAAGAAACAATTCTGAACTGCCTGAAACAAGCTGTCAGTAATTACTTCTAATTACTCGCTTCCTACATAGGTTTGTGAAAAATAAGCATAATGCTAGCCTATGGTCTTCACTGGCTGGCCACGAATAGTCTACTTTTCCAGGGCTCAGCTACAACTAGTGTTTGAGGGCAAAAACAAATCCACTTTGAATGCACTACAGACAAGGACAGTAAAACCAACACCATCATTACTGTTTATATCACTGTGTATAAAAGTGCTGAAGTAGCCTCCGAACCTGAAATACAGATATGGTAATAAGTGTTTAGTTTCCGACACACGCTGTAAGCAGTAGACCAGTCACAACAGACTGGGACATCTGACCAATCAGAGCAGAGTAGTCTCTCAGGGTGTTCACACTTAGCAGGTTCTGTTAGCACGGTTCATTTGATTAAGTGTGAAAGCTTCTAAACGAACTTGTGCGGTTCGACTGAAACATGAATGCAACACGGACCAAAGACATCTAAATGAACCAATAACAGGGCGTGATGTCACAAGATGCGACCAGTTATCTTGTCACAGGAGCTACGTTGCCCTTACAGTACAGTTGTCAGAAACGCAGTCTCTTTGCAGCAGATCTTCGTTTGTGTGCAACGGAGGAATTGCTGCAGCTGTTTTAACTCCTTTATACATTTTATAAACTTTACATGAGTTCTCAGCTGGCCAAAATACCATCATATACGTGTGCACATACAACGAGCGCCCAGTACACAGCATTGTTTTATGTTCGTTAAGTTCTGTCACAAAATATTTATTTTTGTATCTTTAGGTTCGGTCTTAAAAATGACATCCTAATGCATGATGGGATACGATTAGCCTCGAATACAATTCCGATGCGGTATTCAAGATAGTGTGCGTTCAGGGCACTGAGCTTTGGCAGCTTTGAGCACGTGCTCTCAAGTGGCCAAGACCCCAAGTGTGGGTATTTGGAAATGCCCATTGTTTCAGCAGTGACTTTCAACATGTTTCCTGTAACAAACGTCCAACGTTTATGTTTTATGTGGAGAGAGAAAGTCACATAAACCATGCAAAATCCGATCAGGGCAGTCAGACTGAAACGGATTTCCAGAAATGTGATTTGAATAGGATTTCAAACCACATATGAATGTAGCTTGATAAGGATTTTTAAAAATCTAATTATGTGATTTTTAGCCGTTCACACAAGCTACGGATATGCACAAAAATCAGATTTGGACTGACAATCTGAACGTAGCCAAAATCAGGGTTTCCGTTGTCCGGTAATTACTGGACATTGGCCGGTAAAAAACTTAAATGTCCGACAAAATTAAATCTCTCCGGTCAAATTGTCCGATTAAAATTGCCTAATAATCCTGTCCCCCTAACACAATCTGAATTTAAGAATAAGACTAAAACGGATAAAGCAAAAATACACCGATCTTTTGCTATGTTATAAAGGAATAGGCTCTATTGTTTGAAAGTTATGAAACAACATCGCATGCTGCATTTCAAATAAAGCGCACGCCTAAAATGGCTGCAATATAGACCTAAACAACGAACGATTGAGTGAGACGTTTCAAATATGGACAGGCCCAGGCAGACTAGCTTTAAAAGCTTTTTTCAGAGGCCAGACGATAGTGAATCAGGAATTTTATTTTGTGATTTCACCGGAATTAATAGAGTCTCCACAACGGCGATAGATTGAAACGTGTGTCCTAGTGAAGATTGCGCAACTCGCGCAGCGCGTCGTCCATACAAACTGATAGCAGCGGACACGAGCGCTCAGCTTGATTTCAAAAACAAAAGATTTTAGCGCTAGATCTCTTATTTAATAACAGGCTAAAATAATGATCTGCTAGTTAACTGGAGATGTTTTATTTATATGTATTAGGTAAATCCGTGCCTCAATGTTTCAAAAAGTGAATGTGTGTGAAACCACAGTAAAAAACAATTGGCGTTGATAGACGGAAAAAAACCATGAACGTCCGATTGGCGTCAATTTGAAAGTTAAGCTGATAATAACATGTTGCTTTCTATACGGCCTGATTATGTCATTTTTTAAGTTACATAGACTGCCTCCAGTTTTCCTCAACTCGACTAATTAAGATGCGATATATTTGACCGGCACCATTTTTTTCTAGCGGAAACTCTGTATTATGAACCAAGAGGACTGAACTACAAATGTAAATAAATGACTTTACCTGTCCAGAAT
Source organism: Meda fulgida (assembly GCA_030578275.1). Taxonomy (NCBI): domain Eukaryota; kingdom Metazoa; phylum Chordata; class Actinopteri; order Cypriniformes; family Leuciscidae; genus Meda; species Meda fulgida. The sequence goes on from CM060620.1 coordinate 28,338,619, forward strand.
CGGGGTCTGTTCTGACTTTCAGACTTGGGTCTTCCCTCTGTAGGCAGTTGAGTGCATGCTCCAGATCTGTTTCACAAATCACACTGAGATCTCAATCCTGGCACTCGCTGCAGCCCTATAGGAAAATTAATTTCTGAAGACCTATTCACAATGTTTTTACCTGCTTGTTTGGCCATAGTAGGAGGTTCAATGGAGCAGAAGAACACAGGCTCAGGGACCTCCACACCTGCAAGTACCAGACTGCTGCTTTCCCTGTGTGAGCTCCCCTTGCTCTCGGCTTCCTTCTGAGCCCGTCGAACCGCAGCTGCTGCAGAGGCTTTGGAGGAGACGATGGTGTCGCCTGTCACAGTCTGACTCAAAACACACAAAACAATAATAATAAAAAAAATTCTTGAGGTTTATAATGCATGAGATGAAGACTCCATTCCTATAAGCTGGCAGTAATTTTTTTTTTATTCTACGCAAGTGTTGTACACTTAATGGTGGCTGCTATTTTTTAAAATCACACGACCACTAGAATACAAGTCACTTTAACAGGGTAAAACTGATATTACTTAAAGGTGCTTTAAGCGATGTCAGGTGACGTCACTTCTTGTTGACGTTTAAAGTATTGTCAAACAAAACGGAGGCTAGCTAGACCCTCCCTCCTCCTCATCCACGCACTAACCCCCCAAACTCACCCCCAAATCCTTCTTGTCTGTTATTGGCTGGAACAGTTTATGTTTCGTGGTGCGGGTTAGCCCAGTTTGTTTTTGTTGCCGTTTGTGGAGCCTGGGGTGTCTGCAGAGACCACGTCTTTTTACAGTGTGTTCAGGGGACAGGCAGCCAGCGGATAGTGAGGAGATGTTAGCTGTATGTGACAAAAAATGTTTTGGCCTAAAAAAGCGTGACATCGCTTAGAGCACCTTTAAGTTATTTCACCTTATTTCAAGGGTGTTATATTATTCTTGTCCTCTTAAAGTGGTTCAGACTATTAGAGTAAACCTGTAAGTGTTCTTTGTCCCATGAAAGTTGAGTTTACCTGCTTGAGTCCTACTGTGAGTGCAATGTTTCCCGCAGGCAAAGAAGGGATTTCTATGTGCTGATCAGCAAAAGGCACGAGAAGACGACTCATTCTCTCCCTGGAGCGACAAACACACAAAAGATTGTTCTTGAGAGTAGAGCTTAAATAAACTATTTCTGGAAAATTGTAAAATATCATAATGGTCAATAAATTAATCATTAAGAAGTGAAGAAATCAAGGAATCTGTTGTTATAATTTCTGTTTGTTAACACCACAGTAATTGTCTTTTTATATATTTTTTAGCGAAAGTGTATTTTTCAAGCACAAAACACAATAACAAACGTGAAATGCTGCAAAAGTAAAACATCGAGCAGTCCATTTTTTTTTTAATATAAAATGATAGCAATTTGGCATTGTACTCAATGGGTCTCATTTATTGAAGATTGCACATAAGTCTGACATCAAAAATCATGTCCTGAAAATATAAAATGTTTACTGAACTTACGTCCCGTTCCTATTGATGTTGTACACTGCTGACTGAGCCTTCATGTTTCCTGAATAGATTCTAACAAACACAAGTGGACCCCTCTGTTTGTCATGGACCACTTTGAATGCTAACGCACACAGATCATCCTTATACCAGCGCCTGGAAAGACAGGAACACATATACATAATCATAACCTGATTTCTTGTCCTTGAGCAGAATGGGTTGACGAGGGGGCTGAAGGATGGTGTACTCACACCAGCTCGTGGTTCCTCTCGTTGGGGGCAGGGAGGTAAGCAGTGATGGCATCCAGCAGAGGTTGAACCCCTTTATTTTTCAAAGAGCTTCCACACAATACTGGCACCCCCTTACGAGCTAATGTCACTCTCCTAACTGCCTCCTGAAACTGGATATTCCATTTCAATGGTGAATATCCAGGACACTCCATAATATCACTCCATAGCCCAATGATTAGGAACCAATAAAAAAAGAGAAAAACATGGAGCATGTACAGACAAACTGTATATTCTTACCTTCCCTGCAGGCACTGCATCAAAATTTTCACTGTACTCTCCCAGCAGCAGCTCAGCAAACTCATCATCCAGATCCGCTACCTGTCCACACAGCTCAAACAGAGCACCTATATCAATCTATATACTTACAGCAATGTGGAAACTTTAGCAAAACTTAAAAATATCTGAAATTCATTGCATAGATAACAAAACATCAAAAAGCACAATACGTTTAAAGGGGTATATCAGACAAAAATTCTAAATTCGTGGCAAACCGGTTTAAGTTTTTTCTTTTGTGTTCTGCAGCAGAAAGTCAGTCGTGCATAAAAGAGTAAATGATGACAGAACTGTACTTTCTAGTGTACTCAAAATAACACTAAATGTATACATTTCTTATGTTGCTTTCAGACACATTTTATTTGTGTTTCACCTGTTCTATCAAAGTTTCCCTGGCCTCACTGACAGCCTGGACAACATCTGGGTCATCTGAGGGCTGGAGGGCACTGATCTCAAAAGCACGACCATCATATGTCAGTGAGCTCCCCTGCCAAGTCATTTTCTGCCTAGTGATCAAATCCACCAATCCGGTAAAGCTCTTTCCTGAGCCAATGGGAATCTGCAAATGATACCAAATATCAAGACTGAATCTTTTCATTTGTAAATGTAGTTGATTAAAATGTTTAAAAAAAGGTTACCTGAAGGAGAACAGGGTTGGCCTTTAGTTTAGTCTTTATGCTGTCTATTGAGTACCTCAGGCTAGGATAAATGAGAATGAGATTAAACCTTAGTGAACGGCAGTCAATCATTCAGATCAATAACACATGCTATTTTTTAAGCCAACGTGGTAATAGATGCTTTAAATTTAAGTGTGAGATTCTGAGAAATGAGCAGTAAAATGTTTGTTTATAACCTAGCTGCAGGCTTGTCCATCTTGTTCAGGAAGCACACACAAGGAATTTTATGTTTTTCTGCCTGCCGCCACACAGTCATGGTTTGAGCCTGAAATTCATGTCAAAACCACAAAGAAAACCACCTTCGAAATAAATAAATTATATTTTTCAACAGAAAACACATTACCCAAACAATTTTTTTAATTAATTCAGTTTATAATTAACTGTCAATTTATAAAACATAATTCATAATTTATTCATTTAATGACTCATTATATTAATAAATAATTTCAGCCAAACCTCCACTCCGGCAGAAGCATCAAACACAGCGACCGCTCCATCTAACACTCGTAAAGCTCTCTCAACCTCCAGAGTAAAATCAACATGACCTGAGAAAACAAAGATAATCCATCATGATTGTGTATAACCTACATTAATTTGATAGTAAAGATGTTTACATTGTTTCAAAAATATATACTTTAAATAAATGCTGTTCTTTTGAACTTTCTGAAGACACTGAAGACTAAGTAATGTCTGCAGAAAATTCAGCTTTGCCATCACAGGAATAAATTACATTTAAAATATAAACAAAATAAATAAATAAAATAAAAAACAAAACAATTATTTTAAATTGGGATAATATTTCACAATATTACTTTTATACTATGCAGTCTTGGTGAACATAAGATACTTATAAATCAACATTCAACATTTGGGGTTGGTACACATTTTTTTTAAAGTTATTTTTTTTGAGTATCAAATGAGTGTGACAATAAATTAGTTGTCTGTGTTACTATACGCATCCATAAAATAATGCCTACAGATCTTATTTCAATTTGGAGGGGTGTGTGTGTCACTTTCCCTGTATAGAATACTATTCTGTAGGTGTGGATGAGTGTATGGACACATGTGATGGCCCAAGTGTACCTGGCGTGTCTATAAGGTTAATCCTATGATCTTTCCAGTCAAAGGTAACAGCAGCTGACTGGATGGTGATTCCTCTCTCCCTCTCCTGGGCCATGTAATCAGTTACAGTGTCTCCATCATCAACATCTAAACACAACATATGACCATTTACAAAGACAATCACATCACAGAAATTAAAGGTCATGATACTATCATATCAATACAGACAGCAGTTTTCATTTTAGTGCTTTTGTCTTTTTAATTATTTTTTTAATATTTCTATTTAGCTTTGACCTCAAGGCTAGATTATTGTAATGCTATTATGGGTGGTTGCCCTGCATGCATAATAAACAAACTACAGCTGGTCCAAAACGCAGCAGCTTGAGTTCTTACTAGAACCAGGAAGTATGACCATATTAGCCTGGTTCTGTCAACACTGCATTGGCTCCCTATTAAACATCGTATACATTTTAAAATATTGCTGATTACTTACAAAGCACTAAATGGTTTAGCTCCGCAGTACTTGAGCGAGCTCTTAACGCATTATAGTCCTTCAAGTCTATTACGATCTCAAAACTCTGGCCAGTTGATAATACCTAGAATATCAAAAACGACTGCTGGTGGTAGATCATTTTCCTATTTAGCACCTAAACTCTGGAACAGTGTTCCTAACATTGCTCGGGAAGCAGACACACTCTGACAGTTTAAATCTAGACTAAAAACACATCTCTTTAACCTGGCATACACAGAGAAAATTCTACATTCCTATTACTCAAATCAGTTAAACGATTATTAGGCTGCATAAAATAGGTCAGCAGGACCCAGGAACTCTTTATAAAACAGCTGATGTACTCGTTACATCATAAGAATGGCATCTACATTCATGTTAGTCTTTCTGCTTATTCTGAGCTTTACTCTAATCAGCCAGATCTGGGCTGTATCCAGACCAGATGGAGGACCTGCACCTAGACACGACCACATCCCTGAAGAGTCAGCAGAAATTGTGTCAACTAGACTCTCTCCTGTGAAGGCTTCATCGATACAACAGAGATCGGCACTGATCCTCAACAAAAACGTCTCCATACCGGCGTGACTCCGATCTTCAACCAAATGGAACTGGATAATATTCTGATTGTTCCAAACAAATTTAACTTCTGACCTATAATGCTGCCTGAATCATAATCATACACTGTTCGTTCATTGGCCAGAAGAAAACTATATATAACTACGGTATATACATATGCATGATTATACTTTTCAGAGGGCTGACATTTCTGTATTTAAAATCATTTCTTAAATTGATTTCATGAAATATTCTAATTTTCTGAGATTTTGAATTTGGGGTTTTCATAAGGTGTAAGCCATAATCATCAAAATTATAACTTTTGCACAATATTCAAATTTTTCGAGTTTCACCTGTATAAATGAACTAAATTAATAACTTTTTTAAAACAAAAACGAAACATCACTGAACTTACTTAAGCTGGACTGTGATGCTATTTTCTTCTGGGAAAAAACTTTTTTGCATTATTTTCCTGCTATCTCTGTAAAGCTGCTTTAAAACAATCTTTATTGTAAAAAGCACTATATGAATAAATGTGACTTAACTCGACTCATTCATTTTGATTTAGTAATGGTAGTACTTCAACTTATTTTATTTCAGTTAGCTGCCATGGCAACATTTTCGACTTCTATTGCATTATTTACATTAATGATAACAACATTGAACATATTCTTCAGCTTTTTTCTTTCTAAATGTGTCCTTACCTCCGAGAGCCCGTGTGAAGCCAGAGTAGTACAGCATTCTCTCAGTCGTGGTGGTCTTGCCTGCATCTATATGTGCCATGATGCCTATGTTACGAATTCTGATCAGCAACATAATATAACCATTTAGTGTGAATAGACCATTATGCTCAAGACGAAATTGTAAAAACATGCTCATGCTTAAAGAAAGTTACCATAGTTTTACTACATTAACAATAATTGTGGTATCTGTGGTATTTTAGAAAAAATATAGATTTACACCATATAAGACAGTCTCCAATGTGTTTAGACTGTTTTAACAATGGTAATAAGTCATCATCCATGTTTTGAGTGTGTTTGTGTGTGTGTGTGTGTGTGTGTGTGTGTGTGTGTTTGTGTGTGTGTGTGTGTGTGTGTGTGTGTGTGTGTGTGTGTGTGTCTGTGATATTACACGTGTCCTACTACAAATACCATTCAAGAAAAATGAAACAGTAGAACTTTGTTCATCATATCTTACTTTGAGATGTCAGGGCTGAGCATTGCTCTAAGTGATTTCACCTCATCTGCCGAAAAAAAAAAAAGTTGACACACTAGTTTAAATTTTGTTTAAAAATGTGCAGAACACGAATTACACATTTCTGTCCTTTACCTTGAAAAAAGCTATACTTTCTATTCATTGCCACTCTCCATCTGCATGTCTGTGAGGATCTGTTCATCAGGTGTCTGGTGCTCTGAAGGGAATGAATGAGTTCTGTTCTATCATGTTAGTTCAAATCCTTTAAAAAATGTACCATGGTAACCACAGTTACAGTTAACAATGTAAAACAATGATACAAATATATTGGGTGCCTTTAAAACAATATATTTGTTAACCGAGGTGGCTAATACCAAATTACCAAGGTTTTGCTGTTGTTACCATGGCATTCTAGAGGAAAGTATTGTTATCATGGTAAATTACTGTCAATCAATGACAAATGCCTTAACATCTAACGTAAACATTAATGCATTCAAGACAGCCAATCAATAGCACAAACTTACCCCACGGAGGATGGGTAACGTTACACTTAAATGCATTTTGAGTACGAACGTTTGTTTGAAGAGTTGGGATAAAGCTTCGGTTGTACAGTATGATAACGTTACATGACTGCTGTGCTTTATCAAAGTCACGTTGAGATCGGATTTGACATTTAATTCATCGTAGCGCTTGGACGGATGGGTCGGGCCTCACTGAGGACACGATAAAGTAAACAAAACAAATCGTGTATTTTACGTTTTCCACTGACAGCATGTAACGCGGTTAACTGGTAGTTTTCAAATTCTCTATTCAGATTCATTCCAGTCGGTGACAGTTCTTGGACGCACACGTGTTGGTGCATCTGTAAATAAGTCCGTTAGAAACATGAATGAATGGAAAGATGTTCCGGGGTTAACCCGCTGAATCATAGATATAATAGACACCCTATCGACCGCCACTGCCTACTGGCGCTGACGGCTCAGACTCAGAGCCGTGGGGCCCCCATCTTAAACCGGTCACACGCTCCACTCAATGTAATCCGTTTGGCAGGTGCAATGAGCTGTGCAACGGGGACATTTTGACTATCAGTCTGATTGAAAAACCTAATGTTGTGTCTCTACGAAACAGGGACAGAGGTAGTTTTTTTCTTTCTGTATTTAGCCAGGGACAGGCCACTAAAAACGGGGACTGTTCTTTGAAACCGGGGACGTCTGGTCACCCTAGATGATGTGATGAAGGCTATGATAGGTATTTTGAAAATCACACACTATAAATATGATAGAGAAGCAGAAAGAGATAGACAGTAACAGTAAAGTCAGATATTTTAATAAGTTGAAGAAACAACTATATTGTATTAGTCTACTTGAAGCTTTTTATATTTGTCTCTCTCTGTCACACACACACACACACACACACACACACACACACACACACACACACACACACACACACACACACACACACACACACACACACACACACACACACACACACACACACACACACACACACACACACACACACACACACACACACACACACACACACACACACACACACACACACACACACGAAATAGAGAAGCTACCCCCAAAATACTAAGTTACAGGCTAAGTAAGCTACAAGTAGTGACCAACACTGATAATACAGTCAGTCCTACTTGTGTAAAATTTGCTGGCCAATAATACCAGTAACTGTTAATATTTGTTTTATTTCTACAATAGCATTCTTGCGTCAGTTGTAATCTAAGTCAGTGTTATGGAATATGACTTATCAAGTCTCAGTTCATAGCCGGGTGAACACCGGCCGGTGCAGTAAACATAGCCTAGCTAGCTGGCTACGATTTCAGTACAGTAATATCAAAGATCCTTGCTCCTTCTCAACTCTCTTGTAATATTCTATTCACAAAATACAACCAATAGTATGGTAATGTTAAATTTTAGTTGTGAAAAGTAATCCCCGAGCCCTATTTGCGATGGTCAGCAGATTTGAGCAGGAATATGCTGCACAGTGCTCTGGCATCTTGCTGCTGTGCAACAAGTATCATCGAAGAGAATACATGGGGGCAGTCGGAGAATCCTTTGTAGAAGGAAGTCCGACAGCCCCGCCTAACTTCCAGTAGATTTGGCGAAGTTTGTAGCGTTAGAGGGGAGTCATCTAGTCAGGCTCTGGCAGCCAGGATCATAAAGGGGGTAAGGCAAACACCTGTCATGAAAAGGGGTATTGACCTTGAGCCAGAAGTTTTACAACAGTACAGTGACCTTTGCAATGTCAGTGTCACTCCTTCTGGATTCGTTGTGAATCCTGATGCGCCTTACCTCGGTGCTAGCCCTGACGCCAAAGTTTATGATCCCACTGCAAATCCACCCTTTGGGTTAGCTGAAGTGAAATGCCCAGATGTTAACAGTATAACAGAGGTTACACATGTGAAGTTTATTGGTGGTCAGGCCAAAAAAAAAAAAAGAAATCACAAGTATTTCTGGCAAGTGCAAGCCCAGTTAGCCATAACTGGTTTAAAATGGTGTGATTCCATTACATCCACACAAAGTGACCTCACAGTAGAGCGAATTTGGCTTGACGAGTCACTGATCAGTGAAATGAAAGGTAAACTTGATATATTTTATTTTGCCACATATATGGAAACGTAACTGAAACTAAAGTAAATCTATACCCCCCCCCCCCCCCCCCAACACACACACATACACGCACACACACAAATGGGATCTCTTTCTGATTTTATTTATGGAACGGACATACCTACTCTCTAATCATCACCACCACCACATGCATGTGCGCACGTACGCACACACAAACACACACAAATGTTCCCACACACTTGTACTTAATCCATTAATGAATTGTTTTAATTGTAAATTAAATGTAAATATAAATGTAATATGAGTGTCTGATTGTGTTTATGAGTGTTTTTTAGTGTATAGATGTTATGTCATTGTATTAATTTTCACATAAATTATTATTTTTTATAATAGATGTATATATGTCATGCTACATATATATATATAAAAATAATAAATGCTATGTCATGTTTTAATGCAATAAAATGAAACCAATCTGAATCATTCATCTTATGCCTATGTTAAGGGTTTCACACTGGGACATCACCCTTCACATCCAGAGGGCCTTGGTAGTTGGACATTAGGCAACAAGTTGCCCATATATAGCTGATTGACAGACCCTGAAAGGGTCAAAGGAATGGTTGTGTCCCAGATATGATATTCCTTCACTCTTCTGATGGCTCTCTCCACCAGGATTCTTAGTCGGACGATGTTCTGGGTTTTTTCTGTGTCCTCTTTGCTGAACCTGGTACTTCTTTTGAAGGGGGGGATTATGAGGGTTGCTCCAACATCAGACAGCATCTGGTCAATGACAAAGCCTTTATCAGCCATGCATGCATCTCCAGGCTCAAACAGGCTGAGGATCCCTGGCTGACGTGTAATTTCTCGATCTGATATTGAACCTGTGAAAAGCTTTGAGATAAAGGTGATAACACCACATGGGGCAATGCTAATTAGACCTTTGAAAGTATTGGTGTTCTTGTAGGAGGAGAATGTTTCTGACTGGAGGGTAAGTGATGATGGTGCCTCACATCTGATTTCTGTGCAGTCCAGAATAACACGCACGTTCGGGCAGTGCTGTGCAAACTTTGGTGGCATTGTTGCTTGCACCTGTTCCCTTGTCATCCAGATTGGCACTGACCCCAAAACAATGAATAGATAGTTGGCCCATGTTATTATTATTCTACTCACCGTAGTGAGACTAATGCCAAATATGTCGGCAATCACCTTCTCCATACCAACGGCAACTCGACAGCAGTAAAGAAACAGTTCATCCACAAGTGCCAGCCTCCGGTTCGGGCTCGGTTTCTCCAATGCCATGACATCGCTTGCCCTCTGAGCTCTGCTCCAGTAGACTAGCCTAGATGCTGAGGGGGCAACCGATTCCCACAACGACCAAAACACCTTCTCTGATTGAAAATGGGTGTAGAACCGGAATTCCTCGTCAGTCGCAGGTGTAATTGTGATCACTGGCGGGTTCTTGATCCTCCGCGACTGTAGGCTGTTCATCCGCGTTCTCTATAGCAGAGTCGCTATTCTGAAACTCTTCAACTAATGTTACTTCAAAACGCGCATTAACCCGATCGAAAACTGACTGGCGAAGCACACGAGTCTCCCCCCCCGCTGTTCCACGAAAATCGGCTTGGTGTAGTACTGGATTTTAGTCTCCACCCACTTTTCGAGACGTAGATGCTTTCCTCGTCAAAGTTCAAGCTGCACACAAACGTACTACCCCGACTTATATGGAATGAAGGACCTTCGTCCCTCCTTATCAATCTCACCCAAGCCTTGCGGAGGTGTTTGTCTTTTGGGAAGTCATGGAAGCTAAGGTATGGCGGTCTTGTTTTGATGTTGAACAACCCGGTACACTGCAATAGCACTGGTGAGAGGAGGCAGCCATAGTTTATCTGATAACTAAGTTACCGCCGGAAGTGCGAGTACACTGCTTGCCGATTTCGAACGTTCCAAACCAGGAAATGCGATAAAGGCCTAGGAGCATGACCGGTTAAAGATGGCGGCCGCATTTCTTGCGTTCAGCGGCGTCTAGCTCTATATTTTGTCTATGCAAGGCAAGTTTATTTATATAGCACATTTCATACGGTAATTAAAAGTGCTTTACATAGAAGAATTTAAAATAATCAAAAGAAATAAGAATAATTAAAGCAGTTTAGAATAAAGAAATTAAAATGCGCTGAATAACGCTGCAACAGGCAGAGCTTTGAAGTGGGAACTTTGGAGGGCAGACTTGACTTGCGTTAGTCATCATGTACTTGGCGAAGAGAGCAACGAAAGACAACTTATTATCTTCACCTGGGATGTTCCCATGACAACGCAGCAGGGTGTCCATCAGCTGAATAGCTGTTCTTACAGCAGAAATGGCTATAGCTGTTAACATAACTGTTGCAAATAAATATACATTTTATACAAAACATTTTTTAAATTTGCGTTATGTGTGTATGAGTGCATTTCTCTGCTCTCGACTTTAAAACTTGCCGTATCATCTTGGACACACATTTCTTACCTATTAAACTTTTCATTTAAACATAACATGACAAAAATGTGTGAAATATATCACTAACAAAACAACTTGAATTGCTCTGTTTGTAAATTTACTCGACCTCTCCCGCCATCTAGCTTTAAAATGAATCACGAGAGTGGGTCACATGACCATAAATGATAAAATTACTTCCTTGAAGTGACCATCGCACGTTCCCTTCGCTAACGGCCTTGTGGAAGGGCCCTTCGTGAAGGGATCTATTTGCTCACTTTAGTTTGGTATGAGGGCTGAGGCGCCGTCTAGGGCTTAAATAAAACGTCATTCACGCACACATATGAAACAATTGCATACAGTAGTCAAACATACATGTATACTGCTGAATGCTCAAACAAATACGAAATTCACAACAATACAACTAAAGTCGTGTTTCACATATGTGTGCGTGAATGAAGCTTGATTTAAACCCTAGACGGCGCTTCATAGTTTGGATTTGGAATATCCCCTTCCCGAAGGGCCCTTCATAAAATGCCGTTTGGAATTTGCACACAAAAACAGTTTTGAAATAACAGAAAATTTTAGGTATGATTGTAATCTATGTCTTTACGACAAATAAGACTAACATCTAATTGCAACAATTAGTAAACGATCTTCAGGAGAAAGTAATAGAACAATATGATTGGATAATTTACCCTGTTCCGTCTACATTCAGTGACCTAATCTGGATACAACAGATTAGTAATTACATCATGTAATAATAAACAAATAATTTTGTATTGCAGTCATTTTAGATCTTAATAATAGCTTTATACAATAAAAACTGAAACCATTAAATAAATGTAATCTCTCTGAGTGCCCCACCGATTGCTGCTTTAAAATTTCATCCCAGTAGGGAGCATCACAGTCCATTATGACACTTGTTCCAGCTTGTTCAACTGACTACCAGTAGGACAGTACAGCCACGCACAATACAGTACTCATAATTTCATATAAAATTACTGGTAATGCACACTTCAGTCTGTGCTTGCTGTTGTTATTTCTGCCAGATTACAAGAAATGTGTGGCAAATTTCCTTTTTTTGTTTTAATGCATGTCTCTCAGGCAGAATGTGGAAAAAGACAAGATTCAAGACAGATTGTGGGTAAGAACAAGGCCACTTCTGTCTAGATCTGCAAAACAGAAGTCTGAGGAGGAAGTGAGCTGGACCACAGGGTTTACTCTAATGAAAAGGTCCTCTTTATTATCACTATTCTGGAAAAGCCCTAAAATTAACTTCTGTTTTTCAAAATGTTAACAAAAACATAAGTGAAGTAGTTTAGTTTTTTTTCTTCCCCAGAGCAAAATTATGAATGTGTTTGAGTTCCTATCATGTTGTTCCGTAATTTTTTTTTTATCGCCATGCTAACTTTTTGGTGTGTGTAGGTTTAGGTCTTTTTTGTGTTTGTTTTAAACAAAGTATGGTGGAACAAACAAACTCTAGAACTAATATCCTGTGACCATTACCATACCCACAATTACAGCATATTTTTGAACATGGTTGAGATCAGACATGCTAGTTTCACAGGATACAGCTGAAGTGCATAAGTTATTTATGTGCATGACGTGTTTGTGTAAATATATGTGGTTTATCATGGCTTCCGTCTGTACATCTTAGTCAGTGGTGAGCCAAACTCGGCAGGACAGTGGCAGGGTTGGACCCCTTTGCTACACAATGCTGTACAAAAGCTCTATACATGCAAAAACCATTCCGTGTTATGACTACTGTAGCATTTGTTCTGGACTAAATTATTATTGATACGCTGACACATCGGTTTGATACTGCAGTCATTGTTTGCGGTTGCATGATCAACAAACAGTAAAGTCTGATTGAGATGATTGTTTGTTCCTTTATCTGTTGCTGGTTTGAGTGGTGCACACACACTCATTCAAAAGAAACTCACTTATAAGACATACTGCATAATGAAATTGTGAGCCTTGAATTCATTCAGACAATCACTCAACCTGTGAAACTTTGCATGTATGATGAATTTCTAAAAATATATTTTTTTTTAATTTTATATTTTAGAAAACTGAATAGTCTGAAAACACATTTATCCATACGTTTTTTCTCCCCCCTACTTCTACAGAACTGAATATCACTCAAATTCCTTAATTTTCTAAACTGCATAGGAACCCTGTTTTATTCTGCAAGGATGCTTTAAATTGATCAAGTGAAAGTTATGACATTTATAATGTTACAAAATATTTCTATTTCAAATAAATGTCGAATCAATAACCTTTGAATTGTTAACGGTTTTCACAAACACATTAAACAGCACAAATGTTTTCAACATCGATATTAAATTATTCTTGAGCATCAAATCAGCATATTAGAATGATTTCTGAAGGATCATGTGACACTAAAGACTGGAGTAATGATGCTGAGAATTCAGCTTTGCCATCACAGGGATATAAAATTATTCAAACAGAGAAGAGTTATTTTAAATTGTTATAATATTTCACAATATTACTCTGCAAAAAGTCTTCCATGGTGTCAACAAAGTTAATCATAATTGTAACAGTACACCTAAAACTCTAACCCTAAAAGAAAACTTCCAATTTTAGTATTATGAAAGATAAGAACAAACTTCCTTTAAAAAAAAAAAAAAAAAACCCTAAATCAAGACATCACTGAATGTGTACAAAGGGAGATTTTGTCACATTTTGCACAACTTTGGGGGAAATTTTACAAACACACACACACACAAAGAGATCCACTACAAGTTCAGGTGTAACAGTAGGGTATTTACTTCCTTTGCAAAAAAAAAAAAAAAAAAAAAAAAAAATTCTAGTTTACAAATGCCTCTGCTAATTAATATGCTGACAGAAACCTTAACTCATTAAAAATGCATTTCTAATTAATAGCTATACAGTGCAGTCATCAATTTACACTTCACTGATTATTAGAGGAAAATGAAATAAACTTGAACAGAGGCACAGAATAACACCCTACAAAACACGATGTGACAGAAATAAAATTTGCTTTGTTTGCAGATAAGATCTGAAATGGAAGTGAAAGCCACACCTGCTACTGCTGGCTTGTCTCCATCTTAGTTAAAAAAACAACAAAAAAAATAAAATAAAAAATACCTCTTGAGATCATTTTGCTTGCCTTACATAGCACATCTTATACAAACAAAACTTGATGAGGCCAGTGGAAAATAAAATGGAGGACAAAAGCACTACTGGAATATTTGCATCAGAGCTGCACAACATTTTTGCTCGGGTTAAAAACATGACAACATTTCCAAGGACTAAATCACACAACGACATTCTTTGAATGTCTCAAAAACGACTCAACAGATTAAATTCCAAGCGCACACACATACAAAAAAAAAATCAATTTCAAAGATGCTTCACTCCAAACCTCTGCTACATTAAACTGAGTGAGGCACTTGGAAAGAGTGGTTTCAAACTAGTCTGCTATAATAAAACCAACCCTCCTACAGATCTAAAAAGCTGATCAGTGGCACCTCCTTCCTACAACATCATTCCCAATTTAAGCAGGAACATTTATAAAAGCTTGCCTAAAAGTGTGATTCAAAGCATGTCAGCACAATATGTGTGTATTGTTATACGGTACAATGATGTTACAGATTACAGTCAATGGACGCACAAAAAGGATGACAAGAAACAGAGTTTGAAGACTCACTCCCTGTGTCTTGGAAAGGAGTTTCATGGCTGAGCACTAACTGAATCTTAAAAGAGCCTCGAGCACATTTACAGTCACACTATAGGACAAGGTGAGCAGAGTTACTAAAATGCAGATACGACTGAACTGGTAAACAGGAACATATTGAAATGGAAAAAAAAAAACAAAAAAAAAAACAAGCACACATTTAGGGGAACACGAAACATCTTAATTCTCAAGCTTAATTAAAATCTGTCTTGCAAGCTAAAATTGTCATCCCATACACATTATACTTAGTACACTGTACGCAGTGTTACACACTACACTTCCCCCCCAGGATTTGTGCTTGTAAACATTATATAAAAAACAAAACAAAAAAAAAACCAAAGAATTTCATATAAATATATACATTTGTTTACTTATAAAAAGCTACTTTGCGCTTCGACTTCTTCACAGCAAATATATAGACATCTTTCACCTTTTTTCCCTTCATTTTGTCATTCAACTAAGATTTCCCTGGATCTTGGCAAAAAGATTCTAGGTAAGGCTATAGAAACCTAGCACCTAATGGTAAATGGGCAGGATTTGTGATTGCAGGGACGCCAATCAAACCCATCTTCACTGCTCTACGGTAGGCTGGTGATGTCACGTTTGGGTGGGGGTCCACCAGATTTATCGCTGCTTCCGTTAGCTTTGTCTTCAAACATCATAACCCTGTAGGAGAGAAGAGGAAATTTCTTCAGGAAAGTAAGGAAAGAGGAAAGTAATTCAATTTCAACCATCAGATCTAAAATATTCCAGAACAAGGATGTAGATATATATTATATGCAAACTATGTATAATGAATTTAAATAAATTAACTCTTCTTGGCACCTAGGAGTAATCAGAACCTTGATTTAAAGTAGAAAATCAAATGTCAAAATATTAGAAACATTTATGGTAAACTATTTAAGCCATTAGATTTGCAAGTTTAATCTCACAACCACTACAAGGGAATGTGTGTCCATTAACTGAATCAGAAACTGAAAGCCAAAAAAAAGGTGCTCCTTAAAAACAAAGTTAGCTTTAAAAGTTTGTTTGAATTATCAGTTAAATATGCTAAATAACTTAACACTATTAAATCAACTGTAATTTAGATATACTATAATAATAAAACATGCTATCACAGAGGTCACCATGTATAATATGCACATACCCGTTAGGCACATACGGCTTCTATGTCTAACTACAGGTATTTAAGAACACCACACAAAGGGAGATAAAATGTGATGTCCACTCTGTGTCCAGTACTGGCTACAAGCAATTGCAGCTTCCCACTGAGCAAACCAAGTAGATTTGTAAAGAGAGCTAGAGATCATAAGTGCACTGCTAGAGAAAAAAAATTGGACCAGCTTGAGGAGCCACAAAGGTTGGATCAGACAAAACCCTGGTGTTTTGGAGATATGAGATAAAAGTGAGAACAGAGGATGACCGTGAAGAACTACTGACCGATCTATTCAGACCATGCGACTTTCTGTTTCAAGTAAACCTTGAAAATCTCTCATAAGCCCTTAACAAGCCATAAGTCACCTAACAGCTAGTCACAAATCACCCATTCACAATGTGTAGGATTATAGGATTTGAACAACTTCAGCACAATTCATACGATAGAGTTACGGACAAACCATAACACAAATTGTGCAGTTTGCCGAAGAGAGGTATGCAATTAATTTTCAAAATGTCACACATACCAACTTCCGCCTGGTGCACTATAAAACGTTTCATACAGGATTCCTTTGTGTTATCTTAACTGTACCATCTACTAAATGTTGCCACATTCTCCACCATGTCTACGACAATCATATCAGTTTCATTTAACTCTGCTATGGTATTTACTTGTGATTCAACATACACCATGACACCTCCAATGGCTGTTCCACCAGCATGTTCTGTACTGCGATTCTCAAATCTGAGCACTTTCGTGTGAGAGACATCTAAAATACAGTCTGGGTCCACTAAAAAGCCTTGTGAAAACCGCTTAAGATGGTTTCAATGAATCATGAAACTTGGCACAAACTAGTGTTTGTCACAGACAACTTTAAACTACAACCATGTCTTTCACAAAAAAGAAATGGAAAACAAGTTGTTGAAGATTTTGTTCATCGCTTCCACTGAGACTAGGGAGGTGTTCAAGGGTACCGTGCCAACTCAGAAAACATCTACACTTGTGTCACTATCAGACATAATTAGGGATAGCTGTCCCCAACAAGATGTGTGTGTGTGCACACAAATGTTACAGTATACAAGTGTGTCCAGGTGAAAAAAAAGAAAAAAAAGACGTATTACATGACACCATTTGCATATTATTTTAAGTATAAATACTCTCATCAATTGGTCGCAGATCGATATTGGCCAATAACCACATTCTGTGACTCGACTGGTAGGCACTAAATATAGCCGTCCTCATGAGCCGATCGCAATTTGATGACGTAACCGCAAAAAGTTGCCACTATTGTGCATGTAAACAGTATACAGATGAGGCTTTTGGTTCACATTCTGCTTTGTAACTTTGTGAAACATTAGTAAACCATAGTAAATTGCACAACTTTATTTAGAGCAGGTTGTCTCGACACACAACATAACGATGCACAGACCTTAAGAAAATCCTCAAAGAGTGACATGACATGCTGCCTGGCTAAAGCTAAAGGACTTCCAGGATCTGATCTTGTTGCGACCATGACACAGTGTTTTCCAACATCATTTAAAAGTTCAACCAATGGAAACTGGATCTCAGGTTTGGCGGGTAGGGAGTCGGGACGATGTGTCGAGACCAACCAGACACTGTTTTATAGCTAGAGTGTGCTTGGATTGGTTTGACAGGTCTTGATTTGCCATATACCATGGAATAGGAACGCACAGCTGAAACAGCGCTGGAAGATCACCACTCATCAACCAGGATCTTATTACTTCTTATTTATATGCAATTATAAACATTTTTATGCTTAAATGGCATTTACACATGTAACTTACTGTATGTTCAGTTATATTTCACTTGTTTGGAAAGGATTTTTGATAAAAAGGATACCATGGTTCCAAATACCATGTAACTTTTGATTGCCTTAAGATATCAACACAAAATTTGGCCCAGATGCAATTGTTGTGTGAAAGACTTAATGACTTGTCATACTTTCAAATAATCATCATGTCAAGTGTGAATAACAATAATATAAAATCAATAAATTCCATCCAGTGTTGTAACATGAAGAACCACTAAACATGATCAAAATATATTTTCTTCAAACTTTGAAAGGTTTTCTATCAAATGAGACTATGTACTATGTAAAAGATACCCTTTTTCTAGTAAAGGTATAAGCCATTACTTTTAAGTAGGCCTATGCAACTTACACGTGAAATTATTAAAAATGCCTTCATAGTGTAAGGGGTTAAAAGTGACAGTCAACAGAGAGCTTACATATAACTTATATAAAGCTTGAAGGATCGAGATCGGCTGATCATGATGAAAATAAATTGGTAGTCGGCATCTGTTGCAAAAATCCTGGTCGGAGCATCAGGATTCCTTGGCAGACGTAATTTGCCAAGACAGTAATTACAGACAGTCATTTTTTACAACGACATTTACATTTGTCAACAAGACCACCAAAACAATGTATGTTTTTTACATTTCATTTGATAATTCCAATATGAATAATTGACACCCACATTTTAATTTTTTCAGTCACTCAAGGCCATTTAGTTATTGCCTTCGATTTAGTTATTTCGACATCACCTGTCACAGCAGATCCCTCTCCTACTGAGAGATAATGTCACAGATATGCTGATCCTGCACTGGATGTGCTGACAAGATTAAACACACACACACGTCATCATATCTAAAAATAGCTGGACTAAGTTAAAGCAGGGGAGTCCAACAATTCTGCATAATGGCATTTGCCAATATAAAAACAAAATGGACATGAACAAAGAAATTACAGAAACATGTTTAAACACACACACTTACAGTTTGAGAACAGCTGATCGCTTGCCAAGCATCATTTTCACAAAGTCCCTGTAATTGATGGTGTCGCTGACGCCCCCCGTCACCTCCGAGATCATTTTCTTCATCTCCAGATGAGTCTTTGGCACACCCAACTTCTCCATCATTCGTTTCATGCCCATCATGTCTGCCAAGGAAACGCATACAGCCATCACACAAACACCTTCATCATTCCAACAGAGAACCCCTACACACAGACTCTCACAGCTTGACAGATAGATCTAATAAAGATGGCATAGCTGACTAGTTGTCCATCAATGAAGTAGCCTAGTCAATTAATGAGGTCATCATTTAGCCCACATATTTGTTGAATATCTGTCATTAACCCTTTTGAAGGACTGCACAGGCCTATACACATGCAGATGGATTTTTTAAGTGTGGTATCAAGATAAAAATGGTTTAAAAAAAAAGTTGTAGTTTTCACAACCCTCACACTCACAGAAATGCATTTAAACTTTTTTTTGCATTTAAAATGTAATGTGCTGGGTGTGAGAAACAGCCACAGGGCTGATACTACAACACAGAACTGTCACTGTTTATCTGCCCACATCATTTGCATTAAATGGAAAGATTTTAAAGACTTATTTTATCCTCAATGTCTATTAAATTTTTGTGTCCCACATTGTACAGTATGCCTCTCTCTCATATAAACATTAGGAGTGTGAACCTACACTGGTTTTACAGTTCGGTTAGGATTATCATGTCATCGATTCAGTTCAATTTGATATCACGATGCATCCTCGATGCACTGCATCCTCAATTTAAAATTTTACTTCACCCCCTGCATATTTTCTTTGAGCATGACATGATTTACAAACAGCGTGTGTCTTCTCCAGTTCGTGCTTACCAGGTTGTTCATAAAAGCCTAAATGTGCCCAGATGTCGGCTTTTAAAGTAGTTGGAACTAGAGACCTGCACCAACGGGACCCAACGCAACAGAGTGCGGCGCAGGACTAGATTTGATGGCCGAGTGCAAGCGCGGGCGGTAATGCACTCACTTTGTGTGTGGGTTGCGGGAGAATAAAACGATTCGAGGGACTCCCGCAAAATAGAAAAATCTATGAATAAAACATCTAAAGACTAATAAATTATTATTCATCTGTTGCTGAAAAGCAACAAGAACAACTAAAACAAAATAGAAACAATTTACAGGCCAGAGTTTCTATTTATAACATGTTTGCAGCGTTGCAATGTAGCCAATCACAGACATGTGTTGATTTCTTGAACGCAATGGCCAATCAGAAGCATTTAAGATAGACTCCCCTCACGGCTCAAAACGGACTTTTGTTCAGTGCTGAATTCTGTATATTGGCAAATCCTCTAATTAAAACAAACAAAGTGTAGATATTATGAAAGATTCATTGTGCAGTCAGCTTCATTGATAATAACAGATGTGTGAGATCGCGATGAACTGATGTCAGCTTTTTAGGAATTAAGGGAGCGCACTTTGCGCGCATTTAGTCATGCCAAACCATGAACGCAGTAGCCTTCTTGCTTTTATGTTAAATTAACAGTGGTTTGTGAATGTTAATGCTTTAATAAATAATTGATCGCATTTATGCTGATGTGTAGGTGGTGGCGACACTTAGGCTAACTTGAAAGTATTTCATGGAGGTAGGCTACAGAAAAGAAATATATACTTTTTTGCGGGCGCGAGCGGGACAAAACATGAATGTTGCGGGCAGGAGCGGGAGAAGGTAATATATATTTTTGCGGGCGGGACAGAATCCTGCGCAGGTCTCTAGTTGGAGCATTTTTAAATACTTGCACTTGCGTCTCGCCTCCCTCTGCCATTGTATGTTACCACGACAACGCACGTACGTGACAAATGACGTCAGAAAAGCGTCATTACACTATAATCGGTTATGGTCTATTACTGAACCGATACCGATCGTCTGCATTGCGATGCATCGTAGACGATTAATTTCGACACCCCTAATAAACAATTGCTAATCACAAACCACACATTTGTGCAAGTATACCATGAATCATCCACTTAAGTACCCTCATTTTGTGGCACAAACTTTCAGCTGTTTGGATTCACTATCAGGAATGATGGCCTATACCACTTTCCTCCAACATCTGATATGGGAAAGCCTGTCATTTGCATAGAAATGAATTTCTGAGAGAAAAATAAGTGGAAAATAGGACAGGATTTTTTTTTTTTTAAAGATTTGATTACATTGTGAAAAGTAAGCTTGAGCTATGTTATTACTTATTTATCATTATATAAATATATATCATTATATTATATATATATATATATTTTTTTAAGATAGTGTATTAGATGTTTTAAAGGGGTGGTTTACTGCTTTTTTTCTTTGCATGATTGTGTTTATGGGGTGCAATATAACATGTATTTGTGGTTTTTCTTTTTTAAAAAGTCTTATTTTTCATAAATTTCACCTTTATTGTAAGCCGCTTTCTCCTCTGTCATTTGAACGACCGGTCGACTTCCTGATTCTATGAAACCACTCCCTCAGAAACAGGCAATGAGCTCAGATTGGTTAGTTTGGGTCGGTGTGTTGTGATTGGCTACTGTTTAGTGCACGTTGTCCGGAAAATTCACGCCCATTACCTTTTCGGGCGAATGTTGCATGTGTGTTCCTGTCAAATGTAAATAATGGTGTCGATACTGCAGTATCAGTTAAGAGCCAGAATCAGACCCAGAAAGCGGTGATGAAGAGAGTCAAGCAGAACCTCCCACACACGGCTCTTACAAAACGTTTCTGAATGGTAATTTGCCTATATTTTTTTTTACTTTATACACGTTTGTCTTACACAAAATAGCATCGAACTAACTGGCTATTTACACAAACAGCGTTGGCATTGATTTACGTTCTTGATCAAATCGAAAAATAACGTCATAAAGTATATATACATGAAAAATACATTTACAACATTAGTACATATACAAATTCAGGTCCAAAATGTTTGTACGCATTTGTCGTAGACACGAAATAGCGTAAGTCTTAGCCTACTTACAGGTTGTGGTCCAACAACTGCTGCCTCTGGTTTTAAAGTTGGAACTGCTTCATGTTTTAGTAACAGTTTCTTGTTGAATCCGGCATTGAATTCGTGGATATTCTGGAAGCTGTCTCCCGTAAATGCGCAGCAGAGCTAAATTACGATTGTAATTTTCAGGAACATAATCAAACATAAATTGTATCCATTTTTGACGAACTACAATGTCCGTGGGAAGCCCGAACACAGAAGACCTGACAGCTGGGTGAACATAACACACTCAACGAGCCGCAGAAATATGGCCATGCCCTTTTTTGCATATTCCGGAGGGAGGGTTGATGTAAATGTATGGGTTAGTGACGTCTAAAACCCATTGTAGTCCCAATCGAGTCGTTCTTGTAGGCATTAAACTTCCTGATATTTAAAAGACGATATCTCTGCTTACATTGAACTTTCAGCGCTGCAACTTTGCAGATACTATTCATGCACCAACAGCAACATTACACACTATTTAAAATGAAAAAAGTGAAATCGCAATCAACCACCCCTTTAAAGGTTGTATCAGCGATTTCAGGCCCAAAAAAGGCCCAAAAATAAATTATCACATTCCTCTTATCTTTCCTAACGAACCGGTAGCTGCCGGCGCCATAAGCAGGGCGTAAAAAAAAAAAAAAAAAAGTCTCTGTAGGCAGCCTAGGCTCTGAGATCTGCACACAAAAACAATTGGTTTCACCAACCACTCAAAACCAAAATAAATAGTGTTCCAACTAATCACCGACAGGGGGTGGGTGTTGTGAGGTTTTGTGCTCGAGCACGACTGCACGCGAAGTTGGAGCTGAAGAAGAAGCCAGTGTCTATCAACGAACGAGAGAAATTGAACATGGCTGAGTCAAAAACACGAATAGTTATTGGGAAGGCTTTTGAAAGGTGGAGAGAACTTAAAGAACTGAAATTTTTTAAATCGGTCACCGAGGTTGCACTGTTTCTTCTGGACAGGAGAGTCAGTTAGCTGCTACTGCTGACTTTTTTGGATGTGAACCGTGTGTGAAAATATCCTTCTTGGAGAGAAAAAAAAAAAAAAAAAAAAAAAAAAAAAAAAAAAGGAGTGAAGCTCGACTAAACTTCGGTAGCTCTAGCTAAAGTAGGCGACATTATGCTGAACAGAGTGAAATGGGAGGGGCAAGCTAACTTGGTTTGTTTGGGATCTAGCTTCAAACCAAGTGACATTTTATCAGTTTTGATTTTCTTGAAACTGTTGCTTAATCTTTATTCCATGTTGTTTTGACAATGAAACTGAAACATGTTGTACAATGCAAATTCATAGCACACAGCAACTTCTCCATATCTCTTGAGTCACTCCTACTCTTTCTACAGCACATGACAGTGACCGTTAAGTTGGTTATAGGTGTGTTCTCATGTTTCCCATCTATCAAGCATGTTATCACCTACACAGTGGGCATGACAAGAGCCCTTCCTCACTAAAACAGACTTAACTACACATGCGCACACACACACTTACCGATATCCCCCTGATCGTTCAGGTCAAACTCTGCATATTTATCTGTGGATTGGAAAAAACAAACAACATTTTAATAGTTCAGTAAGAACAATGCTAATGTACAAAGCATAAAAACACAAACAGGGGGAATCAGAGGGAAACAACAGAGGAACAAAAGCCCTGCATTTCTCAGCGATTTTAACTGAAATTAGGCCTATATTTCACAAAAGAAAGGCCAGCTATACTGTAAATTAGGACAGCTAGTACCAGATCTGGATCCTTGTCCTATTTGATTTTGCTAGATTATTTAAGTTCCAGAGTATTTCCTCTATCTCTCTCTCTCTCTTCCTCCTCCTCCTCCTCCTCCTCCTCTCTCATTCTGTGTTGTTTCAATCTCACAATGTGGCTTCTGTTGGAGTGGACAAATTGAAAGTGTAACGGAGTCACCGTGAGAGGAGGCTAATGGGAAGGAGAGGGTTACAATGGCCCCCTGTGAACACAAACACAGCCTGTTCAGCCCCGAGCTGAATGAGTGCGTGTGAAACAGAGCTGGCAAGAGAGGTCGTCCATCGAAATGCACTGACGCTGCCTAAATGTAACTCATAATATTCCCTGCCTGAATCACTATGCTTTTATTTTTTGGATAGCATCCCCTCTTATTCTCAACTGTAGCCTATTCTATTTCTCCAAACATCGGCGTACACACATACTGACATGAGTGGGTCAAACACTGCGGCAAGTGCAGACTGTGTGTGTGTGTGGTGAGAGAGAGAGAGAGAGAGAGAGAGAGAGAGAGAGAGAGAGAGAGAGAGAGAGAGAGAGAGAGAGAGAGAGAGAGAGAGAGAGAGAGAGAGAGAGAGAGAGAGAGAGAGAGAGAGAGAGAGAGAGAGAGAGAGAGAGAGAGAGAGAGAGAGAGAGAGAGAGAGAGAGAGAGAGAGAGAGAGAGAGAGAGAGAGAGAGAGAGAGAGAGAGAGAGAGAGAGAGAGAGAGAGAGAGAGAGAGAGAGAGAGTGAGACAGTGAGAGTGAGAGTGAGATTCCACAGTGTCAATAGCAAGGATCGAGCTCAAGGGTTGAGGTCTACTCCTGTCCCTTGTGCCTTTGACTTCTGTCCTTTCAGTGGTTTTCTCCCTCTGTTTAACAAGAAATCACTGTAACATTCAAAGACACTTGACCCCTTTAACCTGATCACTCCCTCTTGATAATGACCCACAAACCCAAATGTACACACTGTGGAATTACGTACCAAAATGGAGAGGGTTAAAGTGGTTAGAGGGGAGGGGTTGAAAAGTAAGAGGATTCATGATGTCAGATACACATATACAAAAATTCTGACCAATTCTGATAAGCAGATGTTATGGCAGACAACTGATAAAATAGCTGCTGATGGCCAATCAGAGATGTTTAAGTTAGTCAGAATCCGTTCAACACCACTCAAAAAACGTTGTGAGTTTTCGTTCAACACTCGCTTTAGAGTTCTAATGTGTATATACAAAAACATTTTTTTTTCATCTTTTGAGAAGGGTAAACATTAGAAAGAGCAGGAAGATGACTTCAGGATTCAGGTGGCCGAAGTTCCCATGAGGGTTTTGCACAGAGAAAACTCAGAGGACTGTTCGTTTACATTCCAGTTGTCCTTTCCCACACACACAGTTATTTTCTCTCCCACAAGAAGCACATGTCCAAAACCCTTAGCGCTAAAACAACAACAAGGGGCCAAGACCAGCAAATTCCTGCTATACCATATGAAGAAAGCAAGTCAATCACACATGACTAAACACCCACTCAAGCTCTCTTAGCGTTCACGCCACAAACAATTAAACGTGCACATTTAAATATTGGAGAAAATGTGTTATCAAAATATTTCAACTATCCTTTAGTTTGCAACTCTTACTTTTAAAAGAATTCAACTTCTCTGGTAAATCCTCCTCATCCCGGTACTTCTGATCTTCCATAAACTCCTGCAAATAGAGAGAGAGGAAAAGTGAGCATGATCTCTCACTGGAAAAGACAGGGTGGATGAATGATTGACAAATGATTATGGTTGTTCTTCCTAATGGCAGAAGACCAGAGTGTGAGCAGAGTGCAGATTCTCCAATATGTAGTTTTATTCTCTAGAACAGTGCCTTTAAAACTTTTGATGGACACCCAAATATAATGATTTCCTACCAAAAACAAAGACAGCTGTATATTGTCGCGTATAAAGACCCATATGAGTCTGTGGCTACATTGAAAACAACTGATCATTTCATTAGGGGCTTTCACAACAGAGGAACCTTCTCACAGTTCTTATAACTAATGGCAGAAGCACCCACTTTTTTCTTAGCTGAAAGTAACGGCGAGGGGTGTCATACACTCAAGCTAGAGTGTATAGTGGAAAAACAGAGGCTGACAAAAACATGAGTTAAAACTAGCAGAAATATTTGCGTGCTATCGAGGTGCGAATTACGGGGAGTTGTAAGTTACTTGTATATTAATATTTACATTTCTACTCTGAATGATTTTGAAATTCGCTAGAAAACCTTGCTTATTTAAGAACGAGCATGTATTGCATGGATGTAGTGGTGTGCGATATCACGATTTTTGATCGTGGACGATTAAAATGTCTCCAATCTGCTTTTGAATAAAAGCAGTACCGTGCTACAGCACATTCTATCAGTTGCAGTTTTTCATCTCAACATAGTGTACAATGCGACGTACATATGTTAACGCAGAGTTAGAGTTACACTCACGGGACACTGCAATTCACAAAAGTTCATTATTTCCATGTGCTTAAAAGCGTTGCCGGTTAAACATGTAATTTGTTTGCAGATGCGGTGTTCTAACATACGCTTATCTGAGCGCATACACCCGAAGTGCACATGCACTAAAAAGCCTGTGAAACAGCGCCTGGTTACTGGCCTTAGTTATCTTTCGAGTTTATTTGGTTAATACTGTCAAATACACGCAAGGTTTACATAAACACAGTTGATTATGTCTAAAGTGAAAGCAAACATTTGAGAGAAAATCAGGTGCTTGACTTATGCGTGAATATTTGATGCGTGCCGGTCAGTAGCCTTATAGTAAACATTCTGCTTGTCCTTAAGGGGATAGTTCACCCAAAAATGAAAATTCTGTCATTATTTACTCTTAAGTTGTGCCAAACCTGTATTAATTTCTTTCTTGTGCTGACCGCAGAAGATGATATTTGAAGAATGTGGCTATCCAAAACAGTATCCTAACTCACTACTCTTGACTGAGAATTTCAATAAGAGCTTTAATGAGAATCAATGTATAATTTATACTGA
Organism: Meda fulgida; assembly: GCA_030578275.1. NCBI lineage: Eukaryota > Metazoa > Chordata > Actinopteri > Cypriniformes > Leuciscidae > Meda > Meda fulgida. The sequence goes on from CM060620.1 coordinate 28,365,191, forward strand.
AGTCCATGCAGTTCTTTTTATATTTGTTCATTTAAATTCTTTCTTGAATGCTAGTTAATTACACCAACTGTGGCTGAAAAAATAAAGCACTGTTTATTTCATTTGTATATTATGTTGTATATATGCAATGTGTATCATTGTTCTTATTGTTTTTATAACAAAGAAAATGACAAAGATTTGTATCTTCTACACTTTGGCCTAAATGTAAGCCATTCTTTTTTATTTTATAAAGTCAATGTCCCTACGATAACAGACCTGCATGCATCTAATAAATTATTCAGTCAAGAATGTTGTTCAAGCTTACTGCAACAATGGAGCTGCAAACTAGGGCTGAGCGATATGACAATATTATCGTATATCCACGATGTCTCGCAAGTATTGCGATGGCGATTTAACAGTCTGTTTCCAGATGATAATCGTCATCAAATGACATATAGGCTATATTTCACATAGCCCTATAGTTAAACACATATTTAAACAGTTAAACACGAAAGAGATCACGTCTGCATGCGTGCTGTTTTCTGAGCTGCGCACTCATACAAAGCGTACAAAGAGCCGTCTCTCATATAGCCTAGTGCATGGACAAATACACAGAATTATATCTCACAATTATCCTAGTTAATTTATAGCATCAAATAAACATCAGAAGAAATTGTTTCAACCGTGGAAAAACGTCAGTAGGTAGGACAACACACCTTTTTTTTTCCAAGTTCACATAGCCCTGTAAAAACAGACGGTTTTGTTTAAAACGGTTGAGAAAGAAAAACAGTAGGCCTATGTCCATTGAATCAGTCCAATGACAGCCTATACTTGCTGCCACCATGAATGTTGATCAAAGAACAAAAAGAAAATCACTCCCTAAACTTTTGTAATTTTAATTAGCTTAATATTTTATTTGCCTGTTGTTCGACGCTGACTGCTCCACAACTGCAACATGAGTCTGTGTATGGGACCTTGAGATGCGCTCCCTGTCAAACATCATTTACCCTTACTTTTGTTAAACATTTTTTCAGGATTTCTTGATCTTTATATAATTTTTTGTATTCATATGCTATCCATTTTTATACTATTTTGTTCTGCAGACAAAAAAATGAAAATATCCTGTTAATTCAGAAAAGCCTATATATATATATATATATATATATATATATATATATATATATCCAAGTTACCTAGGCCTATTTTATTTTGGTTTGCAGGCTGATAAAAGTTAATAAAAAAAAAATTGGTATTAGTAAGCTAACTGTAACCGTTTCTGAATATTAATTTAAATGTTGCACATAATAAATAGGCCTAATCAAAAAGCTCAAAGCTGACCATTGTAATTAAAATTAAAATTTCATTATATTGCAAACGGATGAAGTAATTGCGTTCCTTTGAATAGGCTCTCTCATGCACATGTTCGGAGTTTACAATGTTGGCAGCTCCATTACAGTATAGGCAATATTGCAAGACACCTTGCTATAACATCATGCATTCATTCACCATTCGTACAATCACCAAATTGTGTTCTGTAGTTGTATTTAACATTTCTCCTCATGAAACTCGTTTCAAACACAGATGCAATAAGAACTGTGAGGAAATGATTAGCAACACTAACATAATCAAAGCTAATGTTTTATGCTCATTTAAGCTCAAACTGCAAAGTAAAAACTTTAACGTTTTGATCATTAGATTAAACCAACTAAATCACAGGCTATCATTAGATAAAATGCAGCCAAACTCAACATGACTTGTGTTAACGGTGTATTCCGTAGGGTTGTCTCCGGCGGGGCGTGTTGGGGACGGGGTTTGGGTAGAAGAAATAATTAGATATCGCAATATTTTAAGGCGATTATCGATAAAATATTTTTTACATATCGCCCAGGCCTACTGGAAACTTCACATACTTTTGAAAATGCAGCATTTATTTGATTCTGGTAAGCGCTCATTGTCACAGTTTGAGTGTTTTTTCCATGAGGGGGTTTGTTGTCACGACGGCTTTGATTTCCAGGTCATTAAAGAACGCAAGACCTCCCGAACATCCTGTAGAATTCAACCAATCAGGTGACAACTTCGGAAATCCTGCAGTGTTTCCATTTAAGTGTGCCATATAGGGGTGGGGGAAAAAACGATTCTTAGATCCATTGCGATGCGGCGATTCTGAATCGATTCACAAATTTCAAAAATAATTTTCTTCTTCTAATAATGTAATATTGACGGAACGCAAAAGGTGGAACTCTGAAGCGCAGTTCCCGGACAGTCTGTGGCGTGCGTATAACAGAGACGCATGATGGCTGTGCTTGAAATCCGAACGATTTTTGATTTTGATTGTGGTATACAGCAACAATTTCAAGTCATAGCCTAAGTCTTAGACTCTTTATTATTTATTTGTGTATAAGAGCAGCTTTGTATGTTACTAATTATTCAGAATATGCGTAAGTCCACAAGCATTGTTTTTGTATAAGAGCTGCTGGTACATAATTCTATATTTTTGTATGAAAGCTGTTTGTGATTTTGCTACAGCAAAATGTTTATTTTTTGTCTGAAGGATTATTTTGCTCATTGCACATAACATGAGTATGTTGGTTAGAAGTCTTATTTTGTTAGAGATTCAGAATATGGTAAAGTTTGTATTCATTGACTACAAGTATGCTGCTAGTAAAGGCACATGTCTTTTCCTGTTAGTTCTTCACAATGTTGGGACATATGCTGGCAAATGTAACCTTACAATTGACTTGCCAAATCACTTCCATTTGATTTATTAATAAAAGATATTGGAAGTAAATTCTTCATGGGTCATTATAAATACTTTGCTTTAAAAGTACTAAGTAGTCACATACACACAAAAAAGATGCATCGATAATCGTTTTAGTATTGCAGCCCTCTGAATCGTAATCGAATGGTGAGGTGCCTACAGATTCCCACCCCTAGTGCCAAATGCATCAGAGGTTCAGCGGTTGTGATGTCTGAGACTACCTGGTGACTAAAGGTTCCCATACCTTTCCGCCAATTAACCTGTATGACTTTTGTTAACTAAGGATTTTTAAATGTATCATAACAGAACAAGCTGGTTAAATATTTTAGAGCCATTGCCCATATAAATTAAATCAGATTTGATTAACTTTTTCAGCCAATTCTTTGATATTCCTTTACTTTGTGGGATGCCTTTCCGTTGGTCAGTTTTGCATGGTGTGATATTTCTAACATAATCAGGCCAAAACAAAGTTCATTTAGGGAGTTCGAAACAGCTTGCAAAAGCCATCATTCCAGAAAGGTTCACTCCAGCTTGTAAGCACCTTTGAACAACCACTGGTCCATGGCAAATTATGTAATCGGTAATAATTTGGCCAAAATTGTAAGAGAATTAGTGTCGGAGGATAAACATGCTTAATAAACGCAGGCAGCTAGCTAGTGTAAGCAGCAATAACGAAACAAAAAGGACTTTCAAAGTCCTGTTATCGGAAAACTGGGAAAAGCAGAACTAAAAGACTAACACAACACTGGTTGGTTTAGTTTAACATCTCGGTTAATGATCTATGACATGACAAAATTCTGACTAAGGCCCATTAATCAAAGATCCACGTGTGATATGGGACTTCCCTATCAGTGAAGCATTAAAGAGAGTGTGTGTATGAGAATAAGGGCGATCACACAGTGTGTGTGGGTGGGTGTGTGAGTGGATTTTGATTATGGGTGGTGGGAGATGCTGCTGACTAAATGAAGGCTTTAAAAGCAAGCAGCATGTGTGTGGATCTATATGTCCCCAAGGAGCATCAAGCAACCTAGAAGAACATTTAATTATGACTCATCAGCACGACGAAAACTATGCTGTTAGAATCAGCCCTCTGAGTCACACAGAGATGAAGAGCTTAAGTGCCGCCTTCTACCTCAGTCACGACTACACATCAATATTCCTTCACACCAAAACTCGAAACTGTGAGTTGGTTTCATTTGATACGCACACTGTTTGTTTTCACTGGTCTGCAGTATGAGAGACCTCAGATTTAGTAAGCATCAAGGGCTGTTTTGGTGAAGGAATTTCCCTTGCTGTGATTTTGTGTGGCTCAATATTGCAATATTTTATATTATAGACATTTCCCCCCCATATAAAGAAGGGTTACGTTGTGGTTAGCAAGCCCAAAGATGAAGGTGATTCAAAAACAAAACAGGCTTTATTAATAATCCAAACACTCTGAATGAACAGGCAAGAGAATAACGCAAACCACACCATGCATAATGAGAACTGACAAGGACAACTGAGAAACAGGGAAAAAGATACAGGGCAGGGGTGCAACAAAGTAAACTAAACTAGACACAGGTGAAACAAAGCGGGAAATAGGAACTAAAAGAAAGGACAGAATGTCAAACTATGGGTCCACAAAACACTGTGTCCTAACCAGTGATAAAGTCAATCAAAAATCACAGCCTATCAAAAGAACACGTGAGTGAGCTCTCTCGGCAAGCTCCCGGCACTCGCAACGAAATGGATAGTAATTAAATTCATGAATACTACACCATTTTAACATTATTAAAAATGCATGCCGAGTTACTGATACAATATTTGTCATAAAATACACTGAGTTGACAGTTTGAACTTTTTTTATTTTATTTATTTTGAAGATCTGAGGTGAATTGTCCATTGTTGCTTTCAGTATGGCTATAAAGAGAGACAAAATGATATTCAAACTAGAGATGTTCCGATACCCTTTTTCCCTTGCCGATACTGATACCTGGACTCAGGGTTTTAGCCGATACAGAGAACTGATCCGATACTTGGGTGTGTATCTATACAGCTGCAATTCATACTACCCCTGTATGAATTGATATAATTATTTTATGGTGTGCTTCAGACTTATTCCTTAATTAAACATGAACAAATACATACAGTGAACTAGAGTATTTTTATTATCTGACATACTTTTCACAGCAATATATTATTTATTTTCTTAAGTGAAAAAGAACTTCAAATGCAGCCACACATCTAATACTGTAAACTGCAAAAGGTATTTTAGTTTTACAATATAACTGTATAAAAAAAGTGCAACAAATAAATCTAGGAATCTAAATAATGATATGAATAATATAAGAAAATAATCTCTTTATAACTTAAAATCCAGAAACAATTTTGTTAATGATCGAACCAGTGGTTGCTTGTGGCAACAGCACAACTTCCTGTGTTGCCACAAGCAACCACTGTTGAGCAGCTAAGAATAATTGATCTCCGATTTGCAGCATTAAGCAAAGCTAGCGTGCATAACTAGGTATTGTTTAAGAAAATGGTAGCGGATCGGTACATGGGTAGAAGTACTCGCCGATATCGATGCCAGAATTTTTATTGGTATCGGAGGCATTTCCGATACTAGTATCGAAACAACCCTAATTCAAACTCACATTAAATTCTTTTAACATTAAATAAAGCACAAACAGTACCTGAGATTAGTATCTCTAATATACTAATATATTAGTATTAGTATTATTATCATACTTTGTGTTGTTGTTCCAGCTGCGATGTTGCAGAAAAATAGAAACCACTTCTAAAATAGAATCATTGCGTGTCACCACTGTGGCTAGTTAGGACAACAACTTTGATTCAAATGGAAAAGATAGCATCTGTTTAGGACATGGTGTAACAGAACATAAACCTGACAATAGACTGGTTGGGATATTGGTATAACAGTTAGCTACAATCCTTGAATCTGACTGGACGTGAGGCTTTCTAAGACATTTTACCAGTATCAGCCAGCTTGTCCCAGTGCACTCAAGACAGGCTGTCAGTCAGTGCAGGTTACGCCACAAGGTGACTGCAAAATGAAAATGAATTTCATTCATAAATTAAACTAGGTGTTGAAATTATATTAACTTTGAGCACCCTTTTACAAGGCTCAATCGGCAAGAAATGCGTTGCACTGAAGTTGATGCTTCACTTCATAGATTCTAAGCATTGACCAGTGCTGATGCCATAATCGCCATTCATGGGACATTGACCTGAAGGACAGACAGGTACAGTAATTGTACGCCATTTCACCAGAAGACAGAGAAGTATGTTTTTTTTCACCAAAAGAGTAATAACATCTCTAACATCTAACCCCTCTACACTATGTGCAGGTAAGTGCTCCAGATTAGGCCAGACCATGACCTAATGTTCTCATTTCTAAATCACCAGCTGCGCGAGCAAGAAAGAAAGAAAGAAAGACAAAAAGAGAGAAATGGAAAAAGAAAGAAAGAGAGAAATAGAGAAAGAGAGAGAGAAAAATTTCACCTTTGGTATGACTAAAATTGATCATATCACAAGCTGAAGCTACACATACCTCAGGCTGAAAATAAGTGCAACTGGAAACCTAAATTTGTCCGTGAATGAACTGAAAGAGAAAGCAAGAAGAGCTTTCTTTGCCATCAAAAAATCTATCCAAATTGAAATACCAATCAGAATCTGGCTCAAAATATTCCAATCAGTCATAGAACCAATTGCATTATATGGCAGTGAAGTTTGGAGTCCTCTCCTAAATCATGAATTTGACAAAAACCCGATTGAAACCCTGCATGCCGAGTTCTGTACGAGTATCCTGAGAGTACAGAGGAAAACACCGAACAATGCATGAGGGGCAGAATTAGGCCAATACCCTCTATTAATACACGTTGAGAAATGAGCCATCAAATTTTGGAAACATCTAAAAATGAGTGACCCCAACTCTTATCATTTTAAAGCCCTTAAAAACCATGAAATGAACACTGAGAAGAGCCCCGTCATTCAGCTGGTCCTGAGGCTCCACAAACAGACTAACACGACTAACAATAATCAGCCTCAGCACACTGACACCCTCATCCACACAATCCGGCCTAACCACATTATAAAATCACAAGAGAACTACCTGACCTATTGGAAGGAATCAACAGAAAAACAAAGTAAACTTGAATGTTATTTGGCCCTAAATAGAGACTACACAACCGCAGAATACCTGATTACAGTTGTAAATTTAGGAGGATGACGAGGTACAGACTGAGCAATCACACTCTGACTGTAGAGACGGGCAGATACAGACCAAGCTGGCTGCCAAGAGAGAGACGCATCTGCCCATACTGTGACAGAGCAACACTTCCTCACGCGCTGCCCCAACTATGAGGACATTAGAGGGACTTTTTATACAAAATTTTAACTACTTTACCCTAACTTCATAAAATTAAACAAAACAGTTTCAACAACATCTTTTAGGTGAAAAAAGAGAGTCGACGACTAATCAATGATGCACACACACGCTCGTACACACAAAGTAATTTTTTTATTTTATTTGTTACACTGTTAATTTGTACATTTAGATTTAAGTAATAATATTTTGTTATTTTGATGTCTTTATAATTATTCTATGTATTCCAAGCTTTAGCAATATTGTATTATGTACAGTCATGTCGAGAGAGAGAGACTAGGGCTGCAGCTCAAATGCCACTGCTGCCCACTCCTCTCCTACATAATGGGTCTATTCATGCTGGATCACTGACACCTGTTTCCCGTCTGAGAGCACAGAGACAGCCGGCTGCGGGGGGACACGATGCCTCTTATCACTTCAAAGAGGGCTGATTTTAAATATTAGCTTTAAAATAACATGGGTCAAGAAAATAAGCCTCTTGGGATTTTCGTAAAGGTCTGGGATTGTTTGAAACGTCTAAGACCAGTTCACCTCTTATACTTAAATGTTAAGTACATGTAATTTTTTTTACAATGTTAAAATTGGCATGAAATGGAATTTGCTGTAGTCTTTTCTTCTCTAATGTGACATGTGAAATTCCCCAAGTGAAAATGTAGGGCAGGACTTGATCAATGGGGTTTGCTATTGCTACGTTGTGATGTGATTGACAGGTCTTCCCGTCCATCACTATTTTTAAAAAATAATTTTTTTTTTTTTTTTAATTTCTTAAAAAAATTATGATGTGCATGGATAATAGATAATTCAATATTCCATTAAAAAAAGAATTGTCAATTAGGATTTCATGGTTAAGTATATTTATAAATATGGACATTTCTTTAATAAAACATGCATCTGACCGCTTCAGAAGGCTTTTATTAACCCTCTGAAGTCAAATGGATTACTTTTACGATGGATGGATGCACTTTTTTGGGCTTAAAAAAAACAGGGTCAATTTACTCCCATTATAAAGCTTGGAAGAGGCAGGATATTTTTTTTTAATTATAACTCCGATTGTGTTTGGCTGAAAGAATAAAGTAATATAAAATTAGAATGGCTTGATGGTATAATATAATAGTATATAATAATGGGATAATTTTCATTTTTGGGTGAATTAACCCTTTAACGCAGTTGTGGATGACTCACGCGCGGGTTGAGCCGAGCGGGCTCTCAAATCTTAACGTTAGCTGCATACCGAGACAGCGATTTCGATCATTTTCACAGTCTCGTGCATGCAGCAGAAATATGAAGAAAATCCTGACTGAGACAGCCTTGCTCTGGATTGTGAAATGATCTGTGGCTTAATGTGGTCGAGCTGTCTAACTAAATTAGGTCATGTTGCTGTAAAACCGAGCTTAACAATTCCGGTGCTGTCCAAAATAACATTTAACAGTGACCACGGTGAATGGAAGCCAAATTAAAAACCTCACTGATGTTTAAAGACAAAGCGTTTGGGAACACAAGCTTGAATGAAGGCGGTTCAATGCCAATGAAATAAACTCGCTTACAGATTGAGACAAAAATAACCCATCAACGTTAGCTTATTTACCTTATTGATTTCTTCCAGTTTCTCCCTCTGCTGTGCTTTGAGCAACCCGAAGGTTTTCCCGCCTGAAAAATGAGACATAGCGATCGTTATACACCCGTCTGGATGTTTTATCCAGGTTGTCTGGTGCACTTGCAGGCATGAGATAAAGACAGTCGGCCGCTAACGACGCACACACACGCGCACAGAACAAAAACATGCTTCGCGCGTAAATAAAGCATCAGTTTACTAAACCCAGATTAGCGACAACTATATTACCTTGTAAATCCTGGTTGGAAGGCATGCTGGTACGGTCGAGAGGAGGTAATGAAGGAGAGAGACTGGCGATAGATGAACACTCGTGTCGGTTATGAGGAGAGAGAGGAATCTCACGCTGGTTAGAGTCGCAGGCGCGCAGGTCTCCCTATGATGCGCTCACTGCCCGCCAGCGCGAGGAATGCAGCCACAAACGCCACCGTGTGGTGAAGAGAGGTAATGCAGGCCGAAGGGAAGCGCCCTAATAGATCATTTTTAATAATATTTGCACTTATCGTTTTGTATTGCATTTGCACTGCTGCAAATATTGCACTTTTTTAATTTCACGCTCTTACTAAAATACATATTTACAGTATTTTTTTTTCTTGTCTCCTATCTTTCTCATCTTGGCGTTTACTTTTTAACTCTCAGCTTATATCTTTGATCATGGACTGTTCCATGATTTATTGTTGTGCATTTGATAAATAAATGTACTTGACTATTGTGGGTTTCATCAGATCAGAGATTTTAATAGGCTACTGTTGCTTCCAATAATGTGCCATTGATACATGTTCAACATTTGGTTCGACAGCTTGTCTTAAAGGGATAGTTCACCCAAAAATTAAAATTAAAAAATGAGTAATCATTTACTCACTCAACATGTTTCAAACCTCAAAAGAAGATATTTGAAAGAATGTTGGGTAACCAGACAGTTGATGTCACCCATTGACTTCCATACTGTTTGTTTCCTCTTCTTTGGAAGTCATGGGTGCTATCAACTGTCTGGTTACCCAACATTCTTTAAAAATATCTTCTTTTGTGTTCTAAAGAAAAAGAAACTCATAATGGTTTGGAACAACTTGAGGGTCAGTAAGTAATTACCAAATTTTCATTTTTGGGTGAACTATCCCTTTTACAGCTTTTAAGTATCGTATTTTGTATTAAAACATAGTATCTTTATGGAGTCAGTGCATCAACATTAAACATGTAGCTCTGTAACTGATCACTGATAAGTATATATACATATATGACAGTTGTTATGAATGCGGGTTTAAGTTTGTGATGCAATATGAATCTGTGTTATAGACTTAAAGTGTGAACTGATCAGTGAACTGATGGTTTTCTGTTTTTGACATGAATGGTTCCCTTTGTATTAAAATGAAAGATAAGCTAAGTGTCTGTAGTCTTTGGTTTAATGGGGTTAAGAACAGTTAAATAGTATTAGCTCAGTGAATGGGTCAGATAACAGATGAAAAGCTCAGTCTTCACAGGAAGCATATAATGCAATAAGCCAAGATACATCAAAACTGAAAAGAAGCAAACACTAGACACAGACATCCATGTTGATAATATATTCCAAATAATGGAAAGTTATAGCTAGTCATAGCCAATTCCTTTTGTAACAAGAATTTATGAACAGATGGATGATAAGCATAAATATTTAATTTGCAATGATAGACATTAAATAAGTAATGTTGCATGTCAACAGGCTCACAAGTAAACACACTGATGTTCAATGCATGTTCACACTAACTATTAAGCAGCATGACACTATGTTTATTTGATATCGATTTATTGACTTTAAAACCATATTCTCAGTTTTCAAACTCATATGCAGCACAGTGTAAATGAAAACAACCAGATTAATTTGTGTAGCTGGCACCCCCAAAAGGCCAAAAAAGGACCATATCTTTAAAGGAATGTCCATTAGTTTAATGTAAATGTATGGAAATTAAAGATGCATTTTAATACAGTACATTGCATGCAAACTTCATAATATATAATAAAGTCCGCAAAACATCAATATTCTAGCCTAATGTCAATGTTATTCTATATAGAATCACAATAATGATCACGCTGACATTATGTTTAACTACTGGTGATTTCAATTCAAAGTGCTAGTGTATAAATGCATTCGACTGCATTTTTTACTTCTTACTACTAGAGTAAATAAGTAAATAAAGTCACTGTCTTCACAATAAATGCATGTTTATAAACAATTTACATTTTAATGTGTCATTTATATGTTCAGTATTGCTTTTATAACAGACACAGCTGAAAGAAGAATACAGAGGTGGATTTCCTTTTTTTCATTAGCTTTCCTTGATTCAGATTTTCTGAGGTGACTAACAAGACTAGATAACTGATAGACTTCTTCCTCCCACCAGCTCAGTGCCCTTTTTGTGGGCATATTTTAGGCAAGTTATGGGCAATGTCTGTCAGACTGTCTCTTTCTTCACGTATGTCCTGCAGGTTCTGTTCAAGATTTTGCAGCTGTTTCTCTTGATCGTGTGCAGCGCTGCGAAGCATCTGGATCTTTCCGGTGAGTGACGGACTCTCCACAGCAGCCTGGAGAACATGAAGGCGGGATGCTGTCTCATTCAGGATACGATCATAGTTATCCAGCACCACATTAGCTTCTGCCAACATTAATGGGAGAAGAGTATGATTTAGAGATTATTCATTTATTGGAAGAATACCTTTTTCCATCTTTTTGAGAAAAAAAAATGAATATAAAACAAAGCAAAACAAAATATTTAAATAAAAAGCACACTAAAAATAAAATAGAAAAAAGCAAAAACAAAATAAATAAATAAAAAGCACATTGAAAATAAAATAAAACAAAGCAGAACAAAGCAAAAAACAAAACAAAATAATACAAAAAGCAGAACAAAAAAAAAGCCCACAAAATCCATCCTCCAAACAGCTTTCCATATTTAGGGTTGCAGGGATAAAACAAAACAAAACTAACAAAATGAATAAAATAATAATAATAAATAGATAAAATAAAAATAAATAAATCCGTTCATCCTCCAAACAGCTTGTCCTATGTAGGGTTGCGAGGATACAAAAATGAATAAAATAGGATTGTGCATTTACCCAGTTGCTTAAGGAGCAGAGTTAGCGTGTTTGTAAAGGACTCTATCTGTTTCTTGGCAGTCTCCATGTTGTCTATCACACTCCTTGAAGAAAGCATGTCCTGAGGAGAAACGGCACATCAACATGGCAATGCAAAAACAACCTCCTATGTCACCTAATCAGGACATTGCTGATCAGCATCATGTTTAATACTTTTATGATAGCGTTGATGTACTCTCCAGTGTCTCAAACCCCCAAACAGACCGGCGGTACTGAATGTCCTGCAGAAGTCTGCGTTCTAATAATAATGACATTGAGGTTCTAGCCAACTGGACAAACATCGGCAATTCCACTATCAAGTTAATGCCAAAATGTTTACCTCCTCTGCCTCCATGGTTTCCTTCTGCACAGCTTGGCTTTCCAGCTCAGTCAACTGCTCCACGCTGACGTCCACAGCTGAACGCAACTGTCCAGATGCATGTTTTGCCCGTTTCCCCTGTGTGAGAGATGCTTTGGCATCCTGTCGTGAATAAAAGCATAACAAGTCTTTTAGTTCCCATCAGTTCTTGTTTCAGTCTAGGCTCCTTGAGGCAATGCAGTGTCAATACACATATTGGGGTTTAGGGACTTAATTTGATTAAATTGCCTTTCAGAGAGCTATTATACACAACTTCTATAACCACAATGTGATTAACAGAATGAACTACAACATAAAAATGTTGTAAAAATGCATAAAAATATTTTGACTGAATTACTTGTCATTTGGACAGGAACTTTAGCTAAACATGACTGACAGTTTAAAGGGGTCATATGATGCGATTTCTTGTTTTTCTTTGTCTTTAGTGTGTTATGTAGCTGTTTGTGCATGTATAAGATCTGCAGATTTACAAAGCTCAAAGTGTCAAACCTAAAGAGATATTCTTTGTAAAAGTCAAGGCTCAGCCACGCCTTCCTAAAACGCTTTGTTCAAACACGCGCCCACAAATCCACGTCAGTATGTGGGGGCAGAGTTTCATAACACTGCCCAAATGTACACGCAAAAAGAAAGAAGGTGTAACTTTTATACTCGCTGTAGTATTGTTGCTGCCATGTCGTGGAGATGCAGTGTGTTTCCAAAAGAGGACATGATTAGAAAACAGTGCTTAAGCTTTATTTACAACACTGTTCCAGAACAGTACAACTCAAATTTTTGACTGTGTGCTTTGCATTTTTCAGAGGACTGTTTCCAGAACCTGGGAGAGTACAAGGCCGGCTGTGCACTAAGGCTGATTCTAGAGAGTGGGGCAATCCATCTCTGCAGTAGCCTACAGTCTGGCGCTTCTGACTCACAGACACAGCCTGTAAGTATGTTTTCATATTTGAAGAATTTGCTACCGACTATTCAAACGAGTTTTGAGCAGTATACATAGAGCAGCACTTGCTTGTCGTTTCTACGATCACAAATGCAGACATAGTTTTATCTTTACACAGTGTTCTCACACCCTTAGCGCGACGAGTAAAAAGACAGTATAAGTCATTATAATCAGTAATTATGTCCCCAATGAAACAAAACCTTAGCAGTCTGATACGTTCTGGTCCAGTCGCACTGGCTAAGTTGATCGATCAGCTTGGTCATCTGCATTTTCCGGTTCAGAAACGGCTCGAATTGATAAGGTAGCCTATACCGACATTATCACCTGTCATTATTGCTTTGGGAGCTGATGCTCCCTTATGGTAAGGGGCGTGACATTTCTGACGCGTTTCATTAAAGAGGAGAGGAGCAACAATAGGCATAGAGGAGCAACAATAATGTACAGTATGTGTAAAATAATGCCTTTTTTTAACCAAAAACCACATAAACACATTGCATTAAACCAAATACACAAAATAATGTTCTTTTTAGAACCATCATATGACCCCTTTAAGTGCTTCAGCATAGCCTACTTTAGCTACTGCATCTGCAGACTCCTCTGCTTGTTTAGCTGTGCTGCTCGCAGCCTTAGCGTTCTCTATTGCAGGTTTGATCGCTTTCTCCGCCTGCTTGACTTTTTTTTCCACATCCACCAGGGTCTTCTCTTTCAGCAACTTCTCTCTCTTCAGATACCCTTTCCTGTGTGTAGACAGCTGAGGCCAGTCTTGATCCATGTCTATAGCAGAGAACATTATAACATTTTACACAATGTAGAGTACATTTTAACATTTTCACATGTTCTTACTTCCATTATACACTATATAGTTTGGTAAGATTTTTTAATGTAAAAAAGAAGTCTCAAGTGTCCTTGTTTACCAAGGCTGCATTTATTTAATCAAAAATACAGTAAAACAGTAATATTGTGAAATATTATTATAAAATAACTATTTTCTATTTGAATATATTTTAACATGTAATTTATACTTCTAGTTTTCTTTAATTTGTTCATTATAAATGCATAATTTATCTAATTTGTCTAGTGTCATAATTTGAAAAAGGAGTCCATAAATCAACAGCGGAAATATAAAAGAAGTAAAGCAGAAATGGTTACCTTCCGAAACCTTCTGTAGAGACAGGAACTCCGCCTCAACCTCTTTCCCTGTCACCACTGAGGAGACGGCTGACACCTTAAATCCCTCAGCCACAGCCGTCAGCTTCAGATAAAAAGACAAAAGATGCATCTCATTACACTGTCTTTTGGCAGGAAATTGTCACATTTGAATTTGCTTTGAGCTGAGAACACATCCCTGTTGTTTTTTCTCTCACGCTTTAACATTTCTCACCAGACTGACTGGCAGGAGGTGCTAAAATTCAAAGGATGAAAGAACTGCTAGACCTCTAATTGCTAGGACATTTTTTATTCTTCTTTGATAGTGAAGTGAAGCTTTACCTCTTTGAGCTCTTGAACCGTTTTCAGGTGTTTTTCAGCACTGTCCACATGGGGCTGAATTTCCTCTCTAGTCATATTTATCATATGCTCTTTGGACTGAACAGAAGCTTCCAACTCGGTTGTCCTGTTCATCAGGTCCTCGCTCTGAAATCCAGATGAATTTGAATTCAAACACCTTTTTTGTTATTGTAATTTTTAGTCATATCAGCATCATTTGCTAGTTTCATGGCAAAATCAAAGTGATTTACAACAAAATATACAAACAACAGACAGACATCTTTAGATATGGTATATTTTTTAAATCCAATACTTGTTCCTTATGAAACCTTTTCAAAAACATCCTTTAAAGGAACTTTCTAAATAAAACCTCTGCCTATTAGCATTAAAAGACACAAGTAGACTGTCCAAATAAATATGTGTCTTAGATTATGCAAACATCACTTATTTTCCTTACAAGACACACAGTTAGACCATAAAATGAATGTTTATGAACGCTTCGGAAAACTCAAATGATGATAATAAAGCACTCGTGGTGTCCTGTTGTTCACTAATTTATGTTTTCCATAAACCAACTCTAGATGTTTGAGATTTTAATTTATGTAAAGGGATAGTTCAGTAGTTTGGAACAACTTGAGGGTGAGTAAATGATGACAGAATTTTCAGTCTGGGTGAACTATCCCTTTAATAAAAATGCATGCATGTTCACCAACAATTACCCCCGGTTTCACAGACTTAAAGGGTTAGTTCACCCAAAAATGGAAATTATGTCAGTAATTACTCACCCTCATGTTGTTCCAACCCCGTAAGACTTTCATTCATCTTCGGAACACAAATTAAGATATTTCTGATGAAATCTGAGAGCTGTCTCACTCCTTCATAGGCTGCTATGTAATTGCATCTGCCAGCCCAGAAAAGTTAATAAAGACATCGTTAAAATAGTCCAGGTGACTACAGTGGCTCAACCTTAAGTTTATCAAGCGACGAGAATACTTTTTGTTTATGCATCTTAAATATCTTAATTGTGTTCCGAAGATGAACGAAAGTCTTACGGGGTTGGAACAACATGAGGGCGAGAAATTACTGACAGAATTTTCATTTTTTGGTGAACTATCCTTTTAAGCCTAGTCCCAGACTAAAACGCATGTTTGAGCTGTTTTAACTGAAAGCAATTTACACTGACATAACTTAAAATATGTCAGTGCCACTGTTTTGTCTCGAGATGCACACCAGTAATATTTTTTTCTTCTATGCTTTGCCATGTTTATTAAAGTCATCAAACTAAAGCCTAATCCTGGCTTAATCTAAGCCCTGCCTGTGAAACCGGGCCTCAGTGTATTAAGGCATCATTAGCAGTTCCACAGTCTCCATCGAGACTACATGGACAAACCTCTGTAAGTTCTGGATCCTGGGTTGCTGTGACATTTGTTTGATTAAACCTCTGTGAGAAAGATGTTACATTGAATTCATCCACTGTGAGGGTGAAATTGCCTTCTGTTGTGCGTAGTTCTGATAGTGAAGCAGTGATGTTCTCTAAAATGGCGGCTATCTCAGAGTTGTGCCTCTGAAGTGACAGATGTGTCACTAAAGTCTCATTAACCCCAAGGGTCAGATTCTCCTTCAACTGCTGCATCTCTTCTAGCCTTTTAGACAAAAATAGATAGAGAGTGACATTTAAAATGAGTTATTAAGAGCCAATACCCAAAGAACCGCAAAATGCGTTTGATGCATAGACACAAACATAATGTAACTCACTTCTCTGTGAGAACCTGTACATGAGACTCCGTGGAGTTGTCTTCTAGTAGAATTATCAGCCGTGAATAGGTTCTGTTAGCCATTTTAAAGGCATCTCCTGCTGTCTGCTCTATATAAGCTGCCATGTCTGTGTGACTGTTAAAAGAAAACATTACACTGTAAAAAATTATATGATCAATAAGTTATGACAACTAGACAACAAGTTTTACATTGATTTAACTCATCAAAATAAGGTAAGAAATTTTAAACTTAACAAGATTCAACTCATTTTAATTTTTAATGTAATTTAAGTTAAAATGACTTAAACATCCAAGTTGATTGTACTAAAAAATGTAAGCCAGTATTTTTTTTTTTTACAATGTATAAGCCATGTTTGCAGAAGTCACATGTAAAACTTGAATCTACATTAAGACAGATTTGTAGTTCATATTTCTCCTAACCTTTTCTCTAGCACCTCAGATTCGTTCACTATGGCATTCCATTTGTTTGGTTCTTTAGGGATTACAGAAGGGATGACCTGAGAATAAGATGTTTGAAGAGAAGCACAGAGACATAAAAAGCCTCAATTAAGACATGTTCTCTAGTCAGACGGATTAGACACTCATTTAATTGATCCGTGCAGACTCACCATGCTGTTAAGGTCAAGAGTCATCTTCTGAAGCTGGTCCTGCATATTCAGAGCAGTGGACAAAGTGTCAACAAGCTCTTGACACTCATTTTCACCCTTTAGAGTCTTTCGTTTATCTGATCCTTTTCCACTGTCAGTCAAATTGCAGTTTAGCGCTGTTGCAATGCTACGCAGCTGCAGCTGTAAGGTCTGGGCAGATGTTTCCAGCTGTGAGAACTGCTTAATGAAGGCCTCACGAGCCTCTACACCAAAGAAGAAACATCAGTGTTGCATCAGCAGTGAGTTTCCAACAAAACAACTGTCACTGGCAGAAGCAACAAAGCTGAAAAAAGGCACACATTTGTATGTACATCCAACAATAAAATCTCACTTTGTTGATACGTTCCACATTTGTCTTTAATAAACTATGATCAATTGTGACTGTCCAAACCATAGTGAACAAATTTGTTTTAGATTTACATTACACTGTTCAAAAGTTTGGGGTCGGTAAGATTTTCAAAGAAGTCTCTAATGCTATTTGATCAGAAATACAGTAGAAACATTAAAACGGTGAAATGCTGTTACAATTAAAAATCTATTTAAAATCATATTTATTTTTTTCTATTTTTCTGATTTGGTGCTCAAGAAACATTTATTATTATTATCGATGTTTAAACAGTTGTTCTTGTGCTGCATAATATGCTTTTAGGATTCTTTGATACACAGAAAGTTCAAAAGAACAGCCTCTATTTGAAATGTATTTTTTTTTTGTATCAATGTAGAAGTTCTACTATCACCTTTGATCAGTTTAATCCTTTTGGAATAAAGGTTTTAATTTATTTTCTAAAAATCATACTGACCCCTTTTAAACAGTACTGCATGTTAAGTATAATATTACATTAGTTCAACCCTCAGAATAACGGTATTTTACCATTTAATGTATATTCTTCTAAATATCTTCTTTTGTGTTCAGCAGAAGAAGAAAACTTAATTCAGGTTGGGAACAACTTGAGGGTGAGTAAATGACGACAGTATTTTCATTTTTGGGTGACCTATCCCTTTAAGGACTTTTGTCTAAAGGTTTTTTCACCTTGAATAGCAAGGAGGTCCTCCAGGGCATTGGGCAGATCTTCAACCTGGTCCTTCTGTATGTGATTGTCCAGGCCATTATGTTGGTGCCTGTGCTGCTGGCGCCCACGATACTGCCGACTGTATCTATTGCAGTCATAACCACTGAGTAGTGTCTCCAACTCCTGCAGTCTGGCTTTCAGTTTACTGGCCTGTACACATAACAATGTAAAAAACTTGTGTAAATGAAAATTTAGAGACAATGTGTAAAAGTAGTCTTAAAAACCACAGCACTCAATTACAGCAGTAGATGTAGGTTTGATTATCACACCTTGTTATTAAACCCCACTGAGCTTTCCACAATCATTTAAAGGGAGTAGCTAAAATCATCCTTGCATTACCACCCATTCATACTCATTATGAACAACCAGGAAGATGTAGGTCATGGGAGCCTACAGTATCTGAGCAAAGGAACTTAGTGAGTGGGTGAGATAACAAGTAATTGTGAACTTTTAATCTGCTAGGCAACCATTACATAAACAGATCATTTCTCATGCTTCATGATCTCTCTCACCCACCTGGTCTCTGATGAGACTGTAGCACACAGGGCACTCCTCACATTGGTGGGTCAGACGGTTCTGGTAGTAGTTCAGTTCACACTTGTCACACTTATAACCGACAAACCCATGGCGACAAGAACACGTACCGTTGTCATGGCACTGCATTGAGGTTGAGCCCATGGGGTCACAATTACATGCTATAAGAGGGAGATTGGTATTATGTTATTATGATATTATTAAACATATGTATGGAATATTAGATATACATTAATTTGTATACATTTTTAGAAATCATTTAACATTTTTTTGGTTTGAATACTTCTAGAATTAATTAAAAAAAAGTGTTATAGTTGTAATTTTACCGAGCCGAATTCACAGTAAAATATGTTTTGGTTTTGTCATGTCTGTCATGTTATCCCCTGTTCTAGTCATGTGATACTGCCATGTGTTATGTGTTGTCATGTTGTCATTGTTTCATTGTTCACTGGTGTCCCTTCTCTTGTCATTAGTCTTGTGTGTATTTAAGCCCTCAGGTATGCCTTTTGACTTTGTCAAGTACTATTTCCCTGTAACCACTCTGGTAAGCCATGTCCATATTTATGTTTTGAGTTCATGCCTTTGTTTTATGTTTGATCACGTTTTGTAAATAAACTGCACTTGGGTTTTCTACAAACTTGCTTTCAGTGGACAGCATTGTTACAATTGGTTAGCAAGGTAACATTGACAGTTGACTACAATACGTTGA